>OZ017741.1:34644146-35240002 GCA_963969285.1 Odontomyia ornata
TAACAGTGGAGCGTCGTACTCTAAAGCTGTACTGCCGAGGGGATAGGTCCCCAGCAGCACGAATCGTGTCAGTGAGACTTTCCTTGATGAGTTTCTCTGACACTTTCCTAGCCGCGTCTAGCATGCATAATGAGTGGTATGTGGACGGCGATTCGGGATTTTCCTTCCTCTTACAGACCAGACTCGCTATCTTCTAACTTCCAGAGGGACCCCTTCCCCAGGAAAGTGTTGAATGTACGAGTACCAAGCAGCACGTCAGGGCAATAGTGATGGATAAGTTGCATATTCCTAGCTGGCTGTCGTCTGGTCCTAGATCTTTCCTTATTTTCATTGACAAGACAGGGGCAGTCCGGTTTCAGCCGAGTGAAGAGTAGGCATTCGACTGCTCATTGACAGCATCACCATGAACAGAACAGGCGGGGCAAAGTGCCCACACAATCTCGTCGACCTTTTCTGGTTCATATATTGCAGGTTATGCATAGTGCACCAAGATTCCGCATAATTAGCTTGTAGCCAAGGCCTCACTATTCTCTGTTCACATTGTCCACTAGATCTTGCCAGCAGCTAGTCTTACTGCTATTAATTTCCTGGCCGACTTATATGCTGGTGACCGGTTGCATACCTCGTCCCGGTTTCATGCCCGGTGAGTTTCACGTCGAAGCTTGTGGCATTACCTTCACTTCTCATTAATTCGAACTGACCACCAGTGCACTGGAAGCTTGCTGTGTCGGGGTCTCTGACGGGGTATAGAAGCGTTGCAAGTAGATAGCACGATGCTCATAATTAAGTTCACCATGTCTTGAGCAATTAGCTCTTCCTTGCATATTTTCTAGCAGCGGAGCACCTGCCTAGACCCCCTCAATGCACCTCTCGACGCCCATCCTCTTAATTTTTCACTCAATCAAGAAAGGTCGAGTATGGGCGACAGCATCACAGATTGCAAGTAGGTTGTACTGATGATCACTGGCTTGGTAGTGCTCTAATACTCTCCAATTGTGTGATCTCCGTACTAGCGACTCATGATTTATAAGCTAAACATTTTATAAGATTAACGACACCAACGAAGTATGAGTTTAAAGAAGACTTTATTAGAATACTTAAATATGAATACAAGTTGACAGCTTGAGATTCGAACATGATCTGCTTATGCGTAGCCGCTGGTCATATGTCTATTCTATACATCAAGTCGTCATTAGATGGCAGCACTTACATCATTGTACATACATTACTGGATTATATTATATATTTATTAAGGAGTTATAGTTACATATACATTGCACAAACGTACTCACTTTCTGTACTGTAAGAGGTCTGTTCAAAAAGTACCCGCAATTTACGTTTTTTCAAAAAAAAATTTTTATTTATTCGTCTACATCAATGTGGTCCCCTTCAAAGTAGCCCCCCCAGATATAATACACTTATGCCAGCATTTTTTCCAATCTTTGAAGCACTTTTGATATTCACTTTTTGGTATGTCCTTGAGCACTCTCAGCGATTCGGCCTTTATTTCTTCAATCGAGGGAAAACGCCGACCTTTCATGGGTCTCTTCAACTTTTGGAACAGGAAAAAGTCACACGGAGCCATATCTGGTGAATATGGAGGTTGGGGCATGACTACGGTATTGTTTTTGGCCAAAAAATTACGAACAAGCAACGACGAGTGAGCAGGTGCGTTATCGTGGGGCAAAAGCCATGAATTCTTTTCCCATAAATCGGGGCTTTTTTCGGATTGCTTCACGCAAACGTTGCACAAATTCAAGGTAATACTCCTTTTTAACCGTACGACCTTGTGATAAGAACTCTTGATGCACTATGCCATTATAATCGAAGAAAACAGTCAGCAAAACCTTGACATTTGATCGAACTTGACGTGCTTTTTTCGCTCTTGACGTTGAATGCTTCCAGGTGGATGATTGTGCTTTGGTTTCGACATCATAACCGTACACCCATGTTTCATCACCAGTTATGTCCCTTTCAAGCAAACTTGGATCGTCGTTGACGTCATTTAACAGCTTCTGAGCGATGTTCATGCGATTGTTTTTTTGGTCAAAATTCAGCAGTTTCAGCAAAAATCGCCGAGCTCATAAAAACACGTCGAACCTTAGCGACTACCACAGACAAAGTAAACAGTGAATATGGCTGAAAATTTTATCATTTTTTAGGGGCATGTATACCAATACACTAAAAAAAAAATTTGACAATCGGACTCTCCAGACCCGCGAAATTTAAAAATTCCGGGTACTTTTTGAACAGACCTCGTACATCAATACAGGTATATCGGTTATTTTTTTTTCCTTTATTTTATTTAGCTCGGATCCGTAATTATTTCTAATAAATTTTCAAATAACTACTGAACGGAGCATAGTCATATCAATTTGTCTTCGTACGCCTCATTAATCAGATTTCCAAAAAATTTTCAAAATGAATTGCTCAAACTCATTTCAATACCCAAATTGAATCAAATGGCCTAGACGACGATCTATCCGTTAATTGATTTAAATTGTGCAGATACGTAAGGATTTTCCAATCGATTTACCTTCTTCCTTTTCTTCTTCCGTCAACAAAATGTATATGATACATTTTTTTCACATCTTCGTCCTACTTTCTTGTACACAACCCACACACGGACACACTATACTAAGTACTCGCATTTATTCGGTGTATCGCTCGCTAATAGCATTCAAAGCCAAATCTCTATAAGAAAATACTCGTACAAGGAAATGAAGAATAAAGAGAAGAACTCAATTTTTGGCTGACATTAATGCCAACAAATGCTCTACTCGATTGGAAATTTAATGGTAAAACGACCAAGTTGTCGATATCACACGCCATAAACGTTTTTATGAACTGTTTGCAATTTTTAAGTTTATTGAATTTGTGATAACATTAGATTTTGTCACATTTTGAACGGAACGATACGGTAACGATAATACATATGAGTAAGAAAGAACGTAGGTTACGTGCGTATATAAATGTGAGTTGAATATTACAGATGAGTCGATTATTCTCGATTTGGATGTGCTTTGAAGACTAAATAGGTATTTTTATATATTTCTGGTTTATTTTCGCGACTACCTATCGATTTACCAATATTGCTGTGCGGAATGCACGTTTGACTTTTGAATGTTAACGGTTCTTTAGGTGATTTTCTTGATACGTGTTATATATGCTTGAATAGCATGACTGCTGTTTATCTTGGTACATATTCTACTAGTATGGAAATATAAGATATTTCCGTATTTTTTCAAACAGCTTTGTGGAGAATACTAACGAGATACAAATTCGGTATGCACCCCCCAGAGAATAGGTGTGGACAGAACAAAAGCTTTGAATAAATTCACTCAACTAGCCTGGTGACCTTGAAATCTTTGAGATTTCGCGTTTCCATATAAAAACTTGCTTTAAACGAGAACTAAACAAGCAATGCGAGTGAATTTCTCATATCCAAAGTAGCTTGAGGTGTGGCTACCTACCGCGACACAGGAATCAAATAGCAACTGACAGACATAAGTGTCACAAAAACCTGAGAAGAGCTTTGATTTGTACCTCGAGTGACGGCCACTGATTGCTGCATTGTTCCGATTCCTGTCTATTAGTGATCTTGGGGTAAGAACTGTTCTTGGTGGGAATCTACGTAAACCACGTCATTTCTCTCTATTGAAGTTATTCAAATGAAATTTACGATCAGCTATTTGCCAACACTTGTCCGTATTGAATATGACAGACATTTCATCCCTTATGCAGTACATCGGTCACATCGAAGGAATGAAAGAGAATCTGGCCGAGCACTCATGACGGGAAGTCATGAAAGTAGCTCAACCAAAGATTAATATAATGACTGAGGAGACTACTGATGATCAAAAAGTGTTTGCTGTAGTCGCGGTAGCAAGTGCTCCAGCCCTAGATTCTCAGCATATCGAGCAGAGCAGGCTTTCATCTACCGCTGCGGAAAACCTAACATGTACTCCCTTGACTATTCTGTCAACGCATCTTCAAATAATCGGGAAGACGAATACACACATTAGCTAGAGGTAGGTTTGTGAAATCACTGAAAATGATACCAGAGAAATCGTAAGTGGCTTGATAGACACGGGTGCCAGGATAAATTGCTTTACTTACAGCCTTGGAATGCCGGTCGACTGCAATACTCTTGGAGGCTAGCATTTTTCGGGAACTGCCGCCCCATGTACCGTAGGAAATGGAGGTCGCCGTGAGGTTCTCCCTGGGAAAATAGATGAACGATCCTGACTGAATCTGGATAGTGCTTTGGACAATGAACTGGAATTGTTGCTTTGGGCTGGTGGACCTAGTTGCTTTGCACTGTAGGACCAAGGTGACACTTGTGCGTGAACGGTTCAAATACAACCATCAAATCGTCTCTGTCCCGTTAAAACCTTGGCAGGCCTTGGAGTACGTTTGAAATTCACTTCATTGCGTGGTGTAAGTTCGGTTGAAATGGACTCTGGCTAGCGCTAGTCTGGCCTTGAGATCTGTCCGCATAAGGGCTTGCGCCAACCCTCGCATGGCCTCTCTGCTTTGCCAAAATAAGCATAGGACTAAAAAGGCAACTATACACACGAGCGGAGGTAGTGGCTCTGAGGCGGAACCAAACTAGATATTTAACTAAAAAACATAAGAATGCAATAAATCAACAAAAAGCCAAAAAAACATCAGTAAAAATACAGACGAGGATAGCGAAACCAACGGTTACGGCCACGACGTTAACAACACATCAAGTACGATACCAACACTGAAAAAATGACGACAGACAAAAAACGGACACCAAAGAATAGTCTTGTTCAAAGAGAGATTCTTGCGGCATTCTGTCGCAGCAAAACAAAAATTATGTGAGTGCTAGAGCGTCCTAAAAAAGAAGAGCTGGAATTCTGTAGGATGCGTCAGATGTGCAAGCGGCAGAAGGTAATGTAAAGAATATCGAGAAATCAATAACTGCTACTGCGATCGCTACTGAAACGACTGAAGCAAGTGTATTAAATGCCGAAATGAATACTGCAGATCGAATGCCGAGCGATACAATAACTTTGGATCGGCCGGCAGAAGAGCGGCTCTACCATAAAACGGAATCAATTGTAAAATGCATCCAACAAGAGTTCAGGTTCCATTGGAATGGGCATCTAGGCAGCGCTATCTAAGACAACTAAAAAAGTTGCTCGCGCAAAAAAGAATCGGATAGCTATTGGGCAGACAATACTAGTTAAAGCTACCATCGGTACATCGTATGTGGATATTCTGCGAGTGATTAAGGTAGCAGTAAAATCGCAAGAAATACAAACTGCCGTAAAAGCCGTACGGGCGACTCGGTCGGGTGACCTATTGCTGGGGTTCAGACCTGAAGCCACTTTTTTTTTTTTTTTTTTGTGGTAAGGAGGTGAAGGCATTTATGCCCGCCGAGTCTGGCAGTGTGGGACTCCCATGGAGGATACCTTTGGACTACCCACTAAACACCTCCCCTGTCAATCTGAGAACCTAGCCTGGAACCGTTTGACACATTACTTCGGGCCAGGTCTCGTTTCGTTACGCCGTGGGGCGCCTTCAAGCTGGGGAGTCCCTTTCCTAGCGGGAGGGGAGGGGGGAAGAGGAATTGCCAGAAGAGCGATCCCCCAGCCCCAGCGCCTCCGACTGCTGTGAGTCCCTTTTATATTTTAGGATTGCCCGAGCATAATGTGCCACCTGGTTCCATTTGTCAACCGATTCGAGCATCACCGCAACTATATTATCCGGGGTGAGCTCTCCCGTCTCCCTGTAGAGTTCCCTTCGCAGCCTGGCCCATTTGGTACACGCAAAAATTGTGTGACAGGCATTGTCCTTCTCTCCTGGGCAAAACCGACAATCGGGAGACCGTGACTTGCCGATCTTGTGCAGGTAAGACTGAAAACACCCGTGCCCGCTCAAAAGCTGGGTCAGATAGAAGTCAGTCTCACCATGCCTTCGATTTAGCCACGGTCTCACATCCGGGATGAGGCGCGCAGTCCACCTTCCCTTCGTGCAATTCCCCCAAGACTGCTGCCAATCGTTGAGCGAGCGTTGTCTCTCCTCGCGGACAACCATCTCCCTCGCATCCTCGTTTCGGCGCAGGTAAATAGCGCGGCGCTCTCTAGCAAGGAGGGCGACGGGTATCACGCCTGCAATCACTCTCACTGCCGAGTCGGAGACTGTTGGATACGAAGATGCAATTCTCAGTGCTCCTCTTCTCTGTACCTGTGCCAATCGTTTTCGGTATACCTCCTTGCTGAGAGCGTCGCCCCATACCTCTGCTCCGTACAGTAGCACTGACCCTACAGCACTCATCAAGAGGCGTCTTCTTGATGGGCTGGGTCCCCCTACGTTGGCCATAAGTCGACTCAGGGCCGATATTCCCGAAGCAGCCTTCTCAGCCGTTGCCCTGATTTGCTCAGAGAAACTCATCTTCGAGTCGATCAGTAGCCCCAGGTACTTCACCGCTGGCTTCGATTCGATCTGTATATCTCCAATACTGATCATCCTTACTCTAGGGATTCTCTTTTTTGTCAAGATGACCACTTCGGTTTTCTCCAGTGCTAAACTGAGCCCGTGAGCAGTCATCCAGTCCCTCACTCGGCGCATTAGCATACCTAGCCTAAGTTGCGCTTGTTCAACGGTGCGTCCGGCGACCAGAGCCGCAACATCATCCGCATAGCCGACCAAGCGCGACTCATCTGGCATCTCAAGTCTCAGTAGCCCGTCGTAAGACACGTTCCACAAGTCCGGACCAAGGATAGATCCCTGGGCAACACCCGATGTAATTTCCATCCTTCGTTGGCCCTGTGTCGTGTCGTAGAACAGGCTTCGGTCCTTTAGGTAGTTCCTATAAAGCCGCATTAGATATTCTGGAACTTGAAAAGAGTTTTCCAGCGTGTCCAGAATATCCACCCATCTAGCGGAGTTGAAGGCATTCCTGACGTCGAGTGTCACCAACAGGACGATCCGTCGCTTGGTGCGACTATATGCCTCTGCCTTTTGGACCGCGTTCACCACCTCTGCAATCGCATCAATGGTAGAACGTCCTGCTCTAAAGCCGTACTGCCGAGGAGACAGGTCCCCAGCACCACGAATCGCGTCAGTGAGTCTTCCCTTGATGAGTTTCTCTAGCACTTTCCCAGCCGTGTCTAGCATGCATAACGGGCGGTATGCAGACGGCGATTCGGGATTTCCCTTCCCCTTGCTGACCAGCACGAGCCTCGCCACCTTCCATCGTACCGGGAAAACCCCGTCCCGTAGGCAAGCGTTGAATGTGCTGAGCAGCAAGTCAGGACAATGGTGATAGACGAGCTGCAAAACCTCAGCTGGAACACCATCTGGACCTGGAGCCTTCCTCGCTTTCAGGGAGAGGACTGCCTTCTCCAGTTCCAGCTGTGTGAAGAGTGGGCACTCGACTGCTGTTTCACCATGGACAGCGTCAACATGGACGGGATGGGTGGGGAAGAGTCCCCGCACTATCGCGTCCATCTTTTCCGCGTCATGTATACAAGGCTTCCGTAGGGCACCAAGTTTCCCCATGACCAGCTTGTAGCCAAGGCCCCACGGATCCCTATTTACATCGTCCACGAGGTCTTGCCAGCATCGGGCCTTACTCTTGTTAATAAGCCTGCAAAGATATTTCCTGCCGGACCTGTATGCTGCTAGCCTAGTGTCTGCCTCCTCCCGTGTTCGCGCCCGCTGGGCCTCTCGTCGAAGTTTGTGACACTCGCTTCTTTGTTCGGCGATCTCGTTTGACCACCAGTATACTGGAGGCTTACCATGTCGGGGTCTCCGACGGGGCATGGAAGACTCGCAAGCAGCTATGATGGTACTCATATTTGAGTTCACCAAGTCCTTGGCTGTAGGCCCTCCACTCCCTGGCGGAGCTCCCAGCAACGGTGCGCCTGCCGTAAGCGCGCCAGTGAACCTCTCGACGTCCATCCTCCCAGTCCTCCATCCGAGGATTGAAGTTTGGGCGTATGCACGCAGAGTGGCACCGTCGTGAATCTCAACAGCTATATACTGGTGATCACTAGCCGAGTAGTCCTCTAGTACTCGCCAGTTGTGTACTCTAGGTACCAGGGACTCCGAAGCGAGTGTCACATCGGGTATGGTTCCTACGCAACCCCAGCAGCGGAAAATAGGGGTGTTACCAGTATTTAGGACAAAAAGCGCTGTTCTGGCCGCCATGTCCAAGATTTGCTTTCCCCTTGGGTCGGATTGTGGCATACCCCATTCGATGGCTCTAGCGTTGAAGTCTCCCCCGACCAGCATGTGGCCCTCTGTGTTCGAGACAGCGTCCTCCAGGGCATCGAGTTTGGTTCGAAAGGATCGCATTGCCTCGTTAGGCGTCAGATAAACACTGAAATATGTTATCCCTGAACACCGCACCCACACAAAACCATCCCCGCGTCCATGGCCCTGCACCTGAAGGCGGGCGCTGTCTCGAACCCAGATGGCTGAGGTACCAGATTTGTCAGGGTACCACGCTTGCGAGTCCTTGTTATGGTGTTGCTCGCTCAGCAACAGGAGGTCAGCTTTCTTATCCCTCGCAAACTGCTCAAGTAGGTCCTGGGCGTTTGTGCTTCGGTGCAAATTGACCTGCAGGATACGGATCATTTGAGTATCGATTTGGCTTTAGTTAGGGCCTCCTTGAAAACCCAGCATCTCCCTGTCCCCGGCTCATGTTTGAGGTCGCCGGGTGCTAGCTTAGCATCCTTGCAAAGAATGCATTTTGCCTCGTTCGTGCACTCCTTCCTTTTGTGCCCCGTTTCACCACATTTGTAGCACAGAGATCTCCTGTCGGGTCCCCTACAGCCATACGCGGTGTGTCCGTATTCGAAGCATCTGTGGCAGCGGATAGGGATCGCTCTTCTCCGTATCCTGCAGATCACCCAACCTATCTTAATTTTGCCCTTCGCCAGGATTTGCTGGGCGTCTTTATCAGCTAGTTTGACAATAGCCATGCGTTGCCCCCTTGTGTTTTCACGTGTCAATCTTGCCTTGACTTCACTTAAGCTGGGGAACTCCCTCGTAATGGCATCCTCTACTTCAGCTTTGTCCGTGACGCAGTCGAGGTCCCTGATTTCCAGGGTGGCCATTGGTTCGAGCGAGGCAACCGTTGCCGCATCTCCAAGAACCTTTTGAACCGCGTCACGGAATGCATCTTTGTTTGTGGCCTCTGGCCCGAATTCCACCAGCAAGCCACCGGTCCGGGTTGGTCGAACTGCTTTGATGGCTTGACCGCTCCTTTAATTTCACGGAGGACATCTGCGTAGGTTCGGCCCTTAGTGGGTTTAATAAGCAGTGCCTCTTGCAAGGGTTTGCGCCGCGGTTTGCTTTTTGTTTTCTGCGTTATATCGGGGGGTTCCTTGTTCTTTTCGTGGTTGAGCTCTTTGTCTGTTTTTTCCAGGAGTAGCTTTTTGGCCGCTTTTTTCGCTGCCTTGTTTCGCACCACATGAAACTCCTCGCCTGGAGTGTCAACTTCGTTTATGGTCTCGTCCTTCCTCCTTTTCTCACAGTCGCCTTCAATTGGGCTACCGGCCATTCTTTTGCTGCTGCTAGGACCCACTGATGCCTCGAGGGAGAGTGTGTCTTTTTGGTGCTTTTCGGTTGCAAGCCACCTCCGCCTGTAGTGCGTTATGCGGCCAAAAAGCTCCTCCAGTTCAAGAATGCCATTCTTGACACTCTTGCCTATGTTTTTCTGCACTTCGCAGGCAGCCCTCAGTTGTTTGACGATATTCCCCGCTTTCCGAGTAAGCCGCTCCTCTTCGGCGCGGTCAAGGGCGATTGTGTTATTTGGCGCCACCTCTTGGGAGAGGCCCCCGTTTCCTAGCCCTTTTGATTCTATCGCTTGGGTCGCGTTTGAAGTGGCGTCGGCCAACGGCAAAACTTCTCCCTCCCCCAGTCTTACACTGGCCTCCGTTGGTGTCGCAGCTTGATCCGGATTGTGTACGTCTTGCACTGGGCGCTCCGGGGTGCGCATAGTCCTTCTACTGCGCCCAAAGGCCGCAATGATGCCAGGTTGCACAACGCACTCTGCCTTCTTTCGTTCGTTAGTCCGTCTGTGGCCTGTCTCCGATGATTTAACCTGTGATGTTGACTTTGACAGTGTTTCTGGGATTTGCTGCCTCCCCCCGCAATCGGTGACTTGTTTAATCGGTGTTCTTGCCAACAGCGGTTTTTGCCTGAAAGGGTTCTCCGTGCTAGCGTCCTGTTTGCTTGTGGTTTCATTTGTTTGCTCCATTTTATTGGGTCCCCCCTCGGAGCCGCTATCTCCGTTCGTGTGTGTAGTCGCCTTTTTGGTCCCATGGTTATCTTTGCAGAGCAGGGAGGCCATGCGAGGGTTGGCACAAGCCCTTATGGGGACAAGTGCTCAGAGCCAGACCAGCGCTAATCGGGAGTCCGTCTCAACCGAACCTACACCACCAACCCAATGGTGCGAACTTCGAACGTACTCCGAGGCCTGCCAAGGTTTTACCGGGACGGAGACGGTATGATAGTTGAATTGGAGCCGTTCACACACGAGTTTCACCTCGGTGCTACTGTGCAAAGCAACTAGGTCCAAACCATCACATCCGCCAGCCCAAAGCGTCAATTCCAGTTCGTTGTCCAAAGCGTAGTCCAGATACAATAAGAGGGAACCTCACGGCACCCCCCATATCCTCGGGTCAGTGGGGGCGGCACTCCCCAAGGAATGCTAGCCTCCAAGAATGTTCTTGTCGACCGGCTTTCTCCCTGCGGGAATTTCCTCGGGTACGCGGGGGCGGAACTCCCCAAAGAATGCCACATTGGAGAGAAGGGAACCATAGCCTCGCCTGAAAAAAGGGCTGCTCTCGAAATAAGAGATATTGACTGTGTTGCGGATTTACCCGAGATAGAAATAATACAGGTCAGTGCACGGCCACTGTCGACACCTCAGAAAAAAAAGGCCGAACAGATGATAGAAAAGTGAAAATCAGAATTGTTTGGGTTATATGTAGGATAAGGTAAGAAGCAATAATTCTTCAGTGTTTCAGGTGCCTCGGATACGGCCATACTGCAAGGGGCGGAAAAAGGATTGACAGGAGCTTACTGTGCTGTAATTGTGACAAAACAAGGCTTATAAAGAAGGAGTGCTAGGAGAGATACACTGCTTCTTCTGTCAAGACACTGACCTAAGGTCAGATGATTTGAAACACTTGCCAGGTACTTCTACAATTAGCCGTATTTTGCAAATTAATCGATATCGAAGGACACACACTCAAAATCTACTCAAGCAGCTTGCGCGAAACAGTCAAGCTGACTTCCTACTTCTCAGCGAGCAACACCACAATCGAAGCTCCCGAACATGGTATTCTGACGAATCTAGTACTGCCGCCGTCTGGGTTCAGAGCAGTGCTGATTTCCTAGTGGAGAGCTATGGACGAAAGGATTGTTTCATGTAGAATTAACGACTACATTCTTTTGTGTGTACCTAACGTCGAACGAACCGATATCATCTTTCCAAGCCAAGTTTTATGCTTTGGAAGGACACCATTTCGAACGCAAATAGCTACGCACTTCTTCGGAAAAAATTCTTTGCTAAGGCTATCGAATGGAGTATGCTTCAAACTGATCTGTAGAAAAAATGAGTCCTACATCGGTCAGCCGGGACAGGATTCGTTGTGCTGAACACCGGCTACACGAGAACATTCTGCCGCGTGGGCTGTGAAGGAACTATAACCGACATGATATTTGCCTCGGATTTCCTAGCACGGAGGGTACACAATTGAAGAGTTTTAGAGGACTACTTAGCCAGTGATCATTAGCACATCCTTCTTGAGATCCGTAATGCTGTCTCCCAACGACCATACTTTCAACATTCCACGATTCATTGGAACATTTGGAGAATACACGTCATGGGGTTAATTGCTGTCCTCACGATAAGTGCTTCATTGCAGGACGATTCGTAGGGGACTGAAAGGCTAGCAGCTTAAGATGTGGCGAAATCAACAATGAGCTTGATCACGTCCACTTGCACCGCTTCTATGTCCTGTCGGAGTTTCTGAGATGGCAAGCATGTAGTGTCGACTAATATTACTGAAAAGCGTAGAGAGTATCACAAGTTTTGACGTGAAGTTCAACGGGCACGGAACCAAGACGAAGCATGTAACCGATTGGCAGTATATGTATTACATCAGCCAGGAAATGCATTCGCAAAGTGATTAACAGTAGTAAGGCTAGTTACTGGCAAGATCTAGTGGACAGTGTGAACAAGAATCGGTAAGGCCTTGGCCACAAGCTACTTATGCGGAAGCTTGGTGCCCTACGCAAGCCCGTCATATACAAAGCAGAAAAGATAGACGAGATAGCGTGGGTACTCTTCTCCTTCCATCGCATCCGTGTTGATGCTGTCCACGGAAAAATAGCAGTCAAATGCCCATTCTTCACGGGTGGAAACTTAAAGAGACAGTTTCATCTATGAAGGTGAGGAAGGCTCCACGTCCAGATGGTGTCTCAGTTGTGGTGCTGTGGCTCGTAAATTACCATTTTCCAAACTTGCTACTAGTATATTCAACTTGCCTGCGGAAAGGAGTATTCCCAAAACGTTGGAAGGTAGCAAGGCTCGTACTGATCAAGAAGGGGAGAGGAAGACCTAGGCCACCGTCTGCATTTCGCCTGTTATGCATGCTAGATATGGCTGAGAAAGTGCTAGAGAAACTCATCAAGGGGAAACTCACTGATGCGATTCGTGCTGCTGGGGACCTATCTCCTTGGCAGTATTATTTCAGAGCAGGACGCTTTGCCATTGATATGGTTGCAGAGGTAATGAACGTGGTCTAAAAGGTGGAGACACATAGTCGCATCGAAAAATGGGTGGGTCTTTTGGTAACACTAGATGTGCGCAATGCCTTCAACTTCACTTAACGGTTAGATATTCTGGATACGCTGAAAACTACGTTTCAAGTTCCAGAATATATTCTGTGGCTTCTGCTACAATGCAGGGCCGACGGAGGATAGAAGTTACATCGGGTATTGCTCAAGGATCTATCCTTGGTCCAGACCAGTGGAATATATCGTACAATAATTTACTGAGACTAGAGCTGCCGGATGAGTCGCACCTGATCGGCTATTTGGATGATACTGTTGCACTAGTTGCTGAACGCACCGTCAAATAGGGGCAACTCAGACTAGGTATACTAATGCGCCAGGCGAGAGACTGGATTACATCTCACGGTTTCAGTCTAGCACTGGAGAAAACCGAAGTGGTTATCCTGACAACGAACTGAGTCCCCAGAGTAAGGAAGATCAGTCTTGAAGATATACTAATCGAATCAAAGACAGCGGTAAAGTACCTGGGGCTACTGATCGACTCGAAGATGAGTTTCTCTGAGCAAATCAGGGTGACGCCAGAGAAGGCGCCTTCAGGTGTATCAGCTCTGAGTCGTCTTATGGCCAATTTAGGGGGAATTATCTCATCAAGAGCACGGCTCTTGGTGAGTAGTGTAGGGTCAGTGCTACTGTCCCGAGAAGAAATATGAGGCGACGCTATCAGTAAGAAGGTAAACCGAAATCGAGTGGCATAGATACAAAAAAGTAGAGCACTGAGGATTGCATCTTCATATCCAACAATCTCTGATTTGGTGGTGCTAGTCATAACAGGCTTCTTGCTCGAGAGCATCGTACTAGCTACCTGCGTTGAAACGAAGACGCGAGGGAGACAGTATAGGGCAAGGACAGACAACGCTCACTCAATTATTAGAAGCAGTCCTGGGGGACCATTACATAGGAAAGATGGACTGCGTGCCTCATTTCTGATCTTAGGCCATGGCTCAATTGAACGCATGGTGAAACTGACTTCTACCTGACCCAGCTCTTGAGCGGGCATGGGTGTTCTCAGTCTTACTTGCACACGATTGGTAAGTCGCGGTCTCCCAACTGTAGATTTTGCTTAGGACAGGAAGACGATGCATATCACACACTTTTGCATGCAATAGAGGGACAGGCTGCGCTGGGACCTCTAAAAGGAAACCGGAAAGCTTTCCTTGGACAGTCTAATCGGGGAGATTCTTAGATTGGTTAACAAATGGAACTATGTGCCACATAATTTTCGAGCGGTCCTAAAATTTAAAAAGGGCTCACCGTAGGCGGGAACGTCAGGTTGGGGGATTAATTTTCCAGAAACCTGTCGATTGATTTTTACATCTTTTCGTCATTGAGTCAAAATATCTATCTCAGAGTAGATTTTGTCCGAAGATTCGGTCTGACAACGGATTTATTCATCAGCTTGCGTTTTAGTTCTTGATTCGCCCACAACGAACATGCGCTGAACTATGACCATCAACGATCACTAGAAGCAGTCATAGCTATATCCTCATCTTATGCACTGAAATGGTGTCACGGAAACTCTTTGCATTCTCCCATGCAGTCGCTAATATGCCGCCTGAGCCAAGGTTGCAAATGCTTAAGTTAAAAAAATTTAATGAATACATTAAACAAACAAAAAAATACTTAAATAAAATCGAGTAACGAAGCAGGGAAACAGATTAAGTTGGAATAGCAAAACTAAGGAGTTCTGGTGGAATGCGGTCCTGCAATGAAATAATTCCTGCTATCTCGATGAGACTTTATCGTTGGGAAAGAAATTCGTTGTTCTGGATTTGGATGAGTCGCTCATTTTCATTTCTCCTGATGTGGAGGCACTCGTCAAGGACGCGTGGATGATTTAATGGACAAAGTTATTTTCTCATTCCAAGAAAAGGAAAGTAACCCTTAAATGAGATGACGTCGGATACTCGAATAACATATGAAAACTGGGCTAATCCAGAGGAGATGGGCATAAATGCCTTTTAGTTAAACGTATCACGACTACACGAAATTCTAAATTTAGATGAAATCGTTGATGAAGGACGGGCAGTACTTTTCGAATCAGAAACTATACAACCTCGCGATATCCATGTAGACTTCCCTCTCCCCAATAACCGATTGCCCAACATTGGAATTATTTACAGGGAATATAGATGAATACTATAAAACGTACTACGGAGACTTAATTGATGAAATAGAAGGTTCACTTATATTCTGTTCCAATGTTCAAATAAGTAATTCGATACTATCACGGTTCAATTTAAAATTCATACCAAAAGACACGACTCTCTGGATATATGGTATTCAAGTTGCGATAAAACCCAATTCAAAGGTCGAAGATGGTCACCATGGGCAGGACATACCATTCTGATTCAAAAATTAGCAAGAGAACTCGCAGTGTCTCGCCTTGCGTATGAATATTTATTGCAGAAGTACAACAGCTCTGTCATTGGATTAAAACTTGGTCAGGAGTATGTGGTAGTAGCTCTTGGCTACAAGATGGCTCGTGAAATCCACACAAGGGAAGAATTAAGGTCAATCAGATAACTTTTTCATTCGTTTATGAACGAGGGGTACTCATTTGGGAATCGCATCCTGTCAGGAAAACCAGGAGGTCGTGCAAGAAAACTGTTCAGGTTTATTGTCCAGTAACAAAGATTTATTAGAACTCAAAAGTACAACTTGTCTCGACAGAATACAAAGAAGAACTGAATTTAACAACTATCGTTGTGCTAGATTTAGAACAAAAATATAGGTGGCTCCACAAGCGATTAAAAGGGAATTACAAAAGGGCGGTTCGATTTGAATATAAAACAAAGGAAAAAAGTACTGATTTAACACTCCCCCTCAAAGCGATAATCGTCTAAACAATCTGTTTTTCGATGCCCATGTAATTTAGACAGTTCCAATGTTTGGGACTGGTTAGCCCTTTGGTGAGCACGTCTGCTGGCATCTTCTCAGTAGGTAGGTACTCCAGATTGATCTCGCCTGCGGAAATAGCCTCTCTCACAAAATGATGTCGTGTATCTATGTGTTTGGTTCTCGTGTGGTGCACAGGATTCTCTGCCAACTTCTTCGCACCCTGGTTATCGATGTGAATGTCGATTTTCTTCGGTGGACGAGCGCCAGTCTCTTCAGGTGCATCGCCTCCTTGGAAGCCTCGGTGAGTGCCATGTACTCGGATTCCGTCGAGGACAGCGCAACTGTGCGCTGCTTCCTCGACTCCCAGGAAACAGGACCGCCGCTCATCGTGAACGCGTAGCCGGTGTATGACCTCCGGTCATCAATGCAAGCAGCCCAGTCGGCGTCCACGTAGCCGGTCAGGCATCCTCCCTTCGCACTGTAGCTTAGGCCCACGTCGAGCGTACCTTTGAGGTATCGCAAAACTCGCTTTGCAGCTTGCCAGTGGCTGGTTCCGAAGGAATCGCTGAACTGGCTCAGAGCACTCGTAGCATGTGCAATGTCCGGGCGTGTGCACACGGACAGGTAGAGAAGGGTGCCGATGAGTTCTCGATACGGTGGTTTCTCCCCGTCTTCCTCACTCCAGATGTCACCCTTTGACAGCTTAACTCCAGGAACAAGTGGCGTTGCAACAGGCCGACAGTCCGACATCCCGAAGCGATCGAGTATGTCCAGCACATACCCGCGTTGACTCATGGTGATCGTCGACTCGTCCCGAGCAAACTCAATTCCCAAGCAGTATGACACGTCGCCCAAATCGTTGATCTGGAAGGACTTGCTCAGAAACTTGTAGACTTCGTCGATCCTCTTGGTATCACGTGACAGGACAAGAATGTCGTCGACGTACACAACGATCAGCAGTGGATCGTTGTCTGCGTCCTTTACGTCAACGCTCGCGTCTCTTGACGTCGGTCTCGCCCCAAACTTCACCAGCTCCGAGTCCAGACACAGATACCAGCATCGTCCCGCCTGTTTCAGGCCGTATAGAGCCTTGTGCATTTTGCACACCTTGTTCCTGGACGATAGTTGGGACAGCATCTTTGCAGCCTTGTTGACCACTTCACGGGAGCCGTAGTTGTTCTCGACGATGAACTTCAGGACATTACTTGCGTAATGTGGCAACTCCATCCAGATCTCCTCGTCGATGACACCGTTCAGGAAAGCGGTAGAGACGTCAAACTGTCGTACATGCATGCCGTGTTGTGCCGCAAATGCCATGGCGAGGCGAATTGCGCTGAATCGGGCCACAGGAGCGTAGGTCTCGCCGTAGTCCATCCCGGAGCATTGGGTGAATCTCCTGGCCACGACCCTAGCCTTCCGTTTGGTGACTGCTCCATCAGCTCCGTACTTGTTTCTAAGTACGATGCGGCTGCTGACAGTTGTGCGATTTTTCGGGCGATCCTCCAAGGTCCAAGTGTTGTTTTTTAAAATCGATGAAAATTCGTCTGCCATCGCCAGCATCCACTCGTATTCCTCTGGCCCGGAGACTGTTGACTTCAGTGGAACTTTCGCGATGAGGGCAGTATCTTCTTCTCCGGTTGTATAGTCCTCATCTCCGCTCGCGTCGTCCTGTACAGCATCGTTCTGTACAGCGTCGTTTGCCTCTGCCACGTCGACACTTTCTGAAACATCGTTCCTCCTCGCGACCTCATTTCTCTCCGCGACAGGATGTTCCCTTGGTCTACCAGGACGAACCGTGTAAATCTTCCTCGGTCTGCCTGGTCCGCGCTTCGTCGTTGGAGTTGGTCCGACTGGACCTGGGGCTGGAACTTCAACTGGCTCAAAAACTCGGAGAGGTTCGTCGTTTTCGCCAAACATGGCCGGTTGCTGCTGTTGCTGATCTGGTTGCTGGACTGTTTTTCTCGTTGAGCGATTCTCTCCTAGTACAACGTCGATGTACTCGTCCGACGATGTGGCAGGACCCTCTACATCCTGCTCAGTGTTTGGCTGAACATCCGCCTGTTCTGGGAAGAACTCCTCGTACTGGTCGACCTTGTTTTCTGCTGTTGTTTTCAGGAACTGGACATCTCGTCAGATCTTGACACATCGCTCCTCAGGTATCCAGACCCTGAGTGCCTTCGAATCTGCAGCGGGGCCGAGATAAACGCCTTTCCGGGCACGAGGTCCAAATTTTCAGGCAGTAAACCGGTGCTCCAAACTCCTGAAAACTGCTCACATCCGGGGCCTCTCCCGTCCACAACTCGAACGGAGTTCGGCCGTCCAATGCTGAAGTTGGACAGCGGTTTCTGGTGAAGTTCACGGTACACACTGCTTCTGCCCAGAAGGTAGGAGGAAGACCGGACTGGATCAACAAACAACGAGCCATCTCGACCAGAGTGCGGTTCCTCCGTTCAGCTATACCGTTTTGTTCCGGATTGTTCGGAACGGTTAGCCGACGTTTGATCCCAGAGCGCTTCAGGAAGTCATCGAACTGGTTGTTCGAATATTCGGTGCCATTATCGGATTGCAGGCACTTAATCTTCCAGTGGTGCTGTGTCTCGACCATCTTCTTGAACGCCTGGAACTCGGAGAACACCTCGTTTTTCCGTCGCAAGAATCGCACCTCGTCCCATCGAGTAGCGTCATCTATAAAGGTGACGAAATACCTGGCGTGACCGTTGGATTGCATGCGCATCGGTCCGCACACATCCGAGTGTATCAGCTCGCCTGGGGCTGACTTCCTCTCGGAGACCTTGGGGAAGGGCTGGCGTGTCATCTTCGCCTTGATGCACACCTCACAGTCCACCGTTGTATCGTCGTCGCTCAAATCAAGTCCTCGGAGAACGTTGTTTTTGGATGCCTCGCGAATGTCCTTCACGTTTAAGTGACCCAAAGCCTTGTGCCAATCCATCAGGGACTTCTCGTGATCCCGGCTGGCAAGCGCGGCGCTCGGCTGCTCGGCAGCGCGCGAGTCGTTCACAAAATAGAGTCCGTTGACTCGCTCCGATCAACACCACGCGATCGTCCTTCTCGCTGACGACTTCCGCCGAACGTTTGCAAAAGGTCACTCGGTAACCTTTGTCCACGATCTTCGCGACCGATAACAAGTTCATGCGTAAGTCCGGCACGTACAGCACGTCACTCAATCGCGCGACACCCTTAGCACTGATTTTCGTGGAGCTAGGATTGGCCAGGTTCAATGAGTCTGAAAAGTTCTCATCTACACTCTCGAAACTGTCAATGTCACTGGCCATGTGCGCGGTACACTCACTATCTCGACACCACCGTTTTTGCGTCGAATAAACCAGCATGGAACTCTCGTCACCAGGCGCACTCGATTCCACAGCAGCGTACAGGGTAAAGCTACCAGTCTTCGTCTTGTCCTGATCGCTCTTCTTCTTGGATCGACAACCTGCTGCTTTGTGACCCGGCTTGTTGCACTTGTAGCACTTGAACGGGAATTTGCTTCCGTCACGTTTCTCCGATTTACCCGCTTTCTGTTGATTCGACCTGTCCGCTACCATCGCGTTCTGCACTGGTCCATTGTTCTTTCGCGCGTCACTTTCTTCCACAATTTTGATTCGCAATGTTTCCGGAGTGGGGAGCTCGTCACGTGACTCGATAGCAATCCGGAAACTGTCGAAGTTGGCCGGTAAACTGTAAAGCAACAGTATCGACAGTAGGTCATCGTTTATCGGCACTTCCATGTCACTCAGTCGGTCAACAGCGTCAAAGAATTTTCGCAGATGGTCGCGAACGTCGTCGCCCTCGCTCATCCTCTGTAAGACGATTTGTTTCAGCAGGTTCGCTTCCCTCGCGGGGCCCTTAGACTGGTAAACAGTCTCCAACTTTAGCCAAAGTTCTCTCGACGTCGCACAATCTTTGACCTGTTTCAGTTCCGAGGATGAAATCCCCAGGAAAATGTCCGACATAGCCTTGCTATCGCCCGTTTCCCATCCTTTTATTTCGGCGTTGTTCTCTTCGCCTGGCTCAGGCTTTACCTTTGAGCCATTCACGTAGCCCCACGCGTCATTTTTTAATGAGTAGGGCCCTCATGGTGATCTTCCACGTGTCAAAGTTGTCCTTTGTTAGAAGTTCGATGCGCGTCATGGCGGTGGTAGCCATCTTGAATTTTGGTTGCTTCGTCGAACGTTCGAGAATCAAACACAACCTTACTCTCGCGTACCGATTTCCGATCAATCTAACTTATTACAGTTTCTTTTGTTTCGCGCCGCGTGACCTGGGCCCATAACCTGTCAGGAAAACCAGGAGGTCGTGCAAGAAAACTGTTCAGGTTTATTGTCCAGTAACAAAGATTTATTAGAACTCAAAAGTACAACTTGTCTCGACAGAATACAAAGAAGAACTGAATTTGACAATTATCGTTGTGTTAGATTTAGAACAAAAATATAGGTGGCTCCACAAGCGATTAAAAGGGAATTACAAAAGGGCGGTTCAATTTGAATATAAAACAAAGGATAAAAGTACTGATTTAACACATCCACCGATGGACAGTTGTGGTCTGAGCACCGAAATTTGACCACTCTTCGCTAACGACAGGCAGATTACGCTAGGTAACCAATGGAGCAACAAGTACAAGAGGAGTTAGTCGAACTTTTACAAATTATTCATGATCTCAAGACCCAACCAGTACTTCCAACAACTTTTCTCTCTCCGAGTGTCATCAATGTTTTATGAACTTTGATTACGAGCAAGCGCATTCCAAGAAGTAATGCAAGGCTTAACAAATTACTTAACATGCTAGAAAAACGATCCAAGACGTTTGATGCCGCCGGAGGTTTGCTATTGCAGTTGCCTTGATTTCGATTTATTATGCCAGAAAATATGGGGTAAACTTTCATTCAAAACTTCAATAAAGAGTTGCATGAAATGTTCATGGAAATCATAAACGAACAAAAACTTAATTATATCAGTGAATCTGACGCATATATCAGTGAATCTGACCCACAAAATATTTTTACCGACAAACAACTTACCATGACTATCCCGGACATTTTCATTGCTGGGTCTCAAACTACAAGCAACACACTTAATCTCGCGCTTATGATGATGTTCATCAGCGAAAGTGATACTCATCTGCTTGAACCTATTTTGCTCAAGCACTTCCATCAAAGCGGCCAAATTCTCTGCAATCACAAATCGAATCGGGGACTCAGCAAGATGCGAAATGTTGTTTTTGTTGCGCTCCTGAAGTGTGGGCGCTGCGCGAACTGACATTTACGAATGACATAGTCCTCTCCGGTTTCGTTAGTTAACAAATCCAACAAAGTATGCCTCTATTTTGATACCAGAAAAGTCAACACTATAGCAGTAAATGACGCATATTCTCTGTCATTGATCGATGGGATACTCAGTCGACTGCCAAAAGCTAATTACATTACGAACCTCGACTTGAAAGATGCGTTCTGGCAAACAAAGCCCAATATGGGTTCGAGAGACAAAACCACTTTCGCTTTACCATTTAGACCACTATACCATTTAGTAATTATGCTACTTTTGCCTGTGTAATGCACTGCTTACGATGACTTGGCAGATGAAAAAAGCGATTCCACCGCACTTTAGACACCAACCGGATGATCTGCTGCTGATTTCCGAGACGTTTGGTCGGCTCATCTAGCTGGTTTTTTTTGTTAGTGCAATTATAGGCCAGCTGCATACACAGGAAAACAAAGCTCCAAATATACAATCTGTGATAAGGCCTGTGCTTTGCTATGGGTGTAAAATATGAACCCTAACCCAGTAAATTCGATACAACCGTGACCTGTATAAAACTTTTGATGAGCCGAGGGTCTCAAGAAATATAGGACTGCGGAAGCTGCAATGAGCTGGCCACGTGAATCTTATGGACCAACAACGGATACCCAAAAAGGTATTCGCTGGGAGAACTGAAGACCGGACACCAGTGGGGAAACCGAGGAAATGCTGGTCTGACTCGGTCAACGAAGGCAGTTCAGCGCTGCTGGATTTTGAAATGGACCGAGACAATTGGAGGTACTGTAGCACTACAAAGAAGAAGAAGAATTATGTGCCCCTTGGTTTCGGCCTTTGCAGCTTTGTATCTTCTTACAATACCTGCTCGTGCATTTTTTTATTGTGAAACTTTGCGATGGAGAGAAGGAGCCGCTCCGTGACACTGCAGAAAGCTAGCTAGAAAACAACATTAACATGAGATACTAGGGAGATACACGTTTGCAACGGATCTATATACAGCAAATTTTCAGGAATTTTAATAAAAATTTTAGAAATGGTTTGTGATATTGAAATGCTATCAAGAACATTCAAGAAATGGTGTCAAACATCCGAAAAAAATAACATAATAACCAGGATTACGTTTTTCGAACTCAGTTTATGGAATCCATATATAAGTCAAGTTTTGATATTCAGAAGATATTGTTTGAGTTACTGTTGGTTCACAAAAACCTTCTATCAGAATCGCTTTCCTGCTACTTTGCCTTGTTTACATTTTATTTTCTCTGGGCTTTCATTTTTGCCTTTCTGGCTGATGCTACCCACTGCACAGTTGGTGCGCTAGAAGCCGTGATTTTAATTGTTTCTTCCCCTTATTAGTCGAGTATTGAGGGTACTTCTTTATCTTCAACTTCCATATTTTTTTGTAGTTACCGCTCGGCTTCGCTGCTTCCGTTTTGCTTATCTGCTGGGACAAATCTTTTTGGTGGTTGGAATATGAGTGTGGAGCTCCCAGGCGCGCAAGACATCCAGACTACCCACTAAACACTTCCCATGTCAACCTGTGAACCTAGCTTGAAACTGTTTGACACATTACTTCGGGTTAAGCCTCGTTTTGCTGCACCGTGTGGCGCCTTACAGTTGGGGATCTCTCCTCTAGCGAGAGGAAAGGAAGGAAGAGTGATGTCTTGAAAATTATTCCCCGAAATCGACGTTCCTAGGGGATGTAAGCCCTTTTTATCTTTTGGGACTGTCCGAACATTATGTGCCATATGGTTCCATTTGTCAACCGATCTAAGCATGTCCCCGATTAGACTATCGGGTTCCAGCTTTCCTGTTTCCTTGTAGAGGTCTCAGCACAACCTATCCCATTTGTTGCATGCAACAAGTTGAGTGAGAAGGAGAGTGCACTTACCAGAAGGTCTTTGTAACCGTCTTAGGGTTCGAAACAAGTTTTCTAATAGCGTGAGTCGATAACTTGAATTATTCATCCAATACTAAGATAAGATGCAAAAAAGGCAGAGGTTCTTTCATAAGCACATTGCAGTTACCATTTCGATTCAGCTTAAATAAGGCTTCTGAATGCTCGGCCGATTGTATATATTAAAATTAAACACTATTCCATAAATTTTAATGCAAATTGCAAGAAAATAGAAATGCCCAGGTCCATTTGAAATATGCATCAACCATAAACACGTGTTATTCTTGTTTTATTCCTACACAATTGAAATGACTATAACTCACTTGATAATGATTCGATTTGTATGAAACTTTGTGAACATAAAGAAGAAAAATTTCAAGAAGTTTACGGGGTACCGTTTTGATTTTATGGGCAAAAATGAAAAATCTACGAATCATACTATTATTGAAAAATTTTAGTAATTTCGGTTTCTGAGGTATTTATTGCCCTTGTACTCATAAGGACCCATCTCTGTGATTATTTTTAAATTTTTCGACTCAATGGTGGAGGGGGGACACACATACACAACATTTTGATACATGTTGCCTCCCCCTGGACCCCCTGATCCATAAAATGAACATGATGTCCCACTCGACTACCTGTGATTACAAAATTATTTAAGGGAATGTTTGGTAAGACTTAAACTTTTCAGAGACCATGAATTCTGACCTTTTCACAAAATTTGAGTATTCTAGCTTCTATAGTTTCTGAGGAAACTTGCTTTGACATACGGACAGACAGGTCGTGAAACTAGCAGGTATTTGTAAAAAAATTTTTCAAAGATCTTAAAAATGTGTGGTTGGCATAGATGTCAGACGGAATGGATGCGAATTACATCGCGAGAGTTAAAGCACTTCATGATGTGGCGTGAAGTTGGCATGTCATCAGCTGTTGATTCGAATTTCAAATAAATTTTACGTGACGTCTCCCACCAATTTTCGCGTCTTGAACTAAATCAATTTTCCGCGCTGGTTTTCTAATACAAACGAAATAAAAGATTCAACATGACTTTCCCTACGAAAGATACTTCCCTGGCATGCTTCCGATAACTGTTTTTACAGTCCAACACACATCACTACATTTATCGTTTCCCGACACAACAACACTCGCAATTCCTGTCAAACTTTTCAGTTCAATTCATTATCACTTTTGCAACATGTCTTTGGTGGCAGGAATCATCTTCCTTTCCTGCGCAAAACCTACAGTCGGGCAATCGCGACTTACCAATATTGCACAAGTAGGAGTAAAAACACTCATGCCCGCTCAAAAGCTGGGTCAGATAGAAGTCAGTCTCGCCGTGCGTTTAAGAGAGCCACAATCTCTGATCAGGAATGTGGCGTACAATCCATAAAAACAAAAGCGCTTTATTCAATACAAATCGTTATAAATTTTAAAAGAATATAAAGCTAATTCCAAACAATGACAACACAAAACCTTAATGGCCCAAATGGCTCTCTAAATTTATACGTTATCAGTTAAACAAATTTTATCATAAAAAAAACTATAGCGAATTCAAATTAATTAAGATTATTACATATTTTATGATTTGGTTGGAAAAAAGGAGAAAAAAACAACCAACACTATTTCAAAATTATTATAATTTTAATGCAACAGTGAACTTTGATCCTACACCTAATATTTTATAACCTAATTCTAATAAAATTCAATCAAAAACTTTATCTTATGCTGAAAATTCTGTCACAATATTCCTAACCTACGCGTTTAACCTTATCTCTAAACCTAATAAAATAAACAACAACACTAAATGTAGCAATAATGAGCTAAAACTCAAAAACTAAATAACGAAAAACACAAAAACTGAAAATAAATATGAATAATTTAGACATTGTCATTCAGCCACCAATACCTAGATTGCTCCGTCTCAGCTCGACCAGCCTCAACGTATCTAGCAAATTAGTATCCCCATTGGAATTGTTGGTCTCGTGAACTCATATTCGGAGAATATTTGATCTTCATATTGGTGGCCCGTTTATATATGTGATTTATAATTAGAACACCGTCAGAATCAAAAACATATCGATTCATTTCCAAGCATACGAACGCTTTTGGAGGAATGAAGCCAGTAGCGAGGCAAGTCACAATATACCCGTCAGTAGGGTGGAACGGCTGTGAAATCCGGGGGTTTTCGCTAACAGTTACAGATCTTGCGATATGATTCCGAAGAAGTTTCAATACAAAGGTATCGACTCTTATCACTTTAGCGGTTTGATAAATTTTTCTATTCGATATATAGTGCTTCCTGTACAAACCAGTACATGCACGAAGACATTTCCTTTCGAAAACTCTTCATCTTTTGTAGCAACCATGGAATTCACCGCAGTTGCAGACATTAAGAATTAGCAGAGGGATGCGTAGCCTGGGGTGGCATATTGAGGCCAGCTAGCGCTTAGTCGTGTCGTGGGTCTTCCGGGACACCCTCTGGTCGTGCTGAGCCACCTTACATAAAATAACTAGCACTAAGGGAAAAGGGTAGGAAAGGGAAGGTCATATTGAGAAATGAAAGTTTATTGTCTTAACGAGACATGGCCGTTTTATTTAATTCACAAAAATAAGAAAGAATTTTACAGGTAAAATTCACAAATTTTTAACTCCTCATTAAAATTTATGCAAGCAAAATCCGTTGAATACAATTTAATAAAAGAAAAAAAAGAAAATATTAATTTAATAACATAAACTAACAGTATATAAAAAAAAAGGCAAATCCAAATCATTACTCACACTTTCCTTGTTGAACTCCGAGCACTCGGCGACGAACAAAAGAAAGGAATTCGGGGCACCTGAAACTCAAGCTTCAATTTAAAAACTGTTGTTAACAAAAGACCAAAAATGAAATCACAGAACGACCACTTTTCACAAGACGCTGACTATTCTCTCTTCACTAATCCATTATCCTTTCAATTTCATTCAATAGTATACCTCCAAATACAAAAAAAAATTGAATTTTTCACCACTTCATAGATCAAACAAAGTGTTCCACGGAAACTTTCCTCTGTTTTTTTCTTTTTTTTTGTTTTTCTTCTCGTTTTTTTAATAAATCAAATTAAGACACTTTTCTATTTCACTTTTAACTGCCGTATCCAACAATTAAAATTCTAATCCGCAATACAAGTTTTTATTTTATCCTCCACACAATTTTTTTGGTTTTGAATTATGCCTGATTATTTTTATTCTCGGTTCACTCCACTTGACTAAGTTTTTCTTTCTTTCAAATCCGCACTTATCTTCACTCGCATATGCCACAAGCAAAATTTTACTAATTTTTCTATTCAATTCCCACGTTTGTAATTAAATCTAATTCGAAACCCCACTTTTCACCAATTCAAAATTAATCTTTATCTAGACACTACCAAAGCACTTCCTCCTCTTCTTCTTTTCAAAACCCAAAAAAACCGAATCTTTTCTCCTCGAATTAACAATTCCGCACCGCCAAACCACAATCCCTTTTATATCCAAGTCAAATACCGACTGCCCCACTCCTCATAACTTAATCCCGCATTTCACCTTTCCAAATCAGATTCCGCAATCCTTTTTCCAATTACCGCTGCCGCATCTGGGTAACGTAATCGAAGTTCATTACACCTCGATTCCGCTACCCACACATCTTTTGTTCCATATCGACAAACTCAATAGTATCCATTGTTTTACATATGGCACTTTGCCCAATCCAAGAAGCGCTTGGTTGAATTCAAAGTGTCACATATACACATTTCGGAAGCTATTGGTTTTGCCGATACCCCAAAAAGAATACTTCCGTGCGCCCGAGGGAACTTGAACCCAGAGTTCCAGCAGACCCTCGATCGAGAACTCACGACGCAGCTAATTCATCTCATAAGCAACTTGAACGTTGCATTTGGGCATGGGATTGAATTTTGTTAGTAGGGGAACGTGAATTAATTTTTGTTAGTATAAAAAAATAAAATTTGTTAGTGGGAATAGAATTAGTTAGTATGAAGGAAAGGAATTATGTTTTGTTAGGAAAAAGGTATTGAATATAATTTTGTTAGTGGGAATTAATGAATGAAATGTTGTTAGTGGGAAAATTGAAATTATTAGTATGTATTATTTTTTTTTTGTAGTTGGAAATAAGGGAAAGGGTAGGATTGTGATGATGGGGAAATAAAAATTAAAGGGAAAATGGAAAAATGTTAATAAAATAAATAAATTTACAGAGGAAAAGGTAGGAGTGCCCAAAGGAAGGTGGAAATATTACGGCGGCAATTTGCAGTTGTGAATGGGAGAAAGTTGGTACGCCGGAATTCGCAAAACTTTCCATAGTACTAGCGCTCTGGTTGTACCAGATCTGATATCCATATGTCAAAACTAGTCTAACCAGGATCTTGAAACAGATAACTTTGACATTTTGACCAATGCATCTGGAATGAAAGAGTCTTCGTAGGGCCATGACTACTTTTTGTGCTTAACTGAGCATGATTTTGACATGTTAAAATAGTACAGATACTGATCGAGATGAACACCGAAGTATCGAAATGTGGAAATCCTTCCAATTACTTTTCATGCCTTGACTGCAGCGTTGTCCGAAACAAGATTGTTTCGCACTTCTGCGCATTGATGTTTATTCGCCAATTGTCAGGGTACAGCTACACATCATTAAACATTTTTTGGAGATTGCTCTGAACTAATGTAGCTTTTCGGTCTGCCGTATATATGTTAAAATCGAAGCGGATCAATATTGTGAAAAGCAGAGGTGCAGTAATTGTTCCCTGCTGTAGACCATTCAAGACCTTGAAGTCGCGCATTGTCATCAGATTTCCATCAGTAAGAACAAATGATTACCCGTATAACATATTCCACATCATGGCGACAAGGTATCTAGGGAACCTGTCCTGAAGGAGTTTAAAAATTAGTCCATCTAACCACATCGTATCGAAGGCTTTCTCCATATCTATGAGACATGCTCCAACACATTCTCTATCATTTAGTTTCCAACAGATGTCTGAGGTTACTTTCGTTATCGCATGTATGGTCGAATGGCTGGGTCGGAAACCAAATTGACAATTCAACATCAACTCATATTTCTCAATGTGGGCGTTTAATGCATTGTTTAGTACCACTCCAAACACCTTGCTGATGTTAGGCAGCAATCTGATTCGGCGATAGCTTTTAGGGCTCGAAGATTCTTTCCCTTTCTTCAAGATCGGAAATGCCTTAGCATTTCTCCACTGATTTGGGAAATATGAATTGTTCAATATGTTGTTGAACAATATGCAATAATTCCTAATAGCAACCTCAGGCAAATTTTGGAGAAATATGTTTGGAGTACCGTCAGTACTACATGATTTCTTGTTTTTATCAAGTCTTCATAGCTGACAAAATAATTAATAAAATTCAAGCTCGGTATAAGGTCAGATGTTAATGTTTCATTGAAGTCGGAAACTTTTCATTCAGCGACCTCTGAAAATCTTTGATTCTCTCTCTCTGGGCTTGGTAGATGAACCAATTCAAAATGTGTTCCAATCAGGGCAAGTTTATGCAATCCCTCACATATAATCCTGTTTCCATTTCTATCGGAGTCGTACTATCAATTTCGACACCAGCCCTATCGAGAACATTTGTCTCATCACTAGCGACTCCAAGTGTCGATACATTCTCTCGAGACTTCTTGCGGAATAAGCTATTCACTTTCGTGAAAACGTCATCCGGGTCCTGTAGGCTAATACCCCTCAGTTTTTCCACCCATGATTGCTGACCTCACGCCTGAAGTATGAACGAATTAAGTTCCGGACATTCTTCAGGTGAAATTTCAGCAAATTCAACGAGGGATGGTGGTAGTTCAAAAATCGCCGATAAATATCGTTGACGCGTGTCACAAGAAGGTTTTCCAATCTTTTCAACCTTGTGATGGTTAGTGTTTCATATCCTTCCATATTGTTTCGATGTTTAATCTTGGGAACTACTTTCTCAATCGTTTCCAACGCCAGCTTCTCTAACTTCGACAAATAGAGATCTTTTTCATCGTTAGTTAGATTTCTGCTATTAGGAGCCATTGAGCAAGCGTTGTCATCATCAGAAGGAAGATATTGCTTCTAGTACTCTCGATTAAACTTCTTTTGAAACTTTCCCCAGTCTGTTTTTTTGAAATTCAACCGATGATTTTCATGTTGAACTGGAACGAGGAAAACATCATCTCTTTGATGATTGATTTCCATTACGATTGCATTATGGTCGCTATCATAAGGAAGCACCTGCAGTTTCCGTTGAGGACTATTAAAGCTGAATTCAAGACTTGAGTCAGCAATGCAGAGGTCCAAATATGAATTTGTTCTAGGGAATGTCGGGAACTCCGAGCCATATAGGTTGCACCTGTATTCAATTTGGTTCTCTGTTATCCACAATTTCAGGAATACACTTCTGGGATTATTTATGGCGTTTAGCCATGATGTATGCTTGGCATTCAGGTCACCGGCGAATATATAATAACTGTGCAGTCTGTTTAATTCGAGTATTTCAAATGAGGAATAGAGCTCCTCCTTGAACTTGAGAATGTTCCGACCAGTTGAAAGGGCAGAGATAACGAAGAAGTTGTCGCCACCTGGCAGTGAAATTTTGAAAACGTACACTTCAAGAAATCCCAAGTTTTTGAATTTGACTTTTTCAATATTTTGGAAACAATAGGGCCTTCTCACCAATATCCCGGTGCCACCTCCCCCATCATCGTTTATCCTATCGTTTCTTGCGAATGCAAAATCTTTGAATGCCATGGAGTGCTATGAATTGAGGTGGGCTTCAGTGAGAAGTATGAATGATGTCAGGCTGTTGCTTAACAATACATTCAAGGAGCTAATCACGTCGATGTATAGCAACGATAGAGTTGACGTTGATCGATATGAGGCGAAGCCTATCTATGGGAATGTGACTGGAGGACAAGTTATTTTGAGGCATTTGAAAGACCTAAACGCTGAAAAACAAAGTTAATTTTTGAATCTTGTTTGTCGATTCTCTCCGATAAAGAATTTAGTTGCTGGTAAATATTGAGAAGCAGCTCATGATTCCCACTTACATTATTTACCACATTTTCTGCTGGTCCTCTAGCGGCGACTGCAAATGATACTCCGGGCTTGACGAAGTTGGAAGGAATGACATAACGGTGTAGCTGTGTTAGCGTTGGAGCAAATTTATCTTTTGCATCTTGATGCCGGGAGCATCCTCGATATAATGCTGGGTGAATTAAAAACATCGCAGTTAATGCAGTATAATTTTTCTTTAGGCTCCGTCTGAGCCGATTTGCACTCACCGGGAGGATGAACGTCTTTGCATTTGATGTAGCGATGGTGCATGGCGGAATTGACAGCCGAATGTCCAAATCTTTGCACCGGTAACACTGGTTGACTTCTCGTTTCTGGAGGCGTTCCCACCTCACTACTCTGAAACTCAAGTACCTTATTTATTGAAGAGCACTTGACTGCTTTTATTTGTAATTTGAGCCAGGTAAAGTGGTAAATGCTTCCTTTCTACGGTTGAACTTCCTGCTGCAAAGGCTTTGACTGAAACAAATCAATTTCTGTCGAAGCTTCCTTGAGCACTTGAAGAAGATCGACCGTATCCTCTCTGATACTGTTTAAGGTGTAGGTGAAGTGTGGAACCTCCCCAGAGCCTAGCGCCTCTATGGCTGACTTGAAATCAACCAGTGATTTTGTCCTGATAGTTAATTTTTCAACATTAACTCTTTTGATCTCGAAATTTTCGGCTTTGTCCGAACACGTTGATTGGCGGAACATTTTCTGCCTTGTTGGAAGCTTTTTCAGGGGTACCAGCAGAACTGCAGGCTGGTTTCTTCTCCTTATTTTTATTTATTAAATACTGAATAAAATTTAAACCACTGTCTTGATTAGAACTACCTTGGATGTTTTCTTCAATTTCCATTTCTTTGGTTAATCCCTACAGCGTTGGAAAATAGTTTTGACTCTTGTGGGTGCCACCAGAACTTAGAACTTTTTCTCGATTTGCTTGTTTTGCACTTTTCTTCGCCTTTGTTACCTGTTGCAATTGATTTTGCGGCTGCGTTTTTGAGGCTTCATCGCTTTCTTGAACAGTTCTTTGAGGGACTGCATCTCTAGCCTTTCTTCCTCATATTCTTTTTGCAATTTGGCCATTTGTTGATTGTCCGCTATTATTTATTTATTTATTTATTCATGAACCAAACAAAGTACAAAATATTTACATTGCATTATAGTTCCATTTTATTTTCTTAACAATTACAATTGGGGGTAAATGGGCTAAGGAATTCCAGGACAGAGGATATTTAAGGATTCAATGTTATAAGTAAATTTGTTTTAAAAGTGGCCTTCGAAATGCCTGGGCTATAGCAATTCTTCACGTTGTTAAAGATTCTGCAGCATTTATTAATAGGCTCACTATCTGCATAGACAGTTCTATGATGGGTTACTTTGAGAAAAGGAGTATGCCTAGTTTGTCTCGTTGCATTATTAAAATTAAACTTCGTGGAGAGTGATTCAATCTGAATACCTTTTTCGATATTTAAAAAGGCGAAGCAGCAAGATGAGATTTGTCTTCTTAATGACAGAGAAGTCATGTTTAGTTGTTTAAGCCTTTGCGAATATTCTGGTAAGGTTGAGAATTGACTGAGATCGTAAAGATCCCTTAAGGCAAATAGTACAAACTGCTTCTGGATGGACTCAAGTCTATTTGAGTGTATTTCAAAGATAGGGTCCCAGACAATGCTCGCATATTCTAAGATTGGGCGAACAAGGGCCGTGTACAAAGATTTTGTTACCCATATATTCTTGAACTCCTTCGCACGTCTTTTAATGAAGCCTAGCTGCTTATTGGCCTTCGTTAAAATTTTATCATAATGTAAATTAAAACGCAGCTTGTGATCCAAGATGACACCAAGATCATTAACATGCTCAACTCTTGCCAGTTTGACATTATTAAGGAAGTAGGTATTGCTAACGAAGTTTTTTTTACGAGAAAAACTTATGACCTGACATTTAATTGCGTTGAGTTTAAGTTTATTAATCTCACACCATTGTTGAAGGCAAAAAAAATTAGTTTGAAGAAAGCTCGCTTCAGTTTGTGAGCGTGGTAAATTTTTAGGTCATCAGCATACAATAGGTGCGGTATACCCGCCACTTCTTTTGATAAATCAGATATGAACATGTTAAACAGGAGAGGTCCGAGGTGACTACCTTGTGGCACACCCGATGATGCTACAATTTTCTTTGAATAGTAACCCTGAAATTTTACAGTTTGAGTGCGATGAGAAAGGTAGGATATAAGCCAATTCAGAAGAGACCCAGAGATCCCACAGTTTTGCAATTTTGTTATTAAAATGGAGTGATTCACTTGATCAAAAGCCTTACTAAAATCAGTGTATACTGCATCAACCTGCTGGACTTTTTCCATTGCATTAAGAGCATCGGAAACCATGATTATGAGATTAGTGGCAGTTGAGCACCTTTACGGAAACCATATTGCTGGTCGTTAAGGAATGGATCAACAAAGGTGGCGAGCCTATCATGTATCATTTTTTCAAATAGTTTTGGTATAGTGGATAGTAGTGCGATATCTCTGTAATTCTCCACTGATTTTTTGTCTCCACTTTTGTGGATGGGTGTAAGGTTGGATAATTTCCACAGTCGGAAAGACACCTGATGAGAGAGATTTATTAAAAATTATGTGCAGCGGTTTGGATACCTGTGTTAGACACTGAAATAAAAAAGATGGAGGAATATGGTCTGGACAAGGGCCTTTATTCAGGTCCAGATCGTTAATGGCTTTATGGATTTCTTCTAAAGTAAGAGTTATTTCTGCAATATCACCATTATGAGGTATTTGCGACTGATGATGTACCGGTGAGCTAGCAGGCAGAAAAACTTCCTGGAAGTATTCAGTAAGCATATCACAAATCGTTTTACAATCAGAGGAAGTAATTTCTCCCTTAGTCATTGTTGCTGGATACGCAGACGATTTTCTTTTAGTATTTACAAAATCATAGAATTTCTTAGGGTCACGCACTATATTTTCTCCTGTTATATTAACGTAAAGATCGTATGCCTCTCGAGACTTTTGTTCGTTTGGGTTTGGACTATTTTTTAAGATCTTGTAGAGTTTATTTCTATGATTTCGTAATTGTCTAACCTCTCTATCTAGCCATGGTTCAGATTTCTTATTTTATTTTAGGGACGAAATTTTCAACGGCGTCAAATAATATCTGATAGAATGATGATACTGCATCATCTACGTCTAACATTGAAAGAGTTTCTATCCATTCTATAGTTTCTAAATAGGCTCTAATACCTAAATAGTATCATTGTATAAATTCGATGTTTTCAGATCAGATGTAGAAAGTTCAACAGAAAAAGCTCTATGATGTTTAGTATTAGAAAACAGGTTTTCTTCGTCAGTCGTTGGACATACTACTACTTCGTCAACAAAATTCATGAAAATTAAATCTAACCAGTTGCCATTCGGGTTTGGGGTTGGAGCAGTTTGCTGCAAATCATTGCCATAAAATGTATCGACAAATTTATTGTCAACGGAGTCTTTAAGGTTCAAAGGAAAGAGTTATTTTTCATTTTCGTCAACAACAAAGGATAAGTGAGGACGATTGAAGTCACCTAAAATGATGATTCTTTCATTTTCATTAAGGGATGACATGACTGAAGAAGCTACCTCAAAGAAGTCGTTGTAAATAGTTTCGTCAGAATTGGGAGGTATATACACTACACCGATGTATAAAAACACATGACCAAGGATAACTCGCACAAATATATTTTCGAAGTCTTTAGAGGATGCAGTTGGAACCACTTCACATGATAGGAAATTTTGTATAGCAATTAGAACTCCACCTCCTCTAGATTGACCTGTGCGCTTATAGTCTCGATCACAGCGGTGGATAGTCCAACTATCGTCAAGAATTTCCGTATTTGTATACGAGCTATTCAACCAAGTCTCGGTGATGGTAATAATATTAAAGTGGCAGGATTTGGTGTCAATAAATAAATAATTTAATTTTCCTCTTATACCACCGCAATTGTGGTAGAAGAGTTTAATGCGCCTTGAAGTCAGACTTTGGTTAGGAATGATATTTCTTAAAGTCATCTCGAGATTTTTGAAGAGCAGCGATGTGTTTTGCTCTCACATACGATCTATAGGTTTCTAAATCCTTTTTTACCTGGTCGGAGCTCACACTAAATTGCTCATGGAAACGTGTAAAGACAAGTGTCAAGGTTTTAAGGTCAGTAGGAAGCCCTTCCTGTTGTATTTTAACCCTTAAGTTGGTTTTTGTCTTCCCTTCGACACATGTAGGTTCAGGAGAATCGTGCAGATAGGAAAGAAAAAGACGAACATCATTATAAATGTTGGGGTCCCTCAAACGTGATATAAGGTATTTACTCTCTAGATCACATTGAGAGTTGATCGTGGCCTTAACTCTAGGAGGTACTAGCGGATCAAATACTGTTTGCGTCATTGCTGATTCAACAGGTGGAGCTTCTGGTATATTAATATATCCAAAAGAAGATGGCTTTTGGTCATCACCGCGTACAAATTTTATAAGTGGGAAACTATGGGTGGTTTTAGGATTTGAATTCTTAGTTGTGATGACTTTTTGTTGAATTTCGGAATTTTTATCTATTTTGTTACTTTGAGCCACAGGCGATTTGTTGATGGATTTGTTGGATAAAGGAATATTGCTCAAAGGTGAGGGTTTATATTTTCTATTAGAATTAAGCTTATTTTTAATACTTTGCTTACTACTTTTCTTCACATTATTCTGGTAACGCCACTTGAAGAAATTGATGCCATTCCATGGTAGATATGTAATTTCTCCCTGATGATTGCTGAACAACCAAGCATACTGCGTTGGAATGTGAAGTTTGAACGTTGGTCGATGGGTTTTTTTCTTTCTAGGGAGAGATTCGACATAGCAGTCACTAATGCAAAACTCGTCCCGAACAAAACAAAGAACTCAAGCCTCATCAGCAGCTGATGGTGCACCTTGAACGAAAAACTTCTCGTAATTGCTCTTTTCGTTGTGTAGTTGACAAGTTGTACTCGTCGACTTTGCGTTTGCCTCATGAATTCTGGCTACCCGTTTGTGCCATTCATCCTCGGACCAGAGAGTGCAAAATTTTGATATCATGTTAGATGTGTCTTCAGCAATTCTATTTAGTGACACGTCACATACAGATGTTACCTCATCAACGTTTGTTACATGCTGGTTTTCGTTTACTAACACAGTATTATCGGCCTCAAGCATTTCCTTATTTAATGACTTGGCACCATAAGAGGATGTATGCTTTGAGTGTTAATGTTGGTAATCGGATTGATGGTCCAGTTTCTCTAAAAAATTTAGAATCTTGCTACCAGCAGATGCGAGCCAAATAGATTGCTGTTCCTCCAATTGTAAGCTTTGAGCCCGGAAAAGTTTCGTCAAATGATTTTCAAGATCCGTGTTGTTTTGAACAGATAAACTGTGGGAGGGAAGTGTAGACGCCCTAGATTTATTCATCAAAGATAATGAATCCTCGATTGCGTTGAGCTTTCTCTCGAATTTATCAAAAATTCTCTCAACTGCTAGGCTATTGTTGTTCGTTGAGATATTATTTGGAGCTTGCATTCTCCATCTGTGAAGTTTTCTTCAATATGTTTTCTCTTCGTGATTATCGCCAGTTTCGTATTCGTCGTTTCCCCAGGTTGCCCCAACCTGCCGTCGGGCTCCTCCATACCAGCGGTCCTGAAGTTTTCTTGGGTTCTTTGCTTTTCTTGACTTATCGAAGTAAAATAATATTCGAAAGAATTTCCTGAGTCGATTACTTCGACAATACAAGCTTTTTCCGATAAAAATTAATTTTGAATTGACGTTTTTTTTTTTAAAATTAGTTTAATTTTTGAAAACTTTTGACAGGAGCGATTAAAAAGACGTCTATACGCAGCTATTATGCCCTCTCTCCATGTCAAAGTGGGTAGTCTAAAGTGGGAAATAATGCCTGTATTTTTAATTCAATATAAAAATTTAAGCATTTTAAAAATTGCGAGATGCACGATCAATCATATGTAGTGTCTTCAATCAAGATTTTGATAGTGTGAGACCTCATGTGAAACTCAAGCAGCACGGAAGAAAAGTTTTGAGTAAATATTTTCTGACTGCATTTCAAAGGAAATTCTAGAATATGGGATTTCTTTTACGACCCAAACTTAAAATGCATTCCTCAGACTTCCAAGAATCCCCAGTATTGTTCCTTCTCATCAATAATCATCAACATCTTCGCCCCGTTCAAATCTAAGAGATATAAAAGTTTGAATATTAAGCAGACATGCATTTTTCATTTACGCTGCGGCATACTCGTATTCTGATTGAAAGCTTGACTTAATGTTGCGTACGGCATGCTCGCCCGCTTGGCATGCATATCATTTCATTTCTGCGGAATGCATATAATTCCAATCCAGCTGCACTAAATGCATGTCATATAGCGGTGCATCGCGTACTGATGAGTCTGGCGGACTTCCATATCTACTATACTCGTCCCGTATTCTATGACGAAGATGTACACGTACTACATACTCGTATCATAATCTTTTTGGAGGATTTATGAACACTCAACCAACTTCCCGCTGTCCATCTACATATGAGCATGGGAACATGCAGAAAATTTAAAATAACAAGAAAAGATAAAAAAATAAAAACGGGAACGAAATGAACCAATGGAAAAATCTGAAGAGTATAATATTAAAAAGTATCTGAGGGGTACGGAATGCAAGGCCTTACTACACGACATTGTGGATGCTCATACTCTGGATACGCTTAGCTTGAGAAACGACAATGCATGTTCCACTGCATCATCACCCATGCTATCCGCAATGAATTAGATAATGAAAAAAATCTTTCACTGCTAATAAAGTCGTTGCTAGTTTATTTTTTTTTTGTTTGCTCTGAGCCTGTCGCAGGAGAAATGAGAGTAGAAGAAAGTGAGAAGTAAAACAATGTAGATTAACAGCAACTACACGACATTCACACAGTTATCAATTATTGTTAATTGGTAATTGATTAAATTAAGTAATAATTCAATTATTTCATTTTTTTCAATGAACGATAAGATAAGTCAATTTTTAACGATTCTCACAGCATTCTCTTCTAATGATTTACCTAATTTGACCCTCTTAATCATAATCAAGATTGAATTTATCTTTATGATGTGTAGGTTTCGCGATTTGATAGCGGGAAACACGTAAATGAATTATTTTCTTCCATTGACTTAGAAAGGTCGAGTGAAATAGTTTAGTTTTTTACGTTGTAAGTTTAGGATTAAAAAAAAAATAATTAGGCTTCGCTGCTCTTCTCTTGGCTGCTGATAAATAAATCGGGAGTTTTCATCACCCAGCACATAAATTTTTTTTTACAGTGATTTCTATAAAAATACATGAAGTTGAAAACGTGAGCCTTTAAGGATATATATAGGAGGAAAATGTCGAGTTCCAATGGAATATCAACAGAAGGCGGACAAAGTAATGAGGTATGATGAATATAAAAGTTTTCGAATACAAAGAATTGAAATTCATATCTAGTTGTGTTTGAATGTTCGTCCATTTTTGCCGAGTCACATAATAAACTAATGAATCAATAATGCTCACTTATTAAGCAGTAACAATGTCTTTTTTTAATGTTTACTAGGCATATTAACAATTTTTGCTCATTAATTGCCTTTAAATTCTTAGAATTTTCTAGATATAAATGATTTGAACGATCTAACATCATTATCTTGAATGAATAGTTTATTTCTGGGTTTTATCGGCAATTAATCCAAATTTCCGAGTTTTGATTATCAAAGTCAAAGTCAAAAGCGCTTTATTTAATACTAATCGTTTTAAATTTTAAAAGAATATAAAGCAAAATCCAAACAATAACAATAAAAAACTTAATGGCCCAAATGGCTCTCTAAATTTGTACGTTATCATTCATCACATTTAAAAAAAGAAGCTATAGCAAATTCAAATCAATGGATTATTATATATTTTTACAATTCAATTGGAAAAAGGAGAAAAAACCAACCAACACTATTCTAAAATTATTTATAATCTTAGCACTACAGTGAACTTTGATCCTACACCTAATATGTTTTAACTTAATTCTAATAAATGCTATCAAAAACTTTATCTTATACTTAAAAAAATCTATAACAATGTTTCTAACCTAAGCGTGTTACCTTATCTCTAACCTAATATAATAAACATAATATAAACCTAGCCTATACCTAATTTTTAACAAAAATAAACAACAACACTAAATGCAGCAATAATGAGCTGAAACTCAAAAACTCAATAACGAAAAACACCAAAACTGAAAATACACACGAATAATTTAGACATTGTCATTCAGCCACCAATACCTAGACTGCCCCGTCTCAACTCGATCAGCTTCAACGAATCTAGCAAATGAGTATCTCCATTGGAATTGTTGGTCTCGTGAACTCAAATTCAAACCAGTACATGCACGAAGACATTTCCTTTCGAAAACTCTTAATTTTTCCATAGTACTAGCGCTCTGGTTGTACCAGATCTGACATCCATACGTCAAAACTGGTCTAACCAGTGTCTTGTAACAGATAATTTTGGTTTAATTTGGAATGGAAGAGTTTTCGAAGGGCCATGACTACTTTAAGTGCCTTACTGAGCATGATTTTCACATGTTCAGTATAGTACAGATACTGATTGAGATAAACACCGAGGTATCGAACACAGGATTTATGTGGAACCCGTTCAAGACTACCCTCACCAGCCATGATGTGGAAATCTTTCCAATAACGTTTCAGGTCTTGACTGACCCCCCGCAGCGTTGTCCGAAATAAGATTGTTTCACACTTCTGCACATTGGTTTTCATTCGCCAATTGTCAGTGTACAGCTGTACATCATTGAACATTTTTTGGAGATTGCTCTGAACTATTGTAGCTTTTCGGTCTGCCGTATAGATGATCAGATCATCAGCAAACGCTATCAATGATCGCGTTGGCGAGACGTTAAAATCAAAGCCGTTCAATAGATTGCGAATAAAGATTGAAAAGAGCAGAGGCGCAGTAACTGTTCCCTGCTGTAGACCATTCAAGACCTTGAACTCACGCATTGTTGTCAGATTTCCATCAGTTACGACAAACGATTTCCCCTATAACATATTGCACATCATGGCGATAAGGTGTCTGCGGAACTTGTCCTGAAGGAGTTTAAAAACTAGTCCATCTAACCACACCGTATCGAAGGCTTTCTCCATATCAATGAGACATGCTCCAACACATTGTCTATCATTTAGTTTCCAACAGATGTCTGAGGTTACTTTCGTTATTGCATGTGTGGTCGAATGCCTGGCACGAAAACCAAATTGGCAATTCGGCATCAACTCGTTTTCCTCAATGTGGGCGTTTAATGCTCTAATGAGTATCACTTCAAACACCTTGCTGATGTTAGGCAGCAAACTGATTGGGCGGTAGCCTTTCGGGCATGAAGATTCTTTTCCTTTCTTCAAGATTGGAAATACCTTAGCCTTTTTCCACTCATTTGGGAAATATGAATTGCTCAACATGTTGTTGAACAATATGCAATAATTCCTAATAGCAACCTCCGGCAAATGTCGGAGAACTACATTTGGAATACTATCAGTACCACATGATTTCTTGTTGTTTATCCTGCGAAATATGAAACAAAAGTCTTCATAGCTGACAAAATAATCAATAAGATTCAAGTTCGGTATGAGGTCAGATGTTAATGTTTCATTGAAATGAAGAATTGATTGGCCGTTCAGGCTTGACTTGAAGTCGGAAACTTTTGCTTCAACGATCTCTGAAACTATTTCATTCCCTCTCTGAGGGTTTGGCAGATGAACCAATTCAAAATGTGTTCCAATCAGGGCAAGTTTATCCAATCCTTCACAAATAATCTTGTTTCCATTTCTATCCGGAGTCGTACTATCAATTTCGATACCAGCCCTATCAAGAAGATTTATCTCATCACTAGTGACTTCAAGATTCGATACCTTCACTCGAGACTTCTTGCGGAATATGCTATTCACTTTCGTGAACACGCCGTCTGGGTCCTGTGGGCTACTACCCCTCAATTTTTCCGCCCATTGATTGCTGACCTCACTCCTGAAGTATGACCGGATTATGTTCCGGACATTCTTCAGATGTAATTTCAACAAAGCCAACGAGGGATGGTTGTAATCCAAAAATCGTCGATAAATATTGTTGACGCGTGTGAGAAGAAGGCTTTTCAATCTTTTCAACCTTGCGATGGTTGGTGTTTCATATCCTTCCATATTGTTTCGATGTTTAATCTTGGGAACTACTTTCTCAATCGTTTCCAAAGTCAGCTTCTCTAACTTCGACAAATAGACATATATTTCATCGTTAGTTAGATTCCTGTCATTAGGAACCATTGAGCAAGAGTTGCCACCATCAGAAGGGGGACATTGCTTCTGGTACTCCCGATTAAACTTCTTTTGAAATTTTCCCCAGTCTGTTTTTTTGAAGTTCAACCGATGATTTTCGTGTTGAACTGGAATGAGGAAGAAATCATCCCTTTGATGATTGATTTCCATTACGATTGCGTTATGGTCGCTATCATAAGGAAGCACCTGCAGTTTCCGTTGAGGACTATTAAAATTGAATTTGAGTCTTGCGTCAGCAATGCAGAGGTCCAGATATGAATTTGTCCTAGGGTATGTTGGGAGCTCCGACCTATATAGATTGCACCTGTATTCAATCTGGTTCTCTGTTATCCACGATTTCAGGAATACGCCTCTTGGATTATTGGTGGCGTTCAGCCATGATGTATGCTTGGCGTTCAGGTCACCAGCAAGAATATAATAATTATGAAGCCTGTTCAATTCGAGTATTTCAAACAAGGAATTGAGTTCCTCCTTGAGCCTGAGAACAGTTCCACCAGTTGCATAGGCAGAGATAACGAAGAGGTTATCCCCACCTGGCAGTGAAATTTTGATAACGGACACTTCAAGAGATTCAAAGCTTTTGAATTCGACTTTTTCAATATTTTGGAAACGATTGGGTCTTCGAACCAATATCCCGGTGCCACCTCCCCCATCACCTATTACCCTATCGTTTCTTACGAATTCAAAATCCTTGAATGTCATGGAGTGCCATGAATTGAGGTGGGTTTCGGTGAGAAGCATGATGTCAGGCTTTTGCTTAACAATGAATTCAAGGAGATAATCACGCCGATGTATAGTAACAATGGAGTCGACGTTGATCGAGATGAGATGAATCCTATCCATGGGAATGTGACTGGATGACAAACTATTTTGGAGCATGTTGACCTAGACTTTGAAAAACGAAATTTTTTGGTCTTGCTTATTAATTCTATCTGAAAGCGATTCAAGTTGCTGGTAGATTTTAAGAAGCAGCTCATTATTGCCACTTACATTATTTATTTTATTTATATTGTTGTCTGCTGGTCCTCTGGCAGCAAGTGCAAATGATACCCCGGGTTTGATGAAGTTGGGAGGTAACAGATTGTGATTTACTTTGGTTTGCTTTGGGGAAAATTTAGCTCTTGCATCTTGATACCGAGGGCATCCTCGGTATGATGCTGGATGACCAAATGTACCGCAATTAACACAATACAATTTTTCTTTTGGCTCCATCTGAGCCAATTTGCATTCACCGGGGGCGTGGATATCTTTGCACTTAACACAGGATAGTGCATTGCACAATTGGCAGCCGAATGACCGAATCTTTGACACCTGTAACACTGGTTGACCTCAGTTTTTTGGAGGCGTTCCCACCTCACAACTCTAAAGTTTAAGTACCTTACCTGTTGGAGGGCACTCGGACTACTGTCGTTGGAAATTTGGACTAAATAAAATGGTAATATTTTACCTTCTACAGTTGATCTCCTTGCAGCAAAATTTTTCACACCGATGAACTTAACAGCTGGTGCTGCTTCCTGCAACATCTCAAGGAGATCAACTGTATTCTCCCCATAGTCCAGGCCCTTTAACAGGAAGGTCTGATTTTTTTCCGCCTTTGGCGTATATGTGAAGTGGGGAGCTTGGACACTATTAAGAGCATATTTTGCCTGTTTGAAGCCAGCCAGTGTCTTTCTCTTGATCGATAGCTTATCACCGGTCACTCTCTTAATTTCAAAGTTTTCGATTTTATGTTCGGCTGCCAATAACCGAACCATGTCTCCTCCACGCTGCCCAAAAACGTTTATTGGAGGAACTTTTTCATTTACCTTATTAATTTTATTAGGAGGACCAGCAGACACACCGGTTGGCTTCTTCTCCTTTTGCTTATTTTTTTAATTTTAAATATTTAATGAAATTACTATCGCTATCAATATTATCTATCTATCTATCTTATCGACGTCCATTTCTTCGTCCATTGCAGACAGCACCGCATAATAGCTGGCGCTGTCGTTCGCTCCTCCTGCGCTCAAGATATTTTCCGCATCATGGATTGTCTTGCTCATATCTTGCGATTTCGTTTTATATGTTGGTACTCCTTTCCCGTTGGTCTTGCTTGTTGTTTCCTGTTTTTCATTCTTCTTAGTTAGTATCGGCTCTTCTTTGCCGGACGTATTCTGTGGTTTCCATTTGACAACGTCCGGACCATATCTTCCAAACTCTGTATCCGGAGTTTCAATTCGTCATTTTGTTTCGTAACCCTTGCATTCTCCATGGTTACTTTTTCATAATCTTCGCTTGAAATCGTAATTCGCTTTCCATGCTCACAATTGTCTTGTTCATTTTTCCGCTTGTTTATTTTATCATTTGTAATTTTCAAAATGCCTGGCTCTGGGTCCCCCAGCGGTGGGAAGCCGTCGGGCTCCTCCATCCCCGCGGTGAAAAAAACTTTTTTCTTTCTTGAAACTTTCTCGCAGGTCAAGTCCAAATACTCGATAAATTGTTCGAATAGTTCGACGATGTAATAAGTTTTAATTTATAAAAATTCTTGACAGGAGCGAATTAAAAACACGTCTACACGCAACGAGTGCTAGACGTAGAATAGTTTTGATTATCATAATTGGATAATGAACGAATAAATTTCTTTAAGTGTGACGTTAATGCTTTGTTATATACTCGTACGACTTACATTTATATAATCTTTGGCTAAACGTCATAAGCATTTTATCTATGATGAAATGTTTATGATGTTTGTGCTGCATCTGACACATTTTTACTATACATACATATATTCTGAACAATTTGATTGTCTATTTTCTAAATTTTCTATATCGTCTTGGATTCTATATTTACCCAGTACGATCAACAGACAGAGCCGACCAGAAAGGTGTTTGAAGTGATACTGAAACAAGCATTAAGCGCCCACATTGAGAAATTTGAGTTGATGCCGAATAGCCAGTTTGGTTGCCGTGCTAGGCATTCAACCATATATGCGATAATGAAAATAACCTCAGATATCTGTTGGAAACTGAAGAATAGAGAATGTACTGTTGCGTGTCTCATTAATATGGAGAAATGCTTCGATACGGTTTGGTTAGATGGACTAATTTTTAAGCTCTTTCAGGACAATTTCTCAAGATACTTTGTCGTCATGATGTGTAATATGTTGATGAAAATCTGACGACGATGCGTGATTTTAAGGTCTTGAATGGTTTAAAGCAATGAGCAGTGATTACGCCTCTACTCTTTTCCAGATTCATTCGCAACATATTGAACGGCTTCAATTTTAACGTGTTGCTTCTGTTTCTTGCGCTTCCTGTGTTCTAAAAGAGACAATCTTTCCCTTCTTGCCACCTCTTGGGCTATTTGCTTTTCAGAAGGCAATTGTATGTCTTGCGGCTGAATACCAGCTTGTAAGTCGATGCCTTGAAGCTCAGCTTTTAGTTGCTCTTGTAAATCGTTTAGTCTAGCTTGACGCTCCGCTGGATCCTGAATCGTGTTTCGCACTTAATTGACGCCTAATATGGGTATGATGGAAATTAAAATTTTAATCTTATTCAGTACGAACGTTTATAATTCAAGGAGGCCAGATTTTGGAATGTAAGATAAAGGACAGAAAAAAGTGAAAAACAATACTTTTTGGGGAAATTTATGATTATTGTTGTGACAAGCGGTCGAATTGAATGCTCGCACGCTTCACTAAAGTCTCCCCAACTGATTTTAAGGAACTGGACACATGTTGAAGACATAGTCCCTAAGATATGCAGGCTTCCGTCGATTCCTGGCAGACCTGGGTGATGGTGTCGCAGGCGGGCTAGGCTGAACAAGCGGACTATGTGTGTCGAGTTGTGTACCTAGATAATTTTCATGTGTCGAAGTTGGCACTGGTGGTTGACTAGCAGTCTGTTGGCACCCCTGCAGTTTCTATTGAGATTGGCACACCCATTCTGTGCTGTGGAATGGAAAGAGAGAAAGAGACTTGTTTCTTTGCAACCAAGGTGGCGACCAACTCACTAATGCGACATTTCAGAGTGCAGCCGGTGTCAAATTCGACCATATAATGGTATGGACCAAATTTACTCATAATTGTGCCGAATCAACAAATGTCTTGATTTCCCAAGATAATCTTTGCTTGCACTCTTTTCCCACTTGGAGACTACGAGCCAGTACGGTGGTAGGTGCTGTTACGGGGTAACGCCAAGTAGACTAAATTCGCGACGACCACGAAGGGATCTTGGCTCGACTTTACGCAATCAGTCCCGAATAAACACAAACCCTACGAGCAGGAAGCGTAAAGTAACGTACACGAAAATGTATTTGTTATTATGAATTTGTATCATGTGAACTCAACAAACACAAAAGAAAAGCGTAAAATAACGTGAAGAAAATTCTGTAAGGAACAAATCGATGACTCGAGTAATTTAAATTTAATGAGTAGTAACAATGAATTTGGAATCGGTGCTTTATGCTGTAAATGTATAAAAGAATCGGCACAAAATGTCACTATATTTATATCGGATTACGCGAAAGTGAAGAAGGAGCGCAAGGACAACGATATCAATTCGATTGAAATTGTAGATACTAGGATTAATACGACAAACACGAACTCGTCAAGTAATTCGTTACTTTAGGCAGTGAGCCCGATCAAACAGCTCCCACCGCGACGTGACTTATCCTTGAAGCGACAAGCTTCCAAAGCAAACAGTAATTATGGCAGTTGTCCCAAAGAGTCCCAATATCCTAAATCTCCCATTAGTTTCGGTACCGATGATATCCTTGTAGGAAATAATAATCAACGACCTCAACAAATTCTTAGAGAGGGTGGCCCGAGCCATGGCCATATGGATCGTCGTGTTGGCGGAGATCGGACACACACACCAAGTACAAGTTTAATCGAGAGACATTTGTAACATTAAAACGGACCCTGCCCCAGAAATGCAGAGCTTCATATAGAAACCCGTTCGGGTGTGATGGATTTCCAACAGACATCGAACCCGAACCGTGATAAAAAAAGGCTCACAATATCATCAAAATAATAATAATAGCAGCAACAGCAAGAAAAGCAACAGCAACATCAACAACTACTACAACTACGTCCTGATGGTCCGCTAAGTCTCGAAGATGATCCGCCTGAAATGAAACATTCAGTAGATCTATCAGCGTGTATAGTTAATTCGAATAACATCAGTTTCGATTCGTCGTTTATGTTGAGTGTCAACAGTCAATATGATATTATGGAAAATTTTAGTTCCTGACACAAAAGCAACTAGTCGACGGATATTGGATTTGTTGAATGTGCTGAAGGCCGAAGTCGACGATAAACCTGATGTCGCGTCCGATCCAAGTAATACCTATCATACAAAATCTCATTCACCGTCATCAGGATATGGAAGTGAAAGTCCCGAATATAATAGCCCGCATAGTGATCATAGCTATACAAGATCGAAAAATGGTGTGGATTTACCTGGATTGTGTGTTGAAACTGAAAGCAATTCTGACGAGGAAATCGATGTTGTAACTGTTGGTGATAAGAAAACGCGATAATTACTGGTGTTTGCTGATGACCGGATAATTTATATGGCAGACCGAAAGGCATCAGTCGTTCAAAGGAACCTTCAGAAAATGTTCAAAGATGTGCGGGCCTATACGGGCAATTGGCGAATGAAAGTAAGCGCGCAGAAGCGAAACAATTTTATTTCGTTCAATGCTGTAGTTGGCCAGCCAAGACCTCAAACGTAATTTGAAAGATTTTTACATTATTTCTGGTGGGGGTAGTTCAAAACGGGTTCCACAGAAATCTTCTGTTCAATATTTCGGTGTTTATCTGCACTATAATGAAAATGTCAAAACCATACTCAGTAAAGCACTCAAAGTGTTCATATCTCTTCGACGACTTTTTCATTCCAGATACATTGAATAAAAGGTCAAAGTTATATATTACAAGGCTCTGGCTAGACTAGTTTTCAGTTTTCCAGTGTTATTACTTAATTAATCTTCTTTTTGTTTTACAAAATAAATAAATAAATATATATATATATATATATATATATATATATATATATATATATATATATATATATATATATATATATATATATATATATCGACAAATTTTCGATACATTAAATATATATGTATATCGAAAAATTTTCGATACATATATTTTGTAAAGGTGCATAGCACATTAATTAAGTAATAACACTGAAGAAGGGAACAAGTAGTTGCCGAAATACGTATTTGTTATATAAAAATAAAAGAAATTATAGAGGCATATCACTACTTTGTACGGCGTACAAAATATTTTCTAAAATCTTAGAAAATAAAATCGGATCATACGCCAACAGTATTATTGGGGAGTATCAAGGTGGTTTTAGGGCAGGTAGATCAACAGCAGACCAATTTTTCACAGTCAATCATGTACTTAAACAATGCTGCGAGTTCAACATAGACGTACACCAAATTTTTGTTGACTTCAAGCAAGCATACGACAGTATTCATCGTAACGTACTGTTCCAAATAATGCTTGGTTTTGGCATCCCAGCTAAATTAGTCTGTCTTACGAAAATGACAATGACGTCGACAACCTCCCAAGCCCGCATCAATAACCAACTCACCGATGCCTTTGACACAAATATCGGACTAAAGCAGGGAGATGGGCTGGCTCCATTGCTATTCAATTTGGCTCTGGAGTAAGTCATACGGAAGCTACCTGTCGATACGCAAGGTACATTTCTATACAAGTCGAGCCAAGTAGTGGCCTATGCGGACGACATCAAAATTCTGTCACGGTCATTAACAACTGCCAAAGAACTCTTCTTGAAACTTGGCAGCGAAGCAAAACTAGTAGGGCTACAAATCAACGCAAATAAAACAAAGTTCATAACGCAATAGAGGAAAAATACCTCAAATACACAAAATATCACACTTGGCGAATACAGTATCGAGAATGTGTATTTAGGCGCCAAAATAACGAAAACGGGCAATAAAAGAGACGAAATACGCCGAAGAGTACAGCTCGCAAATAAAAGATTCTATTCAGTATTGACGGTCTTGAAGCCAGCTGCATACACAGGAAAACAAAGCTCCAAGTATACAAATCTTTGATAAGACCTGTGTTATGCTATGGGTGTGGAACATGGACCCTAACCCAAGCATCAAATATATTGAACGCCTTTGAGCGACGGGTCCTGAGGCGAATAATCGGAGCGAAGCTAGACGGGGACCAATGGCGAATTCGATACAACCATGAGCTGTATGAAATTGTTGACGAACCGGAGGTCTCAAGGATTGTAAGGCTGCGGAAGCTGCAATGCGCTGGACACATGAATCGTATGGATGAACAACGGATACCCAAGAAGGTATTTGTTTGAAGAACTGAAGGCCGGCGGCCAGTGGGGAAACCGAAGAAACGCTGATCTGACTCGGTCGACGAAGACAGTTCATCGCTGCTCTGATTTTGGAATTGGAAGATGCGGTCAACGGACTGAGACAGTTGGAGGCGCTGTTTGCAGGAAGCGAATGCCCGAAAGGGGCTGTAATGCTAAGAAGAAGAATATTAAAATAAAATAAATTTAATGAAATAAAGGGTATTTTTTCACTCCAAAAAGCGTAACTTCAAAAATTGCTGTATATATCGAATCACAAAATTTAAGAGTATCAACTGCCAAAGTGATGAGAGTCAATACATTAATTTTCAAGCTTGTTTGAAATCATATCGCAAAGTCTCTAACTGAGAGGGAAACCCCTGGATTCCTCACCTATTCTACCTTACCAACGAGTACATTGAGCCTCATAACTGGCTTCATTCCTCCAGAAGCATTCGTGCGTTTGGACATGAATCGGTATATTTTTGATTCGGATGGTGCTCCAATTAATTAAAAAATCCTCAGAATTCAAGCTAGCCAGATCAACGGTTTCAATGAAGCTAATCATTTGCAAGGTATGTTGTGGCTGGAACAGTCTTGGTTTTGGTGGTTACTAAATTATTCGTGGTCTTTTGTGGTTTTTTTGTTGCAGTTCATTATTGTTACGATAATTTTTATTGTTGGCTGATAAGTTTAACATGAAGGCTAGAAATAGCAAATTATTCTGTCAGGATTGATAAATGTTATTTTTTTCTTTTTATGACATTGATTATAATTAAGTTGTCGCTTTTTTTATGGTTGGAAGGTGAATCCCATTTACGCGCCGAGTGTGGACACATTACTTCGGGCCAGGTCTCGTTTTGTTATGACATGAGACGCCTTCAAGCTGCGGGATCTCTCCTCTAGTGGGAGAGGAGGGAGGAGGAATTGCCAGACAAGCGATCCCCTATTCCCAACTGGTATGAGCCCCTATTATCTTTCAGGGTCGCCCGAACACAATGTGCCACCTGGTCCCATTTGTCAACCGATTCAAACATCACTGCGACTATACTATCTGGGGTGAGCTCCTTCGTCTTCCTGTTATGAACGAACTCACGTTCAGCTAATGAAATTCTACGATCGTTTATGCATTCACGCTCTGCCAAATGCTACGAGCAAGCACATACCCTTATTATCGTCGAAAACTTCGTAATTATCTTCACATAAGCCCTCACATCGGGAACGACGTGCTTTCAGTGGAGTAAAGCTGTAGAGAAAGCTGAAAGACAAAACAAAAGCTCTTCCACGCTAAATTTCCATAGTTTCGCCAATTTGCCGCAAAATTCTACCGAGCAAGCGAGACGGAGTGGAGAGGAAAGCTTTCATGGAACGAGAGCGCACGTGTTTGGCTACTCAGCAGTTTGGGGTGAGTTAGAGCAAAAACTCGCTGCTCAATCGTTTAAAAGCTGATCTTCGAGCAATAAGCGTTAATTGTCTCACAGTGGTGGACGAGTATCCATGGGAGAATCACTTTAGATGGTGAGTTGTTGGCTTCAGCCGCGTTCATCATTCGACTTGAAGGAGTAGTACGCTGGTTAGCCTCCATTGACTAACTTTACCCACTTTCCAGGCATCCTCAAAGCGAGAACCTGTAGCCAGCACCACGAGTGAAGCATGCCAAACGAACCTCTAGGAGTGGAGTAGAAGCAAGGATCGTGGTAGTGCCCCAACGAGATCCCTACATGCTAGCGTGTGCATCCCGGTGCACCGAGAGGCAGCCGAAGAAACGATTACGCGCAGCCCAGGTGCATGTCGAGGGTAGTCGCCTAAGAGTAGTCTGGAAGAGGCCCATCACACGTGAAGAAGACCTTGCTAGATTGAAGGTAAACCCAAGCGACACAAGTAACCGTAGCAGAGCGGACTCTTTCCCAACAGAAGATTTCAGAGCTGCGATGGTGAATCAAGAAGAAAATCAAGGCCTGTTTACGTGCGGCCGAAAAAATTGAATTAATTGTAAATAAGAAGACAAAACTAAATAAATTATAACGTACTTTTAACTGTGTGTTTCCTTTGGGCAATTTCAAGGGTTTGAGGTGGATAAGGTAAGGTACGGTAAGGTACAAGTGGCGAGGTTTTTTTTAGTAGGGAGGTCATTTACGCACAGAGCCTGGGACTCATTTGCCCGAGAAGGTGACTGGACTCCCCGCTAAACACCTCTTCTGTCAACCTAAGAACCTAGCCTGGGACCGTTTGACACATTACTTCGGGCCAGGTCTTGTTTTGTTACGCCCTGAGGCACCTTCAATCTGGCGGATCCCTTTCCTAGCGGCAGGGGAGAGGGGAAGAGGAAGTGCCGTACGAGCGATCCCCCAGGCCCAACAACCTCAAGTGCTGTGAGTCCCTTTTATATTTTAGGACTGGCCGAACATAATGTACCACCTGGCTCCATTTGTCGACCGATTCGAGCATCATCGTGACTATATTATCTGGGGTGAGCTCTCCCGTCTCCCTGTAGAGGTCCCTACGCAGCCTATCCCATTTTATGCACGCAAAAACTGTGTGCCAGGCATAGTCTTCCTCTCCTGGGCGAAAACAACAATCAAGGGACAGTAACTTACCAATCTTGTGCAGTAAAGACTGAAAACACTCATGCCCGCTCAAAACCTGGATAGAAGTGAGTCTCACCATGCCTTCAATTTAGCCACAGTCTCACATCTGGCAATAGGCACGCAGTCCACCTTCCCTTCGTGCAATTCACCCAAGACTGCTGCCAATGGCTGAGTGAGCACTGTCTTTCTTCGCGGACAACCATCTCCCTCGCATCCACGTTTTGACGCAGGTAAATAGAGTGGGGCTCTCTAGCAAGGAGGGCAAAAGGTATTACGCTTACAATAACTCTCACCGCCAAATCAGACACTGTCGGATATGAAGATGCAATTCTCAGTGCTTCTCGTCTATGTACCTGTGCCAAGCGTTTTCGATATACCTCCATACTGAGAGCGTCGCCCCATATTTCTGCTCCGTACAGTGGCACTGAGCCTATAGCACTCATTAAGAGGCGTCTTCTTGATGGGCTGGGTCCCCCTACGTTGGCCATAAGTCAACTCTGAGCCGATCCTCCTGAGGCAGCCTTCTCAGCCGTTGCCCTGTTTTGCTCAGAGAAACTCATCTTTGAGTCGATCAGTACCCCAGGTACTTCACCGCTGGCTTTGATTCGATTCCTATGTCTTCAATGATCATCCTTATTCTGTGGATTCTTTTTTTGTCAGGATGACCACTTTGGTTTTCTCCAGTGCTAAACTCAGCCCGCGAGCAGTCATCCAGTCCCTAACTCGGCGCATTAGCATACGTAGCCTAAGTTGCGCCTGTTCAACGGTGCGTCAAGTGATCAGAGCCGCAATATCATCCGCATATCCAATCAAGAGCGATCTGGCATATCCAGTCTCAAAAGCCCGTCGTAAGACACGTTCCACAGGTCCGGACCTAGGATAGATTCCTGGGCAACACCCAATGTAACTTTCATTCTTTGTTGGCTCTGTGCCGTGTCCTACATATATATTCTGGAACTTAAAAAGGGGTTGCCATCCATTTAGCGGAGTTGAAGGCGCTCCTAAGGTCGAATGTCATCAACAGGACGATCCGTCGCTTGGTGCAGCTATATGCCTCTGTCTTTTCGACCGCGGTCAGCACCTCTGCGATCGCATTAATTGTGGAGCGTCCTGCTCTAAATCCGTACTGCCGAGGAGATAGGTCCCCAGCAGCACGAATTGCGTCAGTGAGTCTTCTCTTGATGAGCTTCTCTAGCACGTTCCAGCCGTGCCTAGCATGTATAACGGGCGGTATGCAGATGTGGATCCAGGATTTCTCTTCCCCTTGCTGATCAGTACGAGCCTCGCCACCCTCCATCGCATCGGGAACGCCTCATCCCGTAGGCAAGCGTTGAATGTGCTGAGCAGCAAGTCAGAACAATACCATCTGGACCTGGAGCCTTCATCACTTTCAGTAAACGGACTGCCTCTTCCAGTTCCGGCAGTGTGAAGAATGGAAACCGGACTGCTGTTTCATCATGGACAGCGTCAATAAAGATGGGATAGGCGGGAAAGAGTGCCCGCACTATCTCGTCCATCTTTTCCACTCCATGTATGCAAGGTTTCCGTAGGGCACCGAGCTTCCGCATAACTAGCTTGTAGCCAAGGCTCCATGGATCCTTGTTCGCATTGTCCACTGGATCTTGCCAGCAGCGAGCCTTGTTGTTAATCAATCTGTGAAGGTATTTCCTGGCCAAATTATATACTGCTACCCGGTTGCATGCCTCGTCATGGTTCCGCCCCCGTTGGGCCTCTCGCCGAAGCTTGTGTCACTCCCTTTGCTTTTCAGTGATTTCAGTCGACCACCAGTGCACTGGAGGCTTGCCATGCGGGGTTTTCGAAGGAGCATAGAAGCGTTGTGAGCAATCGTGATAGTGCCCATAGTTGAGATCACCTCGCCTTGAGCTGCCAGTTCTGCCGTCCCCTGCGAATCTCCCTGCAATAAAGCACCTCAGCGATCCAATCGACATCCTTTCTTCCGATGTTCCACCCAATTGTACAGGGCCGACAGCACGGACGTCGAGAGGCAACATTACTGATATCAAGCAGAATGCACTGATGATCACTGGCTGAGTAGTCCTCTAATACTCTCCAATTGTGTATCCTCCGTACTAAGGACTCCGAGGCGAATGTCACGTCTGATCTGGTTCCTTCGCGGCGAATACGGCTGAAAGTCGGCATATTTTCAGTGTTTAGTATGACAAGCGTTATCCTGGGCGCCATTTCTAGGATTCGTTCTCCCTGTGGATCTGTTTGAAGCATTTGCCATTCGAATGCTTTAGCGTTGAAGTCTCCCTCAACGAGCACGTTGCGTGCGGGAATTTCCTCGAGTACGTAGGGGCGGAACTCCCCAAAGAATGCTAGCCTCCAAAAGTATTCCTGTTGGTCAGCATTCCCCGTGCAGAAATATCAACTATATTTGATAGATTGAATTTGAAATTGTTTGTGTTTAACCAAATAAACAGTGTGCGGCTTAGGAGTAATTTCCTCAGGCTTTTTGCCAGGCTACGAGTATTAGAGCCTGAAACGTGCGAAAAAAAAGCAAGTGGTAGTGTTCGGTACTGCGTAGTAATAGATAACTTTCCCGGGGTAGTCATCAGGCTATAAAACCCTCAAGTTAGAATAGGCTAGACTGGTCCTTTAATGCGAGCCAGTGTAGAAACCAGAGTTTTAAGCACAGTTACAGAAGTGATAATGAAGATTGTACGGGCTGCAGATTAGCGAAAAGTTTAAGGGTAGCTCCGCTTTAGATTCTTCGTAGAATTTTCGGAGCGAACCAATTCCGGCACACCGCAGATTTGCTAGCGTTTTAAGGAGATCCAGCCCGTCTTCGGCGAGCAAAACCGAGACCCGCAGCATCTTAGGGTGAAACAGTGTGGTCTAATGAAATTTGCCTAAAGTGATGACTGATTTTGTCTTAATGTGATTTTCATCATTCATATCAAAAGAAGTTGTGGTAGGTAGTTTTACTATAGTTTTCATTTCTCGGTATAACTAGTACATGTTATTTCAAGCAATGCCCCCTCACACAAGCCCGAAAGCGGATGCATGACGTCACAATGCACACCAAGATTTTAGGCTTATTGAACTGTTCTTTTAGACCAATTGAACAGCTTTTGACAGTTTTCACTGTGACGTCATGTATGTTAATTGCTTTTCTTTCGGGCCTGAGTAAGCAGGCGTTACTTCAAGTCATATATTTTAAAAGAACAATTTTCGAGTTTTAAATTCTACGAAACAAAGCGAAATTATTTGCTTTAACAAGACGATATTTGATTAGCTTAAAAACACACCCTGAATGTTATCTCATCATGCCTAAAATCTACTCTTTCATTAACTATTACAACCTTAAATTTCTATCGTAAAACTTCATTGAAACAAACCTACTGCAAGTAAACAAATAAATCGCCTCAAAGCATTACCACCGTACATACACACTTACGAGTATGTGTGTCCCTCATTACAGCAATGGCATTTTTTTAATGCAAAATGTCTTAAGAAGTGCTACTACAGACTACAATAAGAATATATGACTGCAATGGTTAATAGCTTTTATGTACAAGCCTATGGCGTAATGCTAATTAGAAAACATGCAAAGTTAACCATGCGAGCAAATTAAATCCCCACATATGCATTCCACCGGTTGAATTGATAGTAATTCTTGGGATATATTCATCGTAAGGTAATTATTTACTTTATAACGTAACAATAAAAATCATCAATTGTTTTAATTTATTCGTGATAAATTATTAAAGCAATAGAAGTAAAATGCAGCATTGTATTGTGAATAAAATTGCATTTCTGTGCATATCTGCATTTAAGTGGCTTTTATATTAAAACGGTGTTAAAAGAAGCATAAATTAAACATCAATTGAAAAATCCATCAAAATTATTCAATTACGAAACGTTCAACTTACCATTAAATCGTAACCCAGGAACACTTTTCGATTTATTATATTTATTTCCTTGAAACAAACCGACTGTGAGATCTTGCATGCCGCGTATTACCTCTTTTCAACTAATAAGTAACTGCAATTAAGTACGTGGTGAAATTTACTCGCATGATTTTATATGAGCAAAATGCAAAGTTATTCCATCCGCGTATTAAATGTATTTTCGAACCCACTTGCACCTATCAAGAGTGTAATCATGTATGCGTTGTGACATAATTCCCAGTGATTTTTACGTAACAGGCGGTTTATATCATATTTCGTTCAGTTGTTCATCCGTTTCTTTCGCTGCTTCTTCTACTTTCTATTCGATTTTTAATGGAATGAAGTCAATTTGATTAGATTAGACTTATGAGAGGCAGTTAAATTTGATCTTGATTTAATTTTATCTATTTTTTGGTTATAAAAGATAGAAATGATTAAAAGGGGCTATATATGCATGTAATTAATCGTTAGAATAATTAATTGCTCGCTCGATAAAAGGACTTACTATTTTAAGCATAATCTTTTCTTCATAATGGGCTTCAAACTAAAGCTACCTCAATCTTTTTTGGTACTCTGCGTGGTATACTACTCTTGATTCCTACTTGGACCAGAGGCAACAAATAAAGAAGCATTCCGTGACGAAGTCAAGGAAGTCCTTGGAGAGGAGACAAACTTAGCCTCACTAGAGCCAATGGTAACTTTTCAAATCAGGGATCTTGACTGCGTTATGGATTTGGCTGCAGTAGCAGAAGACATCAGAAGGGAATTCTCTAGTTTGAGTGGAGTCAAAGTAAGACTGACTGAAGAAAACAACAGAGGACAGCATCTCGCCATCATTGATCGGGCTAAGAAAGATGTCCAACAAGTTTTCACAAAGGGGAAATCGATATAAGATGGGTCATCTGCAGGTTACGGTAAAAAGCTGTATCAATAGAGTAGTTCGCCCCGCGAACCACACAGCGACACCAGCACACCTAGTAAGCTGTAGCGGACGTTATGGGGATTGTTAATAAGCTATGCGCGATCCCCATGAGAAAGAAAAGAATATTACTTTACTAAAACACAAATATAACTTTATTGGCAAAACTAAATGTACATAGAATTATAAGTATAGAAATGAATGTAGTGAAGGACTACATGTTGGCGCGCGCGATGTTGACTCGTCGGAGTGAGCGTCTCGTTGACATGAGTTGTGAAATTCATGGCATCCACTAACTGCTTGATGCGCTCCTTGCGGTGAGCATTGGACGCCACAGTACTCCCTCCCAAGTGACATTTTGATGAGAATGTCACGATCCAAAAATGGCGTTGAAAAATGCCGTAAATGAGACTGGAGCAATGGCGGGTTGCGTAGCACGTGTTCAGGGGTTGCGTAGCACGTGTTCAGAAGATCCGATTTCAATGTCGTGAATGTTGCTGTGCGGCTGCAGAGCGAGGTTGGGCATGCGACACTGTGCGGGGTCGGGCATGCGACACTGTGCGGCGTGTTGGCGGCGCAATCGAACATGCGATCGAGGCAGTGTGACGTACACATGCGAACGCGGCGTCTGTTCGGGCATGCGTATGGCGGTCTGGTGCGTGTTCGGGCATGTCGGGATTGCATGCGGCGTCTTGCGCTGTCTCGTGAAGCTACGACCTGCGGCGATAGTAAAAAGATGGCGAGCACATGACTCGTGTAACAAAAGGTGAACAAAAACGGGGTCACCACTATGGGGATTGTTAATAAGCTATCCGCGATCCCCATGAGAAAGAAAAGAATATTACTTTACTAAAACACAAACATAACTTTATTGGCAAAACTGAATGTACATAGAATTATAAGTATAGAAATGAATGTAGTGAAGGACTACATGTTGGCGCGCGCGATGTTGACTCGTCGGAGGTTGCGAACGAAGTGAGCGTCTCGTTGACATGAGTTGTGAAATTCATGGCATCCACTAACTGCTTGATGCGCTCCTTGCGGTGAGCATGTGGACGCTACAACGTCTTCATCAGCGCCATCCGTATTCCATTCAATTTAAATGCACAATACGCTACATGTGCGTCGTGCACAGTACGCTACATAATTGGTGACCTCTAGACAAACTCTTTACGTACGCGCTTCACATGAAAGAAGAAATAGCGGAAAGGCACAAGACCGGCACCATCGAAAATGCCCCGTCGGAAAACCCTGCCGGATTTATTGCAAGCCCCCCGATTTCCGCGAGATTGCCAACATCTGTCGCAGTGGAAGCTATAATTAACGTTAAGTTACTAGAATTTCGGTAACAGCAACCGAAATTGTGGTTCTCAAGTGTTGAATCCCAATTCGTGGTCAATAAAGTGACATCCGACAATGTGAAATTTCACGCCATTATAGCCGTGCTCGATTTGCCAGTAATGGAAGAAACGCCGATTTAGTGGAGAAACCGCCATTAACCGAAAAACACCTTGCAATCAAATCTATGTTAATCGCACGATTTTTCGATTCTCTCGAAAGTCAATTAAGCCAAGCTTTATCCGAAGTCAAATTAGGAGAGCTCAAACCCTCACAGCTCTGGCGAAAAATGAAAGTGCTCGTAGGCGAACAATTGGGAGAAGAAGCCCTAAAGATATTCTGGATGAAAAAACTCCCTGTGCGTATACGTGAAGTCTTGGCGGTAGTGCAGCAAGTGACAGTAGGAAACATAATAGAAATGGCAGACAAAATCTTGAGCGAGCGTGATTTTGCTACGGAAATACATAGCGCAAGCCAGAAAAGCCAGGAATAGCAATCAACTTCAAACTTGGCAGAATAAGTTGCAAAACTGACATTTATAGTTGAAAGTCTCGAGGCAAGAACATCATAACGCACGACGCGTACACGATCAATGTCATGAATACGTGCAAAATCAGAAGATGGACTTAGTTTTTATCACCAACGATTTGGAAACAGCACCATGCAACTTTTTAAAAGTGACAAAAAACTGAGTTCTTCGTCACCGGTTCAAACGATTTGCGGCGACGATATGTATACAAGCCGCTTAATAGTATGCGATCTAAAGGTCAATTATTCTTTCCTTGTAACTGGTGCCGAAGTATCCATCATACCTTGCGAGAATGAAAAAGTGTTATGGGAATCTCAACTTTTTACTGCGAATGGAACTAAAACAGGGACGTTTGGAAAGAAAATTTTAACGCTCGACCTTGGACTTAGAAGACAGTTTAAGTAGTAATTTTATATTGCGAAATAAGGTGACCGATCTTAGGCGCGGATTTCCTAAAATAAAGGGTGATTCATAACAAGTGTACACATTTTTATCGAAAAAAAACATAGTTTCTGTGAAGATTGAGCTGTAAAGTTTATTTATATTTGGCCCCTTACAATTAAATGTGAAACATTACTTCGGGCATATGTGCACCTCGTGCTGCTTTACAGACTATCAAACGATGATTGTAATTTTCGATGACATTTTCGCACATTTCCGGCGTTACTAGGCGTATGTTGGCTCGAATATTGTTTTTAATGCTTCAGTAGACTGGGGAGCATCAGCGTAAACACGATCCTTCAGAAATCTGCAAAGGAAGAAGTCACAAGGAGTCATATCACACGATCTCGCCGGCCAATTTATGGGTCCATTTCGTGAAATGATTCGATTTCACGTAGAGCACGAAATGTTTGCACTGGCGATTCATTATTTTTGTAAATAGTTTTAACAATAATAAAACGTTCGGCTGATATGTATGCCGCCATGGTTAGTGTTAATTAATTGCTCACTCAATAAAATGGCATCATCTTTTCTTGACAATGAGCTTCAATTAAAGCTAAATACCTAAATCTACGGGCAATGAAAGAGACGAAATACGCCGAAGAATACAGCTCGCAAATTAAATATTTTATTCAGTTTTGAGGACTTTGAAGACCAGCTGCATACACAGGAAAACAAAGCTCCAAGTATACAAATCTGTGATAAGACCTGTGTAATGCTTTGGGTGTGAAACATGGACCCTAATCCAAGCATCAATAGTAGTCCGCGTGGCTTAGTGGTTAGAGCACTAAGCCCGTAAGCCGAAGGTCTCTGGTTCAAGTCTCGTTGGCGTCAACGAGGTTTAGTTCAAGTGGTTCTTCGGACGGACTATAAGCCACAGCCTATCGCAATTGGGTGGTCGGACACACGGCCAGAGCGTGATAATGATCATATGTGGAGTGCCGATATATTCGATCATGACAATGAGATACTCTAACTATCTCTAAGCGAAGGCTCGAAAGGGGCTGTAGGGCTACAAAGAGAGAGAGAGAAAGAGAGAGAGAGATAAATCCAAGCATCCGCAAATATATTGAACGCCTTTGAGTGACGGGTCCTGAGCCGAATAATCAGAGCGAAGCTAGACGGGGACCAGTGGCGAATTCGATACAACCATGAGCTGTATGAAATTGTTGACGACCCGGAGGTCTCAACGATTATAAGACTGCGGAAGCTGTAATAGGCTGGACACATGAATCGTATGGACGAATAACGGATACCCAAAAAGGTATTCGTTGGGAGAACTGCAGGCCGGAGACCAGCGGGGAAACCGAGGAAATGCTGGTCTGACTCAGTCAACGAAGACAGTTCTTCGCTGCTCGGATTTCGAAATTGGAGGACGCGGTCAATGAACCGAGACAGTTGGAGGCGCTATTTGCAGGAAGCGAAGGCCCGAGAGGGGCTGTAGTGCTAAGAAGAAGAAGAAATCTTTTTCGGTTCTTTGTGTGGTGTACTACTCATTACCGTACATCGCGTGGTTACTCTTAATATGCTTATTTTGATTCATGCTTGGCCCAGAGGCAAAAAACAAAGAAGCATTCTGTGATGCAGTCAAAAAGGTCCTGGGAGAGAAGGTAACCATAGCCTTACTTGAAATCAGAGATCTTGACTGCGTTGTGGATTTGCCTGAAGTAGAGGAGCCCATCAGAAGGGAGTTCCCTACTTTGAATGAAGTCAAATTAAGTCTCGCCATCGTCGACCTGGCCGAGGAAGATGCCGAACAAGCTTTAACGAAAGGAGAGATCAAAATAGGTTGGATATCCTGCAGGAGACGCCAAAAAGGGGTTCCACTAGGCTGTTACAAGCGTCTTGGTTATGGCCATACATTGCAAGAATAGGTTACAAATGCAAAGATTGCACGACCAAGGCACTTTATATTCTTTGTAAAGATGAGGACCCAAGATTTGATGATTACAAACACATCCTAGAAGACTTAGCCAAGGTCAAAACAAAGCTGCGATGATACATATCCTGCAAGTCATTTTACAACGAATCATAAACACTCATGACCTACTTGAACAATTTTCCAGAAGCATGGAAGTTCACCTGCTGTTGCTCCGCGACCAACATCATGAAAGGAGCTCATGAACCTGGTATCCCAATGAATCTGGCGCCTCCGCTATCTAAGTCGGAACAGTACTAGCCTCCCGGTGCAGAGCCATGAATGAGGGGATAGTTTTGTGTGGACTCGGTGTCCAGGAACAACACTTTTCAGTATTTTCCTAACTCCAAATGACATAATACCATCTTTCAAGCCAAACCCGACGCCCCAGAGGACGCTGTCTCGAACACCGAGGGCCAGTTTCTCATCGGGGAGACTTCAGTGCTAAAGGCATTGAATAGGGCATGCCTCAATCTGATCCAAGAGGAAAGCGAGTCTTGAAAATAGAGGCTACGATAGCACTTGTTGTGCTAAATATCGGCAAGATGCCTACTTTTTGTCGCTGGGGTTGTGTAGGAAGTATACCCGATGCGACATTTGTCTCGAAGTCCCTAGTTTCAAGAATTCATAATGGCGAGTGCTATAGGACTACTCAGCCAGTAACCATCAGCATATTACGCTCGAGATACACACATCCAGACATACTCAGGCTTCCAAAACATACCCAGACTTCCTTTTTTGGGTGGAATACTGAAAAAATGAATGTGGAGAGTTCGCGAACGTGGTCACAGCGGGCACATTGCTATCCGAGGAGCGGGCGGCTAACCACTGAGGATTTAGTGAACTCAACATCTACATTCTATGCCTCATGGAAGACCCCTACATGGTAAGCCTTCAGTTTACTGGTGGTCAATTAAAATCGCAGAATACTGAAGCGAATGCCACATGCTTCGACGAGAAGCGAGAAACTTGAAGCGAAAAAATGGATGAAATTGCACAGGTTGATTTTGCTGTACATCCTGTTAATTTTGATGCTATTCACGATAAATTACTGACGCGATCCGTTCCGCTGGGGAGTTGTATGCTATGGCAGTAGGGCTTTAGAGCAGGTCATTCCAGTATTGACATGATCTTAGAAGTGGTTAGCATGGTCCAAATTTGGAGGCATGCAATCACTCTATGTGGAGCTTTCGGTCCGAATAAGCCAAAGAACTGAAAACGCTCCACTTAGTATTTAAGACAACGGGCTCGGATCGGATTGGATGAATGGCTACAGTTGTCGCAATGCATGAAAGACTACTCTTTTAGAACTTGACTGTTAGATCATTGAAAAGACCAGGTGCACTGTGACAAATCCTGGATGAAATAAAGAAATATAGAAGAAACCGGATGACACGGAGAAGACACATTCGACATGGGACAAACACAGAGGAAAATTAAGGTATGAAAATTATAGCGGGTTCGCTTTGCAGAGAAAGAATATTGAAACCGCACTATGAAAATATCATAGGAGAGTATAAAGAAGGTTTCCGCGGTCTAAAAAAAAGACCAAAGATTCTCAGTTAATCAGGTGCTCGAAAAGTGTTGCGAATATAGCATCGACATGTACCAACTCTTTCTAGACTTTAAGCAAGCATACTACAGAGTTGACAAAAATGCCCTGTACAAAATATTGCTTGACTTTGACGTCTCAATAAAACTAGTGCAAATGGTCAAAGCCACGATGCTAAACACTGAGTCCCAGGTCAAGGTAAACGGCGAACCAACGGACAACTGTATAATGGAATCAGGCTTAAAGTAAGGGGATGGACTTGCCACAATTGTTTTTAGTATTGTGCTGGAACACGTGATCAGAAATAGAACAACTGGAACCTCTGGCACACTAATTTTGAAGTCTGCACAATCTGTAGCATATACCATGACGTCAATATTATGGCACGATCAATCTCAGGTGCCAAAGGAGTATTTTGAGCCCAGGATCGGAAGCAAACCGAATTAACCTACGAGATAACGAAATAAAAAATGAATTCATGACTCAAATTAGGAAGTCAGACAAAACTTCACTGTAGGGGACTATAATCCTGAAATTGTGGATAAATTCATGCATCTTGGAGCCAACCTGAATATAAAACGTATTTTTCCATACTTCGTATCCTATAGTCCAGAGTTGTGTACAGGCAAATAAGCTCCGTATTTACAAATCACTCTTCAAACCTGTGCTATTACAGGAAAGTGAAACATGGAATCTGACGAGTGAATCCGAAAAGGCAGTGGAAATATTTGAACGCAAAGTGCTTCGAAAAATTTACGACTTAGTGAAACAAGGAACAGGGTAGGGACTACGCTACAATGAGGAGTTGCATTAACTATTGGGCGATCCACCTGTATCTGCTTCCGTAAAGATACGCAAATTGCAATGGTCGGGCCATGTAGAAACAATGCAAGAAAATCGATTTCTCAACAGAACATCAAAGGATACAGCACAAGGTAGATGTCCACCAGGAAGACCGAGGATCTGACGGGAAGACACGATTGAGGCTGACAGCAGAACCTTGCTGGGAGTGATTAACTGGCAGACGAGGTCGCAGTACCGTGATAATTCGAAGATAATATATTAATCCTGGAGGCCAAGGGACGGGTTGGGTTGTCACGCTATAAATGATGTATAGCATGAGCATGCTACTAAAGAGCTCAAGAGGATTACTTGGCTAATGATCACCAGTACATGGCATTTGCGCTCAACGTAGATGCTTTTCAGTACACATATGCCCAGTCTTTTGGCGTCGGGTGAAACACTGGGAAGATGGGTGTTCAACTTATTATTGATGTGCTCATGGCACGAACACTACTGCCTGGAGCTTTGCAGAGGAGTGAAAGATTAGTTGCTTTGGAGCTTTAATATGAGTAAAATCACGTCTGTGTGCTTGTCTACTGTACCCGTTTGAGACCACGGTATGGCAAGTTTCCAGTGTGATTATCTGAAATTGCTGAGTAGCGAAGAGATTGTCACAAGGTCCAACAAAAGACGAGTAATATACCAGCCAATCAAAAAACGTTTTTGCAACCTATCAACTACAGTAAGGCTAGCTTCTGGCAAGACCTGGTGGTTGATGTGAACAGGGGTTCATAAGGCTTAGGCTATGAGCTAGTCATCCGGAAGCTCGGCGCCTAGTAAATGACCTGCTCATGTGAAATAAAAAACCGAAGAGATTATACCGGTGCTTTCCACTACGTTTTCCGTCTTTGTTGATCCTTTCCATGATAGAACACATGAGGAATTCCCACATTTCACTGCGAAGGAACTATAGACAGCGGTTCTGTCTATCAATTCAAAAAAGCCGCCAGCACCACATGAGACTCTAGCTGAGGTGGTGCAAATTGTCAATGGCTTTTGTCCTGACTTGTTGTAATTTAGGAAGTAGTGAGCGTGGTTTAATGAGAGGAAGTATACCGCAGCTCTACCCGCCGGGTAGTTCTGCTCATTACACTCGACTTCAAATCCGCTAGGTGGGTGAATATCTTACAAGCGCTTGAAAAACCTTCCCATAGAGATTCTGGTATCTCTGATGCGGATTTTCAGGGACCTTCTTAATAAAAGCAGCCTGGTCTACGACAACAAACAAAGTTGTTAAGGATAGTATTTATATGGGGTGCTGCTCAGGGTTCTATTCTCGGCTCTGACTAGTGGAGCATCTCATATAATGGGCTATTGAGGCTTAACCTGCCGGATGAGTCATGCTTGGTCGGCTATTTAGATGATGTTGTGGTGCTAGTCACTGGACACACATTCAAACAGTTGCAACTTAGTGAGGGTAGTGAGGGACACGATAACTTCTCAGCACGTCCGCCTGGCACCGGATAAAACCAAAGTTGCCATTCTGGTAGTGAAGGAAATACCTAGATTAATCCAATAGTATAGTACCTGGGCATGCTGATAGACTCTAAGATGAGTTTTTCAAAGCAACAGCTGATAAGGCTGCAGTGGATGTATCGGCACTCAACTGACTGATGGCCAGCAGAGGATGACCAACTTCATAGAGAAGACGACTTTGGGTGAGTGCTACGTAGCCTGTACTACTGAATGAATCAGCAAAAAGCTACAATGAAAGCTACTAACCCAGGTACCTAGACGTGAAGCCCTTCAACTTACGTTCGAATACCGAACAGCTTCTGAGTCGGTGGTGCTGATGATCGCAGGTGTTATATCCATCGCAATTCTTGCTGGAAAGCGTAGAAATGACGATGAAAAGTGGCAGTAGCTAAGGAGGAAAGATAATACTCTCACAATGATTAGCAACAGTCCAGGGAAAGTAACATAGAAGGAAGATGGACTGCGTGCCTAATCTCTGACTTGATGCCATGGCCGCAATCGAAGGCATGGTCCTGATTTAGCTCTTCAGCGGGCCCGGATGCGTATAGTTCTAGCTGGTTAGCTGATTGATAGAGGAGGTGTTTAGTGGGTAAACCAGAAGCATTGCGGGTTCGGGAGTCTTACATGTCGGCTTTAAACAGCCTCCACTGCCCTTTAAAAAAATCGATTGCAACAAAGAAACCCTAACATTCTTATAACCAACTAAAGGTTGTACAAGGCACACAAGAAATAAAAATGATGAAGCTAACAATTTATCCAAAATTCAGTAAAATTTTCTGAGGGTGCAGATGGTATCTTTTTTGGATTAAAAGCTTGTTTTGTGGGATCTTGGCAAATTTCGTTAGGAGACATGGGAAGTGAGATCTATAAGTTTCCGGTAGCAATGAAGAAGGTAGAGATATTTTCCATGCAACGCTAAGTGGTTGTTTGCGGGTATAATAAACCAAGACGTAGTGCAGACAATTTGTGAGCATAACAGGCAGGTTTGGTTTTCTCTGTTGCGAACCGTATCATGGACAAGCGTCACAGAAGTACTTTTTATTAATTCCAATGACAAGATATCTTTGAAGTAGTCACACATTTGCACCTTCTTGGCGTGAACCAACAATGCTACGAGACAAGAGCAGCTACTTTCGGAACCAGAACAATGATTCTTGAAATTTCTCAGAGGGTGGTAAGACTCCAAACTAGTTCCTTGATCTATTTCATATTACCTACGTCTTAGACATAAGCTATCAATTTATTCCTACTCAATCTTTTAAAAAATGCCTAATAGAGAAAGCTTGCAATGACATAGCCGAGGATCTCTGCAAAGTTTCAACGACAAGCGTAGTTTCATGAACTGTTCTTAATTGTCGCTATAAGTCTTGGTAAACCTGGCAGTTAGGCTGATCATGCTGGCCCATGTGCTAACTCATTTTCTAATCTAATGGGTTTATTCAATATTTATGCAAAACCGGAGACTTTTTAATTGAGGAGCACCCATGTAGTAATTTCTATGGGTGGAAATGACCGTAAAGGACTTGCAGCGGTGTCATGTTGCCCCAACAAGCCAAGGATGGATGCTCTGTTGGAAAAAATCTGGTCTAGGAAGCCGTGTATGCGCTGCCAGGATATTGTCTGCGGTGCCCTGGGAAGGGTTCTTTCCCCTAGCACCAAGTCTCGCGACAAATAATTTCCTATTAACGAAAAAAAAGAAGATACTGAAAGGCCTAGGTCAGAACTAAAGGCTAGTAATTCTCTTTGTCGATCTCTGCTTTCTTTTGGTTGATGCACATGATTAGGCCCTCGGTGCTCAGTCCCCCCTCATAGATTTCACGGTTCTGCTCTCCACGATGTTCAGTGTTTTTTTTTACTGGTAGGGAGGTGAATGCCATTTATGCACAGAGTTTGGGACTTCCACGTTCCCAAGAACTGGACTACTCACTAAACACCTCCCCTGTCAACCTGAGAACCCAGCCTGGAACCGTTTGACACATCACTTCGGGCCAGGTCTCGTTTTGTTACGCCGTGACCCGCCTTCAAGCTGGGGGGTCCCTTTCCTAGCGGAGGGGAGAGGGAAGGGGAAGTGCCAGAAAAGTGATCCCGCAGCCCCAACTGCTGTGAGTCCTTTTTATACTTTAGGACTGCCCGAGCATAATGTGCCACCTGGTTCCATTTGTCAGCCGATTCGAGCATCACCACAACTATATTATCCGGGGTGAGCTCTCTCGTCTCCCTGTAGAGTTTCCTTCGCAGCCTGACCCATTTTGTACACGCAAAACATGTGTGGCAGGCATAGTCCTCCTCTCCTGGGCAAAACCGACAATCGGGGGACTGTGACTTACCAATCTTGTGCAGGTAAGACTGAAAACACCCGTGCCCGCTCAGAAGCTGGGTCAGATAGAAGTCAGTCTCACCATGCCTTCGATTTAGCCACGGTCTCACATCCGGGATGAGGCGCGCAGTCCACCTTCCCTTCGTGCAATTCACCCAAGATTACTGCCAATTGTTGAGCGAGCGCTGTCTCTCCTCGCGGACAACTATCTCCCTCGCATCCTCGTTTTGGCGTAGGTAAATAGCGCGGCGCTTTTTAGCAAGGAGGGCGACAGGTATCACGCCTGCAATAACTCTCACCGCCGAATCAGAAGCTGTCGGATATGAAGATGCGATCCTCAGTGCTCCTCTTCTCTGTACCTGTGCCAAACGTTTTCGGTATACCTCCTTGCTGAGAGCTTCGCTCCATACTTCTTCTCCATACAGTAGCAGTGACCCTACAGCACTCATCAAGAGGCTTCTTCTTGACGGGTTTGGTCCCCCTACGTTGGCCATAAGTCGACTCAAAGCCGATATTCCCGAAGCAGCCTTCTCTGCCGTTGCTCAGAGAAACTCATGATCAGTAGCCCCAAGTACTTCACCGATGGATTTGATTCGATTCGTATATCTCCAATACTGATCATCCTTACTCTAGGGATTCTTTTTTTTATCAAGATGACCACTTCGGTTTTCTCAAGTACTAAACTGAGCCCGCGAGCAGTCATTTAGTACCTCATTCGGCGCATTAGCATACCTAGCCTAAGTTGCGCCTGTTCAACGGTGCGTCCAGTGACCAGAGCCGCAACATCTTCCGCATAGCCGACCAAGCGCGACTCATCTGGCATCTCATGTCTCAGTAGCCCGTCATAAGACACGTTCCAGAGGTCCGGACCAAGGATAGATCCCTGGGCAGTACCCGATGTAATTTCCATTCTTCGTTGGCCCTGTGTCGTGTCGTAGAGCAGGCTTCACCCCTTTAGGTAGTTCCTCAAAAGCCGCATGAGATATTCTGGAACTTGAAAAAGATTTTCCAGCGTATCCAGAATATCCACCCGTCTAGCGGAGTTGAAGGCGTTCCTGACGTCGAGTGTCACCAACAGGACGATCCGTCGCTTGGTGCGACTATATGGCTCTGCCTTTTGGATCGCGTTCACCTCGTCTGCAATCGCATCAATGGTAGAACGTCCTGCTCTAAAACCGTACTGCCGAGGAGATAGGTCCCCAGCAGCACGAATCGCGTCAGTGAGTTTTCCCTTGATGAGTTTCTCTAGCAGTTGCCCAGCCGGGTCTAGCATGCATAACGGGTGGTATGCAGACGGCGATTTCCCTTCCTCCTACTGATCAGCACGAGCCTCGTCACCTTTCATCGTACCGGGAACCCCGCACCGTAAACAAACGTTGAATGTGCTGAGCAGCAAGTCAAGATAATGGTGATAGACAAGCCGCAACACCTCAGCTGGAACACCATCTGGACCTGGAGCCTTCCTCGCTTTCAGTGAAAGGACCGCCTCTTCCAGTTCCGGCTGTGTGAAGAGTGGACACTCGACTGCTGTTTCACTAAGGACAGCGTCAACACGGACGGGATGGGCCTCCATCTTTTCCGCGTCATGCATGCAAGGCTTCCTTTGGGCACCAAGCTCCCGCATAACTAGCTTGTAGTCAAGGCCCCATGGATCATTGTTCACATTGTCCACTATGTCTTGCCAGCAGCGAGCCTTGCTATTGTTGATCAGTTTGCGAAGTCATTTTCTGGCCGACTTATATGCTGCCACCCAGTTGCATGGCTCGTCACGGTTCCGGGCCCGTCGAGCCTCACGTCGAAGCTTTCGACACTCCCTTCGCTTTTCAGCGATTTCAGTTGACCACCAGTACACTGGGGCTTGCCGTGCCGGGGTCTTCGACGGGGCATAGAAGCGCAGCAAGCAGTCGTAATGATGCTCATAGTTGAGTTCACCACATCTTGAGCTGCCAGTTCTTCCGTCCCCTCCGAAGCTCCCTGCAGCGGCTCACTCGCTGTGGGCACCTCGACGAACCTCTCGACGTCCAACCTTCCGATGTTCTTTCCAGTTATAGAAAGCCAAGAGAACGGACGTCGGTAGACAACATCACTTATCTCAAGCAAAATGCACTGATGATCACTGGGTGAGTTTTCCTCTAATACATTCCAATTGTGTATCCTCCGTAATAAGGACTCCGAGGCGAGTGTCACGTCCGGTATGGTTCCCTCACAGCCAATACGCGGAAAGTCGGCGTATTTCCAGAGTTTAGTACGGCGAGAGCTGCCCTGGCCACCATTTCCAGGATTCGTTTTCCCCGCGGATCCGTTTGAGGCGTGCCTCAGTTTCGTCAGAATACCATAATGCAGGGTTTTTATTATGGTCTTGCTCACTCGGCAGCAAGAAGTCGGCTCTCATGTCCCTCGCAAACTGCTCAAGCAGATTTTGGGCGGTTGAACTGCGGTGTAGGTTTAGCTGCAGGATGCGGGTCATCGAAGTTCTGGTTTTGCCTTGGCTAGGGCTTCCTGGAACTCCCGTGCTCATCACCATAGTCGGCATCACCGTGTTCATCATCGCGGTCCACATCACATTGCTCGTTTTCAATGCCTCCATCATGGGGCCCATTATCTGTAATAGCCTCACTGGGCCGCTGCTTAGCTACTTCCCTCTGGTATAACGCTCGAAAATTTGTAACAGTCGGACTTTGCGGGAATAAGATACTTGCATCCTTCAACGCGGCAACCAACTCGGGATCACCTTGTTTGATAGAGCCAATACAGCAACTCGATTTGATTCTATTTTTTCCAGAGCACTCCACATCTGAAGTTGTAATCCACCACTCTATTTCTAGGAAAAAAAAAGCAACAACTTTTCAAGACTCGTGCGCTCTGTTCAACGACCGTGTAAATAATGACCATAACTTTAATTTTTTTTTTAAAGTTCATTTCATATTCATCTCGAAGTGACGGTCGATAATAGCATTACCAGCAATAATCAAAATAAAATACAGTGATTGACAAAATTAAACTTACAAATTCCAAATTCTTTTGATAATTTTTAAATTTAATTTTAACCATCTCGTAACATTTAATTTGAAATTATTTCTTTTTCTTTACTTACAGGAGCTAGTCGAGTCCAAAAAGCGTTTGCGAAAATTACAAATAATTATTGGTGTTGGAACTGCACTTGTTTTGCTTATACTGTTAGGTGTAGGAATTTATCTGGTTATTGATGGAGAGGCCAACCCAGAAACAAGTCCTCAAACCGGTTCAAAACTAGCCTTAGAAGATATATTAGAAGGAAATTTCGCAGCATCAAGATTTAACGGCAGTATAAGCGATGGAAGTGTTATGTTCAAAGATGCTCAGGTAATTATTTTTAGCGTTAAGATTAGTTATTGTTCCTTAAACTGTAACTTTAATTCTAGGATAATTTACTTGAATATGATATAGCAACAAATACCGTGAAGCTTCGTGTTCCCAAGGACAATCAGGTTTGCTAACATTAATACATAAATTGTGTGGAAAAAGTTATATTTTAATGTTTTCAGCTTTCTGCCTTATCAATATTACACGAAAAATCTCCAGATGGAAAATATCTGCTCGTGGCTAAAGTTTATGCCAAGGTAATTGATAATAAAAATGATTTACATTGGACCGGAAATTGATTGTCCTCTAAAAAGTTATCAATTGCGCATCTAGTTCAGTAGTTCATGGTAACAAGTAAATGTAAAATTTGCGTGTTTATTGGTGCACACCATTCACTTCTTTTGTATGTTGTCCTAAAGAAAATCTTATAACTACGTCAAAAACTTGACAATCTGTTTCCAGTTCTTAGTAGTAGATAAATAAAACGGAATCTCAATTGCTTCCCCCAGCTTTTCAGGCATAGCTTCGTTGCAGCATATTACGCTATCGATATCGAGACAGGACTTCCATATGGAATAACGATTGATGGACAAGAAGTGAGCAGAAAATTCATTAAAATCAATTTTACTATTCTAATTATTTATTTTTGGTTAGGCACCACTTTTATTTGCTAAATGGGGACCAAATGGCAATTCACTGCTACTCAATTCCAAAGGAAACCTTTATTACAAACCAAGCGTTCGTGCTCCGGAGGTACAATTAACCAACGATGACAAGCCAAATGTACTAAATGGTCATCCAGATTGGGTTTACGAAGGTATTTTCCAAATGCATTAGATGTTTTCTATAACTTTTCATGACTTTTAATTTTAGAGGAAGTGTTCGCATCAAATGTCGCAGCTTGGTTTAATCCAGCCGGAACAAAAGTTGCATATATCCGCTTTGACGATTCATCGACAAGATCTATCAATTTGAGTTATTATGGCAATCCAGGCGACTTGCATTTCCAATATCCATTGGAATCAGTTGTATACTATCCAAAAGCTGGATCAAGCAATCCACTTGTGGAGCTTCACCAAGTTGATGTAGCAGATCCTTCCAGGAATCAACTTATTCGAGTAGCACCAGCTTTGGTTCCAGATGAACATCTTATTACCGCTGTGACATGGCTAACCAATGATGATTTGTTAGCTGTTTTTATGAATCGTATTCAGAATGAAGCATATATTCAAATAACAACAAATACTGGCAGTAGTTATGAGGTTTGTTTTGTTAAGTACTGGTAGCAAGGACACCCGGTGCGTGAAAACGGGCAAATATTTCTTGGGTTTTATGATCTTTGAGCTAATAAAAGTGGATTGAACGGTGATCTGTTGGAAAACCCAAGGGCATTCAAAACTGTTTATGAGATTAATATCTATTGCACGGGAATGACGGTATCCTCATACCTACATGCTATTACAAAACCCAACAAAGATTTAAATCACAGCTCTAAATTCTAAACTATATTTATACGTGCTGTAGCTTCCATAGCTGATTCAGCTCTGCTCACAGAACCTTCAAACTCACATCACTAATTTGCGCCAAGTACAGAACTCGTTTGGTTAAGTTTAACACAATTTATTGAATCAACCACTTATATTAACAGTTAGGCTTTAATAGCACTTCGATTTTTTTAAATTCTGCTATTCGCCGTCAACACTAAAGTCAAACCAAACGTATTCCGTAAATTTATATTCTTTATCATTCTTCTCGAAACTTTAATTTCCCCGGGTAGAACTAGTAGTCCTACAATACATTTGAAAATATGTTCCTTTGTGTGATTAAATGAATGAATGATTGAAACAACTGTCAAATTGAACAGTCTAGGCCGAACAAATTAGCACGCTTCAGTATATTACGATCAGAAAATGATCCCACCAGACTAGTGCTCGTCTTTACGCACCTTTTGCAATTTTAAAGGCAATGAGAAGCCAAATTGCCTTTAAAACTGCTGCTAACTTACCATCTACTGCTAATGAAATAAGTTTAGGCATTTTTAATAACAATAAAAAATTCATTCATAGATTCTAAGCATGAAATCGAAAACAGGATGGGTAGATCTATTTACACCACCGCATAAAAATAAAGATGGTAGCAAAATTGCTTTAATTTTACCACAAGATCAAGGATCCAATCTTGGCGAATATAGACATTTAGCTGTAGTAGGAACACAACGGAATCCTGGCAATCCTGTCTTCCTAACTAGTGGTAAATTTGTTGTACAACAAATTTTATTCTGGGACCATGAAGAGGATGTAATTTATTATTCGGCTAATACGGAAGAATCGTCTAGAAGTTTACATATTTATGGCGTACGTGCACAACGAGGAGAGAAGTCGCAATGTGTAACGTGCAATATTAAAGTTAATGGTAATTCAATTGAAATTATTATAAAATATACGTTTGCTAATTAATACAGCTATCATTTTTATTTGCTTCTTTTTTTTGCAGGAGTTAAGCAAACGTATTTCACAGCCGAATTTGATCGGAGCGGAAAATATGTTGTGATTGGATCGCAAGGACCTGATGTACCTGAAACGAATATTTATCAATATTCATTTGAAAATAGTGAGTATGATTATTTATTAAAACTTGTCAATATTGCGAAAGTGTTTTTAAAGTAACATAAAGGGTGTTTTTTTTTTAAATTAAAGTTAACAAACAATATGAATTTCTTCGACAATTATTCATTTATTGTTTGCATATAACCAAGAATCCATCAGTTAGCAAAAAGGGCCTCAATTCTTACGAAGAGAATGTAGGAAGAGCATCATATTGTCCACCCTTCTTTTTGGTAGGGAGGTGAATGCCCATTTACGGACAAAGTGTGGGACTCCTATGCTCGCAAGAAGGCAACTGGACTACCCACTAAACACCTCCCCTGTCAACCTGAGAACCTAGCCGTTTGACACATTACTTCGGACCAGGTCTTGTTTTTTGGGCTGGGGGATCCCTCTTCTAGTGGGGGGGGGGGGAAGAGGAAGTGCCAGACAAGCCGCCGTCTACCTTAACTATTGCTCAACGTTAGCGCAATCTTAAGAGGCATGATTTAAACTTAGACAGTTGTTGAAAAAAGAGTGGCATTTTTCTTCAAATTCTGTAATGCTTATTGTAATAGTTGAGCATTTTATTCTATGCTCCATATTTTCCCAATAGAACCCAAAGAAACTAAATTGAATTTTGAATAGCCAGCAAAACGCTAACGTCCCTATCAAGCACTTTCAACCATAACAGGTGCAACAGCATCAGTGACCACCTGAACAACCCCAAATGCAGCAGAGGTAGCTAATACCTTCAGAATCCTTCATATGCCGCCGTATAAATGTGGCATTCGTTTTAACAAAAACACGAGTTGAAGTTTTAATACTGTATTTTAAACGAAAAGCTGTTGTGTCGTTCACATCTCTGCAGCGAATTCAAAAAATCCGCAATTCACCCTACAACTCGCCCATCCTGTTCTAAACGCCGTCCTCGGTGCTACCACTGCTCTCGTATCATTCTCAAAATATAGCGCGTCTTCTGCACCCGAATCTTCATGACTCGGATACTTCTTCATATAATCGGCTGCTGTTGTTGTTTCGCCAGACCCTTCACTGTATCCGATCCTTTCGTCACTATAGCGATTGTTTGGTTTAACAGTTGTGACCCGATTTGGTCCCTAGGAACTTTTTGCGCACCTTCAAACCCCCGCTGAATTGCGTCTCCGGATGGCAACGATATTTCCAATGTCGTAAGCGCTCCCTGGTTTATGTTTCAGGTTAAACGCCTTACGATTCTCGTTCTGAAACAGCTGGATGTGTTTCATTGCTTCGTCTCGCAGGCTTGATCGTTCCTCGACAAACGGTTTACGGACTCTTCCCCGATGATATCCCGCAAAGGCAAGTCATCCGTCAGCCTCATCTTTGTTCCCATTAAGAGTTCGAACGGTGCTGCGACTATATGACGAGTTGACGTATTGCTGCAGTCTCTCGACATGTCTAAACCACTCGGTCGGATTGTCAATAGAAAGTTTCGTTAATACTGAAACAATGATCCCATTCATTCGCTCAATATGTCCGTTACCCTACAGAACTCCAGTTGTCAATAAAACGTGTTCGATACCTTTCTTCTCACAACAACCGTTGAAGACGTTTGAAGTAAGCCCCGAACCTCGGTCTGAAATGATCCGTCGGGCGTTTCCAAAAACCGTCGCCTGGTTTTTGAGTCTAGTGATGACCTCTTCAGCTGCTGTCGACTTTGTAGAATATAGCCATAGGAACTTCATGAAGCCGTCGGTAACTGCCAAAATATATTTATAATTTTTCCTCGTGGAAGGCATCGGTTCTAAATTATCGATGTGGTACGTGTCCAGCGGACGACCATCTTTGTCAATAGGATTAAGCCATCCTTCCCCTTTTCCTTTCTGCCAGGATACTCGTCACGCAATCTTCGATAAACTTCTTGATACGTTTTTGCATGTGTGGAAACCAGAAGTCAGATTTCAGCAGGTGCTCAACTTTTTCAGCCCGAAGTGACTGCGTTCGTGAGCTCGTCTGATTACGTCGTATTGCATTGCCAATGACTAATCGCAAGGCTTCGCCGTCGTTTTTGTAAATAATACCATGCTGCACTACGAAAGCGTTTTCAAGGTATGCCAACATCATCTCGTCGGCCAAAAGTTCTCTGAACACGGCTCTTATGTGTCTTTGAAAGACCACTGGTGTATTGCAGATGCCAAATCGAACCCGCAAGAACTCGAACTGCCCATCTGGCATAACAGGAGACGTGTGCTTGATGCTGCCCTCATTGACCGGAACATGATAGAGTTCGTTCTCCAAATCCAATATACTGAACGCCGTCAGACTCTGCAGTTCGTCCAGCAGATCGTCTATAATCGGCAGTGAGAACTAGTCTCAAACCATCTTTTAATTTAATAACCGTTATTCGACGCACATTCTTGTATTACCATTTTTCTTTTTCATCAACACAATAGGAATAGCATATTCAGGTATGCTAGGACGCACAACGCCTTCCTTCATCAGCTGTTCCACGGTCTTGTTGACTATCCCGCGTTATTCAGCTGATAACCGTCTAGAACTTTGATGAACTGGCATGTCGTCTTTCAAACGTATCTTCATTTTATGCGGGTACGTCTTTCATCCGTCGGTGAATACTGTTGAATGAACTTCTTCACTTCATCTTTAATCGTCGCGTCGTGAATGCTTTCTATGCCCTCTGGGCAATCGTGATGATGTTTAGTACGCTCTTTACATTTTCTTCGTCGGTCTGGAGTTTAGAAAATACGGCCTTTCAGTTTTTAATCTGGATTTTAACGACTTCTGACAATCCACCACCCAACAAAACGTTATTGGCTAGAAACTTGTCTGGAACGATATGGAATCGAAGAGTACGCGGTGTTCGTCAAGAGCGACAGCCAATTCGAAATTACCCAATGTTCGGAATCCACAGCTCCGACTCCGTGAAATGGAACTGTTGCTGTTTCCAACTTCGGTGCTCCATGTCAGACGTACATTGTCGCAGTCTTTAGGTTTAAGTCACTTTCTGACGCCATTGATTACAACGACTCTGTATGTTACACCTTATTGTTCGTCGAATGTAAGGTGTTGACGCATCTTTTAGGCGGCTCAAATGGTCAATGTCTTTTTGCAGCCAGACGCGATGTACTCGTACTCGTTACAACAAAAACACTTTGCCCCTTTCGATTTATTCGGGCAATTTCTGCTGATGTGCAAGACTTTCTGCAGTTGAAACATTTCTGCTGGTCGCTGTTTGATTTCGGCTGTGGTCTTGCACTCGTCACCGGTTGTTTTGCTGCCATCTTACTTCTCATCGCCTGGTACTGATTCAGCTTGCTCCTCAGCTCTATGATCGTCGAAGCACTGTACAAGATAACTTTAATCGACTCGGCGTCAGGGATACCATCAATGATATACTGGATTTTGACCTCGACTTCAATGTCCGCATGGCTGGCAATTTCCAATATTCGGTACACATACCCGTGGTATGATTCGTCACCTTTTGTCTTCGTCTGACTAAGCCGACTATGAACATCTTTACTACAAGTAGTATTTGTATTAGTGAACTCTGACAACAGCGATATTTTCAACGTCGTCCAGCATCTAGAATGCGATTCGAAATTAACGAAGAGCTTAGCGGACCCACGAAGCAGCTTTTTCGGGTAAATAACTTTTTAGAAATTATTCCAACGGCAAAAATCGGCGGTCTCCTGAAATGACGTGAGCCACCTTTCGACATTTTCTATGCCATCTCCGCCAAACGTTTCCAAAAATTCTTCAACGTCCTTGAACGATAGCTGTGGGTTAAATACTCTTCCAGCCGCGTACTCGCTGTGAGTGCTTACATCGTCGTCAATTTAGCTTCGTTCATCGTTAGGTTCCTGTCCATCATAGAACTTGACTTTCGTCGACATGGCTTCTTCTAGGCGTGCCCGCAGCTCGTCCTTTGTACCCGTGGTCTTCAGGCCGAACTTATGCAATCGACTCTGCAACTGAAAGATTTTTAAGTCTTGACGTTCAGGGTTCAATTGTCATTTGAGTGGGGAGTCAGCTGAGTACACAGCTTTTGGGATTGTTTTTCCGTGGACTGTTTCGAAACAGCGGCGGTGGGAGGTAACATCGGTTGCAGTATCAACAAGAAGTGCCTCATCGACACAACAGAGAAGTTGAATGGGAATCAGCTGAAGTACTGAAGCTTTCAAATTCTAACTTAAACTAAATAAATAATCAAAAAGATAAAATCCGTTCACAGTTTATTTCCTTCACTAATGACTTGTTGAAATATTTATACAATCAAATTATTTTTAACATGATTTTTTTTAAACTAAATTCTGTTAAATTCTAATAAAGGCGTATGCATATATACTTCTCACACATATATTCGTATCAACAAAGGTCATTCAAATTCAAGGCTCTTTTATCACATTGTTGTTAGAAATGAAGTCAGGTATACTGTTAAAAAAACGAGGATTGAAAAATTACTGACCTATTTTTTAGCCACTATAGTTCGAAAAAAATACCATGTACCTGAATTCAAAGTGTTTTTTTTTTAGTTTAGGCAGATAGCTGGAGTGAAGTTCAGTACTCTGTTTTCTAGTGAATAATTCTGACGGAACATTTCTGAATTGTGAGTACTCTCTACTTACTGCTGATCTCTAAAATTGTTGTGACTTGTTTTCTTTGAAATATTGAATTGATTTTGTTCAACCACGATTGAGTGCAACGAGGAAGGGTGCCCTCTGGATATTGGCTCAAATAAGTGTAACGAAGGTCGTGGTGCCCCTTCGCACCCTCCCAAGCGGATCAAGATCCAAACGTAGGCGTGGCCATATATTTCTTATTTGAGTGGGAAATTCATACAAACATAATTTGCATGAATTTCCCCATCAAACGAGCTTTATGTTATAGAACTACGTGATGGAATCACATAACTCTATGCCATAAAAGGGCACGCGAGCGGAAGGCCACTCCCCGGCAAGAGCCCCTGTTAAACAACAAAAAACGGAGGAGCGCGCCCTAGGGCTAGCCCATTTTATAGAAAGAGCCTGCCATCGTTGCAGGTCCTATACCCAGTCAGGTACAAAGAAATGGAAAGACCGAAAGGTATAGGGTTTAACAATTCATTTTTATTTTTGTAAATTCGTGTGAATATGACAAAACATCAGAATTTGTAAGGTATAAATAATTATCATACATGTGAATGTGAACGACAATCGCGATCAGGTACCATAAGAAAAACATTTTTCTTTCTTAAAATATACAGTGTAACGGATTATCACCTTCTTTTATTGTTCTAAAACTGTTGTTGGAGGATATTAGATTGCTGTCTCTAACAAATATAAGAGGTTGTAAGCTCTGTTCACATCCTTAACGTCTTCAAATATATGTACATTTGTATATTAAATATTATTATCTCTTTTATCAATGAGGATGAAAAATACAAATATAGCCTTCTCAAAGCAAAATCTACTATTCGTCTTCTTGAATATGTATGACAACACTATTAATGTATCTGCTGATTGGTTAGAATCGCAATTAGCTCATATTAATGTTTACTATTGACAAGGGCTATTAAATACCAATTTCCCGACTACTCCTTTGATCATAGATTACCGTAGTCATCTCTTATTTGAATATACAATCCTAATATGGCGGTGAGCTTAGAAAACTCTGCTTGAAACTTACTAAATATTTGCATAAGTCGAATAGCTAGCATAAATAATCCGCCTGTTTTACGTATCATCATTAGTTGATGACATGATTCTGTAGGGCAAGTGAAAATATCTCGTCCATAAATTTACATTCGCTTCCAGATTGGCGATTTCGAATATGAACGTTTTCGGCTAAGGACTTCTCCCACTAATTAAGCTAAAATCTACAGTAATCTACTTGCGGTTATAAATTTTTCCCGGCAAGTAACCAGACGGGTTATCGCCTATCGATAACATATATCCGTTATCACCACGCCTTCTTCATCAATGAGTGGATATTGTCCCAGATGTAAGTTGCTAAATTTTCTGTTGCACTAGCAGTGTCATTGAAAAATTTGACGTCCTTGTTCAGATTCTTGTGGTCCAAGGTCTTGAAAATCACTTCCTTCATGTGATGCTTCAATTCCACGATATTTATGACCATGCCGCTCTTTGGACAAACCGGTCCCCGTACGGTAGCTTCCACGATGTAATTATGACCATGACCATTCTCCCAATTGCATTTTCCATATGTTTCGCGATTGTCGTCGTCACTTAAATGTTTACTATGTAAACGATGTGCCACACTGAAATCCTCTTTTCGTATGAGGTAAACAATTATTCACTAATACGTGATGTTAATCCACTTCACACGGCACCGAATCAAATGGTCACAAAATGTATCGAAATGCAAAAGCAAATTCGTCCGTGGTTCTTCACGATCTCCCGTCCAAACAAATGCAATTTTCCTTGGGAGCACTATTCCGCAGGGGAATGGTAATGTATTCGAGTTAAAAGGGTGAATGGGTGGAAATGGTTTGCAATTTACACTTTTAAATTTAATACCCGGTCTTTAAATGATTTTGACGGCACTTTTTCCCACACTTTTCACACCGCACGTATTTTGCACCGCGGCCATGTGCTCAACCCGTCTTTCTCGATTAGCGGCTGTAAATCGACTCGAAAATTGACCATGCACGTCAGAGAATCATTTTTAGGGTTTTGTACTAAAATACAAAACCCTATTGTAATCACGACCTGTGTCCGTCTGTCCGTCCGTCCGTCCGTCCGTCCGTCTGTCTGTATGTCACAGCACTTTTTCTAGGAAACTATAAGGGTTACAGCCATGAAACTTTGTAGAAAGGTCAGAAGTGGTGACCTCTTGAAAGTTCAAGGGTGGAAAAATTTTTCAAAGGCGTTTAAGGGGGGTCTCCCCATATAAGGGGGTGAAATTTTCACCATTGGTAGTCGAGTAGGGTGTCATTGGAAAGGTCTCAATGAGATCTTTTCAAAACAAGTCTTAACATTGTCTTATAAGTACCGAGGGGGGCAGGGGAAGGGGAAATGTTCGAACTTTTCGCGTACCCCCCCCTCGCGATTGGACACCTTCCATCCGAAAAATCTGAAAAAAATCATGAATGTAGGCCTTAATGAGTACAACAACAACAAATACATGAGAAGTCGAAATTCACTCAACTTTGTTAGTAATAGTATTATTTATCGATTTTGAGTTTTCTTGAATAAAATCTAAACAGTACCCTTAAACTCAATAAAATTTAGCAATGAGATGACTATTTATAAGATTGATCTTTTCGGAAAGTTTCATAAAGATCGAATAGTATTTACCGAAGTTATAGCGATTTGAATTTTCGTGTATTACTATGGAGTAATATGCCCTGTATTACTATGGAAACAAATTGCTATGGAGCCATATGCGCTTTTTACCGACTTAGACACTACAGCTTTGCTAGAATTGGCATGAAAATTTCAGGAGTGATAGGTATCATGAAGTAGAGTACATACAATTGAAACAAGTCGAAGAGGCAGGAGAGAGCTCCTAGCAAAAGGGCTTTGTAACCATTCTAGGATTCGAAAAAATAGGCCATGAATCGATGATTACAGTACAGAGGAGTGGCCCCTGAAAAAAAATTTCATGAAAGGTAGCCGATATGAGTATCAACTGAAAGTTCTCCATGAGAGCTTTTCAAAAAAGTTCTTAAACTGACAGTTTTTGCTTCAGTGGGAGCACAGGGGGGGAAATACATGAAAAATGTGTTTCCTCCCTTGTGAATGGACACCAGTGATCTAAAAAATCTGAAAAAAATATCAAAGGAGATATTTATGGGTATAACTATAACAAATACCTCAGAAGTCAAAATTCGTTCAACTTTGTTAATAATAGTATGATCCTCGAATTTCACATTTTCTCCAATTAAATCGTCTTTGACATGTTTCTTGATTTTATTTGTTGCTGGTTACTGCATTTTGTAAGTTGAATACAAAACCCTTCTGACATGAGCATAGGTCTGTCTACCCAACTTGTTCCTTTTCATCACCGCTTTTCTCGTTAGCACATCATTTCAATTGAACTGGCTGATTACACTTTTGATTGGGATCGTGTAAGGAAGCATTTATTTACTTGGGAAAATACTAATAATGCTAAATCGCATCAGCTGCTAGCTCAGCCGGGTTCGCTTGCATTCCGTGATGTAATACACCGTTGGGCTGCACTAATTAGTATTCCCAGATCCTAAATTTTAATTGGCAGATTCAAAATTTTTTGAAGAAATATTGATTAAGCAAAGAAAAATGAATAAAATTCTAAATAGTAATGCAAGTTAAATCTCATGAAGAATATAATTAAAGGGAAACGTTTAAATTTACTATAAAGGAAAATTGATATAAAATTACATTTAATAATAATAATAAGAAAGAAAACTATTTTATGAATTACGATTATGAATGGAAGTAAAGAAGCATTTTTTTTCTAAATCTGCCATTAAAATTTTAAATAGGAGATGGGAAGGTTTTCGGGCAGTTTGCTTGTGACTGCTCGATTACTACGGTTATTGATTTATTATTTGTGACTACATATCATAGGTTGAGTATAAAGCCATTCTGACAGGAGTTTACTTCTGTCTACTCCACATATTTTCTTATTTTGACTCGTCCGATTCTGCCACTTCCTCTTTTGTCTAAATTTCCACTATCCATTTAAAGATAAGTTGTTTCGTAGGCTATCTTTCATATGGAAATATTTCAACGGCCCGTCTTAAATGCACCATTCATGCCTGAAAAGTCTAAACGTCATGATCTCCAGCGTAATTAATCGAATCATATTTTCTTTATATTTTCAGATAATCTTGCGATGAAACTCCTTAAAGGATGGGAAGTCAATACTGATGTCCGCCGATCTCTTGCCCGTATGGCTTTGCCTAAACCCAGCTTCCATTCTGTAGATCTCGAAAACGGCTTCAGCGCCCAAGTAATGCTTCTCTTACCTCCTGGTGCTGATCTAAGTGGAAAAACCAAGTATCCAATGTTGGTTGACGTATATGGTGGACCTGACTCTTATTCTGTGATTGATCGCTGGTCTCTCGATTGGGGAACATATTTAGCATCCAATCATTCTGTCATCTACGCCAAAATTGATGGTCGAGGTTCTGGCTTACGTGGCGAAAAATTGTTACATTCAGTTTACCTTAAACTGGGAACAGTAGAAATTGATGATCAAATACAAACAGCTAAGTAAGGATTTGCATTTTTTTAAGTTTTTAATTTAGAAAAATCAATGTTTTTATGTTTTTTTCAGGAAACTTTCACAATCCCTTCCCTATATCGATGCAACCAGAATGGGAATTTGGGGATGGAGCTACGGAGGTTATGCGGCAGCAATGGCGCTAGCTAAGGACACTGAGGGTGTCTTCAAATGTGCTACATCTGTTGCACCGGTAACAGATTGGGCATACTATGGTACTTATAATTATCCTTTTCTTGAGCCTTAAACTTATATTTTTGTTTGAAATTATAGACTCCATCTACACTGAAAGATATATGAATTTGCCATTAGCTAATCCACAAGGATACGAGAATGCAAGACTTACTAAAATTGCAACAAAACTCAACGGCAAGCAGTATATGCTGGTGCATGGAACTTTGGATGATAACGTTCACTACCAACAAGCGATGGTTCTGGCCAAAGTACTTGAACAAAATGATATAATGTTCAAACAAATCGTAAGATCTCTGATGATTTTCAATTTGAAAAAATAAATCAAAGCTTTTAATTTGTTTTTCAGAGCTATCCCGATGAGGATCATGGTCTAAGTCATGTACGACCGCATCTTTACCATTCATTAGATAAATTTTTTAAGGAATGTTTGAAATGGAAATAAGTTTTATGATGATTTTTAGTGTTTTAACTAAATGTAAAACAAACAATCATGCAACTAAGATGGCCATTCGATTATGTATTTCCTGTACTTAATTAAAAGATAGAAGAAAGATAGAAAGAGCGTTGCAGTTTACAGTGCAAACATTCAGATTATAATGCAATGGAAAACCATCTAATTTTATATAATGTTATTGTTTTAAGAAGAGTGCCAACTATGTTTTAAGTAAATAATTACTTTATAATGCTGCTGAGCAGCTGAAAACAGATCTTCTAAATTCTTGTTGATATTCTAAACATCTTTTTCAACAAAAATTATAGTTAAAAGCCAAGTTTTTATTCACGCGGAAAAAAAATATTAGATAAATAGTTAAAAATAAAAATGTTACGTTATTTATCTGTAAATAAAATCTGTACATATATGTATATTAGTAAATGCTTCAATTTAGAATTTAAATTGTGTGTCTTTGATTTCCTCAAGAGGTTCAAATCGAATTCCAACCTTTTAATCGTGCATTTTCAAAAGAATATTTTAATTTATAGCTATCAAAAGGTTGCATTTTTATTTTCGGAAAAAAAATAATACGCAAATCATAGAACATCGGTTTTCTTCGGCTACTGTCACCAACATTTTTATCTGCTCGAGTAGAATTCCGTAATAGCAGATTTATGGAAGCCTGGGGTATATGGGGAGTATAAACATCAATGACTGAATTGATGCAATAAGAGAAGATGATAAACGTATGAAATTCAACTCTAAGCGGGCTCCATCGAGGAGCAATCACGGCCTTATAAGAAAGAAAGGCAATGATCACGGTATAACTTGCAGAATGGGCTGCTCATTGAACAAACGTCGGGCCAAAAGACTCACCAGCGCGACTACACCCCAGCAAGACATTACCACATGTTATGTTTACCGCTGACCGCTAAAATCCTCTAGCAGCTCTATGGTTTGAGGGCGTCCAGAGCAGGTTAGAGAAATGGGAAACAGGGGAAGCACCACGATACTAACCCAACTGAGGACAGGATCTCTTATATCGAGACACCTCCCCGTTGCTAATCAAGTTTAGCAGCTCCGCTTCTCAGACTTAATACCAAGCCCCTCAAATGTTTTTGTACAGCCGGTCTTATCTAATACACCGAATTTTATTTCGCGAGAACCTAGGTTCCAGGCGTTTAGTAGACAGTTGCAAGAACACCTTGAGGATCGAAAAAAATTTACTTACAACTTTTATTTTTTGTAAAAGGCTAACTTAAGAGGGTGAAGGCGAGTGCTCTACGCCCGATATCGGAATTGATAGTAATAACCCTGCTGGTTAGCTCCTTGTTCCTGGAAAACCCAAAATTGTTTTGTAACTTGCTAAAGAGCCTTGAAATGTATTGGGATTTCGGCAATGACTTCGGAACTGAAAAAGGACTATGGCATTGAATCCTGGAATGTCAGATCACATAACAATCCTAGCGCTGTTAGAGAGCTTTAACAAAAGGTCAGTTAATACAAATTAAATGTGCTGGCAATCCATGCAATAAACTTGACTCGAAGCGATATTCAAGACACAGGATCGCACACAATATTCAGCGGTGGGAAGGCTGATTAAAGTGAGAATTTGGAGTGGCTTTAAATGTGGAAAGAGAGTTCAAATCACACGTTTTCGAAATTTTTTGAAATTTGACTTATAAATGTATACACTCCGACAGAAGAAAAGGACGAAAAAACGAAGGAAACGTTCTACAATTACCTGGAATGTATTTTCGGCTCATTGTCTACAAATGATACAAAAATAGTTCTGGCTTGTTTTAACGCTAAGATTGGCAATGAGCTATGCCATCGGGGAACGACTGGAGGATATGTCAAAGTCAAGTCAAAATCTAAAGCGCTTTATTCAGTACTAACGTTGCCATCTTACTCAGGCCCATAAGGAAATCAATTAACGTGCCTGACGTCACATCCCGTACCGGAAATAGTAGCTCTAAATTTCATCAGTAGCTCTAAATTTCGATAAACAGCTACTTTTGAGATTGTCAAATATGACATTTCTCAGATGAAATTTAGCGGAAATGATACAAACGGGATCGAAATACATATATTTGCACGCTAATGTCTTCGACGTCTTATATTTAAAATAAATCGTTGACATAGTACTGATAAAATTTCAAATTACAGTCATATGTACTTTCAAAAATCTTTAAAAAAATTGTTTGATGTAAACAGCACTAGATGGCGCTGATTAGGTTGCTCAAAGAGGTTGGTTCGCGACGTGACGCGGTGTTTCCGTTTTCGGGCCTGAGTACGAAGGCAACGGTACTAATCGTTATAAATTTTAAAAGGATATAAAGGAAATTCCAAATAATAAAATTACGAAAACATAATGGCCGAAATGGCTCAATTTAAACGAAAAAAACAATAGCAAATTCAAATTAATTAAAATTATTACATATTTTTGATTCAATTAGAAAAAGGAGAAAAAACCAACCAACACTTCAAAAATTATTTATAATTGCAAAACTGTGCACTTTTATTCTGCACCTAATATGTTATAGCATAACTGTAATCATATTTAATCAAAAAACTTTATCGTATACCGATATCTATCCTCAATTTTCAACACAAATAAACAACAACACTAAATGTAGCAAAAATGAGCTGAAACTCAAAAACTAAGTAACGAAAATACAAAAATAGAAAACAAACACGAACAAATTTAGTCATTGTCATTTGGCCACCAATACCTAGATTGCACCATCTCAGCTCGACCAGAATCAACGAATTTAGCAAATGAGTATCTCCATTGGAATTGTTGGTGTCGTGAACTCAAACTTTGTGGAAATTTTTTCTTCTTATCAGTGGCCCGTTTATATATGTGATTTATAATTAGGACGCCGTCAGAATCAAAAACATATCGATTCATGTCCGGATACACGAATGCTTCTAGAGGAACGAAGCCAGTAGCGAGGAAAGTCGCAATATACTCGTCTGTAGGGTAGAACGGCTGTGAGATCCTAGGGTTTTCACTGACAGTTACAGATCTTGCGATATGATTCCGAAGAAGTTTCAGTGTGAAGATATCGACTCTTGTCACTTTAGCAGTTTGATAAATTCTTCTTTTCGATATATAGTGCTTCCAATCCAAGAAGAAGAAAAAGAAACAACTTTACACAGGACATTGATCACCGTATTCAATAATTTTAATATGTATGTGTCTCTTGTAAGAAAAATCTTCCTATAACAAGAAATGCCATCTCTGTTGTTTCGATCTTTTATCGAGGTATCTTTTTTGCATTTTATTCTAGTAATTTGTTTCTAAACTATCCTAGAAGGAAGAAGTCGTTTGCTACATTGTTTTTATAATGATAACATTTTAATTTTTTTTAGATAAATACCAGAAAAATAAAATTAATTAAAATTAACTATTTCGTTATTTTTGTCTTTATAATCCTTGACTAATCAATACCAGGCTGCTGCGGTGGTTGTCGCAATGTAACTTAATTCAGATCTTTGTCTTTTAAGTCCTCATATTCAAATGTAAAATCTTCCTTCTTTCTCTGACATCATTTCTCGTAGTCGAAATAGATATACAGTGACTCAAAAAACTTTTCACGAAACTTTAATCAATTTCTCAAATGTACAAAACAAATTGTGTTGTTACATGAATTTCAAACTTCACGCTATTTATTGTTCTAAATAGTATATAGTCAACAAAAATAAAAACAAAATTATATGGTATTTCAACCCACATACTCGAGGAAATTCCCACAGGGAAAATGCTAGTCGACAAGTTTGCTTTCATGGCTAGCATTCTTTGGGGAGTGCCACCCACACGTACCCGAGGATATGGAGATCACCGTGAGGTTCCTCATAAGATGACAGGTAATGACCCTGACTGAATCTGGACTACGCTTTGAAGAATGAACTGGCATTGATACTTTGGGCTGGCGAATCTGATGGTTTGGATCTAGTTGCTTTGCACGGTAGCGCCGTGGTGACACTCGTGCGTGAATGCCACCAATTTAACTATCATACCGTCTCCGTCCGGTGAAATCGTGGCACACTTTGGAATACGTTCAAAGCTCGCACCATTGAGTTGGTGGTGTAGGTTCATTTGAGACGGACTCCCGATTAGCGCTGGTCTGGTTCTGAGATCTTGTCCTCATAAGGGCTTGTGTAAGCCCTCACAGAAGGCTCCCTGCTCTGCAAAGATAACCATGGAACCAACAAGCCGACTACACACACGAAAAGAGATAACGGCTCCGGCTGGATAAAATAGAGTATTACCAGAGGAGTTGGTTATAGGGCGAAGAGAACCAGTAGGTTGAAGAAGAGCAGAAGGCTAAAGAAGCGCTGAAGACTAGTCCTTAAGGGTACACACAGATAGCTTTACCATCAAATATCAATAAAAGAATGGTGTCTAGCCCAATTGCAGGAGATCGAGATAAACGAAGGAAGGAGTAGGCACTTGATGGACGTGGAACATCAGATCAGTGGTTCCAACTGTGCTGAAAAAAGGAAAGAAGCAAGCCACAAAGAAATCTCTTGAAAAAGCGCCACAAAATAAAGTTCGTACGGGCGCCCAACATGAAAAAGACCTGATGTGAAACAGGAGAGAAAGAAGCTCCAACGAAGACCCAGGCAGCAGGCACTGCTCGTAAAACCCCAAGATGGTCGATTCTACGCAAAAGCGCTACGAAACATCAAAGGAAATGCAAGGTCTGGAGATACCAATACTGCCATTAAAGCAGTACGACCAGTGTGGTCGGGCCATATACTGGTCGAAATCAGAGCAGAGGCCAACAATAAAGAAACATTCTGCGACGCAGCAAAGAAAGGCATCGGCAAAAGCGTAAATATAGCCTCACTCGATTCAATGTCAGCAATCGAACTAAGTGATATCAATTGCGTCATGGACCTGGCCGAGGTAGAAGAGGCCGTCAAAAGTTAGCTGCCTAGCATGGGCAGGACCAAAGCGAGGCTGACACTAGCAAACCATAGGCGAAAACGCATAGCCATCATTAACTTGACAGAAAAGGACGCCGAATGATTTCTGAATAGGAGCAAAATAAGAATAGGGTGGGTTATCTGAAGGATATGGCAAAGAGCAGCGCCTCTTCAATATTTCAAATGCCTTGGCTATAATCACACCGCAAAAATATACAAAAGACCCAATATGAATTCCCTATGCTACAAATACGGTGAAATGGGGCACATGCAAGTATTCCGATCCAAGACCAGATCTTGGACACGGCTTGGGATCAGGAAAATGTCGGGTTTTCCAGGAAGCCCTAGCCAAGGCAAAATCAGAACTTCGATGACCTGCATCCTGCAGCTAAACCTGCACCGCAGTTCAACCACCCAAACCCTGCTTGAGCAGTTTGAGAGGGACACGAAAGGCTTCTGAGTGAACAGCACCACGATAACAGTTCTGCATCATGGCGTTCTGATGAAACTGGTACTGCTACTATCTCGATTCAGAGCAGTGATTTCCAGGCGGAGAGCTGTGGACGAGGGGGGATTATTTCATGTGGATTTGGTGTTCAAGGACTACCTTCTTTAGTATGTTACTAACGCTGAATGAACTGATATCATCTTTCCAAGCCAGGCTTCATACTTTGGAGGGCACTGTCTCGAACGCAAACGGCAACGTGCAATCGAATGGAGCATACCTTTAACAGATCTGCGAGGGAAACGTAGAGCGAATTGGCAGCCAGTCCCTAGTATGGAGGATATACTCTTGGAAAGTATTAGAGGACTACTCAGCTAGCGATCATCAGTGCGTTCTGTTTCAGATGCTTAATGTTGTCTTCCGACATCCATGCTCTTGGCTTTCTACAATTGTGTGGAATATCGGAAGGATACACGTTGAGCGGTTCGTCCAGGTGCTAACGGCAGGTGTTCTACTGTACGGTGATTCGTAGGGGGCAGAAAAACTGGCAGCTCAAGACACGGTAGACTCAACTATGAGCATCACCACGACTGCTTGCAAGGCGTATAGCCCAACACGAAAAGCCCGCAGCGTATTAGTAGTCGACGGGAATTTTCTGAAAAGCAAAGGGAGTGTCACAAGCTTCGGGGTGAGGCTCAAAGAGCACAGAACCATGACGAGGCAGGCAACTGGGTTGCAGTATATAATTCGTTCATGGAAATCGAATCGGAGCCAGCGGTGAAGTACCTGGGAGTACTGATCGAATCAAAGATGAGTTTCTCTGAGGAAATCAGGGCAACGGCTGAAAAGGCTGCTTAGGGCGTATCGGCTCTGAGTCGACTTATGGTCAACGAAGGGGGACTCAGCCCATTAACAAGACGCCTCTTGATGAGTGCTGTAGGGCCAGTGCTACTATACGGAGCAGATATGTGGGGCGGTCCTATCAGTAAAGAGATGTCCCAAAAACACTTGGCACAGGTACCGAAAAGAGGAGCATCTTCATTTCCGACAGACTCTGATTCGGCGATGAGAGTTCTTGCAGGAGTGAGACCTGCTGGTCTCCTTGCTAGAGAGTGCCACGCTATTTAATTGCATCGAAGAGAGGATGCGAGGGAGACGGTTGCCCGCAAGGAGAAACAGCCTTCACGATTGACAGCAGTCTTGGGTGAATTGCACGATGAGATTTGTGACTGGGCGCCTCATACCAGCGGTGAGGCCGTGGCTAAATCCAAGGCATGGTGAAACTGACTTCTATTTGACCCAGATTTTGAGGAATCATGTGTGTTTTCAGTCTTACCTGCACAAGATTGTTAAGTCACGGTCTCCCGATTGTCAGTTTTGTTTAGAAGAGGAAGATGATGCATGGCAATGGGGCAGGCTGCGACGGGACTTCTATAGGGAGACGGGAGAGCTCACCCAGGATAGTATATTCACAGTGATGCTTGGATCGGTTGACAAGTGGAACCATGTGGTAGATTATATTCGAGCCGTCCTAAAAGATAAAAAGAACTAACAGCAGCTTAGGACGTCAGGGCTGGGGGATCGCTTATCTGGCAATTCCTTTTTCCCTCTCCCTTCCCGGTGGGGGAGGGCTCTCCCAACTTGAATGCACCTCACGGCATAACATAGTGAGACCTAGCCCAAAGTAATGTGTCAAATGGTTCTAGGCTGGGTCCTCGGTTTGACAGGGGAGGTGTTTAGTGATTAGCCCAGTCACTTGCGAGCATAGGAGCCCCACACTCAGTGCGTAAATGGTATCCCCTCTCCCCCAACAACAAATAAAAAAAAATATTTAAGAAAGTCGTAGTAAACTATGGCATATTATATAGTTCGAAAATAGCTAGAAAGATAATGATGGCGACAATATGCTGCAGCTCATGCAAGCAATTCCAGGTTGCGAGGAAGTGGCACAAGTAGACATGAATGAATGGATGGCAGAAGATGGTGCAGGTTTTGAAAATCTGACTGTTACAAAAGAGTCGATGGAATGTCATGAAAATGAAATTGATGAAGAGGCTAAACGTTAAAAGAGAGAAATGATTCCGCACATAGAGAGAGCATCAGTACTTGAGCGTGCTCTACAATATGTAGAGCGACGAGCCAGTACTATACCTGCTGATTTAATGTTTTTACGACGGTGGTAGAACTATGCGTAATCTAACAGAGTTTGTCAATTGCATCAAAAGTCAATTACTGATTTTATGTCTATTAAGAACGAATGTGGGTACGAACAGCACAAACTGTTGATGAAAATATTAAGAGATAACTGTATTCTGATATGCTAGTCTGAGTTCTATCTTTTCCTATGAGCCCGATTCCATTACTCGTATATTTCGTGTATGCATTGTCCCACTGAAACTATAAAAACTTGAATATAAAATTTACGAGCCTGTTCCGATTAACCGGATTCGACGTGCTTGGATTAGCGGGACTCCAGTGTATTTGCCTCAGGAAGGTGTTCAATATGTGTGCCAAAGGCGTTCAATATGTTTGCGGATGCTTGTGTTAGGGTCCATGTTTCACACCCATAGCATAGCGCAGGTCTCATTACAGCCGTGCAGTCATGGCAGGCAGCAAAAAAACTAAAATGGTCCTCTCCACAACAGCTGACCGGTGCGTGCTCAGTGCATCGCTTATACATTCGCGACAGCAGAGGCATTGGCGCACTTTTAATCGACACCAGCGCAGACATTTCCGTGGTTCCACCAAGACGCCCAGATCCAGGTACCCGCTTATTAGTTGTCAATGGTTCCGTTATTCGTACATATGGGAAGCGGAAGTTGACCCTGAATCTCAGGCTGTCGAAGCCTGTTACTTAGTCATTCATCATAGCAGACGTCAGTTACCCGATCAGTGGAGCCACCCTGCTCGAGTATTAGTGCCTACTCCTTAATATCAGAGGACAAAAACTAATCGAGCGACCGATTGGAACTGCAGCGGAGGTGAAAACCCCATCCAAAGACCAGCCACCAGCAGTCTCTTCGACATTTGCAGCTATCAAAAGTGAATACGCTGCAATTCTTGCAGAGTACCCCGAAATCACAGAAACAGTGACCCGTCACAAAATTAGTTGCACAACGACGCATCACATCATGACGAAATGCCTTCCAGTCAACGCAAAAGCATGCCACCTTCAACCCGACAAACTTGCCGCTGCAAAAGCCGAGTTTGATAACCTAATGCATCAGCAGCATTCGACAGGTGCAAATCGGAACTGAGCAAGGTCCCGTCACTCACGCATCCTGATCCAACAGCTACATGGTCACTATCTGTGGACGCCTGAAACAATGGACTTGGAGCTGTCCTGTACCAGACGACAAACACTAGAACAGGGCCTCTAGGATTTTTATCGCGCAAACTCAACGACACTCAGTGACGCTACAGCACCTACGACTGGGAGCTCCTAGCTATTCACGAGGCACTTCCGCTACATGTTGAAAAGCAGAGTTTTCACTGTGTTTTCCGATCACAAGCCGCTGCAGTTTGCATTCTAGTCGCGATCGGATAAAGCGTCACCGAGGTAAGAACGTCAACTGGGCTTCATTTCTCAGTTCACCGTTGACATCCGCTACATTACGGGCCGGAATAACTTAATCGCAGATTATATGTCTCGGGCAAGTACGATTTCCAAAAGAGACTTCTTTTCTCTAGCTTCAGCTCAGCAAAACGATCCCAAACTTAAGGCTTTGCTGAAGGACCGAACGGATCAATACGAGTGGAAGAATCAGCAGCTAGCTAATTTCACTACACCACTGCACTGCATAGTCACCCACGACCCTACGCACTGCAGCAGTTTAGGTATACAATCATGCAAATGATGCATGGCCTAGCCCGTCCGGGCATACGAGCGACAAGACAACTCATCACCGACCACTTCTTCTGGTCAGCCATGAATAAGGAAATCAATGACTTTGTGCGAAGCTGCATGTATTATTTCAATAGTATTCAGTAATAATGTAACTTAATATATCGGAATATTGTGAATAAATTAGTTAAATGTTTTCTAACTCGTGTTTTAACTTGGCCACAGGCCTAAACATTAGATTGGTAGTAGTTAATCTACCTTTGCGAAAATCATGTTGCTGCTCATTTAATCGTGGCTCAAACAATGTGGTAAACTTGTCACAAATAATTTTTTCGACCAACTTCGGAATACCTGAAAGCATGGTAATACCGCTATCATTTGTGATAGATCTCTTATAGCCACTTTTGAAAATTAAAACTTTTAGAAAAATGAAAAAGCCCCTCGTGATAAAGACGCGTAGAATAAAATAAGCAGAGGAGAAGTGATCTGATATATACACTCAACATGAAATCTTGGAGGAAGAGAATCAGATACAGGTCCCTTGTTAATATTTTGTTCTTTACATAATAGCGTTTACGATATCTTCTCTTGACAAACTCATTTCATCAATAAATGGTGTTGTCGTTCAATGACAATTCGGTATGCTGGAAGGAGTGGTAGCTGGGTGGAAAACCTCTTGGAAGTGCTCGGCAAAAAGGCCGCATATAATTTCAGGGCAAGCTGAGGAACTATCACCGTAATATATTGATGTTGGAACTCCTGTGGCTTTCTGCTTGATTTTTATGAAATTGAAAAATTCTTTGGGATTACGAATAATACTTTCCTCGGTTAAATTGATGTAATGATCAAACGCTTTTATAGAGAGCTCAGTAGCAAACTCATCATATTTACTCTTAAGGTTTATATCGAAGTTGTTATCTCTTATTAATTTATAGAGCTTATTCTTCTGATTGCGAAGATGTCGAAGATTGCGGTCAAGCCAGGCCTCGAAAACTTTGAATTTTTTCTATTTTTTTAGAACATGAGTTTCAATGCATTCGAAGAGTATTTTAAAGAATGAAGAGACTGATTCTTCTCAATCTAAACTCGAAAGATAGTTCCAATCAATAGTGGCTTTCACGAATCAAATACAAAAGAGTCATCGTACATTCGAGAAAAAGTTTATCAGATATGGGCAGTTCAACCGTAAAAGTGAGATAGCTCCGTGTGTTAGAGAAAAGGTTCTCCTTGTCATTGGTTGGACTCACCACAATATCGTTATAAGCATTGGTAAAAATAAGATCCAACCAATGTCCGTTTCGGTTGGGAGTCAGTGCTACTTGTTGTAAGTCATTACCATAAAAGGCATTGATTAGGTTAAGATCGATGGTGTTTGAGAAGTTTACTGGTAGAAGATGATTATCAGTTTCATCAAGAGTAAAAGATAAATTAGGGCAGTTAAAGTCTCCCAAAACTGTTATTTGATCATGTTTCTCTAGAGATGTAGCAATAGAATTTATAATTTCAAATATCTTCTCGTAGGAGGTCTCGTCCGATTTTGGTGGGATGTGAAACACCCCTATGTATAAAAAATACTGGCCTAAGCGTATTCGAACAATCTTATGTTCAAAAGTTTTATTGGAGCCAGTATCAATGTTCCCAGAGGATATGGAACTTTTGATCGCAATCAACACTCCACCACCTCTGGTCAGACCTGTGAGTGAATAGTTACGATCAGCTCTATAAATGGTCCAGCTACTGTCTACAATTTTTTCGTTAATATAACCATGATAACCGTGAATGTTAAAACATTAAAAAAGCAGGACTTAGCATCAGTATACAATATAATAATATATCAATTTTTGCTCTCATACTGCTACAATTATGGTAAAAGGATTTAATACCATTTAAAAGGGGTGCTCCAGCCAGGCTCTATCCGGCCCCGGATAGCTCCGTCGGAGATGGCGCAAGCGCCACTCGTCCGCCTTTGGAGCCCAATTGGAGCCACCGAACGAGGCAACGGTTCCCCGCAGAACAAAGAGTGGAATCCTACCTACCTGAAATTCTATTCTACTAAATTGATATTCCCTACAACACCTGAAAGAAACACTAAAAAAGCCTGGAAAACTTGAAGCGTGACCTGACCACGACGGGCAATGTGAATCCTATGACTTCGAACCGTCACCAGTAAATTCCCTTCTTGGGAAAAAAATATCTTTCCGTCCATGAGCAGAAAGTTCACAGCAGCTAAAACAGAAATAAAAGAAAAAATTCAAATCAATTAGTGTTTCACTTCAAACCTTAATGCAAAATTCATAAGATATTGTCGCGCGTTATGGTTCGCAGCCAATAATTTTAATGTTCCGGGAAAGTGAAAACGCAATGTCTTTTGATTTAAGTTAAAATAGTTTATTCAATTACTTAAAAATGCACAATCACTTTACTAACTATTTCACCTTCTACCTTCCACTTGTCCATAAATTTCTATCGCAATTGTCTTCTAAGATCACTTCATAATCAACGAAAATCACTTTTCTATTACTCGAACAATATCGCTTCCCACACACTATTGCAGTTTTTATCGCGGTCGAATGAATGATGTCCCCATTCATTCAGCTCGTCTTTATATAGGGTCTCCATCCGTTCAATGCATTTCTCGTACATTGGCGAATGTTCTGCCGAGAGGTATCTGGTATATTCGAGCAGATTAATGAATGGAGTGACGTCACTTTCAGATGTTGATCATGCTTGGTGGGTTCTCGTGGTTTCGAGTAAATTCATTTTGTTGATTTTCTTAATGGTTGTGAAAACAATTGCGACAGTAGCTCGCAGAGTTCTTTGTACATGTAACAATATATTTAATCGAATATTGAAAAAAAGAAAACGGTTGGCCAACACTTACAATGATGATTCCGCTGCCACTGATGTGGGGATCCCCAAATAATTTGTTTTTGCTTTCTTCACTGCCAATTTTGTTGAAGCTGTTCTCCGCTATGCTCTCGACCGCAGCCAATTTAGCCGCCAACACTTCTTCTGATCTCGTTCCTCCGTTCGATTCCTACATCAACTCACTCACTTTCCTAACCGAAACTCTTCACCGGATGATTTTCACTGCTCAAAAAAAGAACGGGACATCCTTTCGTCCCCCTTTTATTGAATTTTCGACCAACGGCTCATTCTGGTAGGTCGAAGACCTTAAAAATCCCACTACGTGTGGTCAGCTATGTAGTTTTAGACCACAAATACCGGTGCTTTTAGGTGTTCATGGGAATCTCGCTCCTACTAAATAGTTTGGGGAAATTGGAGAAACCAGTGAGACAATACACTGACAGTTTGGGTTTGTTGCTGCTGCTGTTGCGAGTTCCTCAGATGTGCCTGTCGTCGCTGAAGTTTGATTTGTAATTGTTGTTTCAACGCCTGCACATGATTCTCCTCCCGTGTCAATTGCTCCCAAAGTTTCACCGCCTCGCGCAGGATATACACTTTCGGTGCTCGTTCTTTGTCCTTAATACTCGGTATTTGTCGTTTGAGAGCTTCAAAGAGATTCTTCAAGCCAATGCGTCTCTGTCGCTCCATATCGTTATGCAAGTTCCTCTTTTCAATGGTATCAGCTTCGTGTTGATCGTAGGAATTATATCGTTGAATGGTTAACAGTCGTTGATTTTTGCCTCGGCTACGTTTGCTCGATGGGGAGTAGTTATCCTTGTAGCTGGCAGCAAATGAATGTCGAGCTTGCAGGGTATTTGCCACTACTGCTATTGCTGCTGCTGCAGCTATAACTACTGTAGCCGGAGATGTGCTTGAATTTTAAACGACCTTTTTTTGCATCACTAATCAGGGAGGAGTAGATGTTGATGTTGCTGTTGCTTTTCCTGCTGTTGCTGCTTTATTATTATTTTGATGATATTGTGGGCTTATTCTATTACGGTTCGGGTTCGATGTGCGTTGCAAATCCATCACACCCGGGCGGGTTTCTATATGAAGTTTTTCATTTCTGGGTGTGTTTTTCATAATGTTGCAAAAGTCTGTCCATTAAACTTGTTCTTGGTGAGTCAGAGTCAAAGAGTCAAAAGCGCTTTATTCAAAACTAATCGGTATAAATTTACAAAAAATATAAAGCAAATTCCAAACAATAAATATACAAAAACTTGATGGCCCAAATGGCTCTCTAAATTTATACATTATCATTAAACATATTTCTTCAAAAAAAAACTCTAGCAAATTCAATTAGTTAAGATTATTACATATTTGAAAAAATCAATTGGAAAAAGGAGAAAAAACCAACCAACACTATCCTAAATTATTAACAATTTTAACACAACACTGAACTTTGATCCTACACCTAAAATGTTTTAACTTAATTCTAATAAAATGCAATCAAAAACTTTATCTTATATTAAAAAATTTTATACCAATGTTCCTAACATAAGCGTTTAACCTTATCTCTAACCTAATATAATACACATAACATATACCAAACCTATACCTTATTTTAACCTAATTTTTAACACAAATAAACAACAACACTAAATGTAGCAATAATGGGCTGAAATTCAAAAAACTAAATAACGAAAAACACCAAAACTGTAAATAAACACGAATAATTTAGACAATGTCATTCAGCCACCAATACCTGGATTTCGTCGTCTCAATTCGACCAGCTTCAACGAATCTAGCAAATGAGTATCTCCATTGGAATTGTTGGTCTCGTGAACTCAAATTAGGAATATATTTTATTTTCTTATCGGTGGCCCGTCGATATATGTGATATATGACTGGGACGCCGTCAGAATCAAAAACATATCGATTCATGTCCAAATACACAAATGCTTCTGGAGATACGAAGCCAGTAGCGAGACAAGTCGCAATATACCCGTCTGTAGGGTAGAACGGCTGTGAAATCCAAGGGTTTTCACTCACAGTCACAGATCTTGTGATATGATTCCGAAGAAGTTTCAAAATAAAGATATCGACCCTCGTCACTTCAGCAGTTTGATAAATTCTTCTTTTCGATATATAATATCTCCAATCCGTCTCAGGCTTTCTGTATAAACCAGTACATACACGAAGACATTTCCTTTCGAAAACTCTTAATCTTTCCATAGTACTAGCACTCTGGTTGTACCAGATCTGACATCCATATGTCAAAACTGGTCTAACCAGTGTCTTGTAACAGATAATTTTGACTTTTCGATCAATGTATTTGGAATGAAAGAGTTTTCGTAGGGCTATGACTACTTTTAGTGCCTAAATGAACATGATTTTCACATGTTCAGTATAGTACAGATACTGATCGAGATAAACACCGAGGTATCGAACACAGGATTTATGTGGAACCCGTTCTAGACTACTCTCACCAGCCATGATGTGGAAATCTTTCCAATTACGTTTCAGGTCCTGACTGACCCCCTGTAGCGTTGTCTAAAACAAGATAGTTTCACACTTCTGCGCATTGATTTTCATTCGCCAATTGTCAGTGTACAGCTGTACATCATTGAACATTTTTTGGAGATTTCTCTGAACTATTGTAGCTTTTCGGTCTGCCGTATAGATGATCAGATCATCAGCAAACGCTACCAATGATCGCGTTGGCGAGACGTTAAAATCAAAGCCGTTCAATAGCTTGCGAATGAAGATTGAGAAGGGCAGAGGCGCAGTAACTGTTCCCTGCTATAGACCATTCAAGACCTTGAATTCTTGCATCGTTGTCATATTTTCATCAGTTACAACAAACGATTTCCCGTAAACCATATTACACATCATGGCGACAAGGTGTTTGGGGAGCTTGTCCTGAAGGAGTTTAAAAATTAGTCCATCTAACCACACCGTATCGAAGGCTTTCTCCATATCAATGAGACATGCTCCAACGCATTGTCTATCATTTAGTTTCCAACAGATGTCTGAGGTTACTTTCGTTATTGCATGTGTGGTCGAATGCCTGGCACGAAAGCTAGATTGGCAATTCGACATCAACTCATATTCCTCAATGTGGGCGTTTAATGCTCTGTTAAGTATGACTTCTAACACCTTGCTGATGTTAGGCAGCAAGCTGATTGGGCGATAACTTTTAGGGCATGAAGATTCTTTTCCTTTCTTCAAGATCGGAAATACCTTAGCCTTTTTCCACTCATTTCGGAAATACGAATTGCTCAACATGTTGTTGAACAATATGCAATAATTCCTAATAGCAACCTCAGGCAAACGTCGGAGAACTACATTTGGAATACCATCAGTACCACATGATTTCTTATTGTTTATCCTGCGAAATATGAAACACAAGTCTTCATAGCTGACAAAATAATCAATAAGATTCAAGCTCGGTATGAGGTCAGATGTTAATGTTTCATTGAAATGAAGAATTGATTAGCCGTTCAGGCTTGATTTTTAGTCGGAAACTTTTGCTTCAACGACCTCAGAAAATATTTCATTCCCTCTCTCAGGGTTTGGAAGATGAACCAATTCAAAATGTGTTCCAATCGGAGCAAGTTTATCCAACCCTTCACATATAATCCTGTTTCCATTTCTATCTGGAGTCGAACTATCAATTTCGATACCAGCCATATCGAGAAGATTTATCTCATCACCAGTGACTTCAAGATTCGATACCTTCACTCGAGACTTCTTGGGGAATATGCTATTCACTTTCGCGAACACGCCGTCTGGGTCCTGTGGGCTAATACCCCTCAATTTTTCCGCCCATTGATTACTGACCTCACTCCTGGAGTATGACCGGATTAAGTTCCGGACATTCTTCAGATGTAATTTCAACAAAGACAACGAGGGATGGTTGTAGTCCGAAAATCGTCAATAAATATTGTTGACGCGTGTGAGAAGAAGGCTTTTCAATCTTTTCAACCTTGCTATGGTTGGTGTTTCATATCCTTCCATATTGTTTCGATGTTTAATCTTTGGAACTACTTTCTCAATCTTTTCCAACGTCAGCTTCTCTAACTTGGACAAATAGACATCTATTTCATCGTTAGTTAGATTCCTGTCATTAGGAACCATTGAGTAAGAGTTGCCACCATCAGAAGGAGGACATTGCTTCTGGTACTCGCGATTAAACTTCTTTTGAAACTTTCCCCAGTCTGTTTTTTTTTGAAATTCAACCGATGATGTTCATGTTGAACTGGAATGAGGAAGAAATCATCCCTGTGATGATTGATTTCCATTACGATTGCGTTATGGTCGCTATCGTTTTAAAGCTGAGTTCAAGTCTTGCGTCAGCAATGCAGAGGTCCAAATATGAATTTGTCCTAGGGTATGTTGGGAACTCCGAGCCATATAGATTGCAACTGTATCCAATTTGGCTCTCTGTTATCCACGATTTCAGGAAAACACCTCTTGGATTATTGGTGGCGTTCAGCCATGATGTATGCTTGGCGTTCAGATCACCAGCAAGAATATATTATGCAGCCTGTTCAATTCGAGTATTTCAAACAAGGAATTGAGCTCCTCCTTGAGCTTGAGAACAGTTCCACCAGTTGCATAGGCAGAGATAACGAAGAGGTTATCCCCACCTGGCAGTGAGATTTCTATAACGGACACTTCAAGAGATTCAAAGCTTTTGAATTCGACTTTTTCAATATTTTGGAAACGAAAGGGTCTTCGAACCAACATCCCGGTGCCACCTATTACTCTATCATTTCTTACGAACTCAAAATCCTTGAATGTCATGGAGTGCCATGAACTGAGGTGGGTTTCAGTAAGAAGCACGATGTCAGGCTTTTGCCTGGCAATGAATCCAAGGAGATAATCATGCCAATGTAAAATAACAATGGAGTTGACGTTGATCGAGATGAGACGAATCCTATCCATGGGAATGCGGCTGGATGACAAATTATTTTGAGGCATTTGAAAGCCCTAAACGCTGAAAAACAATGTTAATTTTCGAATCTTGTTTAGCGATTCTCTTCGATAAGGAATTTAGTTGCTGATAAATTTTAAGGAGCAGCTCATTATTACCACTTACATTATGTATTTTATTTACATTGTCTGCTGGTCCTCTCGCAGCAAGTGCAAATGCCACCCCGCGCTTGACGAAGTTGGTAGGAATCACACTGCGGTGTGCTTGATTTTGTTTTGGAGGGACTTTAACCTTTTCATCTTGATACCGGGGACATCCTCGGTATGATGCTGGATGACCAAAGGCACCGCAGTTCACACAATATAGTTTTTCTTTTGGCTCCGTCTGAGCCAGTTTGCACTCGCCGGGAGCATGAATGTCTTTGCATTTAACACACCTATATTTCATGGCGCAATTGGCAGCCGAATGCCCAAATCTTTGACACCTGTAGCACTGGTTGACCTCACTTTTCTGGAGGCGTTCCCACCTCACCACGCGGAAGTTCAAGTACCGTATTTTTGCAGGGCACTTGAACTACTTTTGCTTGAAATCTGGACTAAGTAGTGAAGCAAGTTTTTGCGCTCCACAATCGATCTCCTTGTTGCAAAGTTTTTAACTGAAATAAAGTGTATTTCTAGTGCAACTTCTTGGAGCACCTGAAGGAGATCGACTGTGTCCTCACCACAGTCCAGACCCTTCAATAAAAAGGTTTGGTTCTTTTCGCTTTTCGGGGTGTACGTAAAATGCGGAACATCTCCAGAAATTAATGCACTTTTTGTTTCCTGGAAATCAACCAACGACTTAGTCCTGATTGTCAATTTATCGACATTGACTCTTTTTATCTCAAAATCTTTTAGCTTATTTTCGGCTGCCAAAAGCCGAACCATATCTTTGCCCGTTTGCCCAAATACATTGATCGGTGGGACTTTTTCTTTTTTTTCATTAATCTTAACGGACGGACCAGCAGACAAAACTTTTGGTTTTTTCTCCCGATTTTTAATTTTAAGGTATTCTATGAACTCATTATCTAACTTAGAAGTTTTACCTATATCCTCTTCAATGCTCATCGTATCTTCAAGTCCAGCTAGCACTGCATAGTAATTTCTGCTGTCGTTTGCGCCGCTTGCGCTGAGGACATCCTCTTGATCACCTTCTTCCTTTGGCTTTTTAGTTTTCTTATCTTGGGTTTTCGAATTTGTTTGTTGGCCTTTCTTGGTCTCTTTAGCTTTGTTGAATGTTAATATTCCAGCAAGTGCTTCTAATGATTTGACTCGAAGCTTGAGCTCTTCATTTTCTTTTTCAATTTTGTCAGCTTTCTCTTTATCTTTGATCAGCTGCTCGGTTTCGATTACCGATAGGATTGTCGGTTTTTCTTCTTTATCGTCGTATCTTCTTTTTAGTTTTTTCGCCCGTCATCGTTGGCGATGGGCACGAATCTTCTGGTTGATGGCTGAAGCCATCGGGCTCCTCCATCTCGTTGCTTTTGTAGCGAGACTAGAGGGAATGTTCTCAGACCGGGACTTCCGTTGAACGTATTTCCACTTTTGATTTTTCTTCAGGAAATGAATTTCAGGTATTCGATAAATGCTCGAATAGTTCGACGGTGATGGTTTTCAATTAAAAAAATTGTTTTCAACTGACTTTTGTGAAAAATTAATTAATTTTTAAAATTAATGACAGGAGCGATTAAAAACACGTCTACACGCAACGAGTGCTATTTCACTTGTTCTTGGTGTGTGTGTCCGAACTCCGCCAACACGCATTGCCATGGTTCGGGCCAGCCGCTCTAAGAATTTGTTGAGATCTTTGATTGTTATTTCCAAAAAGGATATCATCGGTACCAAAACTAATGGGAGATTTAGGATATTGGGACTCTTTGTTACAACTGCCACTATTACTGTTTTGTACTTATGATTACTGTACGGCCGATATATACGTTCTGCATTTTTTTAGGGAGGCGGATCAACTAAAATGGTGAAACGTTTGTGTCGAAATACGGCTTATTGAGACGTCGAAAAACTTCAGACTTTTTGCGCACGGCCGTAAATGCGAATCCTCCTGTGCTGACCGTGATGACTTACTGTGGCCACCACTGGGCAAATGGGTGTAAGACACTTATTAAAAATCCCTTACACACCGTCTGTCCGTGCCTTGCCCAATGCGTTTAAGGCTTTTGACAGAAAATTTCGTTGTGTACGAGCATGTGCGCCTCACAGTTCAATATGTTAGGGATCTAATGAAATTATCCGTGCGCGTCGCGAAATCTGAAATTCATTAGTTATATTATTTAAATAATTCCAAATATATGAATTTTCATAAAACTTACCACCGAATAAAGCTCATTAATAATTTACGTCAAAATTTGGACCCAAATGAAACGAAAAGTGTAGCGTTAACCTTTATCTGATAAATCCCACACTACACACATATGTGGAAGCTTTTAGTTCATTGATATCTTTTTGACTTAATTTATGCATAGATTGATGAAAGCAATGTTTTGATGATTAACACAAAAATTGCCATATAGTTTATTATCATGCTAATTTAATAACCATAAATAAAGTTTCATCAACTCAATAACAGAAATAGATCATTAATTTATTAATTTTGCTTATTTTACGTTAATCCGCCTATTTAACGGTCGAGTGCCTTGAAAACATTTTTTTTAAATCTTAACCATATGATACATCTTACAAACTTGTTACGCGCTTTAAGTAAGTTTTGTAAAAAGTTCACAGGAATGCCTTCAACACCCTTTCTAATGCTTTAAATTAATGACTCAAATCTCATGTGTCCTTCCCCTTAAATGTTTCTTTTTAATCATTCGGACAGTTGAGTAAATTACGAGTATTAACGCCTGTATGTCATATGGGAAAGGCCAAACTTACATGTTTTGATGAGAGTGTCAATGTAGATACTTTTAAAAAGATAGAAATGATGCACTTTTGCATTTGTATGCAACTAGGCTTCATTTCACCATAACTACAACGCTTAACTTATAATCCAGCGTGAAAAACTATCTCAAGGTTTGCGGCAAATGCAATAGGGAACTCCATTTTGATTTATGGAGATGATATTTAAAATTCAAATCATTTATTTTTTGTTGCATTTATTCGTGGAATTTTCTGAGTTTTTTGCACGGATAAAATTCGTCATCACTCTCATCGTTTATAAATTGCACTGAAAAGTAAAATTCAACTTAAAATTGAACTAGCTACAAAGAAACTTAAATTTGGTTTGCAGATTTGCCGCATGAGTTAATAAAATTTGGTAATGGAATTGATTAGATAGATTGACATTAGAATTCCAGGAAATGAATTTGATCTAGAGCAAATTTTCATAGCATAGAATTCTATTGCTTCCGTAAAAATAGATAATATTTAGTTTGAAATACACCTTGAAAAATGAAAAAAAAAAGACGTTTTATGGACTGAAGTAGAATTTCAAGTAATTTTGAATACTCAAACGTAGATTTTCACTATTTTCAATAATGTTGGACATGTTTTCCGTGATATTTTAGAAAGACTATGAGTTCAACCTGCTATGCTGGATATCGATTTAAAGTCGGAAAATAATCATTTAGTTGCAATTTATTGATATGGATTATATAACATCCTAGAATACCCTCACGGTCACGGAAGGAGTTTCATCCTAAAAAGCCAAAGAAAACCATTAGATACGTTCTGATGTTTCCACAGATTATAATTTTCGTTGAATTCCTCTCAACTGCAATAAGCAAATTAACAAAAAAAAAAAAATTATCGTAATTTTTTATCATTTTAGAATTGCGAATTATAATATAAAAATGGAATCGTGTCGAAAACTCGGAGTAAATACCCCAGGTGCGCAAAGATAACTTGAAAGAGGACGACATCATTTATCTAAATGAAAGGGTACGTTTGTCTCATGATGCAAAGCCGCAGAATTCATTTGTAAGGTATTACGACTGCAAAAAAATTCTTTTTTGTAAAGTTAAAATTATATGCAAAACATGTAAGAGAAAGCATGTGACATCTATGTGTGATCCAGCATTCCTTGGTAGGACAAAAATGATTCTAAATAAGAAGGAAGAAGACGGACATCGTTGACCGCATCCATCACAACCGTCATTAAATTTGTGTGTGGCGAATAGTGGACCTGTCAACAATACATTTTTTCAGACAGCTGTTGCAATTTGCAAAAACAATGCCGAAAAAACGGTGCCGTTCGCCTAATATTTGATGGCAGCCAAATGTTGTTTATTCAGCAGGCCGTATCGTCTAAGTTGCAGCTACCCGTCATTGCAACCTAGCAGGTGAGCATAATACCATTTGAAAGCACAGAACCTACTCCGAACAGAACCTTCAATCGAGTCGGTATGTATTTTAAAAGCCAATATGTTGGTAATTTTGCCTATTTTGAAGCTATTGAGGTGTCACAAATATGTTTGGACGGAGCGAAATCACCTGAAACGTGCATAAAATTAAACGATTTTGCATTAGCTGACGCATTTGTCCCAGGACATGTAATAGAAGATGGAATTAGTATTTTAATCGGAGCATACGCATATTGGAAGTTTATGACTGGAGCCCATAAAAGAATCGATGAAAATTTAATGGCCATGGACTCCTTATTTTCGTGAACGATTATGGGGCCCTCTGCTGCTTGTGTTGCTCCAATTGAATGCATATCACCTCTTTCCATTGAGGCCTTTTGGAAATTGGTGACAATTGTCAAAGACAATAAGCCGTACGATTCCATCATCGACACCGTAGAGCATAATATTAAGAAACGAAATAATACATATGTGACTTCCTTGTTATGCCGAGATCCCAATTTAGTACTGGAGGGTAATCGCTGCAAAGCTCTGCAGCGACTTTCGGGTTTGACAAGAAAATTATCCTGAGAACGTAGTAAGCTGCCCGAATATGACGTCGCTTTTAGGGAGCTGTTAACAGCCGGATTCGCTGAAAAGGTCTTTATTATATGCCACATAGACCAGTTTACCAAGAGGATAAACATACAACGAAGCTTCGCATCGTTTTTGATGCCTCCGCAAAAAGCAATGGCAAACTATCGCTCAACGATAATTGATCTGCTGGGCCAAACTTACTTCAGGATTTATTATAGATTCTTCTTAACTTCAGAGCTGGCAGATATGCGCTGATGGCGGATATCAAGAAAGCTTTTCTGAAAATTGTATTAACCGAATGCGATCGCGATGCCTATCGTTTTGTTTGCTGACGCTCTTAACAGTACTGAGGATTTGCCACTGCACCAGGAGTACAGGATGACGAGAGTTACATTTGGCATTATGTTACATGTTGTCTGTTCTTGTTATTGGCTACTATTGTGAAGCATCTGAGTGAGTACGAATCGAAATATCCAGAAACATGCGATATTTTGAAAAACTCTTTCTACATGGACGACCTCGTATTTAGCCACGACAGTCTTTCAAGCGGTAAAATAAATAAGTCAAGAGGCCATTGATATAATGAAAGACGCTTCCATGAACTTAAGAAAATAGACGTAATGATAAGCGCATCAGGGAATCATTCGCGAATTTAACAAGCCAGACTATAATTCAAAAGGTGTTGGGCATAAAGTGGTTTATTTGCACCAATGAGATTGCAGTAGACCTCGTGTCCGTACAAAGATTCCTGTTGCATCCCCCAATTTTAGTGTATCGAAATTTATTGCAGCTGTTGTCTAGAACCTGCTGAGACTGTTTTTCATCGGCTTAATACTTGGAGACTTAAACCACCTGAAGAGTCTTTCAAGGTTTGATTACGTATTCTTATCTCTCTTGAAAGAGCTAGTATTTCCAAGACATGTTACTGCAGAAGGGGATATAGCCATGAAAAAGAATTTGACATTTTTGCCGATGCAAGCTTAAAGGCATACGGAGCTGTTGCTTATATTCGAACGATTCAAGTAGGTAGGGTTGATGTTAAACTATTTTGTCCCAAAAATAGAGTCGCCCCCCTTTAAAGAAGATAGAGCAAGGGGAATAACATTGCCTTAATTGGAACTAAGCGCGCCACTAATTGCAGTAAGACTTCAAGACTACATACAAGAATACTGGTGTTACTGGTTCGTGGGTAACTCCAGCCATTGTCCTGTAGCAACATTTTTTATTTTTATAATTATTTATTTTTTTATTTTGAGTTTCCTCTTTTTAATTTTACAAAACCCTACTAGTTTCGCGACCAGTCTGTCCGTCTGTCCGTCCGTCCGTCCGTCCGTGTGTCACAGAAGTTTTTCTCGGAAACTACTTAAGCTAGAAACATCAAATTTTGTGTGCAGGTGCAAAATGGTGATCTCTTCAAAGTCCAACTACAAAAAAATTTTATAAAGTATTGTCGCGTGTTATTGGTTCGCGGCCTATAATTTTAACGTTCCGGGAAAGTGAAAACGCAATGCCTTTTAATTTAAGTTAAAAGAGTTTATTCAATTAAATAAAATGCACAATAATCAGTTAACACTTTCACTAATTTTAATTGTCACTATTAAAATTATCTAACACTTGTCCATAAATTTATTATCGCAATTGTCTTCTAAATTACTTCACTATTACGAAACACACTTTTCTACTACTCGAAGAATATCGCTTCCCACACACAATCGCAGTTCTTCTCGCGGTCGAATGAATGATTCTCCCCATTCATTCAGCTCGCCTTTATATAGGGTCTCTACCTATTCACCCATTTCTCGCACATTGGCAAATGTTCTACCGAGAGGTACCTGGTAGGTTCGAGCAAGTTCATGAATGGAGTGACGTCACTTGCAGATGTTGATCATGCTTGTTGGATTCTCGTGGGTTCGAGTAAATTCATTCGTTGACGTTCTTAATGATGATGAAAACAATTGCGACAGTGGCTCGCAGAATTATTTGTACATGTAATTATTTGTACATGTAACACTGCCCCCACCTCAGTTCTTTTCGCCCCGAAAAGATGTGTCGCTATTTGTAGTCAATTCTCCCTGGGTGAAATATGGGGCAAGACGGTCCAGATGCACGATTTTCATTTTAGCTCTCGGCTTACGATGTTCCTGTATTCGGTATACGACGTCGTTGATTCGCTTTGTAACTCGGTATGGTCCCTCCCAATTATGTTGCAACTTTGGAGACCTACCCTTTCGCCGTTGCGGGTTATAAAGCCACACCAAGTCATCTTGTTGGAAGCCAGTAGAATTAGCCTTTAGATCATACCTGGTCTTCATGCGGTCAGTAGCCGATTCGAGGTGTTTTCGCCCTGTCCGATGTATCTGGTTCAACCGTTGTCTTAGATCACTTGCGTACTCCGAGACCGTTTGGGGTTTCTCAGGGGTTGTTCCGAACTTTATATCGGCTGGCAAACGAATAGTCTTTCCAAAAATGACTTTGGCTGGGGCTTGGCCCGTCGATGCATGTTCAGCGGCTCTATACGCCATTAAAAATAGTGGGATATGTCGGTCCCAGTCCCTTTGGTTCTCGTCAACCATTTGGGCCAAGTGTTTATTGAGCGTGCCGTTGAAACGTTCGACCATTCCATCGGATTGGGGATGCAGCGGTGTTGTCCTCGTTTTCCGTATTCCCAGCTGCTCGCACATTTCGCTAAAAACTAGTGACTCAAAGTTTCGGCCTTGATCCGAATGTAGTTCACAAGGCACGCCGTACCTGCTGACCCAATTTAACACTAGCTGTTCGGCTACAGTAGTTGCTTCCTGGTTGGGAATGGGGTAGACCTCGGGCCACTTGCTGAAATAATCAGCTACAACCAGCGTGTATCGATTTCCCCATTCAGATTCAGGAAAGGGTCCAGCGATGTCAACAGCAATCCTTTCGAATGGCACGCCTACGTTATAGGTTTGCATTTGTCCTCTCAGTCGTCGCTTTGGGCCTTTGACGGAAGCGCAAATTGTGCATCTGCGGCACCAGTCCTCTACGTCTTCTCGAGCGTGGAGCCAGTAGAATCTTTCCCGCAATTTCGCTAAGGTTTTGTTAACACCAAGATGGCCTCCCGAGGATCCTTCATGCATTTCCTTTACCACATCGTGGATATGGCTTTTGGGTAGTATAGTTTGCATCCTATAGGAGCTGCCATCCGCCGTTTCCCATTTCCGCTTGAGTACACCACTCTCCACCTGAAGGGAGTTCCATTGTGCCCAATAGCTTTTCAGGGTTGCGCCATGCGTTGAAACGTCCTTCCACTCAGGTCGCCCAGTCGTCTCCTTCCATACGAGCAATGGTCCGATTTCTTCATCGGCTAGCTGGGCATTTCGAATCTCCTCCGATGACCAACCTTCATTGGATTCGGCCGTTATCAGTCGCAGATCAACGGGCGGTTCCTTTTCCTCAATCCGTCAGCAATGCTTGCAGTTAGCTGGACATGGGCGACGAGATAGGGCGTCAGCTTTCCATGAACTCCGCCCTTTCGATGAACAATTTCGTAGTCGTATGACTGCAATCTTTCGATCCATCTCGCAACTTGTCCCTTGGGGGTTTTGAAGTTAAGTAGCCATCTCAATGATGCATGGTCCGTTCGAAGAACAAATTTCTGGCCATATAGGTACTTGTGGAACTGCTTGGTGGCCTCTATTATAGCCAATAGCTCCTTCCTGGTCACACAGTAGTTCCTCTCACTTTTTGAAAGAACTCGACTGTAATACGAGAGGACTCTTTCTTCGCCATTGATCTGCTGGGAGAGTACAGCTCCAATACCGCCGTTGCTTGCATCGGTGTCAACCACAAACATTTTTCCGGGTTTCGGATACGCTAGTACGGGTGATTCACATAGCTTTTCCTTCAGGGTCTCAAAGGCTGTCTGGCATTGTTCATTCCAGACATACGGACGATTTTTCTCGGTTAGCTGATGAAGACACTTAGCTATTTTGACAAAGTCTTTGACGAATCTTCGATAGTAGGTTGCCAGGCCCAGGAAACTTCGTAGTTGGCGCTTGTTGTTTGGTGTTGGCCAGATTTTCACGGCTTCAATTTTCTCAGGGTCTGTTTTGACCCCTTCTGCTGATACGACATGTCCCAGGTATTTTACTTCAGCTGCGAAAAGGGTACACTTGTCGGGACTAAGTTTCAAATTTGCCAGTCGCAGGCAGGAGAAAACCTCTTCTAAGTTCCGCACATGCTCTTCGAACGTTCTCCCGATGACGATGATGTCATCTAGGTACACCAAGCAGGTTTCCCAGGTTAGACCACGTAGCACATATTCCATCAAGCGTTCGAAAGTGGCTGGGGCATCGCAAAGCCCAAACGGCATCACCACAAATTGCCACAATCCGGTCCCAACTGAAAATGCGGTCTTCTCTCGGTCCTTCTTGTCAATTTCTACCTGCCAGAAGCCACTCTTGAGATCGAGTGTAGAAAACCATTTTGCGTCGGCTAAAGTGTCCATGATGTCATCAATGCGTGGGAGCGGGTAACTATCTTTCTTAGTGACGTCGTTAAGCTGCCTATAGTCGACACAAAAGCGAGTGCTACCATCCTTTTTCTTTACTAGAACTACAGGCGCGGCCCATGGACTTACAGAAGGTTCAATAATGCCTTGTTTTTCCATGTCCGAGATCAGCGCGCTCACTTCTCCTTGTTTGGCTATAGGGAGACGTCTTGGTGCTTGTCGAATCGGCTTGGCTCCCTGTGTGTCTATGACGTGAGTTACCAAACTCGTTCGGCCTTGGTCATCCGGGCTTGTTGAGAAGATGTCACTGTACTTGGTGACCAGATCAGAGGCTCGTTTGAATAGCTGCACCGGCAATTTGACTTGCTTCAGTATTGCAGACGTGGATTCCCTGGCTTTTTCTGTGTCTTGCCTCCTTTTCCAATGATGGTTGTGAGTAGCTTCCAAAGAGGTGATGGTGGAAACAGGCTGGCAGCTGCCGATGACTTCTCCCGCTTTGATGCTCGTGGTTGAATCTGCGGTGTTAAGGACTCTAACCGGCACATATCCGTTCCTTAAAGATCTTACAAGGCTTCGTCCTACAATCAAACTGCGCAATGCGGACGTCTTCGTTGGCTCTATCAGGTAAGATCAGTGGTCTCCAGAATCACCATCAAGCTTGGCCCATACAATGCTTTCGGAAGAATTCGGTACATCAGTGTCAGTACATACCACTACATTCATCTTGGGGATTTGGACGCTGGGATCCTCCATCAGTACTTCGACATTTTGCCATTTCAAGACACGTTTTCCCAAGTCCAACGTGATTCCATGTGGTCGCAGAAAATCCATTCCGAGAATGCAGTCATTCATAATGTTCGCGACCAGAAAATTATGTCGGAACACAAGGTCTCCCAACTGTATCTGGAGGCTGACCTCTCCATGAACAGGTGCAGTTTCTCCCGTAGCTGTCCGTAGTGAGAAAATTCTGCCCTTGTGAAGTTGTTGCTGTCTAACTAGGTCTGGTTGGATAATCGATCGGGTTGCACCAGTGTCGATTGTTATGGTGCAGTGTTCTCCGTCAATTTGACCCGGAAGGCATAAGTCCGCTTCTCCACGATGCAGTCTTGACACGGTGATGGTGGTGCTGGGGACGTCGATCCTCCTAGCCAACCTCTGCCCAACGAAGTTGGCTCTTACATGTTTCCCGACCCTTCTGTTTGAAGGGCTTCCATTCTGGGCTCCTGACTCGGTCTGGATCTCCTCCTAGCTGCACACCCTGGACAATAGCTCGGTTTTCTTCGCTTCTTGCAGTCTCTTTGCAAGTGCCCCTTCTCTCCGCAATTCCAGCATCTAGGCGCACCATTTACATGCGGGTCTCGCTCAATTTCCACGCGTTCACACCTGCACTCGTCTGTCACTACTTCACGAACCCGGGCAGTGGTACGAGTCACATTTTTCGCTGCCTCAAAGTTCAGACTATAAGCCAGTGCGTCCTTAACCGTTTGCTTTTGAGCTAAACGCACGGCTTGCTGCAATTCCGGGTCCTTTAGTGCGCTGATGAATGCCTCTGTCGCTGCATCATCTCGATGTTCTGGGTCGTAGGCTAGGTAAGCCAAAAGTGCTAGTCGCTCAATGTCTTAGGCTAGCTGCTGTAGGGTCTCACCAGACTTCTGCACCCGATGCCTTAGCTGTGACCGATAAATCTGCTTTAGATGATCGTCTCCATAACGCATGTCGAGCGCATTCATTATAGCATTCGGGTTTGAGAGCAATTCATCGGGGATCGTCTGCAAAAGCTCGGCAGCTGGGCCTCTTAGAGCAAGAATTAGTGCAGTTGCTCGTTCCTGCTCATTCCAGTGATTTGCCCTTGCGGCAGCTTCAAACTGAGTCTTGTAAATACTCCAGACCGTTTGCCCATCGAATATTGGTGCTGGCACATTTCTGGATGTGCTTTGCGCTGCGGTTACAAGCGGGGCTGGTGGGGCGGTTACTACTGCCTTTGCTGCTTCCAATTCTTTTTTCACTTTTTCCATCTCATGGTTTATTCTCTCTTCGACCTGGCTGATCTCATAGTTAATTTTCTCCTCAACCTGGCTGACCTTCTCCTCGACCTGGTAAACCTTTTCCTCGACGCATTTAATTTGATTGTTCAGGCTACCGAGCTCCACTTTTATTTCGGTTGACTGTTTTTGCACTTCCTTGATTACGATCGCTTGTTGGTCCAGCTTCACTGATTGTTCATTTAACTTCGCTGATTGTTCATTTAACTTCGCTGATTGTTCATTTAACTTCGCTGATTGTTCATCTAGCTTCGTAGTTAAATTGGATGACTGTTGTCGCTGCTCTTGCTGCATCAGCATCAACATTTGCATCAGCGCATTTTCTGGTTCCTTTGGTTTTGGTGTGTCTACTTCTCCACCTTCTGCGCCTTTTTCCGCATCTGAGAGCTCACCCGAATCCAGATTCACGCCTTCCGACTCGATCGCGTCACGCAAGCGTGCAATCAGTATGGCCTTTGTACCTTGTGTGGCCAGATTCCGCTGTTCCAACTCCTCCTTGAGCTCCGATATGGTCAATTCATTAATTTTTAAGTTTAAGCTTCGTGGCATTTTTAATGTTTCTTTAAATTTTACTATTGTGCACTATAAAAATGTTCAAATTTTCACTTTCAAAATTTTTCTTTCGCACTTCTTGACACCACTGTCACGTGTTATTGGTTCGCGGCCTATAATTGTAACGTTCCGGGAAAGTGAAAACGCAATGTCTTTTAATTTAAGTTAAAAGAGTTTATTCAATTAAATAAAATGCACAATAATCAGTTAACACTTTCACTAATTTTAATTGTCACTATTAAAATTATCTAACACTTGTCCATAAATTTATTATCGCAATTGTCTTCTAAATTACTTCACTATTACGAAACACACTTTTCTACTACTCGAAGAATATCGCTTCCCACACACAATCGCAGTTCTTCTCGCGGTCGAATGAATGATTCTCCCCATTCATTCAGCTCGCCTTTATATAGGGTCTCTACCTATTCACCCATTTCTCGCACATTGGCGAATGATCTACCGAGAGGTACCTGGTAGGTTCGAGCAAGTTCATGAATGGAGTGACGTCACTTGCAGATGTTGATCATGCTTGTTGGATTCTCGTGGGTTCGAGTAAATTCATTCGTTGACGTTCTTAATGATGATGAAAACAATTGCGACAGTAGCTCGCAGAATTATTTGTACATGTAATTATTTGGACATGTAACAGTATTTAAGGGGGGTCTCCCCATATAGGAGAGTGACCCCCAAAAAAAAAAATTTCATTGAAGGTAGCCGATATGGGAATCAAATGAAAGGCCTTGATGAGAACTTTTCAAAACAGGTCTTAGTTTGGCAAAATTTGCTTCGAGGGGCGCACAGGAAGGGGAAATACACGAAAAATTTGTGTCCCCCCCCTCGCGATTGGACACCTGTGATCCGATAAATCTGAAAAAAATCAGGATTGTAGGCCTTGGTGAGTACAACAACAACAAATACGTGAGAAGTCGCAATTCACTCAACTTTGTTAGTAATAGTATGATTTATCGATTTTATGTTTTCATGAATAAAAGCTTAACGGTACACTTAAATTCAATGAAAGCTTCATAAAGATTGAATCATATTTGGCGAAGTTATAGTGGTTTGAATTTTCCTGTATTACTATGGAACAATATGCGCTGCATTTATTATTATGGCAACATATGGCTATGGAACAACATGCGCTTTTTACCGACTCAGACACTACAGTCTTGCTAGGATTTGCATGAAAATTTCAGGAATGATAGGTGTCATGTATATCTTTGAGAATCGGTAAAGCTAGTGGTATCAGTAATCGTAAAACAAAATAGTGGCTGTTTTTAATGCGAAGATTGAATAATTTTGAGTTATTTTTTCCCAACTTCAACGTTTAAGGTGCATGCTTTGAACACTTGATTAAATTTAAGGAATGACTGAAGATGAGTACCTACAATTAATGCTCATAAGTGAAACAAGTCAAGGAGGTGGGAGAGAGCTCCTAGCAAAAGGGTTTTGTAACCATTCTAGGATTCGAAAAAATTGGCCATGAATCGATGATAACAGTACAGGAGAGTGGCCCCTGAAAAAAAAAATTCACCAAACGTAGCTGATATGAGAATGAAATAATAGTTTTCACGGGAGCTCTTCAAAACAGTTGTTAAACTGTCAGTTTTTGCTTCAGTGGGGGCACAGGGGGGAAATACATGAAAAATATGTTTCCTCCGTCGCGGATGGACATCTGAAATAATTATCAAGGGAGATATTTATCACCAAAAACCTCAGAAGTCAAAATTCGTTCAACTTTGTTAATAATAGTATGAACTTCGTATTTCATATTTTCTCCAATAAAATCGTCTTTGACATGTTTCTTGATTTGATTCGATCTGGTGACTGCATTTTGTAAATTGAATACAAAACCCTTCTGACATGAGCGTAGGTCTGTTTACCCAACTTGTTTGGATTAATTTTGTGGGTGAAACGCTCGCGTTACGCGACTTAGATAATTATTATCTTTTTTTTATATTTTCCTTTTCAATTTTTCAATTACTCGCGAAATTGTAGAATGCAGACACGAGCGTGTAACGCCTTCCAGTCTGCATCTACTTAAGCGAAGGAAGAATCCCATGCGAGCGTTTTCACACCCTTAGCAAAGGATCTATATATTTGCGGAATAATAAGACCAGCATATTGGAGAGAATGAGGATTTTATTGAGGTTCTTTTCGCCTTAGACGTTATACTAACTTAACCTAACAGTACTTTATTCTCACTTAACATTTAATTTGCTTTCATTTTTACATTAATTTTATATTGCTGAATAAACTATGGCAATGCTTAATTTATGGCAATGCTTAATAATTTTAAATTATGCAATGCTTAATTTACCACAGGAGCCCACCATATTGAATGAAGTTTGACAATCATCTGATTGTTTTGTTATTGTCATATTACACCCTCATCGCAAAGTTAACATTTTCAAATTTAATTTAATTTTAAAATTATTGCGTACAGATTTTTTTCTTCTAATTTTATTTTGTTTTTAAATATATATTGACATTGTATCTATGTTATTTATTTCAGTAATGAAAAATTTAAGTTAATATGTATCTAGCCAATCCAGTTTTTATTTCAAAATATTATTTACAATTCTATTTTATGTATATATATATATATATATATATATATATATATATATATACATATATATATATATATATATATATATATATATATATATATAAATATATAAATATATATATATATATATATATATATATATATATATATATATATATATATATATATATATATATATATATTTTTTTTTTTTATAAAATATTTCTTCTTGTTATTGACTTTATACATTTCTTAGCATTATGATTCCTTTTTTTTAAATTTTGAATTCAGTTAACTTACATTGGTTTGTTTGATTGTTTGTTGTGTACAGAGCTTAATCTACATTTTATTCTTATTTTGGAAATTTCTTCGAGTAAACATTTGTTTGATTAATTGTTATTATATGTTAATATACATATATTTTTGTACAATGTTTTGTGTGGTTTAATGCATACTGTATTTTTGAAATTACTGAAATTTTCAATGCTTGTATTTTTTTAATGAACTATTGTGATATGTTTTTTCTTTATCTTTGATCAATACTGTTGAGTTTACGTTATTGGTTTTTATGAGCTTGTAGGGTCCAAGGTGTAGACATAGTAATTTTTTTCTATTCAAATTTCTAACTAATACTAGATCTCCTGGTTGAGAAATTGAAGGGTTGGTTACTGTATGATTTTCTCTTCTTATTTTTTTTTGCTTTATCAATCATATTTCTGGTGATATGGATGCTTCTATTAAGTCTCAATTTCAACTCATTTGCGTAATCGTCGGTATTGTATACTTTTTTATTAGTTTGAAATGTGTCATTTGGAAGGGAAGCACTTTTACCGAGTACAAGTTCGAACGGCGAATATTAAGTGTCAACATGTGGTGAATTTATTTTGTTTTGTCTTTTCAGTTATTATTTAAGGGTTTTTATATAAGACCATTTTCATTGGTACCTTATTTTCCTTAATCATTTTTCTTGTATTTTATTATGAATATCTTTTAATTTTTCCAACGTGCTTGTTTTGAATATGTGATCTGCTCTTTCTAAAGTTATTTCAATGACATTTCTGAACTCAGCTTCTCCATGTTCGAAACTAATTTCGAAGGATTGTCACTGAATGGTAAATATTGTTTTTTGGTTTTTATCGGATTTGGAAATCATGTCTTTAAATGTTTTTGAATCTAGTTTGATTCTTAACAACGCGTCTGCATTTGTATTTACTTTGCCTTTTTTGTATATAATGTCGAAGTCATAGTCTGATAGGTCTAGTCGTATGCGTGTCATTTTGGACGATGGGTTTTTATGAGTAAATAGTGATATTAGAGGTCAGTGGTCTGTCACAACAATGAATTTTTTTCCAAATAAATATGGTCTAAAAAAGTCGATCACGCAGTGTATAGCCAAGAGCTCTTTTTCTATTATCGGTTTGTTTATCTCATGTTTAGTTAAAGTCCTACTTACATATGATATTGGTAAGTCTCTCCCAATTTTGCCTTGTGATAAGATGGCACCCAGAGCACAGTTTGATGTATCTCTCGTGACAATAAACGGTTTGTCGAAATTTGGATATAGTAATATGGGGGTGGTTATGAGTTTCTGTTTTAATGATTCGAAGGGTTCTTGGCATTCCTTATTCTAATTGAATCTCACATTCCTCTTTAAGAGGATATTGAGGCATTTCGTGATTTTTGCAAAATCAGGGATGAAGCGTCTATAATAGTTACAAAATGCTACAAAGCGTCTTACTTCGTCTACATATTTAGGTACTGGAAATTTTTGTATTCTTTGATATTTCGCAGGGTCTGTGCGAATACCTTCTTTAGTGCCTGAGTGACCGAGGTATACAACTTCACTTTTGAGGAAATTACATTTACTAGGGTTTAGTTTTAAGTTATAATTTTCTAAGCGACTGAACATTTTTATGAGATTTTGGTTATGGTGAGCTAGGCTACATCCGAATACGATGATGTCCTCCACATACAAGAATGCGGCAGAATCTAGTCCACTAAGGACAATGGTCAGCATCCTTTTGAGACTGTTTGATGGTATCTCTAGGCCAAAAGGTAATCTTTTGAACTGGTAATGCCCATTGTTTATTGAAAAGGCTGTTAGTGGTAGCGATTCTTCGTTTAATTCTATCTGGTGGAAGGAACTTGTCATGTCTAAAGTTAAAAAATACTTTTCTCGGCCTGATTTATCCAGGACATCCTCTAGTTTGGTTAGAGGGAATTTATCATTAACTATTTTCTTGTTAAGCTGTCGACAATCAACGACAAGTCTCTAATTCGTATTTTCATCTTCACTTTTCTTTGGGGCTAATAAAGGGTTTTCCAATAAGAGGTATTATTTTCAATAGCCCGCTATTTCGGTAGATATCACTTTTGAAGCTGTCATTTTGTGACATTTGACAAGTAAAAACTATGCCATTAATAAAAATGGAACGATACACCCTTCAACAACGCATTGAAATTATTGAAATTCACTATAAAAATGGTGAAAATTTAGCAAAGACGGTTCGTAAAACTCCAACATTTTTGGGTCGTCGGGAAGCACCTTGTCGAACTGGTGGGAAATTCGAGCTGTTGGGACAACTTAGTAATGTAAAGAATAAAACCCGTGCACATCACTCAAGAACAGCCAAGAATATTGCTGCTGTAGCCGAAAGTTCTTTGGAATTAGGCATTCTACAAACGTCATTACACCGTATTTTGCATAAAGATGTGGGTCTTACGACTTACAAAGTTCAGTTAGCACAAGAACTCAAGCCGGTCGATCATCAACAACGTCGTGTCTTTGCTGATTGGGTCCTTGAAATGCATGAAAATGATCCCGAATTCCATCGAAAAATCATCTTGAGTGATGAGGCCCATTTCAACCTCGGTGGCTTCGTCAACAAGCAAAATTGTCGCATCTGGGGCTCGGAAAACCCAAGAGTTATTGTTGAAAAGCCTTTTTATCCTGAACGTGTGACTGCTTGATGTGGTTTATGGTCCGGCGGAGTCATTGGACCTTACTTTTTCGAAAATGAGGCTGGAGCAACAGTTACGGTGAATGGATTGCGCTATCGAGAGATGATTAATGATTTTTTATGGCCGAGATCGGATGGTATTGATCTGGACAACGTTTCGACTCAACAAGACGGCGCTACGTGCCATACAAGCAGCGAAACCATTGATCTTTTACGGGAAAAGTTTCCGGACCGTGTTATCTCTCGAAGAGGTGAACCCAATTGGCCACCGAAATCTTGTGATTTAACACCTTGCGACTTCTTCCTTTGGGGCCACGTGAAAGAGAAGGTGTACGCCAATAGCCCAGCGTCGATTCAAGACCTCAAAGATACAATTCGTGAGGCTATTGAGGACATAGGGCAGCCACTTTGCGATTTTGTTATGGAAAATTACATGAAAAAGATATGGTCCTGTAAGCGTGGTCGTGGTGGTCATTTGCTTGATGTTATTTTTCACTATTGACGGCATACCTTTTTCTTTATAATGAAATAAACATCCGATCGTTGATACTAAAAAATTGCATTTTTCATTTAATATCAAAATAACACCTCTTATTCGAAAACCCTTTTAAAAAGGGTGAGTTATAAGGACTAATGGAGTTCTCAATAATGTCTTCTTCCAACAAATTTTGTACTTCTTGGTTGACCTCTTCTTGTTGTGAGTGGGGTAGTCGGTGTTTTTTATATACTCGTATGTTGGAGTATTCTCTATGGTTTGGATATTTTGAAAATAAAAATTATTACTTGTCAATGGTTCATGTTCAAGATGGAAAATATTTTGATATCTACAAATAATACTCAATAACGAATGTTTGTCCTTTTCTTCTATGTTATTCAAATTTAGATTTTTAAGTAATTCCTTAAATCTTTGTTCAGTTGTGTTTTTACTTGTTTTATTTTTGTTGATGTTCATTGTTTTAATGTTTCTAAATGGCTCTACTTTTAAATTTGATGTCGGTAGTTCTATCTCTGTTTCATTTACGTTCAAGATTTTTATATGTTTAATGCCGTCGGCCGGTACTAACATAATGTATTGCTAATAAAAACACCGGGTACAATTTCTTCATTCAAAATTAAACTATCTTCCGTTAAACTGATGTTGATAGGGCAAATGCATTCAGATCTTGGTGGTATTATTATGCGTTGTTCTAATTGGTTTTGACTCGACCTTATGGGGAACGTATAGTCTTCTTCATTTATACAGAAAGTGATGGTGTATGATTCGTAGTCAATCTTACAGAAATTACTTCTCAGGATATCACGACCTAAAATTACATCTGTATTAATAGGGAAGTCAGTTGAAACTACATGAAAGTCATGCTTGACATGTTGTCCTGATTTCCTTAAAGTTAATGTTGTTGTCCCGTTTGAAAAAATTTCTTCATCGGTGATCTCTGCGAATCTAGATATTTCATTTTTACTAACATTGAGGTTTTTATCGAGTACATTTTCTTTGCAGATCGATGTATCAGCTCCTGTTTCAATGAATAGGGTAAGACATCTTCCTATGCTTTTACAGTTCACTTGGACGTGATTTTTTAGTGCATCATTGATTTTATATATTCTTTTATTATCCCCGGAGTTAAAATTTATTTGACTTTTATTCAACCGTTTTACCTCCGGGGTTTAATCGTTTTCCTGGTCGGTATTGCGGTTGTAGTTTCTTTTATTTTGGTTATTCCGACTTTTCTCTGGCATTTGGTTATGCTCTTTATTTGTGTTCATCTGTCTTGTCTGGTTTAATTTTGGTCAGTATCATTATTGTTATGTCGTGTATAGTTTGATCTTTGATTTTGGTTGCGGTCATTAATGTATGATTGGTTGAAGTTTCGTGTTGTACTGTCATAACAGAAATTATCTCGTCTTCTACATTGTTGATATTGATTGCTTTGTTGGTTTTGGTTATAACTTTGTCTTGGGGCATCATTTTTTCTGATGTTGTAGTTCATACTATTTCGGTTTTTGAAATTCAAGGGGTTCTTTTTTATGTAGTTTATATTATTCGTTTCAGAGGTTTTTTCTAATTCAAGGGCTAGGTTAGCCGCTTCGTAAAGTGTTTTTGTCTGTGATGCATATACTGTTTGTTTATATTTACTATCTAAACCTTCTTTAAAAATATTTAGGGCGTATGATTCATTCATATTTTTTTTTACTTCTTTTTCGGCTTCTATGGGCTTAACTAAGCTCTTTATTTGTAAATCATTCAGTTCTGATTATTTCAATTAGTTTATCTTTATAATTTAGCACAGAGCCTTTCTGACGGAATTTGGACAGTTCAGAGTAAATTTGTTGGGCAGTCCTAATACTTTTGAAATTATTGAGAATATTATTTTCTAAATTTATAATTGTAAGACTGCCAAAGATTGTTCTTACATTTGGAGTTAGTTTAACATTAATAACGAAATTTAGCAGTAACTTTTGGCCAATTTTGGTTAAAGTATCATACAAAATTTTGACGAGAATGTGACGATGTCTTAAAGATTGCCATTAAAGGTAGGGATCGCTTTAAGCGCTTATTCGATACTGAAATCTGACTTTTTTTTTTTTATTCTATTCTGCTTTAAATAAACTCCTTTGCCAGATTGTTGTAATAAAAAAATTTACTATTAACGTCCCTCTAATTTTCCGAGAAAATTATTTCGAGATCAATGTTTTTTAATTTCTCTCTTAAGGTTTCTTGCTTATATTTTCTAGTAGGTGCTTTTTTTTATTTATTTATTTTTTCTTTAAAAGCCGTTGCGCCTTGCTTTGTTGTGTGAGCAGACGCATTTCGACTACTTCGAGTCATCTTCAGTGATTGAAGGATGTAGTCGAAACGCGCCTGCTCACACAACATAGCAAGGCCCGACGGCTTTTAAAGAAAAAAGAGAGTTGGCCTGCGGATATCAAATAAACAAAATTATTGGCTTTTTTTAGTTTAAAAAGATTCTTTCTACTTGATTCCATGCAAACATATTACGGTAATTCGAAAAACTTGCGGTTTGTATGTTATAATTAATCGTATTTATGAAAAGTTTCTAAATTCAGTAAAAATTCATAAATATTAAATAATTCATTAAAATTTCATTTAACAATTCAAAGTAGATTCTGTGAAATTTGATTCAGGTTTCTCCTTCTTCGGTTGACTCCTAATTTCTCTGCGTTCCTTTTTGCAAATCTTCAATAAGTGAGTGAATACGGTTACTGTTTTCCCAAGTTGGTGGATCGTCGCCTTGAAGAATTGTTTTTAATAGTTGTCTTCTCCTTCTCAACTATGTTTGACGTCTTTCTTGTTTTTTTCTTTCTTGTCATTTCGATTTTGGGGATGCTCGTAATCAATCCGTCAACTTTTTGTTGCTTTTTTTTTTAAAGATATTCCACCATTCTGGGAAACGGACCTTGAATTGGAAAATTGCAGTCCAACGTTTTTTTATTCGTGTTCAGTTTTTGTTCGGCAGAATCGCCATGTGGGGATACTGGTTCATGGGTAACTCCAGCCATTGTCCTGTAACGACATTTTTTATTTTTATATTTATTTATTTTTTTATTTGGAGTTTCCTCTTTTTTGGATTGATTTTGTGGGTGAAACGCTCGCGTTACGCGGTAACAAACACAAGCCTAAAACGCCTCTCCATTTGTTTCCAGCTTAGATAATTATTATCTTTTTTTTATATTTTTCTTTTTCAGACACAAGCGTGTAACGCCTTCAAGTCTGCATCTACTTAAGCGAAGGAAGAATCCCATGCGAGCATTTTCACGCCCTTAGCAAAGGATCTATATACTTGCGGAATAATAAGACCAGCGTATTTGAGAGAATGAGGATTTTACTGAGATTTTTTTCGCCTTATAAACTAACTAACCTAACAGTACTTTATTTTTACTTAAAATTTAATTTGCGTACATTTTCACATTAATTTTATATTGTTGAATAAACTATGGCAATGCTTAATTTATGGCAATGCTTAATAATTTTAAATTGTGCAATGCTTAATTTACCACAAGAGTCCACCATATTGAATGACGTTTGACAATCATCTGATTGTTTTGTTATTGTCATATTACAAAAGGTTGATTCCTAGAGGCATTGTCCAGGGGAAAGTAATCCAGCGGACTTATTGACACGAGGACTAACGGGAAAGGCTTTGCTTGAGAGCACCATGTGGGGAAAGTAATCCAGCGGACTTATTGACACGAGGACTAACGGGAAAGGCTTTGCTTGAGAGCACCATGTGGGTAGATGGACCTTCATGGTTACTACAACGATCAGAAATTTGACCTAGCGGAGAGTTTTTTACTCACGCTCCTACAGTTATGACTTGTTTTCAAGTGAAGGAATCAGATACAGAAAAGGTTATTTTATCTAAAACTTTTCTACGTTGCGATAAATACCGTTCTTGGAGTAAAATATTACGCATAAGTGCGTATATTCTGCGCCTTGTCGGCTTGTTGCGAAAAAAATATGATCACAAGAGCGGTTATCTCTCTACTGCTGAATCAAAACTAGCTGAGTCATATTGGATCAATTTCATCAAATCACAACATTATTTAGACAAAATCACTGCTTATCAGAAAGGTTCCAACGTTCCTACTCCATCAAACCTTCGTAATTGAATTCTGTATTAAAAATCAACAGGTTGCTTTTGAGTTGTGACTATACTGCAAATGCTACTAGATGAAACAGATTTCATTATTCCGATAATTTTACCAAAGTCATCATATATAACGCACTTAATAGTTCAAGATATTCATCAGTGTATACTCCATGGAGGAGTTACTCGTAATTTGATTTTAACACATCTGAGACATTGATTTTGAGTTCCAAAGGCTAGAGAATTAATAATCGGAATCATAGGGCGATGTGTCATATGTAAACGTTTGACAGGAAAGCCTGCCTCAAAGCCGTTTGCCCCGTTGCTATGCAGTAGATTGAACGCAACCAGACCAGTCTTGATAAGAGCTTTTCAAAACAGGTCCTAAATTGACATATTTTGCTTCGAGGGGCGGACAGGGAGGGGAAACACACAAAAATTTGTGCCCCTCCCCCTCGCGATTGGACACCCGTGATCTGAAAAATCTGAAAAAAATTGTGGAGGTAGGTGTTTATGAGCACAACAACAACAAATACCTTAGAAGTCAACATTTGCTCAACTTTGTTAAAAATATCTTTTAATGATTACATTTCACATTTTCCCTAATAAAATCGTATAAGTAGCCTTAAACTAAACGAAATTCTATATTTAAGAAGTCTTATTAAAGGTCATTATATTCTGTAAGTTTGATGAAAACCAAATTATATATACGGAAGTTATGGCCATTTGAAATTTCTCCAATTACAACAACAATAACACATGATTTTGATATTTTATGGACTTTCCATCAAATCAGACACTGCAGTTCTGAGTTGATCTTCTTAAAATTTTCAGATAATATCGATAACATAAATATTATTGGGAATTTATGATTTTTGTTGGTTTGTATCATAATGGCGACCGTTGGAAATAGTTCTTTTAAAAGTGCAATATCTTTGACATGTTTCTTGGCTTCATTCGGTGCTGGTGACTGCATGTCGGAGAACTTGGGTACAAAAGCCTTCTGACATGAGCGTACGTCTGTTTACCCAGCTTATTTTGATAATTTTTTAATTGAATATTGTATAAAATTAGAGTGCCGTATGGGCCACTAAGTTTTTGAGTGTTATAATGCTTTAAAACTTGCTTTATATTTTAGTAAAATTTATAACGATTGTATCAATAGAGGGCATTTGAACTTAAATTGGAAACAACAAATACTTTTCAAGTCAAAATTCACTCAACTTTGTTAATAATAGCATGTTATTTGAATTTCACATTTTCCCAGAGCCAGGATTTACAATTACCTGCATCGTTGTTCATTAGCACGACTTTTTCTCTTGAAATGGCGAGACTTTCCATTGCATCCAGTTCTCTCGCATCTCTTGCTTCTCGTCTTGGTGTTACGTCATCCACTGTGATTTCGTGTTCTTGAATTAATATGCTCCGCTACTGCTGATCTGAAGTTATTCTTCTTTCCTTTTTTCCTCGCTGCACTTGCTTCGCTTAAATGTTCTCACACCCTGGTGTTGATTAATTTTCTTGTTTGTGCAATGTAAACTTCGTGAGAGTCCAGGCATTCGATCCGGTAGATGTCTGATTTCTCATGTGGTAGCCGTTTATCCTTACTTGACCCGAAGATGTTTTTCAACTGATTTTTGCTACTTGATTCGATTATTCGTATGGACTCATGATGTTTTAGCCTCCTTTTTAATTGATCTGTGACACCTTTGAAGTATGTAACTGCCTCCCAGTACACCTTTTCAGAATCCGGCTTGAGGAGTGTTGACCGTTCTATCTTTTGCCGAGTTTTCCTGAAGAAAAAAATGGTTTATTTCATCAAATCGGACAAAGGAAACACAGTTGTCATCGTGGATAAAGCCAAATACGAGGAAGCGGTTACTATAAAACTAAACAGTGGCTACTTTTTCGAACTTCTGGAGAAATCTATCAAACGAGCTGAGAGGACGATCAAAAGCTGCGAGTCACAAATCGGTAAACTGACGAAAATGAGAGTAACGAACCCAACTCTACCACGGATCAAATGCTTGGCCAAGATTCACAAGGAAGGAGATGAGATGCGAGAATTCTTATCAGTTGTAAACGCTCTAACGTAAAAACTAGCAAGGTGGCTACTAGAGGAATTCAAAAATATGCAACCGATTGAGAGCAACTCCGTCAAAAACACCAAGGAATTCACGGAAAAGCTGTTAACATATGGCCCGCCAACAGAAGACGACGTGATGGTATCGTTTGATGTGAAAGCTCTCTTTCCCAGTATACCAGTGGTGGAAACACTTGGCTACATCGAGGAGTGGTTACTAAAACAGGACAATTCTATGCCATGGAAGACGAAAACGAGGCAGTATCTCCAGTTATCGAAGCTGTGTATGACAGAGAACTACTTCACGTTCCAGGATAAATTCTACAAAACTAAAGGATGAGCAGCTATGGGAAATCCACTATCACAGTTTTTTAGTGAAGTGTTTATGACGCGACTGCAGGATGGACTCAAAACGAAAAACCAATTACTGAGATGCTGGATCAGATATGGGGATGATGTATTTGCTTACGTCAAGAAAGGAGAACTGCAACAAATATTGATGGAACTGAACAATGCGCCCAAAAATATCAATTTCACGGTAGAGGAAGAAAATGATGGGAAATTGGCTTTTCTGGACACATTGGTATCAAGAACGAGTGGCGAAATCAGTTTCGAAATCTACAGGAAGACAACATATACACAACGGATGGTTCCGGATGCATCGAACCCCACGCAACAAGTGAAAGTTTCACTTTATCGAGCCATGATTCACAGGATGTATGATCTACCACTCAATACGGCAGCCAGGGAAAAGGAAATGTAGTATATTCTCGACACTGCGAAGTTGAATGAATTCAAGCCCTCAACGATCAAGAGAATCGCGGACAAAATCAGAAAAACTCTCTACCCGGATTCCGAAAGATGTACTGAAAGGCAGTTACCTACTAATATACAAAGATGTCACAAATCAATTAAAAAAGAAGCTAAAACCTCTTGAAATAAAATATTTTATTTAGTATTGACGATCTTGAAGACCAGCTGCGTACATAGGAAAACAAAACTCCAAGGAGACCTGTGTTATGCTATTGGTGTGAAACATGGACCCTAACCCAAGCATCCACAAATATATTGAACGTCTTTGAGCGACGGTTCCTAAGGCAAATAATCAGAGCGAAGCTAGACTAGTTGACCTTGTACTTTCTAACTTTCTCCTTAGCTGTCTATCTGTTTCCACTGCATTAAATCCTCTAGTGGGTATTGATAGTCATCATCCGCCATTATCGCTAGATCTCTCCATTGCACCTTTGTCAAGTCGTACTTTTGCTTCTTCTCCCAAACTGAACTTCTTCAAAGCAAACTACGAAGCTCTAGCCTCCGAGCTGAGCTTGGTTGACTGGCAGGAGTTTTTTGATAACTTGGAGTGTGAGGAAGCTCTGAGTAAGTTTTATAATTACCTCTATGAGTTGATTAACAATTCACACTTTTACAAGCTCTTCGCAAAGTAAAGCAGAAACCATGGCTAACTAAACAAGTACTTTGTGCCTTGAATGCTAAAAGTAAGGAACACCGCCGTTTCAAGCGTTGTGGTACTGAAGAACCCAGAGCCCGCTTTTGTGATCTGCGTCTTGTAGCAGAAAAAGAACTCAAGACTGCAATGAAAAACTACTTCAGTAGCTTGGAGAGTTCCCTCATGGCAAATAATGCGAAACCATTCTGGTCATACATAGATCCTTCAAGTCCTCCTCTTTTGCCCCTCCTTCAGTCCGCTGGAATAATATAGTTAGCTCTTCTCCTTAGGATATTTCCAACTTGTTCTCTAAGTTCTTCTCGTCAACTTTTATTCCTTCTTCTCATGTCTCCGATCCCGTTAATACACCCGTACTTCACTCCATTGACATTTCTTCAATTTTCACTGACCATATCGAAGTTGAATCCCTCATTAATTCATTTAATCCTAATATATCACCCGGTCCTGACGGTTTGCCGAATATTTTTGTCAAGTCATTAGCGTCTTCACTTTGTATCCCTCTGGCTTTTTGTCTTCAACCTCAGTCAAAAGACTGGTAATTTCCCTACTTATTGGAAAAGAGCAAACGTTGTTCCTATTCTTAAAAGTGGTGATCCTTCTTCTATGTCCAATTATCGTCCTATTTCCTTCATCTCCTGTTTCCCAAAATTACTCGAGCGTCTGGTACATAACCGGCTTTCAGTTTCATTGACCCCTGTCTTGTCGAAGGAACAACATGGGTTTCTCAAAGGTCGCTCTACGACCTCAAAATTAATTGAATTCAGCGATTTCATTGCTAAGGCCCTAGACAATCGATTGCAGGTTGATGTCATCTTCACTGACTTCTCGAAGGCATTTGACACGGTCAACCATCAATTTCTCTGCTACAAACTGAAAACTTTTGGTGTTGCTGGCGCTCTCTTATCATGGATGGACTCCTACCTATCTTCTTGTATATGATGTGTTAGTTACTGTTGAACTACCTCTATTCCATTCTATCCGTCCTCTGGTGTTCCTCAAGGTTCCATTTTAGGTCCCCTCTTATTTCAATTGTTTATAAATGATCTTCCTTCGGTTATTGCCTCCAATTGCCTACTATATGCCGATGATATTAAGGTCTTTCGAGCTATCAGGTCGGTACAAGATTGTCAATATCTTCAGATGGACCTGATTGCAATAAGTAACTAGTGTTCGTCTAACTACCTCTGTCTTAACGTTGGCAAATGCTATAAAATGACTTTTAATCTAAATGTTTCTCCGCTGATTTTCACCTATATGTTGAATGAAGTTGAGCTGTGAGCTCTGCTAAGGATCTTGGCGTTACTTTTGATCCTAAGCTCAATTTTGATGCACACATTCTAATCGTGACTACTAGGGCCTCGAAAATATTGGGACTTATTTTCAGGCATGCTCATAAATTTAACAATATATCTACCCCCGTCCGATTGTTTATCTGTCTTGTCCGTCCTATCCTCGAATATTGCTCTGTAGTTTGGTCTCCCCGACACTCCTACCTCATTAACTCGTTAGAGAATGTCCAGCGTAGATTTACTCGTGTCTTGTTTTACAAATTCAAAGTCCCATATCAACCCTATGACTGTCGTTTATCCTTCTTACGTTTGCCTACTCTGTCATCCCGTCGCATGTATCTAGATCAGTTTTGTCTGTATCAACTCTGCCACAATCAAATTTCATTAACATTGTTTGCAGACTTACGTTTTCGTGAATCATCCCGTTCTTCTCGGGCAAACAATTTTTACGTGCCACCGTATGCCCGTACAAATTTATATTTTCGTTCCTTCATTATACGAATGGTAAGGAATCATGATAAGTTTGAGCTTGGTCCTTTTTCCGACTCAGACCTAGTTTTTAAATTGGCATTAAGAAGCCCGATTCTTAAAACTCAACTGGAGTAAATATTCGACTTTTTTTGTGCTTTAATTTAATTTTACATGCATATTTATTATTGTTAGTACCATTGAATTTCTTTTTATATTAACTTTAACACTTAATTCAAATTTTCATTTATTTTCTTTTCTGTTTGTTTTATTCCGTTTTGTAATTGGATTATGTTTTATCTGTTAAATGGAATTTAAAATAAATAAATAAATAGACGGAGACCAATGGCGAATTCAATGCAACCATGAGCTGTATGAAATTTTTGACGACCTGGAGGTCTCAACGATTATAAGACTGCGGAGGCTGCAATGGGCTGGCCATATGAATCGTATGGACGAAAAACGGATACCCAAAAAGGTAGTCGTTGGGAGAACTTAAGGCCGGAGGCCAGTGGCGAAACCGAGGAAAAGCTGGTCTGACTCGGTCGACGAAGACAGTTCATCGCTGCTCGAATTTCGAAATTGGAGGACGCGGTCAATGGACCGAGACAGTTGGAGGCGCTATTTGCAGGAAGCGAAGGCCCGAGAGGGGCTGTAGTGCTAAGAAGAAGAAGAAAACATCATGAGTCCATACGAATAATCGAATCAAGTAGCAAAAATCAGCTGAAAAACATCTTCGGGTCAAATAATGATCAACGGCTTTCACACGAGAAATCGGGCATCTACCGGATTGAATGCCCCGACTGTCACGAAGTTTAAATTGGACAAACAAGAAGATTAATCAACACCAGGGTGCGAAAACATTTAAGCGAAGCAAGTACAGCGAGGAAAAAAGGAAAGAAGAATAACTTTAGATCAGCAGTAGCGGAGCAATACGAGAAGCAAGAGATGTGAGAGAACTGGATGCAACGGAAAGTTTCACCATTTTAAGAGAAAAAGTCGTGCTAATCAACAACGCCGCAGGTAATTGTAAATCCTGGCTTTTCATGCTAATTAGTTATGTAATTTTCAAATGTAACAAAAGGAATTTGAATAAAGTAAATTTTAGCTACCCTCTTTTGAGAAACGTGCCTCAACGTAATTAAGGACTTAGTATATAAGAAGGATCTTTAGGTTAAGTGAAACAATCGCTGAAGATGATCGAACGATAACGGTCGAAAATCGATTACGAAAATAAAATTAAACACGCAAAATTAAAAGGAAGGTTTTATCCTTTTAAGGGTTTTGTACTAAAATACAAAACCCTATTGCAATCACGACCTGTGTCCGTCTGTCCGTCCGTCCGTCCGTCCGTCCGTCTGTATGTCACAGCACTTTTTCTAGGAAACTGTAGGGGCTACAGCCATGAAACTTTGTAGAAAGGTCAGAAGTGGTGACCTCTTGAAAGTTCAAGGGTGGAAAATTTTTTCAAAGGCGTTTAAGGGGGGTCTCCCCATATAGGGGGGTGACCCCTCAAAAAAAAATTTTCACCATTGGTAGTCGAGTAGGGTGTCATTGGAAAGGTCTCAATAAGATCTTTTCAAAACAAGTCTTAAAATTGTCTTATCTGTACCGAGGGGGGCAGGGGAAGGGGAAATGTACGAACTTTTCGCGTACCCCCCCCTCGCGATTAGACACCTTCCATCCGAAAAATCTGAAAAAAATCATGAATATAGGACTTTATGAGTACAACAACAACAAATACATGAGAAGTCAAAATTCACTCAACTTTGTTAGTAACAGTATGATTTATCGATTTTGTGTTTTCTTGAATAAAATCCAAACGGTACCTTTAAACTCAATAAAATTTAGCAAAGAGATGACTATTTATAAGATTGATCTTTTCGGAAAGTTTCATAAAGATCGAATAGTATTTACCGAAGTTATAGCGATTTGAATTTTCGTGTATTACTATGGAGCAATATGCCCTGTATTACTATGGAAACATATTGCTATGGAGCCATATGCGCTTTTTACCGACTTAGACACTACAGCTTTGCTAGAATTTGCATGAAAATTTCAGGAGTGATAGGTATCATGAAGATGAGTACATACAATTGAAACAATTCGAAGAGGCAGGGGAGAGCTCCTAGCAAAAGGGCTTTGTAACCATTCTTGGATTCGAAAAAATTGGCCATGAATCGATGATTACAGTACACAGGAGTGGCCCCTGAAAAAAAATTTCATGAAAGGTAGCCGATATGAGTATCAACTGAAAATTCTCTATGAGAGCTTTTCAAAACAGTTCTTAAACTGACAGTTTTTGCTTCAGTGGGAGCACAGGGGGGAAATACATGAAAAATGTGTTTCCTCCCTCGCGAATGGACACCCGTGATCTAAAAAATCTGAAAAAAATATCAAAGGAGATATTTATGGGTATAACTATAACAAATATCTCAGAAGTCAAAATTCGTTCAACTTTGTTAATAATAGTATGATCCTCGAATCTCACATTTTCTCCAATGAAATCGTCTTTGACATGTTTCTTGATTTTATTCGTTGCTGGTTACTGCATTTTGTAAGTTGAGTACAAAACCCTTCTGACATGAGCATAGGTCTGTCTACCCAACTTGTTTATTTTTCCTAATACACTATTAGTTTGAAGTATTCACGGAAGTTATAGTCATCCAGATTTTGTATAAAAAGAACAACTACGACCCACAATTTTGGTATCCTATGGTTGATTAACATAAAATTTTTTTGGAAACTCATGATGTGAGTGATTTTTGTTACATTGCGATAAAGTGGAGACCTTTGAAAGTGGAGCAACAATGGATTTTCTTTTATACATGGACACCTCTTTGACGTGTTTCTTGACTTTATTTGTTGTTGGTGACTGTATATCATAAGTTGAGTACAAAACTCTTCTAACAGGAGCGTAGGTATGTCTATCCAACTTCTTTATTCTAAGACCTAGCAATTCATGTGAAAAGCAGTTCATAGGAGAATTCCCGTGGTGTTAAAATGTTACGCTTTTAACTAAATAAAACATTGTTCCATTTGAATAATAATATTAGTTTATATATTTCGTAATGTGTGTACAAAAATGAATAAGCTTTTTTAGACGTGCGGAAGGTAAAAATTTCACAACCGACCGAGTTGACATTAGAATCAAGACTCGTTATTGCGGCTCTTATATTACGTTGCATTTACAAAGAAAAGATAGCAGTAACAGCAGTGGATTAAAAACAATTACTTATTTTTAACATAATCAAAGGCAACCCACAACTCCGTTTTGCGACAATGTTGCATCAGAAAAGCTTATTACTAATTCAGTGTTTCATCGAAGAACGAAACACATTAATGTTAAGTTTCGCTATACCCGAGAACTTATGACAAATGGTATTCTGGAAGTGAGGCATATTGAAAGTAGGTATCAGCTTGCGGACATTTTTATAAAGGCTTAAATTAAGGATAAGTTCGAGCACAACCGGAAGCTGATAGATTTTAAGTAGCAAACTGCTCAGCGAGTAAAATAGGGTAATATGGACGTATAAATGTTAATAGCTAACCGCTCCAAGTTCACTACAAGTGTCCATTGTCACCATTGTCTGATTTTGTTTAAATACTAAAAATTTACACTCAACTCTAAAAGCTTTGTAAAAATTTACTCAAAAGCAACCGCTACGTATTATGTATAATCACCTATTATCGAATCAAATTGAAATTTCCTGAGTAGGCAAATGAGAACATCGCTAAATTGCAATTTTAAACATTATTCAAACGCGATAAATGCAAAATATAATGAATTTTCATTAATTTCCATGCGTAGCCAAATTATTTCTTAATCATGACTAAATGCGCGTGAGGAATAAGAGATAAAATCTAAATAATGTTTTGACTATTTCGCACCACATTAGTAAACCTTTTAAAAGTTAATAAGCATATTCATTACATTTGCACACATTATTTTTAAATCATGACTCCTTTTGCTTTGCCAGCATAACAAACAATATCCCAATCGTAATTGATATGCAAAAAACTGAAAAAAAGTGAAATTCGACCATAATATCTGGATGAATTTTGATTGCGTTTGTTCGCCAACGAAATCGAAATACTATAATTGAAAGTAACATCAAATTCAAACATTTCAGAAATCTACATAAAATTTCAAAATTGTCGACGCAAACGCAAGAGGTCAGAAATAAAAATACAAAAAAAAATTTTTTCTCAAAAGAATTAGTTCGATCAAGTGGACCACCGTTACGATGACCAACGCATGCATACATTATCCCGTGTGATGAATGAAAGATGCACATATAAGGAAATCTTCATCTCATGAATTTTATCTGAATTAATCGTTTCTGTGTAAAAATTGCATAATAAGACATAGACGACCAACTGGTCATCAAAAGAGTTTTATCGTTTCGTTTTGTGTTTGTTCGAACTATATATTTATTTAATTGGAATCAATTTATTCGAGAATTATGATAAGCTATTATAGAAAATTCACCTTTGAGATGGTGCAGATTAGGATAAAGATATTAATCATTTTTTTAAAGGTTTTGTGGTTTGTTACGTTATTTCGATGCAAATTAACTTGTAATATTGCGTTGGCAGTGAGATGCTACCTGTTCGGACTGCTTCAATGTTTCTGATAAAATTAGATAATAGGATGAATTTTTCGTATCTTTGGTATGCGAGTGAATTTTTAGGTTTGGAAATCGATAGCGAAAAATCTACTACCAAACTTTTGATGAGCCGTAAATGTCGGTATGTGATTCGAATTTCTTCATCAATGGAATTTCCTTTTTGATTTTATTAGTTTCAATTTCATTGTGATACATTTATTGCCGGCCGGGGGTCGAAATAAAGATTAGGACTTATAATTCAATTCGTTAACCAATAGAGAAGTGATTCACAAAAATTTAGTGCCTGAAGGTTTGTTTAGTTGCATGAGAAAAGATTAAATTTTAAAAATTTGCATTTGCGATGCATTTTTCTGTATTCAAAATAGAGATTGCTTTGAATGTGCACTGAAATCTAATTTCTTACCGGTTTTGCTTTCAGTCGACATTCATTCAAACTTATAAAAGATGGTAATCAGTGCGGAATGTTATATTTAAATTATTTTTTAACACTTTTGGTTGATACTGTTACTAGAATCTAGTAGGGAATCATGCAATCTCTATTGAAAAAAAACAAGCAAAATGCAGATGTTTGTTTTTTTAAGCTAATAGCGTTATCTTGAATTTTACCCTTTATCAATATTTCCTTTTTCCTCTTCATCTTTCCTCATTTTATTGAATACGCTTAATAAAATCTTTAGAAATTTTTTTTTCGTTGAAATTCATTTGAATTCACATTTCATAGACTGATTTTTGTTCAACAAAAGATCAACCTGATTAAAATTGAATCTATTAAAATTGAATAGATTTGATCTCAAATTTAAGCTACATATTGCATTTCTGCATAAAGAATTGACAATGTGAGCATTAATCAAAAAAATTCAATTTGTAACGAAAAATTCGTGAGTTTTTTTTTATTCAGCATTGATATTTCAATAAGCGGTTCGACATTTTTGAATCGGTTAAAATTTCAGGTGCAGATACGAGTATTCGATCGAATTCAGATTGTAAGTCAGACATTTTTTTAAAATAAAAATCGTTGTTGCATCGCCTCCGCTTTTAAAGGGTGTTTTTTTAGAGGTAGAGAACTTTAAATTGAAATAAAGCAAAGAAAAATATTTTGAATATCTATGAAATTGACTTTGTTTGAAAGATATTTTTTGGTACTAATATTTAAAGATGATTTCGAGTATTTGGCCGCAGCGGCTGGCGTATATGTGGCATAAGCTGGAAGTTAAACTTTCACACACTCTTTGCGGGAAATTAGGCTGTATTTCGGCAAAAAGCGTCGAATGTTGGCCTCCAAGTGCACAGTTATTTCTTGGCGTAGACATTTGACTTTACATATCCTCACAGAGAGTAATCTAACGGTGTCAAATCGCACAAACACGGCGGCCAGTTAACAGGCCCGTTTCGTGAAATTAATCGTTCGTCAAATGTCTCTTCAGTAAATTAATTGTATCGCGCACTATGTGGCATTTGATGTCGTCCTGCTGAAACCACATGTCAGCAACATTTTTTTCTGCTTAGGACGTGAATGCTTCCATGCTTGCGAGCGACTGGACTACTCACTAAACACCTCTCCCGTCAACATGAGAATCTAGACTGGAACCGTTTGACCATAGATGTCTGAGATAATGGATGCGAAATACATCTTGAGAATTGAAGCACTTTATGATGTGGTATGAAGTTGGCGTGTTATCAGCTGTTGATTCGAATTTCAAATAAACTTGACCAGACCCCACCAATTTTAGCATCTTGCACTGAATCAATTTTCCGTGCAGGTATTCTAACTTAAACGAAATTAAAATATTCGATATGACACTCTACAAAGAATACGTCCCTGACATGCCTCCTATAGCGGCTTTTACAATCCCTGACACATCACTACATTTTTTTTCAACACAACACTCGTTATCACTTTTGCAACGCTTTTGCACCACATTCAACACGATTTATCTTAAAAAAATTGTCCTGTGTGCAATTTCAAATTCAACTTGACCAGATGTTTCCCGTCATCTGTTGAATTTTCACGAATCATATTGTCGCGTGTTTTGGTTCACGGCCAATAATTTTAATGTTCCGGGAAAGTGAAAACGCAATGTCTTTTAAAGTAAATTAAAAGGGTTTATTTAATTACTTAAAAATGCACAATCACTTATTTAACTATTTCAAAATTTTAATTTTCACTATTAACTTCCACTTGTCCATAAATTTCTATCGCAATTGTCTTCGAAAATCACTTCACAATCAACGAAAATCACTTTTCTATTACTCGAACAAATTCGCTTCACACTTTCGCAGTTTTTACTATCGCGGTTATAATGAATGATCCCCCATTCATTCAGCTCGCCTTTATTTAGGGTCTCTAGTCATTCAACCCAGTTCTCGTACATTGGTGAATTAGCGGGAACATTCGAGTAGCGTAATGAATGGAGCAGTGACTCACTTTCAGATATTGATCATGCTTGGTGGGTTCTCGTGGTTTTGTTGATGTTCTTAATGGTTGTAAAAACAATTGCGACAATAGCTCGCAGAATTATTTGTACATGTAACACTGCCCCCACCTCAGTTCTTTTCGCCCCGAAAAGATGTGTCACCAGTTGTAGTCAATTCTCCCTGGATGTAATATGGGGCAAGACGGTCCAGGTGCACGATTTTCATTTTGGCTCTTGGCTTACGGTGTTCCTGTATGCGATATACGACGCCGTTGATTTGCTTTGTAACTCGGTATGGTCCCCCCCAATTATGCTGCAACTTTGGAGACCTACCCTTCCGCTGTTGTGGGATATAGCCATAACAAGTCATCTTGCTGAAAGCCAGTAAAATTTGCCTTTAGATCATACCTGGTCTTCTTGCGATCAGTAGCTGATTCGAGGTGTTTTTCGCACTGTCCGATGTATCTGGTTCAACTGTTGCCTTAGCTCGCTTGCGTACTCGGAGATGGTTTGGAGTTTCTCGGGAGGTGTTCCGAACTTTATATCAGCTGGCAGACGAATAGTCTTTCCAAAAATGACTTTGGCTGGGGCTTGGCCTGTCGATGCATGTTTGGCAGCTCTGTACGCCATCAAAAAAAGTGGAATGTGTCGGTCCCAGTCCCTTTGGTTCTCGTCAACCATCTTGGCCAGGTGTTTATTGAGTGTGCCATTCGACCACGTTCGACCATTCCATCGGATTGGGGATGCAGCGGTGTTTTCCTCGTTTTCCGTATGCCCAGCAGCTCGCACATTTCACCAAAACCAGTTATTCAAAGTTTCGGCCTTGATCCGAATGTTGTTCGCAAGGTACACCGTACCTACTGACCCAATTTAAGACTAGCTGTTCGGCTACAGTAATTGCTTCCTGGTTGGGAATGGGGTAGACCCCGAGCCACTTGCTGAAATAATCGGCCACAACCAGCGTGTATCGATTAGCCAATTCGAATTTAGGAAAAGGTCCTGCGATGTCAACAGCAATCCTTTCAAACGGTACACCCACGTTGTAGGTTTGCATTTGTCCTCTCAGTCACCGATTTGGACCTCTAGGTCTTCTCGAGCGTGGAGCCAGTAAAACCTTTCCCGCAATTTCGCTAAGGTCTTGTTAACACCAAGGCGGCCTTCCGAGGATCCTTCATGTATTTCCTTCACCACCTCGTGGATTCGGCTTTTGGGAAGTATAGTTTGCATCCTATAGAAGCTGCCATCCGCCGTTTCCCATTTCCGCTTGAGTACGCCCCCTCCACCTGAAGGGAGTTCCATTGTGCCCAATAGCTTTTCAGGGTTGCGCCGTGCATTGAAACGTCCTTCCACTCAGGTCGCCCTGTTGTCTCCTTCTATACGAGCAATGGTTCGATGTCTTCATCGGCTAACTAGGCAATGCTTGCAGTCAGCTGGACATGGACGACAAGATAGGGCGTCAGCTTTCCATGAACTCCACCCTTCCGATGAACAATTTCGTAGTCATATGACTGCAATCTTTCGATCCATCTCGCAGCTTGTCCCTCGGGGTTTTTGAAGTTAACTAGCCATCTCAGCAATGCATGGTCCGTTTGAATCGGTACTTCTGGAACTGCTTGGTGGTCTCTATTATAGCCAATAGCTCCTTCCTGGTCACGCAGTAGTTCGTCTCACTTTTTGAGAGAACTCGACTGTAATACGAGAGGACTCTTTCTTCGATATCGATCTGCTGGGAGAGTACAGCTCCAATACTGCCGTTACTCGCATCGGTGTCAACTACAAACATTTTTCCGGGCTTCGGATATGCCAGCTCGGCTGATTCACACAGCTTCTCCTTCAGGGTCTCAAAGGTTACCTGACATTGTTCATTCCAGACATACGGAGAATTTTTTCCGGGTAGCCTTTGACGAATCTTCGATAGTAGTAGACCAAGAAAACTTCGTAGTTGACGCTTGTTGTTTGTTGTTGGCCAGCTTTTCACGGCTTCAGTTGTCTCAGGGTCTGTTTTGACCCCTTCTGCTGATACGACGTGTCCCAGGTATTTTACTTCAGCTGCGAAAAGGGTACACTTGTGGGGACTAAGTTTCAAATTCGCCAGTCGCAATCGGGAGAAAACCTCTTCTAAGTTCTGCACATGCTCTTCGAACGTTCTCCCGATGACGATGATGTCATCTAGGTACACCAAGCAGGTTTTCCAGGTTAGGCCACGTAGCACGTATTCCAACAGGCGTTCAAAAGTGGCTGGAGTATTGCAAAGTCCAAATGGCATCACTACTAATTGCCACAATCCGGTCCCAACTGAAAATGCGGTTTTCTCTCGGCTCTTCTTGTCGATTTCTACCTGCCAGTAGCCACTCTTGAGATCGAGTGTAGAAAACCATTTTGCGTCGGCTAAAGTGTCCATGATGCCATCGATGCGTGGAAGCGGGTAACTATCTTTCTTAGTGACGTCGTTAAGCTGCCTATAGTCGACACAAAAACGAGTGCTTACTAGAACTACTGCAGCGGCCCATGGACTGACAGAAGGTTCGATAACACCTTGTTTTTCCATGTCCGAGATCAGCGCGCTCACTTCTGCTTGTTTGGCTATAGGAAGACGTCTCGGTGCTTGTCAAATTGGCTTGGCTCCCTGTGTATCTATGACGTGAGTTACCATACTCGTTTGGCCTTGGTCATCCGGGCTTGTTGAGAAGATGTCACTGGACTTGGTGACCAGATCAGAGGCTCGCTTGAATAGCCGCACTGGCAATTTGACCTGCTTCAATATTGCAAACGTGGGTTCCCGGGCTTTGTCTGCGTCTTTCCTCCTTTTCCAATGATGGTCGTGAGTGGCTTCCAAGGAGGTGATGGTGGAAACAGGCTGGCAGCTGCCGATGACTTCTCCCGCTTTGATGCTCATGGTTGAGTCTGCGGTGTTCGGGACTCTAACCGGCACGTACCCGTTCCTTATAAATCTTACAAGGCTTCGTCCTACAATCAAACTGCGTAATGCGGACGTCTTCGTTGGCTCTATAGGATAAAACCGGTGGTCTCCAGAATCACCATCAAGCTTGGCCCATACAATGCTCTTGGAAGATTTCGGTACATCAGTGTCGGCACATATTACCACATTCATCTTGGAAATTTGTACGCTGGGATCTTCCATCAATACTTCAACACTCTGCCATTTCACCCGTTTGCCCAAATCCAACGTGATTCCATGTGATTGCAGAAAATCCATTCCGAGAATGCAGTCATCCATAATGTTCGCGACCAGAAAATTATGTCGGAACACAAGGTCTCCCAATTGTATCTGGAGGTTGACCTCTCCATGAACAGGTGCAGTTTCTCCCGTAGCTGTCCGTAGTGAGAAAATCCTGCCCTTGCGAAGTAGTTGTTGCATCACATGGTCTGGTCGGATAATCGATCGGGTTGCACCAGTATCGATTGTTATGGTGCGATGTTCTCCGTCAACTTGACCGGGAAGGCAAAAGTCTTGACACGGTGATGGTGGTGCTGGGGACGTCGATCCTCTTAGCCAACCTCTGCCCCACGAAGTTTCCCGACCCCTCAGTTTGAAGGGCTTCCATTCTGGGCTCCTGACTCGGCCTAGATCTTCTCCTAGCTGCACACCTTGGACAATAGCTCGGTTTTCTTTGCTACTTGCAGTCCCTTTGCAGGTGCCCCTTCTCTCCGCAATCCCAGCATGTATGCGCACCATTTACCTGCGGCTCTCGTTCAATTTCCCCGCGCTCACACCTGCAATCATCTGCCACTACCTCGCGAACCCGGGTAGTGGTACGAGTCACATTTTTCACTACCTCAAAGCTTAAACTATAAGCCAATGCATGCTAAACGTACAGCTTGTTTCAATTCCGGGTCCCTTAATGCGCTAATGAATACTTCCGTTGCTGCGTCATCTCGATGTTCTGGGTCGTAAGCTGGGTAAGCCAAAAGTGCCAGTCGCTCAATATCTTGGGCAAGCTGTTGTAAGGTTTCGCCAGACTTCTGCATGCGATGCCGTAGTTGTGACCGATAAATCTGCCTTAGATGGTCGTCTCCATAACGAATGTCGAGCGCATACATTATAGCAGCCGGGTTTGTGTGCAACTCAACGGGGATGGTCTGAAAAAGCGTGGCAGCTGGGCTTTTTAGAGCAAGAATTAATGCAGTTGCTCGTTCCTGCTCATTCCAGTAATTTGCCCTAGCAGCGGCTTCAAAATGGGTTTTGTAAATGCTCCAGACCGTTTGCCCGTCGAATATTGGTGCTTTCACATTTCTGGATGAGCTTTGCGCTGCGGTTGTGAGCGGGGCTGGTGAAATGGTGACTACTGCCTTCGCTGCTTCCAATTCCTTTTTCAGTTTTTTTCCACCTCATGGTTGATTCTCTCCTCGACCTGGCTGACCTTTTCTTCGACCTGGTAAACCTTTTCCTCGAGCTGGTCAATCTTTCCCTCGACGCCTTTAATTTGCTTGTTCAGACTACCGAGCCCCGGTTTTATTTCGGTTGACTGTTTCTCGAGCTTCTGTGTGATGTCTGCCTTGATTTCGATCGCTTGTTGGTCCAGCTTCGCTGATTGTTCATCTAGCTTCGCAGTTAGACTTGATGACTATTCATTTAGCTTCGCTGATTGTTCATTTAGCTTGGCTGTTAAACTGGAAGACTGTTCATTTAGCTTCGCAGTTAAACTAGATGACTGTTGTCGCTGCTCTTGCTGCATCAGCATCAACATTAGCATCAGCGCATTTTCTGGCTCCTTTGATTTTGGTGTTTTTACTTCTCTACCTTCTGCGCCTTTTTCTGCATTTGAGGGCTCACCCGAATCCAGATTCACGCCTTCCGACTCGATTGCGTCATGCAAGCGCGTACCTTGTGTGGCCAGATTTCGGTGTTCCAACTCCTCCTTGAGCTCGGATATGGTCAATTCACTAATTTGTAGATGTAAGCTTCGGGGCATTTTTATTGTTTCGACTATTTTTCCACCATTGTGCACTACAAAAATGTTCAAATTTCCCTTTCAAATTTTTGTGTCTCACTTCTTGACACCACTGCCGCGTGTTATGGTTCGCGGCCAATAATTTTAATGTCCGGGGAAAGTGAAAACGTACTGTCTCTTAAATTAAGTTAAAAGAGTTTATTTATTAAAAATGCGCACTAATTAATTTAAGAATTTCGCCAATTTTATTATTCACTTAGTCTATAAATTTTTAATTCAACTGTCCACTAAAATCACTTCACAATCACTCAATCAATATTGCCTTTACCTCGCGCTCCACTCTATCGCAGCTTTTACTATCGCGGTTGTAACAATCTCCCCATTCATTCAGCTCACCTTTATATAAGGTATCTAGCCATTCAATCCATTTCTCGTACATTGGCGAATGTTCTGACGAGAGCTACCTGGGATATTCGAGTAAGTGCAGTGAAGTCACTTTCAGATGTTGATCATGCTTGGTGGATTCTTGCGCTTTCGAATACATTTTTGTTGATCATGTTATTCTCAATGGTTGTGAAAACAATCGCGACAGTAGCTCGCAAAATTATTTGTACATGTAAAAATATTTTCTGGTACTAATATATAAAGACGTAATCCGGAGGTTCAAATTTAATACACTCTTCGCAGTAAATCAGGCTGTATTTTGGCAAAAATGCGTTGAATGTTGCCATCCAAGTGCACAATCATTTCTGGTATATTGGCGTAGCTATTTGACTTTACATGTCCCCACAGAGGGTAGTCTAACGGCGTCAAATCGCACGAACGCGGTGGCCAGTAAACAGGCCCGTTTCGTGAAATTAATCGTTCGTCAAATGTGTCTTTCAGTAAATTAATTGTATCGCGCACTATGTGGCATTTGGCGTCGTCCTGTTGAAACCACATGTCAAGAACATTAGTGCGTCTACCATGCTCGCGAGCGACTGGACTACTCACTAAACACTTCTCCCGTCAACATGAGAATCTAGACTGGAACCATTTGGCCATAGATGTCAGAGATAATGGATGCGAAATACATCTCGAAAATTGAAGCACTGTATGATGTAGCGTGAAGTTGGCTAAATACTAGATAGATGATCCCCCGAATCCGATGCCTTGGCCGCTGAAAGCCCTTTTTATCTTTTAGGGCTACCCGAACATAAAGCGCAACATAGTTCCATTTGTCAACCGATACAAGCACCACCGCAATTGCACTATACGGGTTAGCTCTCCTGTTTCGCTGATAAGGCCCCACCGTAGCCTGTTCTATTTTTCACACGCAAAAAATGTGTGGCATCGTCTTTCTCTGTGACCTACCAATATTATGCAAGTGAGACTGAAAATACCCACGTTCATTCAGAAGCTGGGTCAGATAGAAGTCAGTCTCACCATGCTTTCGATTTAGCCGCGGTCTCAAATTTGGACTGAGCCGCGCAGTCCACTTCTTCACCAATACTACTGCAAATCGTTGAGTGAGCGCTGCCTTTTTTCGCGGGCAATTATCTCTTTTGTGTCCTCGTTTCAAGGCAGGTAATAGCGCGGCACTCTCTAGCAAAGAGGGTAACAATTATCACGCCTGCAATAACTCTCACCGCCGAATCAGAGACTGTTGGATATGAAGATGGAATATTCAGTGCTCATCTTCTCTGTACCTGTGTTGAGCGTTCCCGGTACGCCTCCTTACTGAGAGCGTCGCCCCATGTTTCTGCTCTGTACATTAGCACTGAACCTTTGGCACTCATCAAGAAGCGTCTTCTTGATGGGTTGGGTCCCTCTACGTTGGCCATAAGCCGACTCAGAGCCAATACACAGGAACCTGCTTTATCAGCCGTTGCCCTGATTTGCTCAGAGCAACCCATCTCTGAGTCGATCAGAAGCTCCATGTACTTCACCGCTGGTTTCGATTCGATTAGTGTGTCTCAAATATTGATCGTCCTTACCCTAGGGACTCTCTTCTTTGTCAAGATGACGACTTCGGTTTTCTCCAGTGCTGGACTGAACCCACGAGTAGTCTCCCACTCGGCGCATTAATATACCTAGCCTGAGTTGAGCTTGTTCATCGGTGAGTCTAGCGACTAGAGTCATAACATCATCCGCATCGACGATCAAGTGTGATTCACCTGGAATCCCTAGTCGCAGTAGTCTATCGTAAGATGCGTTCCAGAGGTCTACACCAAGGATAGGTCACTAGAAAATACCCGATTTAACTTCCATCCTTCGTTGGCCCTGTCCTTCAGGTAGTCCCTTAAAAGTCGCATTAGATATTCTGGAATCCGATAAGGAGTTTTCAACGTATCCAGAACATCCACTCATCTAGCGGAGTTGAAAGCGTTCCTACCGTCAAGCAGCACCAGCAGAAAGATCCGTCACTTGGTGCACCAGCGACTTGCCGTGCTGAGTTTTTCGATGGGCATTGAACTCCAAGCTGTCGTGGTGATGCTCATAGTTGTGGTTCTAAGACTTGACGTGCTGTTTATATTCACAGCTTCAGTCGTTGTCATGGACGCCGTGAATAGGTTCTGGAAATATTGCAGCCATTTATTTTTAATTTCGACTGGTTTGCCTTTGATTGTTACTTGTAAATTTCGCAAAGACTTGTTCAATTTCTACGAGTTTTATATAAATATCCCCATTCTGAATGTCAACCGGAAGTTTGGCTATGAATTTTGAGCGAAGAGGAACAACATATGCAAGGGGATGGTTGAATTCTTTGTGATAAGGAGACTTTTTACCAAATCCACCTGAATACCGATCGCAGTTAATGCGTCTAACCTCAGAAGTCTATCAAAATAACCATGGAATTTAAAGGCAAGGAATCTTGTGAATCCGGATGTCCTTAATTCATTGAAATTTGAGAGTAATACTGCTTGATTGATGGTATGCTTATTTAGGATTGTTGTAATGTTAATTGGTTTTATTTGTTTAATATCGTCAGGATAAATGAATGAATGAAATATATGGTAGAATAAATCCGTGTTTATTCACGTTTATGTATCCTGTTGATCTTTTGAGGCAGGTTGTGAAAATTTTTTATCAATCTCGCATTCACCTGTTGGAAGAAAGCCACGTTCACATTGGTAATCATAGTACCTGTTGAGCTTTAATAAGTGGGGAGAATTTAATTCCGGGTCAAATTCAATATTTCTGTTGGCACTATCATAAACGTCAAATTCCTCGTTTTAAAGGCTATTACTTTTTTTCGCTTGGATGGAATAATTCTTTACTTATAATTTTTGGTGGACCAGTAGATGTGAAAAAGTGATTCAGTTTTGACTAACTTGAGAGTTAGGTTTTAAATGGCAGGACGATGTATTCATCGGTTCAGGTTGTAGTGTTACGGGTAGATTAATATGTCCGTATAGAACTGCAGCGATGGGCTGCTACCTCAGTGGAAGAGGACGTTAAGATCCGCCGAGGTTGGCCTTGTCTGGGGACGCGTGAATGCGCCGGCAGGCTAGCATTGCGGTGTCGCAACGCCCCCAGCACAAGCACCCACTACACAAGAATTTCGCATCCACGAATTTTTAGGGTCAAATAAATGTCGATCAAAGTCGAAAAGGAGGTAACCAACTAAGGGTCGGGAATTGCCCCCGCAAAGGACAAACTGGACCTGAGGAAGACCAACGGACTTAGGAGGACTCCGTCGTTACCGAAAATTCTTATGGCCCACAAACAACAAATATAAAAGTAAATAAATAGATTCAAATAAATATTGTGTATGTTAAAAAAAAAAGATAATACATTTTTACTAAATATTTTAATAATTAACTCGGTCTTTCCATTTTATCGGTCCCTATCCAAAGTAAGGTCACCAATGGTACGCTCCTCCTTTGCTCCACAGGGACTACTCTCTTGAGGCACCATAAGAATCAGTGTTCAGAAGTGGTCTTTCATACGCAAGTTTCGACCAGGTATAATTTGCCAGCCCAGGGTGAGTTCTGACCCGCAAGCAGCGCGTGTCTTATCATGGATAGTCACGGACTAGCTAAGCAGCCAATTCGTGAAGTCAAAATCCATGTAATGGAAGACACTTAGGCAATGCTTGGTTTGGGGTGCAGATCAGAAGTCGCCGCAAAAATGATATTGGGATCAAAAATTCCGAATACACGAAAGGACTCTGATATCATTTGGCCTTCCTAGTCATACAATGGTGGTAAACCACAAATGAATGAATCAAAAGCAGATCCAAACGATATTGACGTCCAAGGACAACACACGTTCGGAAGTTATTAGTTGTTGGGGCACGATTAGTGCAATATTCCTAAGGGGTTACCTACCCGTCAAAAATCTGGACACCTAGTAGGGTCACCTAGAGACGTTGGACTGTCTCATGTACACGACTGCTGATCCAACCGGGCTTGTTTCGCCCTACGTTGGATGCCATTTTGTAGAGAATGCCAGCGCATTCACGCGTCCCCAGATAGGGCCAATCTCCGCGGATCTTAACATCCTCTTCCGCTGAGGCAGCAGCCCATCGCTGCAGTCCCGACCCCACAGCGCTAAGATTAAGAGTTTCATGCTCTACCGACTGAGCTAGCCGGTCATGAACATTTAATCCACCCATTTCACTACAAGGTTTTGACCTGTTTTGTTGCTGATGTTGGTTAGAAAAAGGGGTCTGCTGAAAATTAATCCTGAATATTGTTGTTGCCGCTGAAAATCAAAGGGTCTATAATTTTATTGAAAGGGATTTGCCTGACAATTAAACTGTTGTCCTGGAACAATATATGGTGTGTAAGATTGTGGTAGAAAATTAATCTTTCTGTTGAAATTTGGTTGGTTAAAGCTAAAATTATTTCTTTATTCTATCAGAAATCTCAAAAACTTCGTATCTCACGATATTGCTTCTAAGTGGAACGTGTTAGCACATCAACTTGATCAAATGAGACAGATAGCAGTAGATCGAAGGCTTTTAATCGACTATCCAACAATCATAGAACTTCACGGTTTTTTGCGACGCTAGCAAAAACGAATATGGAGCTTGTATTTATGTATGATCTATTAATTCAAACGGTAACATTTTTATCAACTTCGCGTGTTCTAAATCAAGTGCCTCTCCGTTAAAAAAAGAAAACTATACCATCCCTCGCCTGGAATTATGCGGTGCATTGACACTTTCTAGATTATCCAATTCTGTAAAACCGGCACTTAATTTCAAAAGTGATCGGGCCTTTTTATGGACATACTCTACCATTGTATTGCATTAGCTGAAAAAATCTCCGCAACCGTTAAAAAATTGTGAACCAAATAGAGAACGTGAAATTTAAAAGATCAAAAGCATCCTATCGTCCTAACCTCTTATCATCACGTTACGGATTTAATAATTGCAACGACACAAGTTGATTCAATAGCCAACGGTTCATTCTGACTTTTTGTTAAAAAATTTTTGCAAATGTTTGTAACGTTTGTGAGGTGAACGGCTGTAAAGTTTACCTAAATTTGCAGTTTCACTGGGGGCTGCGCCTTAGAGGTGCGTTATTATTTGCATGGCCACTAAAGCCATGCAAATCGCTAGCGATTTATCCACAGGCGGTTTTCTCGGAGTATAAAGACGTTTTATTTCTCGGCATTTGTGCATGTGTATAGTCAGACAAAGGGTCAATTTTTGTCAGTGCCAACAAGCAATTGCGCAATTTATATGCATTACTCAACTGTCAGAATTTTAAAGATGAAGTAAACTCATTCGCGATGCAAAGAAATGTTGTGTGGCATTTTAATTCTCCTGAATCTCCGCATTTTGGCAGAATTAGGGAAGCGGCTGTCAAATATTTCAAGCATCATTTAAAACGCGTAATCGGCATGAAATTATTCACGTTTGAAATAGAAGCTATATCAAATTCTCGGCCGCTATATACTATATCTACCAATCCAAAGGACCCTCTTCATAACACCAGGGCAAATAATAATAGGTCGTCCTTTAACGTTACTGCCCGATGAAAATTTGCTTAATGTTTCAGAAAATCGACTATCCATTCCCAAATTCATCACTCGCATGTGGCAGGATTTCTGGAGGCGATGGCACATCGAATATTTGACCGAACTTCAAAGGAGGCAAAAATGGCTCGACGATAAAGACGAAATCAAAATGGGATCAGTCAGTGTTCTAATTGACAAAAGGTTGCTGGCTGGAGAATGGGACTAGGGCATCGTAGGCGAGATTTTTCCTGCAAGGGACGGAGTTAGTAGAATCGTCACGGTCAGAGCCAATCATGGGTCATACTAACGCAATGCGATCAGCCTCTGCCAATTGCCTATTGCCAACGAGGAAGCTTGATAAAAATCATTGGATTAAGTCCGAATCATGTCATTATTTTGTAAAAAGAAACTTACATTCACACACACATACCCATGAGCTTAAATTCTTCAGGTGATCAAAAAAGTCGCAGCCTCCCAGGAGGATGTTTCGTGGATCACGAAATTAACATATAAAGCGGCGACTCTAAACAACCCTATAAAGGGGCACCTCCGAATTGCTGTACCGGTGCGCGTTTCTACCTCAATAAACGAAAAATAATAATTCTTATCAAATCCATACACACATTTTTTCATCGCGTAGCTGATGCATTTAATGACTGAGTGCACGCGTACGCAAATACACGCTGTCGCACGAACCAAAACTCGTTTTCTCATTCGGTTTCGGTTAGCCGTGATATCCACACGCAAAATCATGAAGCGTTCCACATTTAAATTCAGTGCAGTGATGCAGTTAAATTGACGTGATTATTTCAATATAATCCAGCAAATACAATGCAGTACATAAAATCCAGTAAATACAATGCAGTACATAAACTGGAGTCAATTCAGGGCAATTTAATGGTGCGGTTTCATAATACAGACACACACACATCTCATCACTCACTGTGCTTTGCCTCAAGGATTAATCATAATCTAATTACTTTCAATTTTTTTTTTCATCGAGGTTATTTTATGCCTTCCAAGGCTGTTTTCCCTCTAACTTTTGGGAGATAGTAAAATCCAATTTTTTGATCCCAAGCGTGCATTTTGATTTGTCCATCACGTTTCCCTTTAAATACTTTGTAAGGTTAACCCACGATTTTGGTCAAACAAGAATGTTATATTCAGCATATTTCAGTCATATAAAAACGTTGTAGTGGTTGAATCGATGCGGTTGAACTCTTTAGAATAAGAAAGGGTAAAATGAATAAATGCAACATTTTTAAGTGTCTCGCGCTAATTTTGCCTTTACGATTTCTTTAGCTTCTAGTAATATTTATATGTAATAAATTTACTTATTTTAAAAACAATAAGAATGTGAAAATGGCAAAATTTAAGTAAAAAAAATCCTCCTAGTTGTAAGAAATTCAACAAGTTGGGTAGACAGACCTATGCTCATGTCAGAAGGGTTTTGTACTCAACTTACAAAATGCAGTAACCAGCAACGAATAAAATCAAGAAACATGACAAAGACGATTTTATTGAAGAAAATGTGAAACTCGAGGATCATACTATTATTAACAAAGTTGAAAGAATTGTGAGTTCTGAGGTATTTGTTTCAGTTATACCCATAGATATCTCCCTTGATAATTTTTCCAGATTTTTCAGAAACACATTTTTCATGTATTTCCCCCCCCCCCTGTGCCCCCACTGAAGCAAAAACTGTCAGTTTAAGAACTGTTTTGAAAAGCTCTCATAGAGAACTTTCAGTTGATATTCATATCGGCTACCTTTCATGAAATTTTTTTCAGGGCCCACTCCTCTGTACTGTAATCATCGATTCATGGCCTATTTTTTCGAATCCTAGAATGGTTACAAAGCCCTTTTGCTAGGAGCTCTCTCCTGCCTCTTCGACTTGTTTCAATTGTATGTAGTCATCTTCATGATACCTATCATTCCTGAAATTTTCATGCAAATCCTAGCAAAGCTGTAGTGTCTAAATCGATAAAAAGCGCATATGGCTCCATAGCCATATGTTTCCATAGAAATACAGGGCATATTGTTCCATAGTAATACGGGCAAATTCAAACCGCTATAACTTCGTTAAATACTATTCGATCTTTATGAAACTTCCAGAAAAGATCAATCTTATAGAAAGACATCTGTTTGCTAAAATTTATTGAATTAAAGGGTACCGTTTAGATTTTATTCAAGAAAACTAAAAATCGATAAATCATACTATTACTAACAAAGTTGAGTGAATTTTGACTTCTCATGTATTTGTTGTTGTTGTACTCATTAAGGCCTATATTCATGATTTTTTTCAGATTTTTCGGATGGAAGGTTTCCAATCGCGAGGGGGGGGGGGGGGTACGCGAAAATTTCGTATATTTCCCCTTCCCCCCTCGGTACCGATAAGGCAATTTTAAGACTTGTTTTGAAAAGACCTCATTGAGACCTTTCCAATGACACCCTACTCGACTACCAATGGTGAAAATTTTTTTTTGAGGGGTCACCTCCCTATATGGGAAGACCCCCCTTAAACCCCTTTGAAAAATTTTTCCACCCTTGAACTTTCAAGAGGTCACCACTTCTGACCTTTCCTAATAGTTTCATGGCTGTAGCCTCGATAATTTCGGAGAAATAGTGCTGTGACATACAGACGGACGGACGGACAGACGGACACAGGTCGTGATTGCAATAGGGTTTTGTATTTTAGTACAAAACCCTAAAAATGGTTTTGGACTTCTTGCTGGTCATTTTACCGTCAAATTTTCGGAAGTAAAAGTTCTTGTCTTTAGCTTTTACTATATTACTCTCTTTTGTTTACGACGAGTAGGTGGCTACGACGATAAATGATGATGTCGTTGTTGTTGATGAATGATGATGTGGTTGTTGTTGATGTCGATGATGATGCTGACGATGTTGCTGCTGTAGCCGATCTTGATAACAATGTTGACTACGAACCAGTAATGGAGTTTACCTAGACTCTCTCATGGATGTTAATTCGTGAGAAGCGAGAAGAGTGGCTCAAGCCAATTTCCCTTTTTCTCGAGGGAATTGCTTGCGCCGCTGATATGTGGAATCGGCTGGCAGGTGAAGATTGCTTGTGGGACGAGGGTCTGTTTGCGCCGTGAAGCGGGCACTGACGTTGGGACGTTATGAGTCGCCACAAATGTATAAATTCAAGTTAGGTATAAAAATACTAGTGAATTGGAACAAAACGTTATGAAACAAGGGAACCTACAAAACATTTTAAATTATTTTAATCACAGTTCAATTTAAAGATTAATGATCTGTATGATCCAAAAAAAAATTGAATAGTGTAAGGGTTAAGGAGGGACCAATGAAAATTCAACCTAAAGTGTTAAACAAAATTTTTTCAAAGAAAATATTCAAAAATTATGTGTTTCAATTCAAGCTATTTGTTAGCACAGAAGTAACACTTGCATATGTATAGCAGACTACACAAATAGTATGAAGTCTAGTGAAATGAAAGTGGTATGAGTATATTTTTTAATTGGATATTGTTAAGAAGGATTTAAATATATACATGTATATGCAGTGTGCGTACGGTATTTGAGGACATGCATAAATGTGACTATAACTTCGCGATTTTTTTTTTAATTTTTTTTTCCTTTTCAGATAAGAAATGGTGGACAGCAACATCACTCAAGAAATGAAGAGACATGCGGTCATCTTCGCTATATGTGCGAACCATACAAATTTAGAGATCTCTAATTTTCTTAATTGCGCCCGTTCATTCGAGCATAAGGTTCGCCGTGAATTGGAAGCATCAGGAGGCGATACAGAATCGGTTGCAAAACGCAAAAAGCACGAACAACGTTCTGACACTGTCCAATCTACAGAATTTTTAGAGCAAGTGCAAGCTATCATAGACGATGACCCTTCAAAATCAATGAGGGTCCTTGCGAGTGAGCTTCATGGTTCTGAGCGCCTTTTTCGTAGAGTTGTCTACAAAGACCTACGGTATAAGTCTTACGTGATGCGCAGAGGATAGTTCATGTCGGTACAAACACGGGAACAGAGAGTTCTCCGATCAAAACGTCTTTTAAACAAAATCAAACACCCTGAGGCCCCAAATGGTTATAGTTTTTTCCGACGAAAAAGATTTTGACCAAGATCAAAAGACCAATCGCAGAAATGACAGATGGCTATGTTCAAATCCTACGGAGGTTCCTGTTTCTATGCACACAAAACTGTTATGGTTTTAGGTGTTGTCAGCAACGAAGGATATGTTATGCCACCACACATTTTACTCAAGGACTTCGAGTGAACGTTGCTGCATACATCGAGGTTTTGGAGACGGTAGTGAAACCCTGGATAGACAATGTAAGCGGAGGCAGACCATACATTTTTCAACAAGACTCTGCTCCTTCAAATAAAGCGATGGCGACACGAGATTGGATGGCAGAAAATGTTCATGACCGCATAACACCGAACCTATGGCCACCTAGCTCCCCAGACCTTAATCCTTTGGATTATTACGTATGGGGTGTAGTTGAGCGTGAGACCAATAAGCGTCCTCATAATACCACTACTTCGCTGAAGACTGCTATTAATTCCGTTTCTCAATATGAACAAGGAGCATTTGATTCGGGCATGTAATCGTTTCCGAACCCGGATCGAAGAGGTTATTGCTGCTAATGGCGATTTTATTGAATAACTTTATAGCCACATATTAATTTAACGTTGCATGAAAAATTCCTGAAATTTCATTAAATTTTGTTAAAAATATAAGCTAATTAATTTTACTCTCAAGTTGCCTTCAAATACCGTACGCACCCTGTACTTGTATTTTTCGATCATAACTGATAAACGTTGCAACATATGTTTGGCCTCTTGTATAAGAAAAGATAAACGAAAGATGCAAGCCGTGTGAAGTCAAAAGTCCTAATCAGTTTATAATTTAGTTTAAATTAAATATGTAGCAAAACTGTAAAATAAAAGTTACAGTTGCAAGGATTATCGTCAGATTTCATCAAATATCGCATGGCTGCTTCTTCTGTCCAGAGAAATCTTATTCTCAGCGAGGCTTTTGCAAAAAAAAAAGAAACACAATAAAACCTAGCTAATATATTGACTTATTTTTATGCGGACTTGAAAAATTGCGATGTTAGCAACTGGTTTCTATAAGAACCATGAAAAGGATCATATTTCTTTTGTTTTGCGCTTTGTATTGAAAACAACTATACAGAAATAGAAAAAAAAATTAAAATGAATTGCTAAACAGAACCTACTTCTTTCCTTTCCAGTATGCGCTCGTTGTTTTTCAGAAAGATATGCATGCGAAAGATGAGTATGCCGCCGAGCAGGTAGGGTTTGGGTAATCCGCGAATGGTCAGTTTCGTGTTGCGGTCGGTACGCGGTGCCATATTTTGAGTTTTGCGTTTTCGGTTAGAGTAGATTGTTTCGGTTTTGGATTCGAGTAGTGAATATTCGGAGGCGCGTATTTTTGGATAACGGTTTTGTGTGGTTCTTTTCCTCGAATCAAAAAGAAAAGGCACGAAAGTGAAGTAAGTTAAAGTAAAGTCGGTGGAAGATGTTCAACGCGTTTCAAATCGTGCATTTTAACCAGTGGCTGATTTTTGTATTTCGGACTTAGTCTACTCGCGACTTGTGACCGAAAATCCTCTCCAAACTAGCTAACCAGCCTGCAGCCACCTCAGAGTAGACTTAGAGTGTTCGGACTTGTCGACCTGGTGGGTAGAGTCCGTTGTCACGTTTCAACATTTCATCTATAACTGATGAGAGGTCGGTTTAGATTTCCTTCGGGAAATCTCGAACGAACGAGATTTAAAATCATTACAGTTTGTTTCACTATTATTTGCTGCTTCACTATTGGGATGTCCATTTGTTGCTGCAGCACATTAGAGTTTGTAGGCTTGGCCAGTGAACTAGTCCAATTGAAGCATAGCTCCGTGATAATAATAGCAAAGTTTAAGTTGATCCCAAGACGAAGTTACTACAGAACATTGGCACTACTGAACATCAGCCGGCCTCAGTATACCACACGTTCATTTAATTGGAAACGACTGCGATGTGATCTTACTAAATCCTTGGCATAACGTTTTCAAAACTGAAAATGGATGTTACAATTATGGCTCAACATCAAAGGACACCTTCACTTGTGCTCGCATTTAAGCATTTTGTAGTTCACATTTGAAATGTTTCATAAAAAACGAGGGTCTTTTAATTTTAAACTTCGCACAAAATATCACACAAGCTTGAGAAAATTGATTTTAAATACGATAAAATGTCTGCTTTACGTCTAACCTGATACTCTTTCATATCAATATTGTTTTTTTTAATAATTCCTCGAACCAGTTTCACACAAAACCCAAACTCAAAAAAATATTTTCACATTCCTATACAAAGTATCTGGCCTTTGACTTGTTAATACCAAACCAACATCTACCGGATATATTAACTGTTCAGTATATGATCTAAAAATTGACAAAACAAGCTGAAATTAAAGCTTCTCCGATGCTATTGTTCAATGGTCGTAAAGATCGCCGGCCAAAGATACCGCGCGCTTACCTTGCCACAAGCGTGATTCATAAAGTAGAAAATCATTTTTATTTGAAATTTCAGGCACCTTGTTCTAGCCTTGATTTTCCCACCTCGTCAATATTTCGTTGCTGAACATCTTCGCGCGTTGAATCTTCATCGGAAATAAATGGAGTAAAATATGCATTCCGCAAAAAATAATTAATTGGTCATCCAAACACCACCCAACTATCTTTTGATCTGCTAACAAATTAGTATGAAACAATCTTTAAACATTTTTTCTGTGCGAGACTTTGAGACGATCGTCATTTGTTCATTGAATCAATTTCGTTGGAGGCAATGCATAAGTTTTTTAAACTATGCTGCAGAAAAAAAGATAACAAAAAAATAAATGTTGAAAAACAAAACTAAAAAAAATCGATAATTTATGTATATAAAACGAATTAATTTTCATCTTTGAGCTTTTTTCCACTGCTTTAATTAAATGCGTCGCTAAGATGATTTTCCTGATTTTTTTCAAATCTTTTCTCACCGTCTCTGTCTTTTCGCGTATCTTCAAGTGTTGATGGAAATTAAGAAGATTGTTCATCTCTTGTAACATCGAGTTTTATCGATTTCGTTGGCATTTCATAATACCGTGATATAAAAGCTTAGATTGGCGACACTAATTTCCAGTTGGTTGAATGATTTTCACGAGTGACCGACGACGGAGACGTGATCAGTGACAAAGATGGTGTTGAAATTATTTGTAAGTGACACTCCTTGAATTTTTGTACCAAGAAAATACTTCTTTTTAACATCCAAGTGTAATGTGAGTGATAGAAATTGTTTGAATTTGTGATCCCTTGCTTCATGCCTTGAATGGACGTTTATTGCCTCAGATATACCTAATCAGTGCGAATATTTATGTTTTACAGTTACTTTTGTTCGCGATCCAATCAGTTCAATTGGCGCCAGCCAAGCACACATACCAAGGATTTAAATTCCCAAGAAATCAACGACAAACCCTTGGCGCGAATGGATTTAACACAGCTGGATTTGGACAAACTGCTTCCGGCAGTCAACAGGATAACTCACAGCTACTCTCAGGAACTACTAGTAATCCATTAGGAAGTTTTGGTTCTAATGGATTTGGACAATCACAAAATCAAGGTCTTATCCAATCAGTTTTTGGCCAAGGACAAAATTTAGGTTTCGGCCAAACCAATGGATTCGGTAGCACTGCAGGATTGGGTCAAAATCAAAACCTTGGCCTTGGATTGAACTCGCAAACACCGAGTACTGGCTTAACCGCTGAGCAAGCTTATGCTCAAATCGACGCCGAATTGGCTCAAATCCAAGCAGCTGGACTAGGAGCTACCCCTAATCAAGGGCTTGGAGCTAACTTAAACCAAGGACTTGGATCGAGCTTGAATCAGGGAGTCGGAGCTAATTTGAACCAAGGACTAGGAGCTGACTTGAGTCAAGGACTCGGAGCTAACTTGAACCAACCCCTTGGAGCTAACTTGAACCAAGGACTCGGAGCTAACTTGAATCAAGGATTTGGAGCTAACTTGAACCAACCCCTTGGAGCTAACTTGAATCAAGGACTTGGCGCTAATTTAAATCAAGGATTTGGTCAAGCTTTCGGCCAAGATTCATCAGCACTTAATCCTGGCTTAGCTCAAGGTTTCCCACAAAATCTACCCCAAGCTCAAGACTTGAATCAAGGATTCAACCAACAATTAGGTTCTAATTTGCAACAATTTGGTGCTACTGGTAACTTGCCGCCATTTGGTGGCGCTAACCCCACTCAGCCCCCACTAAATCCTCAAATCTTCACTCCAGCTAGCCCTGACCTAGAAAGCTCATTCGGTGGAGCCAATGACGATCAACAGAAACCAATTGAAATCGGCGGAAGACCAAACAAGAACTTCAACAAATTCCCCCAACAGGGCGCATATGATGAGGAAGGACCAATCGTTACCAAAGACTTCTTCTTGCATGCCGCACCGGAAGAGTTTGATGAAAATGTCGATCTGGAGAAGATCAAATTGGGACCAAGTAGAAAACATTACAATGTAGTATTCATCAAGGCTCCATCATTGTCACCAAAATCAGCTGCATTGCAATTGCTTCAAGCTAAGAGTGAAGAAAAGACTGTCATCTATGTCCTCAATAAACAGCTTGATCCTGCTGAAATTCGCGCCAATATTAAACAACTTCCAAATAATGTCAACAAACCAGAAGTGTTCTTCATCAAGTACAGAACTCCTGAAGAAGCTGCTTTCGCTCAACAAAAGATTCAAGGTGGGTTTTAATCGTGACCAGTTTTAAGAGTAAGTTCATTGTCATTCCTCATTTAATTGAACCTTTATTTTTTTCCTCAGCTCAATTTGACGCTTTAGGTGGAACCTCACGAGTATCTGATGAGGGCATCTCTCCACTTTCATCAGTGGTTGGTGCTCTTGATGCGCAAAACCAGGCTGAATTTGACGCCCTCCAACAACAAATACAACAGGCACAACAGCAGCAACAACAGGATCAATCTTTGCCACAAAACGGACAACAGCAACAACTCCAACAACAACAACTCCAACAACAACAGCTCCAACAACAACAACAACTCCAGCAACAGCAACTCCCACAACAGCAGCCAGGACCTAGCTTTGCCAACGGAGGCCCACAAAAATTGCCAAATGGAGGAGATATCAGTTTCAATCAGGGTCAACAATTTCAACAAGGATTAAATGAAGGTACCGACTCACGTATTAATTCCGGTGAGGGTATAATTGAACCTCGTATTGGACCAGGTAAACCTATTGAATTGGATGGTGAAGCAATTGGTAAAACGCAAAATTTTGGTGCAGCTGGACAAGTTGATTCCCGATCAAGACGGTTACAACCCCGGAAGAGTAAGCCACGTCATTGAATGAGCAAAATTGGATGGAGCATTAGATTCTAGTTATATAGTGAAATTTTTTTAGTGAATAAATTTTAATTTTATTTATATTTAAATTTTATGCGTTTTTGTTGTTTACTTGTTTGTGGTTAGCCTTGTGTTTTAATTAATATGGTTTTCAGATACGCCGCTATACTCAGATACTTCCTAGATACCAAATTTAAGCCATTCTTTTGTAAGTCACGTGGGTTAAAATATTACATGCACGCTAGTCCGGCCAAAATAAGAATACAAAATATTGATGTTAGTTAACAGGTTTTTTTTCACTCGTATTTCCTTAATAAAGCATATTTGGAAAGATGGTTTACCTCCTGCTGTTTGACGACGTTTGCTCACCAAATCTACATAGATATCTTGTTTGATATGTCAAGCATCTCGTCATAAATTGTCAGTTAAAGCATGTTGTAATTCTTAATAGAGCGCAGCATGGCTTCTTACTCAAGGACTAGTCCATAGGTGCTGGATGAATAGTTTCTAGGAGTATACTTTCACCTTGGCTGTTGACGTTTTTTCTCATTTGTCAATATCATTAGCCCATATTGGGCCCTGGCTTTCTGCGTCCTCCAGTTTTACCAACGAATACCTTCGCCCTTCATCCATTCATTGCACAGGTCCAGCGCATTGCAGCTTTTGGTGTTTTTTCACAGTAGAGAGTTCTGGCTTTTCAAACTGTTCGTATAACTCATTGCTGTATCCTTTTCTCACTGACCCGCCTCTCGTTTAGTGAGTACAATGTACCTCAGGGTCCGCTTTTTGGAAGCAATCAAAACATTTTTAGATGCTGTGGTGTCTATTCATAGTTTTCACCGAGTTTTCTTATTTGCAGAAGTAGTCGCTAAAAATCTCTGGCTTATTTCCATAAAAGGTATTGCGTAGCCCGCGTGGTGTAGTGGTTGTTTGAGTCAAGACTCTTTTGTCCCGGCTTACAATAGTGCTCTTGTCCGTAATCCGCAACACGCACAACCAAATAAGCTTTAAAATCAAAAGTTCTTCTTAGTACTCCAAAAATTATTATTCAAAATTGAATTTCAAAGAAATAACAATCACTTCTTAACGAAGAAGATCTCCCATCAAAGGTTGGGATGGAATCCGTTCCAGCTTTACCGAGTCCAACATCACTGATTGCTGGAACCCCTGATACTCGTATGTTTTGGAGCGAAATAATTTAATAGACTCCAAAGCCAGATTCTCCAAAGCTTCGTATTCTTCGTTGTATGTCTTAAGAGAGTTTGCATCCTTCTCAAATGAGCTATACGTTGTCGGATGCTATTCCTCGCAACTCTCTCATTACTTCCTTAGTCTTATTACCGTTTTTCCAAGGAGTGCTCCGGTCAGGCTCTTTTCGGCCCCGGATAGCTCCGTCAGAGACGGCGCAGGCGCCACTCGTCCGCCATTGGAGCCCGATTGGAGCCGCCGAACGAGGTTACGGCTCCCTGGAGAACAAAAAGTGGAATCCTACCTACCTCAGATCCTATTCTACAAAATCGTAATCCCCTACAACACCTAAATAAAACTTTGGAAAAGCCAGGAAGAAACTTTAAGCGCGACTACCCACAAAGAGCGCTTGGCAATCCCGCGACTTCAAAACGACGCCAGTAAATTCTCTTCTTAGGAAAACAAGATATCTTCCCGCACACGAGCAAGAAGTTCACAATACGAGTAAATTCACTTCAGTTAATCTTTAACTTTAACATTAAAGTTTCACAAGAAAATATACAATAGAATATTGACCAACACCTACGACGGTGATTCCGCTGCCGCTGATGTTGGGATCCCCAAATAATTGGTTTTTGCTTTCTTCATTTTTTGATTTATTTCTAGATCTCTCCAGATAATTGGTTTTTGCTTTCTTTACTGATCGCGTTTCTCCGGTAGATTCCTGTTTCCACTCGTACTCCTCACAAGATGGTTTTATCTGCTAGAAAGAAGAACGGGAGATCCTTCCGTCCCCTTTTGCATCCCTCGTGGGTTGTAATTTGTGCATCGCTGACGTGCCGTCTTTAAATTTTGTAAGTTTTGTATGTTTTGAACGTTTGCATTGTTATAAGTTCTTTGGGCTTACTGTTGAGCATCGTTTCGTGCAATCGTTTCACCAGCTCTCATGGTTCCTTGTGCATATGCTAGAGACCAAGCCTGAACAGCTGCTGGTGTTCGAAAGCTCTTAGGGATAGCCATGGAAGCGGCAGCTGCTGTTTGATGCATTCTTTGGACATTATTTTGAGATTGCGTTCCTGCCTAATAAGCATTCTTTCTGATTTGTTGCTGTTGTTGCTTCTGCTGGCCTCCATTTGGTACAGTATTCAAAATTTTCGGAGTCACCGGTGGCCCTGTTGGTTGTCTCGTCCAATGAGCCGAATCATTGATATTCTTCGACGCTATCAGCAGGTTTGAATACAATAGTGCTCGAATTCGGTTCCATTTTGATACCAGTCAAACGAATCACAGCAACAGATTCACTGGAGAGCAATTCATTAGGAATGCCTTGAACCTTGCAACAAAATTTCAGGTAGGCTAGATCCCATCCTGACAACAGTACCGCCTTTTGCCTCAGGTTTTCAATCTCACCCTCAAAGTAGAAGAGCGGTACAAGTTGCTCGTTCCCTCGTAACGCATATGGCACGACCGACTCCTTGTTTATCCCTATGAATCCACATTTGTCCGAGGGGCTTTTACTGCCTGTTACCAGCTTTCTGTAGCATATATCCAAGAACTGGTAGAAATTATTTGCGTCACTCAATCGCGCCACAAGGTCCTTCAACTTAAACATTTCCCACCCAAACTGGGCATCACAGTGCTTATGGTTGACTTCATTCAAGAGCCGACTTTCTGCTTCCGTAATGTAGTAGCTCCGCACGTAGGTACAACTACTGGAGATAGCGAGGTGCAAGTAGTTCAAATATTTGCTCAGTAGCTGCATCTCTACCATCCGGACGGCGCAGTACTTCTCATTCTATCGAACAATGTAAGGGATGAAAATCGTCCCGAAGGTCACCCAGACGAAGTGCCTCTTCGGACTCTCCTCATCGCAAGTCTTCTTGTCCGAGCCGTTCTCGCTTGCAGTCCCAGCTGCTTGCCCAGCAGCAGGTGACGTTGCCACAGCTGCTTTTCCATTTATCACCGTACCGATTGCATTTACCTGACCATTGGAGGCAACGACAGGCGCTGCCACCATCCCAGTGGAACCGATTATTGTTTGGGGACTCCTGCGGGTCAAGTAGTTAAGAATGTTGGTTTAGCCATTTGGCTGTGACCCCATTGTGCTCGTCACATTCCCCTCCACTTGCCTGCCTGCTAGTTGTTGTTGGCTTTTGAGGTTCGTCAGTTGTTGTTGATGTTGTTGCTTTTATTATTATTATGAAGATATTGTGGGCTTAGTCTATCACGGTTCGGGTTCGATAAGCGTTGCAAATCCATCACACCCGAACGGGTTTCTATATGAAGTTCTGCATTTCTGGGTGAGGGTCCGTCACAATGTTACAAATGTTTCTCCATTCAACTTGTACTTGGTGTGTGGGTCCGAACTCTGCCAACACGACGATCTGCATGGCCATGGCTCGGGTCAGCCACTCTAAGAATTTGTTGAGTTCACTTAATACAAATTCATAATACCTGATACATTTTCGTGTACGTTACTTTACGCTTTCTTTTCTGTACGTTGAGTTTACAAGATATAAATTCATAATATCTAAGACATTTTTGGCGTGCGTTACTTTACGCTTTCTGCTCGTGGGCTTTGCGTTTATTCGCGGCTGATTGTGTAAAGTCATGACAAGACCTCTTCGTGGTCGACGCGAATTTAACCTACATGCCGTTACCCCGTAACAGTCTGTCCAGCCTGGTTTCAAAATATGCAAGTGAATACCCCTTTTCACTGTAGTTTTTGAAATTACTGTCGTTGCGATATTGATTTCTTGTAGTTTATCCGCCATGATGTCCCCAAACTAGTACCGATGATCCAAGTACACCTAGTTGTAGCTATACAAAAATTACTCTAATTCTAAGAATCGCAGGCCTATATACTGCTGATGACTAATTTCTTTCAACTAGTGATAGTCTGAAAAATAGATACTTTTAATTTCCTAATATAAACTTTTAATGGAAGGACCACAAAACAAAGAATCAAAATCACGGTAATCCCAACAATGGCCCAAGCTGGCTAAAAAATGTCTCAATTCCTTCCAATATTAACAAGGATATAGAAGAAATTAGTGCTATTCATCACGCGACTCTTGCACATGAACCATCTGAACAAGAGCCAGAGATACTGCAACGATTTTCTTGCAACAGGAAACTCCAACGAGTCGTCGCTTTATGTCTACGTTTTGGATACAATGCTAGAAACCTATCACTTAAGCAATTAGGCTATGATGCTTCCGAACAATTAAGCAACTCCGAAGTACTCTGCATTCGACTCGCGCAAGCACACTCCATCCACTTCGAAATTAAATAGCTCATACGTTCAAATTCTGTATCCACCACAAGCAAGTTACAACAACTGGTCGCATGGCTTGAAACAGACGGTGTTATCCAAGTAGGTGGATGAATCTACCATGCACTCGTACGGGAAGAAGCGAAACATCCAGCCATCATTCCAAAGGGATCATTAGCAAAGCTTCTTATCAGACGCGCTCATCAGCAAACACTACATGGAGGAAGCCAATTGATGCTGAGTACATTACGCCTTAAATGTTAGATCCTCTCAGGACATACACCAACTCGGAGCGTTCTTAAGGATTGCATACCTTGCTTTAAAATGACTGCAAGGCCAAATGAGCAATGATGGGTGCCTTACCTCCAGCCTGAGTCCGTTTTCAAAAACCATTCTTGGAAACAGATGTGGATTACGCATGTCCAATAAAAATACGTTGGAGTTCTGGACGTGGCTCAAAGACTACGAAGGCATATGTAGCTATTTTCGTTAGCATGGCTACCAAGGCTTTCCACATCGAACTTGCTTCTAACTTATCGACACCAACTTGTCTAGCAGCAATTTGACGATTTTACAGTGACTGTAGCACAAATTTCCAAGGCGCACAAATTATTCTACAAAAATAATGCAGAGAGGTGACAGAGAAAGCTGCATCAGAACTGACACAAGAACAAATAGAATGGAAGTTCATCCCAGCTAGAAGTCCACACGTCGTTGAACTTTGGGCAGCCAGTGTTAAGTCCATGAAACGGTACTTATACAAAACAATTGGTCAGCAATGTTCTGCATGTTTGAATTCTAGACCCTTAACTGATGTAAATTGTGATCCATCAGATGCAAGTACGTTGACACCAGGTCATTTTATCAAATTAAAGCTGACCCACGTGAAAGCAACATCACGCTCCTGAAAAGATGGAAGTTAGTGCAATATATGAAGCACTATTTTTGGCACAGATGGTCACGTGATTATTTAAACCGATTACAACAAAGACCTAACCAAATATTAAGGAGACATCGTTTTAGTAAAAGCTGCCAACATACCATCCATGCAATGGCCCCTTGCAAAAGTAGTCACTACTCCTCCAGGTGACGATGGTTTAGTTCACGTCGTCACTCTAAAACTAAGTTTGAAATTTACCAAGCGAGCGATAACGAAAGTTTGTAGTCTTTTTTTGTGACGGGGAGGTGAATGCCCATTTACACAAAGAGTGTGGGACTCCCATGCTCGCAAGAAGGCGACTGGACTACCCACTAAACAGAGAATCTAGCCTGGTATCGTTTGGCACGTTGCTTCGAGCCAGGTCTCGTTTTGTTCAAGCTGGGCGATCCCTCTTCTAGCGGGAGGGGAGAGAGGGAGAGGAAGCGCCAGACAAGCGATCCCCCAGCCCAAACACCTCCAGCTGCTGTGAGTCCCTTTTATATTTTAGGACTGCCCGAACATAATGTTCCACCTGGTTCCATTTGTCAACCGATTCTAGCATCACCGCGACTATATTATTTGGGGTGAGCTTTCCCGTCTCCCTCTAGAGGTCCCTTCGCAGTCTGTCTTATTTTATGCACGCACAAAATGTGTGGCAGGCATTGTCTTCTTCTCTTGGCAATACCGACAGTCGAGGGACCGTGACCTACCAATCTTGTGCAGGTAAGACTGAAAACACCCATGCCAGTTCAAAAGCTGGGTCGGATGGAAGTCAGTCTCACTATGTCTATGATTTAGCCACGGTCTCACATCCGGGATGAGGTGCGCAGTCCACCTTCCCGTCGTGCAATTCACCCAAGACTGCTGCCAATCGTTGAGTGAGCTCTATCTCTCCTCGTGGACAACTATCTCCCTCGCATCCTCGTTCGACGCAGACATATAGAGCGGCACTGTCTAGCAAGGAGGCCGGCAGGTATCACGCCTGTAATGACTTGCACCGCCGAATCAGAGACTGTCGGATACGAAGATGCAATCCTCAGCGCTCCTCTTCTCTGTGCCTGAGCCAGGCGTTTTCGGTAAACCTTCTTACTGAGAGCGTCGCCCCATACCTCTGCTCCGTACAGTAGCACTGACCCTACAGCACTCATCAAGAGGCTTCTACTTGATTGGTTGGGTCTCCCTACGTTGGCCATAAGTCGACTCAGAGTCGATACTCCTGAACCAGCTTTCTCAGCCGTTGCCCTGATTTGCTCAGAAAAATTCATCTTCGAGTCGGTCAGTAGCTCCAGGTACCTCATCGCTGGTTTCGATTCGATTTGTATGTCTCCAATACTGATCATTCTTACTCTAGGGATTCTCTTTTTTTATCAAGATGACCACTTCGGTTTTCTCTAGTGCTAAACTGAACCCGAGAGTAGTCATCTAGTCCCTCACTCGGCGCATTAGCATACCTAACCTAAGTTGCGCTTGTTCAACGGTGCATCCAGCGACCAGAGCCGCAACATCATCAGACAGCCAATCAAGCGTAACTTATCGGGCATCTCCAGTCTCAGTAGCCCGTCGTAAGACACGTTCCACGGGTCCGGACGTAGGATAGATCCCTGGGCAATACCCGATGTAACAGCCATCCTTCGTTGGCCCTGTGTCGTGTCATAGAGCAGGCTTCGATCCTTTAGGTAGTCCCTCAAAAGCTACATTAGATATTCTGGAACTTGAAAAGGCTTTTCCAGCGTATCCAGAATATCCACTCATCTAGCGGAGTTGAAGGCGTTCCTGACTTTGAGTGTCACCAACAGGACGATCCGTCGCTTGGTGCGACTATGTGCCTCTGCCTTTTGGACCACGCTCACCACGTCTGCAATCGCATCAATAGTAGAACATCCTGCTCAAGCCGTACCGCCGAGGAGATAGGCCCCCAGCAGCACGAATCGCGTCAGTGAGTTTTCCCTTGATGAGTTTCTCTAGCACTTTTCCAGAAGTGTCTAGCATGCATAACGGGCGGCATGCAGGCGGCGATTCGGGATCAGCACGAGCCTCACCACATTCCAGCGTTGAATGTTCTGAGCAGCAAGTCAGGACAATGATGATAGACAAGCCACAACACCTCAGCTGGAACACCATCTGGGCCTGGAGCCCTTCTCGCTTTCAATGAAAGGACTGCCTCTTCCAGTTCCAGCTGTGTGCAGCGTGACAGCTTCAATACGGACGGGATAGGCGGGGAAGAGTGCCTGCACTATCTCGTCCATCTTTTCCGCGTCATGTATGCAAGGTTTCCGTAGGGCACCAAGCTTTCGCATAACTAGCTTGTAGCCAAGGCCCCACGGATCCTTGTTCACATTGTCCACTAGATCTTTCCAGCAGCGAGCCTTACTGTTGTTAATCAATTTGCGAAGGCATTTTCTACCCGACATATATGCTGCTACCCGGTTGCATTCCTCATCACAGTTCCGTACCCGTTGAGCCTCACGCGGAAGCTTGTGACACTCTCTTCGCTTTTCAGCGATTTCAATCGACCACCAGTACACTGAGGGCTTGTCTACGTTGCATGCAGTCGTGATGATGCTCATAGTTGAGTTCACCACGTCTTGAACTGCCAGTTCTTCCGTCCCCTGCGATTCTTCCTGCAGCAGGGCACCTGCTGTGAGTACCTCGACAAACCTCTCGACGTCCTTCCTTCCGATGTTCCACCTAATTTTGGAAAGTCGAAAGCACGGACGTCGGGAGACTGATCTCAAGCAGAATGCACTGATGATCACTGGGTGAGTAGTCCTCTAATACTTTTCAATTGTGTATCCTCCGTACTAAGGACTTCGGGGCGAATGTCACGTCAGGTAAGGTTCCTTCAGAGCCAATAAGGCGGAAACCAGGCGTATTTTTGGTGTTTAGTATGACGAGCCACCATTTATAGGATTAATTTTCCCCGTGGATTTGTTTGGAACATGCCCCATTCGATTGCTTTAGCGTTGAAGTCCCCCACAACAAGCACGTTGTCAACTGCGTTCGAGGTAGCTCCCTCCGAAGCATTCAGCTTGGCTTGGAAAGATCATATCGATTCATTTGGCGTTAGGACACACTCAAGAAGGTGGTGCCTGAGAGCCTAACCAACATGAAACCATCCCGCCACCGGCAGCTTCTGCGTGGAAATCCTTTTCCCAACCCAGATGGTGGCAGTACCAGTTTCATCAGGATACCATGATGCCGAACTTTTATCATAGTGTTGCCTACTCAGCAGCATAAAGTCGGCTTTCATATCCCTCGCAAACTGCTCAAGCAGATTTTGGGCGGTTGGACTGCCGTGTAGGTTTAGTTGCAGCATGCGGGTCATCGAAATTCTCGTTTTGCCTTGGCTAGGACTTCCTGGAAAACCCGGAATTTTCCTGATCCCAAGACGTGTCCAAAATCAGGTTTTGGATCAGCATCCTTGCAGAGAATACAGTATGCCTCCTTCGTACACTCTTTTCTTTTATGTTCCGTTTCACCGCATTTCTAACATAGGGAACTCCTTTGCGTACTTGTGTGGTGTGACCATAACCAAGGCATTGGAAACATTGAAGCGGCGTTGCTCTTTGCTGTATCCTACAGACAACCCACCCTATTCGTACTTTGCCCTGTTTCAGGAATTGTTCGGCGTCCTTTTCGGTCAAATCAATGATGGCCATGCGTTGTCCCCTTTGGTTCTGTGGTGTCAGCTTCGCTTTGATCCTGCCCACGCTAGTGAGCTCCCGGCCACGTCCGTGACGCGGTCAATGTCTCTTATTTCGATCGTTGCCATCGGCCCGAGCGAAGCTATAGTTGCACTTTTGCCGAGCACTTTCTTTACTGCGTTGCAGAATGCTTCCCTATTGTCGGTCTCTGCTCCGAATTCGACAAGTATGTGGGCCAGCCACATAGGTCGTACTGCTTTAATGGCATTGTTGGTATCTTCGGGCCTTACGTTTCCCCTGATATCCCACAGCACCTCTGCGTAGGATCGGCCACCTTGTAGTTTTAGGCGCAGTGCCTGCTGCCGGGATCATCGCCGCAGCTTCTTTCTCTCCTGTTTCGCATCAGGTCGTTTTCTTGTTGGGCCTCCATGCGAGTTTTATTTTCTGGCACTTTTTGAAGGAGTTTCTTTGCGGCTTTCTTCGCTCCTTTTGTCAGCACTATCTGGACCCCTGATCTGGTGTTCCGCGCCCATTAAGTGCCTCGTCCTTCCTTCTTTTACCCCGATCTCCTTCGATTGGGCTAGACAGCATTCTTTTATTGATGTTTGATGGTGGAGTTATCTCCTCGTGCCCTTTAGATTTAGCGCTTCTTTAGCCTTCTGCTCTTCTTCGGCCTTCTGGTCCTCTTCAGCCTTTAACCAGCTCCTACGATAACGCCCTATGCTGTGTAGGAGCTCCTCTAGTTCTAGGAGCCTAACCTTTACTCCTTTGATGATTCTCGACGAGTCGCATGCAGATTGTATTCTTTTTAGAACATTTCCCTCTTTTTGGATTAGTCTTTCTTCTTCATGTCGCTGGGCGGCAATTGAACTTACTTTGCGACCACCTCTATTGGGAGAGGTTATCGCCTTTTGCTTCCGAGTACACTACTTTTGCCACATTTTCGACGGTGGCGATGAAATCACACAACGGCGCTTTATTGTCTGGTTACACCTGTCTTTTCCTGCCGTAATCTCTTTGTGAACTTCAGGATGGTTCTTTATTATTTCGGGATTTAAGACCTTTGCTTTGGTCGTTTTGGTAGCGACCACAGCTGTTCTCGCTGTTCTTTATATTTGCCTCCACCGCTCGAACATCGGGCACGTTCTGCAGGATTTTCCACCTTTCCTTTTTAGGGCACTCTGGCGTTCGTATCAGTTTTTTGCTGCACCCGGACATCGCAGGAATCTCAGTCTAGACAAGACCATCTGTTAATCTCCGTTTTTTGTCCGTCCTCAGTGTTATTGTATTCATTGCCATTTTTGTCATCGTTAGTACAGCTCCCGATGTGCTGTTAACATCATGGCTGCAGCCGCTAGTTATGTCGTCATTGTTGTTATTTTTGGTTTCTTTTTTTGGGCTTTTTAAAATCTTTTTTTAGATTATATTAAATGTTTGAAAAAAAAAAAATATATATATATATATATATATATATATATATATATGTATATATATATATGTATATATATATATATATATATATATATATATATAATATATATATATATATATATATATATATATATATATATATATATATATATATATATATATATATATATATATATATATATGTATATATTATTAAATCACGTTTTATTTAAAATAAAATGTAAAATTAACGAGAACTCCTCCCCTCGTAGAATGAAGACAATGAATAAAGAAGCAAGAAAACCACCGTTAATTTATTATTAGAAACAAAAATGTAAAAAAGGCAAATAACTTATCCCCAAGTTCAACGAAGAGTCCAGTGCAGCTACTTTCACACTTCACTTCACAAATTACTATCTTATTCAAATTAATTACCACTCCGAGTGATTTCAATTCACAAAACGATATTTCTACGTACTGTTATACATATTTTCAAAGAAGAGAAGAAAAAGGATATTTGGATATTCCTCAAACTCATTGCAATCTTTTGTATGGATTTTCTAAGAAGAGAAGAAAGAGAACATCTGGATATTCCTCAGTTTGATTTCATTACTATAAGGCGATTGAGCGCTAGTGTATTTTAAATATTTCATGTTTCAATAATATTGTATTGACTATTTTAATGATTTTCATAGTGTCCGTGTAGGACACGGGTGCCGATGGTCTGGCACAAGTGTCAGCGAGCTATAAACAAGACGGAGCTCAGCTAACTAGCTTCGCTTAACGACCGCGTACGCGTGCTTGACGACTAGCATTTGAGGGATCATATGAGGCGGGTTCTTGTTGAGCCACGAAGCTACATTACAAAATACTTATCACGCGTACTCTACTCTACAAGACGCACCGATCAATTTTTATTATCTTTAGAAATGTTCTATAAGGTGTCAATTAAGCTACTCTACAGTAATTCAATATTTTTTTGCCCTCGTTAAAGTTAGCGGACACGGAGGCTTGAGACAAACGCAAACATTACACAAGAAGCAACCGTTACTTTCTCCGAAGAAGGTCGTTGCATTACAAGGGGAATGTCAAACCTAAAGGTGTTAAAGTGGGTGAAGTGAACCACTCATCTCTGCCTAAAGGATGGAAACTTGACGGATGTAGTTTACTTTACACTAGTAAAACAACAAACCAAGCAGTTTCGACGGGGTGACCACCTTATCTCTTCAGGAGCAACCACTCCTGATCACCACGGGGCGGCTCGACTGCTTATGTTTATTACACTATGACCGAATTTCATCTATGTTTTGTTACTAGACAATTAGTGTCGCAATCAATATGTTTCATTCGTTTCTTGTACATTGGAGTTCAGTGACAGTAGTCACTACGAATAGACATGTTTTTGTTTGTGTCAAATATAATTAATCTGTTAAAATATTTTATTAGAAAATTGGAAAAAAAGAAATCTAGTACTTCCCGATTGGACGAATGGAGAAATTTGTACAAATATTGCAACGTTAGGAATTGGTCCATTGCGATTGAGGACGATTTCATTTTCCTTTGGGGAAGAAAATATCCACATGTCAAAAATTTTCAAATAATAGTTCGAGAACATTGTGAAAAACTTGGAATCTGTCAAAATTCCGGCACAAGCTCACATCAGCACAACCAAGACCCGAGAATGCAATTTCATCGAGAAAGAACTTCAAGAAATAACAACAGATAAGAATTTTGTTAAAATGTCGGTTCCAGATCATTGTTTACCTACAACCTCTTCTTCAAAACAAGACTTAGAAAAAGTGATTGAAGATGACATGAGAACATTCAAAAAGCACCGGATAAATTAGTTTTCAAGCCATTAAATAACGATAAATTTGACCTTAATAGTCAATTTACGTCTAATAATTTTTCCATACTAAATAAGTTCTCACCCTTAGCAAGTGGTAACGTTATTCAGGATAATCTAGATATTGCTAACAAATCCTCATGACTTCCACCCATTTATTAATATTAAGCCTATAACGGTGAAACTTATTTTCTAAAAATTCGCTACGTGAAGGTACCGGATTAAGTCTTTTTCGGACTCGTTCCACAAAATTATTACTGAAAAAATCTAAACATTTGACTTCATTCTCAATTTAATGAAGGAAAAGAAACTGGGAGGACATTCGTTTACGCCTTCCATCAGACGTAACCCTATAATAATTCTCAAAGGGTTGAGTACTTTGTTCCCTATTCCCGAAATAAAAGATGATGTCTTGTCACAAATTCCAGAACTAAACAATTTTGAGACAACAAATTTATCAACAGCATGGTCTCGCCGTAACGATGTAAAGTTAAATAATATTCAAATTCAAGTTAAGTATTGACGATGATCTAAAGAAGCTTCCAAAAATCCGTTTTTTATTGCATCATAGAATAACTTGGGGAAAACCAAAGAGGGGTGATTTGACACAATGCTACAGATGTCAACATTTTGGGCACGTATCCTCAAATTGTGGATATGAAAAAAGATGTGTTGCTTGCGGAAAGGAACACAAAGATGATGTGTGCTCGCATAAGGGTATCATTGATGAGACTTTGAATAACCCTGATACTCCTCCTGTGTATTTTGTGCTATGCTCCTCAACTGGCCATCCAGCTAACTTTTCTGGCCGTCCAGAAAGAGTAAAATTAAGAATAAAGTTGGCAGAAAAACATGCTGCAAAAGCAAATCCAATGTCATATAGTATTCTACCTAATAACATTCCAAGTTTCTCTTTCACTCCAGCTAATAACAATTTGCTTTATTCAAATGTGTGACAATTAAGTAATGAGTCTGATTTTATTGCCGCGCTTGTGGTAAACCTGCGACCTTCAAATTCCCTTCCCCTTCCCTGGAATCTTTTCTCTGTCTACTGATATATTTACCATCGCTCTAGCTTGTTTAGTTCGCCTGCTGTGTCGTGTTGAGTAGACGTGTGTTGGTGGTGCTCGTCACGAAAACAGAGAAACTAAATCAAGAGCAATGCGTCGCGATAAAATTTTGCGCCAGATTGGCCGAAACAGCTTCGGAAACGTATGCTAAAATTGTAGATGTGTATGGTGACAGTGCTCTTAGTGCTCTTGTCGTGTTTCGATGGCATAAAGAGTTTAAGGAGGGGCGTGAAAGCGTGGGAGACGAGGCGTGGAGCGGGAGACTAGTCGAGGTGCGGGCTGACGCGAATGCGCAGCGTGTGCGCGCTCTAACCCGTGAAGATCGGCGTTTAACAGTTCGAATGTTGGCCTCGGAGCTGGGTATGAACCGTGAAATAGTCAGACAAATTTTAACCGACGATTTTGGAATGAAAAAGTTGTGCACGAAGATGGTTCCAAAGAACCGTGCCACACCGCCCTCAGCGTGTCCCAGTATTTGGCCTCTTAAGGGATCGCCGTGTTGCAACAGCCGCCTTATTCGTCCAATATATCACCCTGTGACTTTTTTTACTCCCTAGAACAAAGTCGGTGGTAAAAGGAACCCTTTTTGAGTCGATTACGGACATCCAGGCGGCCATTGTTTTTTCAAACGGAACTCGGCTAAGTGTAGAGAACAAACCGCAATTTCCAAATTACACAATGTTTCGCAATGATATTAGTTGAGATATAGCCATCCTTGCTCATTCAAAACATATCATTTTCCAAATTCATAAGAGAAAAGTTACAAAAAAAGCAAAAAAAAGAAAGAACTTACAAAAAAAATCATTAAAAAAAGGAAATTTATAAGAAAATCATTAAAGAAAAAAGGAAATATACAAGTGTTCAATACGCGCTTGGTTTTATTTATAAATTTTATTACTTTGGTGGCAAGGGGGGTAATGCGTGTCCATCTTTCAAATGAATTTATTTCTGTTTATCTGCTTTGGAAAGTATGAAGCGGACGTGTAGCCTTCGTTCTCTTCGCGCAAATTGTTTACAACGAGCCAACGTCAATTATTGTTTGATTTACAATTATCACCCTGATGTGATTGCATGCAAATGTTCATTTAAATAAAGTATTCTGTGCATTTAATTTCACACACTTTGGCCGCATCTGCTACCACTCGTCTATTATTTACACTATTTTATCATAGTGCGCTCTTTCTTTATCCTTATCAAATTGAATTTTATTACTGTGTGGACTCTAGTAATAAGAGACAGAGTTCGTTTTGCCAAATCATTCTAGGCCCCATATATCGGGCCAAACTGCTTTCCACTATTACAGATTCAACCAACTTCTTCCCTTTTTACTAATTAATGCTGACGCGAGCAACTTTGGCTTTTTTCATGGTGTTAATTTTACTTTTCTCCTATCAATGCTCTTAAAGACATTTTGAGAATCAATCACCTTACAATCCCTTTCATAATTTATCATTCAAATCGCATAAATATTAAGATCAAAATTTTCATTTACGTAGTTTCATTCACAATTTGATCATTCATAAGGTGCAATAAATCCAAAACGCGAATACACTGACACATAAATCAGGCACTCACGCATTCACGCACGGACTAACACATCTGTAGCACTTAACTTTGTCAGAACCATCGTTCTTCTAATCGCCGAAATTTCAGCAGCAGCCAACGTATTCAATCAAAATGATCAATGAGAAAGCTACAAGTGTTTCAGTCTAGGCAAATCACTTCATCGATACTAGTGAGTTGTCAACCAAAAATGCCGCCACATCGTATTTTTGACCGCTGCGTGAAATTAAAAGCGTCCACAATTTTATTCACGTTAAATGCAATTAATTCGTACATTCAAACAACTTGATTGCAATGCAGATCACTTACACATTTATTGCGTGCATGTTTCATTCCACCGTTGCGAAATTTTCTTTGACCGAACGCGACGTTAAGTAGGGCAGTATATATGAACATTTATCAACTAAACCAAAAATTTAGCAACAAAAGTAGGTAAATTATAACTCGGTTCGCACTAGCCGTAATCCTAGAGTCTCGAGCACCTATAATTCATGGTATCAAAGTGAGGAACAACCGCGCAATTGATCAACTCAGTTTTATCGATAGACAAATCCGAAAGAGGTTAATAAACTCGTCTCGAAATATTACTTGAACAATAAGTTATGCATGAAGAAAGTCAACTTCAAATGAAAAGACCGAGTTGTTTGCTAGGGGAGACGTTACAATCCACGGCGATGTTTGATTTTACCAGAGTTCACAAAAGGGTTCCTCATAAATGTTCGGAAAACCAAAAAGTACATTTGAATTTCATTTAAAATTATAGTTTTTTGAGAGTTTGTGTTTCTTTGTTTAAATACCTCCCAATAATCACCAAAGCAGTTCACGACTCTGATGTGGGATTAGCGCTGATGATCCATTCGACAGTGGCAATCATGTGGACGAGAGCTCGCCAGCAGCAGAAACAGCTGTTGCCTTGACAAACCCCGTGCCTGTCGCTAACGCGGCCGCACTCGCTGGTGTTTGTGCTAGCGTTTCTGAGTCTCGGCTAACTTTTCTTCGTAGGAAAATGCGCCCCAAGCTTCGACAAAACGATTCGCGATCAATCGTTACAACGCTCCACCACTGACGTCGATCTTATCTCTGCAACAATTTCTCCTTGGAAACGTTTGTTTTCCTAATTAGGAAGGCCACAAAGTCCAACACTATTAACGATAACCCGATTATTTGCATCTACTCGCGCAGCCGCTCTAATGGCAAACTAAACTCCTCTCACTTTATATTGTGGCAACGAATTAATCCGTTTAGGCGGCACCTTGCCGTTGACTGTAACTAACATGAACACACCCGGTCGGCTACTGCAGCCTTCATTTACTTGTAATTTCGCCAAGGTGAAAAGTTCCACCCGTGGCTAGATGTACGATGACACAGGCTTGCAACGAGCTCCCGAATTCAAACACAAAATATGTTTCGAACCGAGCCACTGAACTGATAGTTTTGATAAACAAATTACAATCAACTTCCGAATGTACTCTTTCACTTTTCCATCTACCCTAACCCGAAAAAGAATTCTCTGACACTCTGCCACTCCGTTTCATTCCATTTCATCCCCAACTTAGTACACCGGTAAGGTGTTCCTACACAGTAAATTTATATGGCAGATTTAAATTGTACTAAATGAACTAAATTTGAACGAAGTAAAGAAAAATGAATAGGATTTGAACTGGCAATGAAAGTTAGATCTTAAAACGAATATAATTAAAGGGAAACACTTAAATTTAATATAAAGGAAAATTGATATAAAATTACATTTAATATAAAGGGAAATTGATATAAAATTATATATATTAAGAAAAATTATTTTACAAATTACGATTACAATGGAAATGGTGACATAGTGTTTTTAAATCTGCCACATAAAATCACAAGCAGGGGATAGGAAGGTTTTCGGGCAGTTTGCTTGTGAAACTGCTCGATTAATACAAATGCTTTAAAAGAACTTGTAGAGAGTAAAGTCAATTCTTTTAGTTTGGATTTTATGATCTTTTGACAATATTCTCTCCTAATGATCCCTCCTTACATCCACTTGCTTAAATTTTCGTGATTTTTTTACCAGCTTTGATGAGATCCAATCTATGATAGTAAATTTGAAAAATTAAAAAAATCTTTTGGTTCAGGTGGCTTACCGAACTTAGTAATCAAGAAATGTAGGAACTGAATTTCTAGACTTCTTGTCATCATTGCAAATAATTGCATTAATAAAGGTTACTTTTCATCTGCTTGGAAAGCAGCCACATTAGTTTCTTTGCTAAAATCAAGATCTAATGGTGATATTAAGAAATTGAGACCAATCTCTCTTCTTTTGAACCTAGGCAAAATTCTTGAAAAAAATATTCTGCGATCTTTTAAAATATTTTCTAAACCCATCATTCCTATTGAGCAATTTCGTTTGAAGGAAAAATATTCTACTGAACATGCAATCTTATATGTCCATTATAAAATTTCTTTTGTTTTGCGAAATAAAGAAGTTGCAGTGGCGTGTACAATTGATCTTGAAAAGACTTTCGATTTGGTTTGGTTAAAAGGTTTAATCTACAAGCTTTTAAATTGTAACTGTCCTATTCCTTTAGTTCGTTTTTTCACATATTTTCTTAGTAAACGTAGTTTATCGATTAAAATAGGTAGTTCCTACTCTTCTTTAATAAGTGTTTATTCTGGTGTTCCCTAGGGTTCTATTCTTGGTTCGTCTCTATTCAATTTTTATTTGGCTGATATTCTTGGTGGTCATCGAAATAATATAAATGACAATTTTAAAATATTTCTTTACGCGGACGGTATTATCCTTTTTGCAAGCGACACAAGTCCTTTAACAGCTTTAAATAAAATTAATTTTCATCTTCAAGTGCTAAAAAATGATATGTTTGATTGGGCACTGAAAATTAACCCTGAAAAATGTTAGTTAATTTGCTTTCGAAATGCTTATGGGAAAGGTCGCAGAAAGCCTCCAGCTGAAAGTAAATTACTCTCTTCATCAATTGATGGGTATAATATTCTTCTCATAACATCAATAAAATATTTAGGTATTCACTTACATCATAGGCTAAAATTTAATTACAATTTTTGGTCAATTCAGAGAAAAGCAATTGGTGCATCTGTAGCATTGTCACCTGTTCTTTCAAGCAAACTGTAAGTTGTAGTACTAAACTTTTAATGTATAAAACTCTTATTCGTCCAATTATTACCTATTGTTTTCCTGTTCGCATTCTATTTCCTCAACGGTTGCTGATGAAATTTAAATTTTTGAACGCAAAATCCTTAGAAAATGATTATCGAAATACAGAAGGCCAAACAAAAAGCATTTCAGAAACAGTATACTTTACGATGAGACCAAAATTAGACCGATTGTATTTTTCATTATCAAGCAGAGTATGAAGCGGTTAAACTCTTGGGGTTCTCATCCTGGCCCAGTTCTAAGGGAATTATTTGATCGAATGTTAATCGTTATACCTCACCTATCAAAACACTTTGTGTAGATAATTCCTCATTAGTTACTTCTTTCACATAAGCCATTATTTTACGTACCGGGTTTCGAATATTACGCATTTGATCGTTGTTAATAATTTAGTTCTTATATTTTCTTATTTCTTCCTCTTTTCTTCATTGTTTTACTTTAAATATCATTTCTTGAACTTTTTACAACATACGTTATCAATTGCTTCCCGGTTTCATTTACTTAGTTCATTATATTACTCGTAATTAATTATTATTTTTAAATATCTTATCATGTTTTGTAAGTTCAAAGTGTCATATTCATGTAAATTCCTTTTTTGTTGTTTTTCGCAAATAATTCTCCATTGTATTCTTCAATTTATAAGCCATTGAGCACTGGTGTAATATTATTTTTATCAATATTTCAATCACATTGAATTGGTTACGACCAAAACTGACGTTAGATAGGAAGCCATATGGCAGCAGCGCTTAGTACCACACACATGACCATTAGTAGGCCGACTTTGCTGGCTAACTTACATGGCGGTATATACAGAATTATGAGGGTGCCACCGAAGGTTGGTTTTGCACGGTTTTGAGACGGATTTCTACAGTGAAATCCAGATGGCCCGCGGAGAACACAATAGCGCTCCTTCTTCTTCTTCTTCTTTGTAGCACTACAGCCCTTCTCGGGCCTTCGCTTAGAGATAGTTAGTGTATCTCATTTTCATGACCCTAATGATTTGTTCGGAAGTTGGTTTGGTCAGTACCATGCTCCCGTGTGCCTGCTCAGCTATGATATGATCTGATTAAATCAGTACATATCACCACTGAGTGAACACTCATAGTTTGTCCGAAATATCTCCTGAAATAAATCACGTTTCTTGCAACGAGATTTGAACCTGGGACCTTCGGCTTATGCGTTCATACTCTAACCACTAGGCCACACAGACTACTAGCGCTCCTAGTGAAGTGAAAATTATTTCCATTTATTTATCGCCTTCCAAAGTGAATTTATAGGAGTTCGTTTACTTCTCAACGCTGAGCTATCAGTGGAAGGTGCAAAACATGTGCTTCATTTTCTCGTCTTGAAAGGTTTAGGAGTACAGTGGACAGTGCAAGGTGAATTTATAGCATGCACGGAATGCGTTTCGTACGTTTTCATTCGGAAAATAGGAAATATTACGCAATATAAGAATTTGCTAATGCCGCAGTTGGCTGACAGCTCACGGAAGCTTGCCCATAGTAGGCCGACTAATGCATATGCAAATTGCTTCCATATGGCTTCCTTTCTTACGTCAGTTTTGGTTACGACTGAATCTTGTAATAATTGCTGTTTGACTATAGTGCCGTTATCAAGCCAGAGTATATCTACTTAATAGCAGTTGCAATTAAAATAAATTTTATTTCTTACGGTACTTATAGAATAGAGAGAATTGGACTAAAAGTGCGTATGTATGGTAAACAAAAACTTGAATTTGCAAGCAATTGAAACAACACATGGTAAACTTTAATCTTTTACACGTTTATTTGCCTCTTTTCATTTTGACAGCTCCTTAATTGTAGGTGCTAGTTAGTATATATGCTCTGCCACAAGTCAATAGGTCTAAGAGCTTGGTGCGAACTGTGACGTCATGCATCCGCTTTCGGAGCTGTGTGATGAGGCATTGTTTCAAGCCACCAAAATTAATATTCTACAAATAAAATATAAAAAAATCCCCGGCCGTTACTTTCAATATTTCGCCTAACCTATCTAAGCGACATCTGCACGTCAATCAATCATTACAAGAAACGTCACACATGACAAGTTTTGACAAACTGAGTTATTGTTTTTAATCCATTCGTGGTTATTTTTTACTCTCTCCAAATTTCAATAAGAAAAAGGCTTTCAAACATTGAATAACCATCATTATCGTCCTTCGAAATCATTTCCAATGAAAATGTCACGCAACAACGCAAATAAGTAAGTGTAACCCAAACAATAGCGCTATTAAGCATCCCTCAAAACAAAATGAGGTTACATTTAATTGTTAATATAAATTTTTCAGTCGCGACAGAGATCGTGATAGACGACGATCTCGAAGTCGATCAGCCTCACCGCAAGAGCGTGACCGGAAGCGCTTTCGCCGTTCCAGGAGTCGCAGCTATGACGATAAGCGCCGGGTGCGGCGACGTTCGCGTTCCATGTCACCACGTCAAAGACGTCGTTCGCCCCCGCCTTATATGCGAGACCGAAGACAATAGTGAGCTCCAATGTATTAATAAACAATAGGATTTTAATAATCATTTTATTTTTAGCCGTCGATCCCGCTCTCGAGGCCGCGACAACCGCGAACATTTCTCCGAACGTGAGCGCGAGCGGGAACGCGAACGTGACCGGGACTCGGACAGATATCGCGAACGTGAATCCCGGCGCGAGAAATCACGGGAAAAGGAAGATGTTAAGGAGAAGCCGGTGCCGGTTAAAGAGGAGCCAAAGACAGAGCCAGAGCCTGAGCCGGTAATTGATAAAGAGGAGGAGCAGAAACGCCTCGAACTGGAGATGATAAAACGACGCGAACGTATTGAACGTTGGAGAGCGGAAAGGAAGTTGAAGGAGCTTGAAAATAGTAAAAAAGATATCAAAGCTATTGTAATACCAGTTGCGAAAAAATGGAGTTTGGAAGATGATTCTGAAGACGAGGAGGATACAAAGGAGAAAGACAAAGAGAAGAAAGCTGAAGAAACTCCTACCCCGATGGAGGAGGAGAAGGAAGAGCCAAAAGAACCAGCTCCAGTGGAAGATGAAATTGATCCTTTGGATGCGTTTATGCAGGAGGTGGATAAGGAAGTCAAGAAAGTTAATAAAATTTCCAATCCGCCTGGAGGTGGTGCAAAATCAGCGTCGGGAGTAATGATTGTCACTGGGGTAGCGAAAAAGAATGATGAAAAGCAAAAGGGTGAATTGATTGAGCAAAATCAGGATGGGTTAGAGTATTCCAGTGAGGAGGAGTTCGAGGATATTAAAGATGCCGCGGCCAGTCTGGCGAATAAACATAAAAAGGAGCTGGCGAAGATTGATCATTCTGGGGTGAATTATGCTCCGTTCAGGAAACATTTCTATCATGAAGTTCCCGAGATCGCTAAATTGACGTCGCAGGAGATTGAAAAGTATCGGGAAGACTTGGAGGGGATTCAAGTTAAAGGAAAGGGATGTCCGAAACCGATTAAGGTAAAATTAGAATTAAAATTGATAAGCCTTGGTATTGATTCTCCTATTTTGTAGACCTGGGCGCAGTGTGGCGTGTCAAAGAAGGAATTGGAAATCCTCAAAAAACTTGGCTTCGAAAAACCAACCCCTATCCAATGTCAAGGCATTCCTGTAATTATGTCTGGGCGGGATTTGATTGGAATTGCCAAGACAGGAAGTGGCAAAACGCTTGCCTTCATTTTGCCAATGTTTCGGCATATTCTTGATCAACCGGCATTGGAGGATGGAGATGGTCCTATTGCAATCATTATGACTCCAACTCGTGAGCTGTGTATGCAAATCGGAAAAGATATTAGGAAGTTTGCCAAATCCTTGAACCTGCGACCTGTTTGTGTGTACGGTGGGACCGGAATCTCGGAGCAAATCGCTGAACTGAAGAGGGGAGCGGAGATTATTGTTTGCACGCCAGGAAGGATGATTGATATGCTAGCAGCGAATTCAGGACGAGTAACAAATTTGAGACGGGTAACATATATTGTGCTGGATGAAGCGGATCGAATGTTTGACATGGGATTTGAACCGCAAGTATGATTCTGGTTGCTCTAAATTAAACTGCTTGTTCATCATAATTGTATTTCGTAACTTCAGGTAATGCGTATCATCGACAACATTCGTCCTGATCGGCAGACTGTTATGTTCAGTGCCACATTTCCGCGGCAAATGGAAGCTCTGGCACGACGAATCCTTCACAAACCAATTGAAGTGCAAGTTGGTGGACGGTCAGTTGTTTGCAAAGATGTTGAACAACATGTTGCGATTTTGGAGGACGAAGCGCGATTTTTCAAGTTGCTGGAACTTTTGGGACATTATCAGGAACATGGGAGCATTATTGTCTTTGTTGACAAGCAGGAGAATGCTGACATTCTGTTGAAGGATTTAATGAAAGCGTCGTATCCTTGTATGAGCCTGCACGGAGGTATAGATCAATTCGATCGTGATTCGACCATGTTAGATTTCAAATCTGGCAAAGTTCGATTGCTGATAGCAACTTCGGTCGCTGCTAGAGGTCTGGACGTGAAGGATCTGATTTTAGTTATTAATTATGATTGCCCTAATCATTACGAAGATTACGTTCACAGGTGAAAATTTCTGCTACGCAATGTTCTGCGATATTTATTAGCTCTGATTAAATCCTGACAACTTCCTCAATTTCAAATTTTTTGTATATTTTAGATGTGGTCGCACGGGACGAGCGGGTCGTAAAGGTTACGCTTGGACATTCTTAACGCCTGATCAAGGACGCTATGCAGGTGAAATAATACGCGCATTAGATCTTTCAGGAGGTAAAGTGCCTGATGATTTGCAGAGTTTGTGGGATAACTACAAAGCGGCGCAGGAGGCGGAAGGCAAGAAAGTTCACACTGGTGGGGGATTTAGTGGAAAAGGGTTCAAGTTTGACGAGCAGGAAGCGAATGCGGTTAAAGAAAGTAAAAAACTGCAAAAAGCTGCATTGGGATTGGCTGATTCAGACGATGAGGAGGATATTGAGAATGATATTGATCAACAAATTGAAAATATGTTTGCTGCAAAGAGAAATATCAAGGAAACGGCTGTGATTACTGCCAACGGTGCATCGGCTACCGTGACGACTCCAGCGGCTCCAGCTTCGGCTACTGCTGCTGCTGCATTAGATCCAGCAATTTTGGCCGCCGCTGGGATAACTACCTCGACTCCTGCTGCGGTTGTACCTCCCGGTCCTATTTCAACAGACAAACTCGAGCTTGCGCGTCGTCTTGCTTCCAGGATTAACGTCGCGAAGAATTTAGGTTACGAAGCCAAAGGAGCTACTCAACAGGCAGCCGAAGCAATCTTAAAGGGTGCTAGTTCGCAGCCTTTAATAACGGTAATCTTTCCTTTATTTAAGTCTTTATTCATTTCTCAACCGTCCTTTCTTTTCCAGGCACGAACCGTAGCCGAACAATTAGCAGCCAAACTAAACAACAAACTCAATTACCAACCAAAAGAAGACGAAGAAGGACTCATACCAGGACAGCAAAATCTCTTTACCAAATACGAAGAAGAATTGGAAATCAACGATTTCCCGCAACAAGCTCGATGGAAGGTTACATCGAAGGAAGCATTGGCGCAAATTTCAGAATATTCCGAGGCTGGTCTTACAGTTCGTGGCACTTATGTTCCACCTGGCAAAAATCCACCGGAAGGCGAACGGAAATTATATTTGGCTATCGAGAGTTGTAGTGAATTGTCCGTGCAAAAGGCGAAACGTGAAATTACGCGATTAATTAAGGAAGAATTGTTGAAATTAAGTTCGGCACATCATGTCTTCAACAAAGGACGTTACAAAGTTTTATAAATTACGAAAATTGTTTTGATACATAATTTTCTGATTATATTGTAATGATCAAAAAAAAAAACTTACATCTAATTCAGCGTGAAGTTAAGAAGATTAATTGAATAAAGAATTAATTTTAAGAACACCAAGTATTTGGCATGATTTCTATGATAAGATGGTAGTGTTTTTGATGGATGTTATTTTTCCGTAAGGGACTGCAGCGGTGTTCGGCTGCCTCGGCGAGCGAAAGATCAGTGCTCAGCTGAATTATCCTTGCCTGGGGACGCGTGAATGCGCTAGCAAGCTAGCGTTGTAGTGTTGTGGGGCGGGCACTTTACCCACAGCGCCAAGGTCCACAACAAATTATTTTCCAGTCACGAATTAGAAAGGTGACCGGAATCAAAAGCGGAACCGATTGGTAGGTGTTAAATGTGCCAATGGCCGAAGCAAGCTACCGAAAGGGATGACAGGAGGAAAGTGCAACGTTGAATAACCGATTAGCTGCGCGCGATGCTCAAGACGACTTCGTCCTTGCCGAGGACGATCAAGGCCTACAAATGAGAATGGAGCATCCAGGCGGTGTCAGTGCCCCACGCAACCCTCCTAACAGGATCAAAATCCAAAAAAATGCTGCCCTGGCCCATATCGGGTGTGGAAGGCCAAACAGTCCTGCGAGAGCACCTGTAACAATTAGAAAAAGGAGAGCTCATCCGAAGGCTAGCTCATGAGCATTCGGGGTTCCAAACGGAAAGACCGAATTTTACCTTCTTTTATCTAATTATCTTTATTCTCTTTTTTCAATTCCCCTTTCTTTTTTGTTTTCTTTTAAGGATTCAATAAATATTTTTAATTTACAATATAGTCGTTAAAAAAAAATTGTTGCTTTAAAATTCAATAAATATTTTAAATTTATGTTATAAGTTCATCGTAAAAATCTCTTTTAAGATTCCATAAATATTTTTAGTTTATAGCATTGTAAAAATTTTTAAAAATTCAATAAATGTTCTTTAGTTTATATCACCGTACACATTTTTAAAAATTCAACAAATGATTTTAGTTTATACCAAAAAAATTTTTGCAAAATTCAAAAAATATTTTCAGTTTAAAATTTATAATAATAGCAAGGAAAAAACAAGGTACCTACCCACTCCTTCGATGAGCGCTCGTGGTTGATGGGGGTAAGAATGCCTGAAAACTTGTACCATTAAAGCAAAAAAAAGAAAAATATTAAGCGATGCAAATTGTTTCAAAATAAGGGAAAATTCAAGTGGCAATTCAGATTCTAGTTGTAAAGCACTGATTAGGTTTAGGTCTGATGGATTTTGTGCTAAATGACGATGCGAGTAGCAGATTGTATATAGAGCGACGGGATTCTGAATGTGTATAACGTGCAACAAATATAGTCGTTGTTGACAGTAAGCGCAATAGGATCCACAAATAATCTTTCCACCAACGCGAAGGTTGTTTGTTAAGGCTCCACGATATACATCAATAACATGTTGCAATTGGAAAATTTATTGATGAATCTGTTATTGATGCCTGTAGCGGGAAAAGAGTACGAAGAAAAGAAAAGAGAGTCCATGGTTAGCCAAACGAGTCCACTTCCACCATTCGTTGACGCTGGATCGGGTTTCGGTTTCAAAGTGTGTCTGTGTTTGCAATTTTTGTTTGTTTTGTTTGAAAGTGTGGCCGTTGTTGGCGATACAGCTCCGTTCGTTCGTTCGTGACGAGTCTTCTCTTTATCTCCTCGCCGTCAGCCTTATTGAAACAGTCGCACTAGTTATCATAATTCTTATTGAGTTTTTCGAATCCCAGCTATCAAAGACTTGCAACAAAATTGAATTTTTCTTCCGATTTTTCTTCGAAAGTCTTTTTTTTCCTCTGCCCAGCCAGCGTTAGGTGTGTGTTGGCTATGGCTGATACACACAAGCCATCTATTAAATAATGAGTTATCTACCTATTCCAATGAATAATTAATTTGCCTAATGTACACCTTGCCGAATTGCTTACGGTACAATTTCTGCACGTTTAACAATCGCATTTGCAAGTATCAAGTCAATCACCTGAATTATTGCTGATTACATTTATGCTTGCATATTCGATCTAATTGCATTGCCGTTCACCTGGTGCGTGTAGACTTGTCGTAAGCAATTTGAAATAATAAAGTTGTCAGTAATGCTAGGAAGGAATCATCATCAAGCAGATATTTAGAAAATTTATCAGACAGACTGATAAATTAAGCAGCAGCAATCAAACTAGGATGAAAGCAGCAACTCGCACTTGGACAGATAGGCTGATAAATTAAGTAATATTAAGCAGCAAGTTGGAGAATTTATCAGGCAGGCTGATAAATTAAAGAAGAACGTCATCAACCAAGCAAGTACCTCTTGAGTGAACAGTCAGGCTGGAGCATCGCTGGCAATATTTGGTGGCCCAGGAAGACAATAAACAACAGTTGGTGACGCAAGCGTCAAGAAGACTGCAGTCAATTGAAGAAGCTGAAAACAACAGCGTCTGCTTGGATTATTGAAGAAACACATAAATATAACTAAAAATTCATTTCAGCATGGAGTCTTTGCTAAGTAGGAAGCTAGCATTAGGGGAAGAGGTCGAACGGACGGTTCCTAATTATAAGAAGGATTCTTCAGAGCACAAGGATGTCAAATATCTCCAAGTGAAATTAGAAAAAAATGAGACACTATGGAATGAATTCCAGTAGAATAATGAAGCGTCAAAGGCCGCAGCAGAAGCGTTTGGTGAGGTAGATTACTTTAAAAGTAACTACTATCTGCAAGTGAAATCACTGGCAGAAACATTAAAGGAGCAAATTAACTAGCTGATGTATTCAAAGGCAGAAGTGAACATCAATCCAAACGTTAAACTTGTCCAGCAGTCGATTCGATGCGGAAATTATGCTGCAAACATTGAGAAATCTCTTGAACCGGACAGAAGATCGTTTAAAGTCAGGTCAACCTCAAGATTATAAGGATTGCCAATTCCATGTAATTAGCAACACTGGGAGGTAATACGATCAAAACACTACGCAATCATGGAAATATCGGATATCTGTGAAGGTTATAATCCAACGGTACACAATAATACCGAGTCATGGGTAGAAACCATTCAACTACAATTAATGACGATCACGAAAACAAGTCAGCTAGCTCAATTGAATATAAAACTGCCACATATTGAGCTACTTAAATTTGATGGGAACTACCAAGCGTGGCAGGAGTTCCACGATTTATTTAGTCAACTCAGCGACAAAAATGCGCTTGCTCCGGCGCAAAAACTCTGATTTCTCAAAACGAATCCGACTGGTGAGGCCGAAGTTCTTATTCGGCATTTATCAATCTGCGACATCAATTATGAGCCTGCCTGGAACCTGGGGAAAGAGCGGTATGCGAATAAGAGATTATTAGTTAACGCCGTGCTTAACAAGCTTATCTCACATCGGAATTGAATAGGCGAATCAGCGCAAGAAATACAAGCATTGCATGATTTCACTCATGAATGCGTTAGAGGTCTGGAAGCATTGAAAATTAAAGTCAACAATTGGGATCCTACATTGGTATTTTTCTTAGTCAAGAAGCTATATAAAGTCACGCATATACTGTTTGAACAGTTTTTAGTTGTGCCAAGGGAAATTCCAACTATTCATCAATTTTTGAAATTTCTTGAGCTGAGATCTCAATCTTGAGAAGCCCTTGGCAACAAAATTGGCCCTCAACCAAAGGCATCAACTATGCAGCACAAAATGTCATTGGCCACAACCAAATCCGAGGAGAGAGGATGCATGATATGCCAGGACAATCACAAAATTTATTACTGCGATGGCTTCCTCAAACTTTCAGTACCAGCACGGAAAAATTTTATTGCAAAAAAACATCTCTGCTTCAACCGTTTTAAGACAAGATTTGGTTCAAAACCCTGCAAGTCGAGATCCTGTACTAAGTGTGAGAAAAAACATAACACGCTACTGCACCTCAAGAAGAACTCAACCGTCACAACATTATCTACGTTATCAGACCAAGCATGGTCGTACGTCTTTTTGGGTACAGCGATGGTGGACATATTGGACGGGCATGGCACAAAACATTCCGCAAGAGTGCTCATTGATTCCGAATCCAAGTTAAGCTTTATCACCGATCAACTCTAAAAGAAGTTAAATGTAAGATATATACGGGGCATGCAAGACAAAGCAGGCGTCGGCAATAGTAGCAGTAGCGAATGAATTTGACAATAATATCCAAATGCACCAGCTTTAGCACGCAGTTTGAAGCTTTTGTACTAAAAGATATAACGAGCAAACACACCGATCGACGGATAGAAGTCACCAACTGGGCAATTCTGAAAAATCTTGCATTAGCAGATCCCTCATTTAACATACCTCAACACATTGACCTTTTGCTTGGTGCAGAGCTATTTGGAGCTATAATGGTCCCAGGAACAATTTCTTTAAGAGAACAGCTACCTAACTTGCACAATACGGTATTCGGGTGAATGGTGCTAGGGAAGGCGAAAGAATCATTGACAGAAACTAAAATTTGTGGTGTATCTCAAAACTTAGACCAACAACTACAAGGATTCTGGGAAATTGAGGAAGTTGGACCTCTTCAGTAAGAACAAATGTGGAGGAAGATAAAAAATATAAGAAACTCTTCATGGCCACAGTAACCAGATCTTCAACTGGACTACATAGTACGTCTTCCATTTCAGGAGTCTCCCAATTGCCTAAGAATGTTTAAACAGATAGCATTCCAGCGGCTCAGTGCACTTCAAAGGAAATTTCTTCGAAATCCCAAGTTACAAAATGATTACACTGCGTTATCTGAACTGATCAATGAAGTCGATGAGGGCAAACCACACTATTTTCTTCCTCGTCATTGTGTATTGCGGCCAGAGAGCAAAACTACCAAAGTAAGAGTCGTGTTTGATGGGTCAGCCAAGACATTAAGCAATAAGTCGCTGAATGACATTCTGCATACCGGACCAATGTTGCAACAAAATTTGTTCGATATCTTGTTACGATTTCGATGCCACAAATACGTTATAACGGCTGGCATTGAAATGATGTGTCACCAGATAATTGTGGCTCCAGAAGACCGAAACTTCCAACTTATTCTCTAGCAGAATAAGCTTGGGGGAGAAATACAGACATACCGATTAAAAATCATGACGGATGGCACACGACGCGCTCCATATTTGGCCTCAGATCAAGAGCAATTTTTTTTGTGGTAGGGAGGTGAAGGCATTTACGCCCGCCGAGTCTGGCAGTGTGGGACTCCCATGGAGGATACCCTTGGACTAAACAATCCCCTGTCAATCTGAGAACCTAGCCTGGAACCGTTTGACACATTACTTCGGGCCAGGTCTCGTTTTGTTACGCCGTGGGGCGCCTTCAAGCTGGGGAGTCCCTTTCCTTGTGGGAGGGGAGAGGGGAAGAGGAAATGCCAGAAGAGCGATCCCCCAGCCCCAGCGCCTCCAGCTGCTGTGAGTCCCTTTTATATTTTAGGACTGCCCGAGCATAATGTGCCACCTGGTTCCATTTGTCAACCGATTCGAGAATCACCGCAACTATATTATCCGGGGTGAGCTCTCCCGTCTCCCTGTAGAGTTCCCTTTGCAGCCTGACCCATTTTGTACACGCAAAAAATGTGTGACAGGCATTGTCCTCCTCTCCTGGGCAAAACCGACAATCGGGAGACCGTGACTTACCGATCTTGTGCAGGTAAGACTGAAAACACCCGTGCCCGCTCAAAAGCTGGGTCAGATAGAAGTCAATCTCACCATGCCTTCGATTTAGCCACGGTCTCACATCCGGGATGAGGCGCGCAGTCCACCTTCCCTTCGTGCAATTCCCCCAAGACTGCTGCCAATCGTTGAGCGAGCGTTGTCTCTCCTCGCGGACAACCATCTCCCTCCCATCCTCGTTTCGGCGCAGTTAAATAGCGCGGCGCTCTCTAGCAAGGAGGGCGACAGGTATCACGCCTGCAATCACTCTCACCGCTGACTCGGAGACTGTTGGATACGAAGATGCAATTCTCAGTGCTCTCTTCTCTGTACCTCGCCCCATACCTCTGCTCCGTACAGTAGCACTGACCCTACAGCACTCATCAAGAGGCGTCTTCTTGATGGGCTGCGTCCCCCTACGTTGGCCATAAGTCGACTCAGGGCCGATATTCCCGAAGCAGCCTTCTCAGCCGTTGCCCTGATTTGCTCTGAGAAACTCATCTTCGAGTCGATCAGTAGCCCCAGGTACTTCACCGCTGGCTTTGATTCGATTTGTATGTCTCCAATACTGATCATCCTTACTCTAGGGATTCTCATTTTTGTCAAGACGACCACTTCGGTTTTCTCCAGTGCTAAGCTGAGCCCGCGAGCAGTCATCCAGTCCCTCACTCGGCGCATTAGCATACCTAGCTTAAGTTGCGCTTGTTCAACGGGTAAAGCCGTACTGCTGAGGAGATAGGTCCCCAGCAGCACGAATCGCGTCAGTGAGTCTTCCCTTGATGAGTTTCTCTAGCACTTTCCCAGCCGTGTCTAGCATGCATAACAGGCGGTATGCAGACGGCGATTCGGGATTTCCCTTCCCCTTGCTGATCAGAACGAGCCTCGCTACCTTCCATCGTACCGGGAAAACCCCGTCCCGTAGGTAAGCGTTGAATGTGCTGAGCAGCAAGTCAGGACAATGGTGATAGACGAGCCGCAGCACCTCAGCTGGAACACCATCTGGACCTGGAGCCTTCCTCGCTTTTAAGGAGAGGACTGTCTCCTCCAGTTCCAGCTGTGTGAAGAGTGGGCACTCTACTGCTGTTTCACCATGGACAGCGTCAACACGGACGGGATGGGCGGGGAAGAGTCCCCGCACTATCGCGTCCATCTTTTCCGCGTCATGTATACAAGGCTTCCGTAGGGCACCAAGTTTCCCCATGACCAGCTTGTAGCCAAGGTCCCACGGATCCTTGTTCACATTGTCCACTAGGTCTTGCCAGCAGCGAGCCTTGCTACTGTTGATCAGTTTGCGAAGACATTTTCTGGCCGACTTATATGCTGCCACCTGGTTGCATGCCTCGTCACGGTTCCGCGCCCGTTGAGCCTCACGCCGAAGCTTGTGACACTCCCTCCGCTTTTCAGCGATTTCAGTAGACCACCAGTACACTGGGGCTTGCTGTGCCGGGGTCTTCGACGGGGCATAGAAGCGCAGCAAGCAGTCGTGATTATGCTCATAGTAGAGTTCACCACGTCTTGAGCTGCCAGTTCTTCTGTCCCCTCCAGAGCTCCCTGCAGCGGCTCACCTGCTGTGAGAACCTTGACGAACCTCTCGACGTCCATTCTTCCAATGTTCCATCCAGTTGTAGAAGGCCGAGAGCACGGACGTCGGGAGATAGCATCACTTATCTCAAGCAGAATGCACTGGTGATCACTGGCTGAGTAGTCCTCTAATACTTTCCAGTTGTGTATCCTCCGTTCTAAGGACTCCGAGGCGAATGTCACGTCCGGTATGGTTCCCTCACAGCCAATACGGCGGAAAGTCGGCGTATTTCCGGAGTTTAGTACGACGAGGGCCGTCCTGGCACCCATTTCCAGGATTCGTTTTCCCCGCGGATCCGTCTGAGGCATGCTTTAGCATTGAAGTCACCCCCAACGAGCACTTTACCCTCTGCGTTCGAGACAGCGCCCTCCAGAGCATTAGGCTTGGCTTGGAAAGGTGATATCGACTCGTTAGACGTTAGGTACACACTAAAGAAGGTGATCCCTGAGCCCCGAACCCACACGAAACCATCCCCCCGTCCACAACTCTCCGCTTGAAAGTCACTGTTCCGAACCCAGATAGCGGCAGTACCAGTTTCATCAGAGTACCATAATGCAGGACTTTTATTATGGTGTTGCTCACTCAGTAGCAAGAAGTCGGCTTTCATGTCCCTCGCAAACTGCTCAAGCAGATTTTGGGCGGTTGAACTGCGGTGTAGGTTCAGCTGCAGGATGCGGGTCATCGAAGCTCTGATTTTACCTTGGCTAGGGCTTCCTGGAACACCCGGCATTTTCCTGATCTCAAGACGTGTCCAAAATTAAGTTTTGGATCAGCATCCTTGCAAAGGATACAGTGTGCCTCCTTCGTACACTCTTTTCTTTTATGACCCGTTTCACCGCATTTGTAACATAGGGAACTCCTATCGGGTCCTTTGCATACTTGTGTGGTGTGACCATAATCAAGGCATTTGAAACATTGAAGAGGCGTTGCTCTTCGCCGTATCCTACAGACAACCCACCCAATTCGTACTTTGCCCTTGTTCAGGAATTGTTCGGCGTCCTTTTCGGTCAAGTCAACTATGGCCATGCGTAGTCCCCTGTTGTTTTCTGGTGTCAGTATCGCTTTGATCCTTCCCACGCTAGGGAACTCCTTTTTGATGGCCTCCAGATCAAGAGCAATAAATAATCAATCTGTTACGAAAAGGAGGATTCCAGTTACGCAAGTGGTGCTCTAACAATGGTACACTTCTCAAATCCATTTCTCGCGAAGACAAAGCTACAGAAGTTGACATTACCAAAGTAGAATCTGAAAACGTGATCAAAGCATTAGGACCCACTTGGAATCTATCCACCGACAAATTTATTATGAAAACTAAGCAGCTCAACAGAGAAAAACAAATCACAAAAAGAACCGTGCTCTCAGAAATGTCGGATCTATTCGACCCACTTGGACTTGTAAACCCAGTTATAGTGTTAGCAAAAATATTTATGCAGCAACTATGGGAAATAAAGCTTGATTGAGACACTCCACTGCCAGAAGAGTTGCAGCAAAAATGGACCATGTATCGACTGCAACTTCCTCTCCTAAACACACTTGAAATATCAGGGCAAATTAGATCCATCACTGGCGACAAAGCTTATCAGTTTCATGGGTTTGTGGATGCAAGTCAACTGACCTACGGTACTTCCATGTATTTGAGAACCGAAAGTAAAAATGGCATAACAACAAACTTGATATGTGCTAAAAGTAAAGTTACACATATAAAGAAAACAATCCTAAATTGAAAATAGCACCAGTCAATTCTGCTTACCCCACATTGAACAAAGATTTAACTAAACGAAAGATAACAAATGACAAAGAAAAGCAAACCAAAAAAAGACGATCCCTCCTATCACAAAAACTTTTGTGTGCGCTCTTAGTGATACCTCTCTTCAAAGGACAGCAAGCGGAACTGCAAGATAAAGTCATTATTACGCCATTCACTAAAAACCCAGTGATATTCTTCGAGGGCGTAGGATCAATGTACCTAACGCATAGCAGCTGGAAGATTGTCTCCTGCTACGACTTATCTGGCTATTGGACGGAATATGAGGGAATGACTAAGTCAATTCAAAATTTGATGGGGTTTTGCTCAGCACACGAGAGACTACTAAATGTTACAAAAGTGTGCAACGCAGTTGTTATGCAACTTTATCACGCACAACTGAAAATTCAAAAACGGGACGAACTCTTATATCAGCATCAAATAGGAATAAATAATCTCCATTTAAAATCATTGGCTCCGTGGCTCAGTAGTTAGTCGGCATCCTTGATGAAGAATTCACTCAGCATTATGTAGAAGAAATACAAAGAACAAATACAAACGAACAGTACCTTCTAAACTTATTTAAAAATCAAACTAGCATCATAAACACTACGGTTCACATTTTCAAGAAAACCACCGACGACATTCAACAACAAATTCACTTCATCCAATCACAAATAGACACATAACAAGTAACACGAGAAAAATTGAAGAAATCAGTCAAATTTTCAATGGGATCGCGCTTCAGACCACTCTAATGGTAAATCATCTTCAAAGCACTTAAAATACACAATTGCAAATTATTACAAACAGTTATCAAGGAAAAATCAATTCTCTTCTTCTTAGCGCAAGAGAGCTAAACATACAGATCCGTATAATGAAAGAACATTTGCCAGCTGACCAAGTTCTGCCTGTACCAAAAAACTCACCACTGTTATGAACGAGTGGCTGCACCATTTTTGATACATAACCAGTAAACTCTATGTATACTGGTATGAGCTGGGAGCTCGATCTGATGTGTATCTAATATACACCATTGAGGGTCCCGGGGGGAGATCCCTCTATATGACACTTACCTGCTAGTATAACCATCCAAACTAGATCAACATAGACGAGGGTTAAATTTATTAATTATTTTATTTTACTGTTCATTTTTTTAAACATTTATATTATGACCGAACTGATTAATTACATTTTCACTTATTTTATTATTGAAAACCTCAAACTATCAGTGTTGGGTGAAGCGCTTTTCAATTTCATCTGGACTTGTAACACTTCACAGGTGAGCGCCAGCTTGAACAGGGAAACAACTGGACGAGCTAATGGATCGGGGTGGCCACACGGCGTGAAACGCCAAAAGGCCGATTGAGGATCGCGGCTCAAGCCAACACCTCGCCCCTCGACATTTCGTTGAACAATTTCGTTTAAAACTTCAGTCGCGTAATTCTAATTGGTAGCAGCGTTTAAACTAATTGGTAGCAGCATGCAGCCCTTTTGGACTCGAACAAGACTGCTCGCCATATCTTGCCCAAGAGCTTTAAATAAAGTTCTCGTTCCACGAAAGCTTTTCCTCCCCGCTCCGTCTCGCTTGCTCGGATGGTGAATATGCGAAACTGGGGAAATTGATTTCCCCTTAACATTTCGGCTTTCTCACGATCTTTTGGGGTGAATTAGTGAAACTGGGAACATTGAACAAGAGAGCGTTTTCGACTTTCAGCTTAACTCTTTTGGAAGCACACCCAAAGCTTGTCGTTCACGATGTGATAATTGTGTGAAGCGCATTGCGGGTTAATCTTTTTTATTTACTTTTCCGCGCGCTTATTTACTTTTACGCTTGATCATTGGACGACATGCTTCGAAAACAATGGGCGTGTGTGCTTGCTTGCCTAATTTCGTTGGTGAAGGGCGAGTACATAGCAAGTGTTTGCTCGCTCGCAACTACTTCAGTGAGTAATATACGAGTATGTTGTATTTTTTCGCTCGCAACAGGTATGATTACTATTTTTATGTCTCTGAGGGCGTTACGTATGGTGTAGTTTTTTTAAACTTACATTAATTCACTTTAGCTGTGCGATTTTGTTATTTTACTTTAGGGAGTTTATTATATTGTATTATATTTAATTGCGTCTATGCCCGGTGCTGATCTTTTTTGTATTTGTCCAGAATTATAAGAAGTTCTTGTACTTTGAAGGGTTCCACTGGTTCTTTGTTATTGGGTAGAGTGGGGGCCCAAAGAGAATTTAAAGGTTGATGTTTGTTCTTTATGATTTTGAGATATTTAGTATTGTTTTCAGTGTTCCATTGGTGTTGTTTTTTACAGGGTTGTTTGATGTCGCCACTTTGGCTTATGCTTTATATTTTTTTGTTCTCTAATGGGTGACATGCTTTCTTTCCATATATTTTCCCATTCCGAGAATTTCATTTCATTTTCCGAGCTTTTTAGTTTGCGGAAGTTCGTCCAAGATTTGGTTTCTTTCCTCTATACCAAGTTTATTTCTTTTGAGCATGTTGTTTCTAATTAAGGTGTTGAACGATTCTATGTTATCTGGAAGGCTGTTGGTGAAATTAATAGTGTTGATTTCGTCTGTTATTTTGTTTCTATTTGGAGCTCGTACTTTGTTTTTATTCCAGGCATCTATTTAAAGTATAAATTCTTTGGGGGCGTGGTCACTTTTCACGATCTTATATTTATTTCCATTGTGCCCAGTATCTTTGTTTGGCAGGGTAATGTCTGGAGTTGACATTTGTGTGTCATGTTGACTTATTTTTCTGAAAAAGATGATATGCCTGTATTCATGCCGATTTTATGCTGTTGAGTGAGCAACACCATGATAAAAGTTCGGCATCATGGTATCCTGCCGAAACTAGTACTGCCACCGTCTGGGTTTGAAATAAAGATTTCCAGGCGGAGAGCTGCGGACGGGGGGATGGTTTTGTGTGGGTTCGGGGCTCAGGGACTACCTTCTTTAGTGTGTACGTAACGCCGAACGAATTGATATCATCTTTCCAAGCAAAGCTGAACGCTTTGGAGAGCGCTATCTCGAATGCAGACGGCAACGTGTCTGTTGGGGGAAACTTCAACGCTAAAGCAATTGAAGGGGCATGCCTCAAACAGATCCGCGGGCAAAATGAGTCCTAGAAATGGGGGCCAGGACAGCGCTCGTCGTACTAAGCACAGAAAGTACGAATTTCCGCCGTATTGGCTGTGAAGGAACCATACCTGACGTGACATTCGTCTCCTTAGTACGGAGGATGCACATTTGGAGAGTATTAGAGGGCTACTCAGCCAGTGACCATCAGTGCATTCTGCTTGAGATCAGTCATGTTGTCTCCCGACGTTCGTGGTCTCGTCTTTCTACAATCGGTCGTCGAGAGGTTCGTCGAGGTGCTCACAGAAGGTGCCCAACTGCAGGGCGATTCGCAGGAAATAGAAGAACTGGCAGCTCAAAGCGTGGTGAACTCGACTATGAGCATCATCACGACTGCTTGCAACCCTTCTATGCCCCGTCGAAAACACCGGCTTGGCAAGCCCCCAGTGTACTAGTGTTCGACTGAACCAAGGGAGTGTCACAAATTTCGGCGTGAGGCTAAATGGGTACAGAAACGTGAGGAGGCATGCAACCAGGCATATTATTCAGCCAGGAAATGCCTTCGCAAACTGATTAAACAACAGCAAGATTAGCCGCTGGCAATATTTAGTGGATGATGTGAACAAGGATCTGTGGGACCTTAGCTAGAAGCAAGTTACGCGGAAGCCTTGCATATATGAAGCGGAAAATATGCTGGAGATATGGGTGCACTTTTCCCTGCTAATCTCGTCCGTATTGACGCTGTCGATGGTGGAACAGCAAACAAGTGCCAACCCTTTATACAGCCGTTACTGGAAGAGGCAGTCCTATCATTGAAAGCAAGGAAGACTCCAGGCCCAGATGGTGTTCCAGCTGAAGTGTTACAACTTGTTTATTACCACAGTCTTGACTTGCAGCTTAGCACATTTAAAGCATGCTTACGGGAAGGGATTTTCCCGGTACGATGTAAGGTGGCAAAGTTCGTGCTGATCAGCAAGGGGCAGGGAAATTCCGAATCACCCTCAGCATACCGCCCGTCAGGCTGGGAAAGTGCTAGAGAAACAATTCGTGTGCCTGGGACCTATCTCTTCAGCAGTACTGCTTTATTGCAGGTAGCTCCACAATTGATGCGATTGCAAAGGTGGTGTGCCCGGTCCAAAAGCTAGAGGCACATAGCCGTACCAAGCGATATACCGGTCTGTTGGTGCCACTTGGCCTTAAGAACACCTTCATCATCACTAGATGGGTGGAATACCCCTTTTCAAGTTCCAGAATATCTTATGCGACTTCTGAAGGGTGCTTTCTGACACAACACAGGGCCAACGAAGGATGGAAGTTACATCGAGTTTTGCCCAGGGATCTTTCCTTGGTCAAGTCCACCGTAACGTATCCTAGGATAGACTTTTGAGGCTGGTGATGCCAGACAAGTCACGCTTGATTGGCTATGCGGATAACGTTGAGGCTCTAGTCACTGGACACACCATTTAACAAGCTTAGGCTAGGTATGCTAGTGCGCCAAGTGAGAGACTGGATGACTGCTCATAGATTCAGTTTAGCCCAAAAGAAAACCGAAGCGGTTATCTTGACAAAAAAGAAAATCACCTGAGTAAGGATGATCAGTATTGGAGACATATTAATCAAATCCACGCCAGTGGTCAAGTACCTGGGGCTATTGACCGACTCGAAGATGAGTTTCTCTGAGCAAATTAGGGCATAGGTTGAGAAGACTGCTTCGGGCGTATCGAATCTGAGTCGACTTATGGCCAACGTAGAGCTACCCAATTCACCAAGAAGAAGTAGGTGCAGTAGGATCAGTGCTACTGTACCGGAAACGCAGCATTGAGGATTGCATATCCGACAGTCTATGATTTGGCGGTGAGAGTTATTGCAGGCGTCATACCTGTTGTCCTCCTTGCTAGCGGGCGCCGCACTATTTACCTACGTCGAAGTGGAGACACGAGGGAAACGGTTGCTTGCGATGAAAGACAGCGCTCACTCAATGATTGGCAGCAGTCGTGGGCGAATTACACGACGGCATGGCGAGATTGACTTCTATCTGACTCAGCTTTTGGGCGGGAATAGGTATTATTAGTCTTATCTGCACAAGATTGGTAAGTTATGATTTCTCGACTGTATATTTTGTCCATGAGAGGAAAACGATGCCTACCACACATTTTTTGTCAGCAAAAAAGGAACAGGTTACGATGGGACCTCTATAGGAAGGCGGAAGAGCTCACTCAGAATAGTATAGTCGCAGTGATGCTTGGATCGGTTGACAAATGGAACCACGCGGCACATTATGCTCGGGCAGTCCTAAAAGATAACAGGGGATCACAGCAACTGGGGACGGCTCATCTGGCAATTTCTCTTCCTCCCACCCCTCCCATTTGAGGAGGGATCCCCCAGCTTGAAGGCATAGCAAAACCAGATCTGGCCCGAAGGAATATGCCAAACGGTTCCACACTAGATTCTCAGATTGACAGGGGAGGTGTTTAGTGGATAGTCCAGTCACTTGTGAGCATGGGAGCCCACACTCAGTGGGTAAATGCCATTCACTTGCCAACCACAAAAAAAAAAAAAAAAAAATTAATGACTATTAGCATCGAAGAGTTATTTATTGAATCCAAGCCGACAGTAAAATACCTGGGAACGCTGATAAACTTGAAAATGATATGTTTCCGAGAAAATCAGGGCAATAGCTGATAAGGCTGCAAGTGCAACACATAATTGTGCTCACTTTATTGATAGCTAATATAGAGGGTCCCACATCATCAAGGTAACGACTCATAATGGGTGCCGCACAATCTGTACTGCTTTACAGATCAAACCTATGGGGAGGTTGGTTGTTGGGGACGCGCTCAGCAAGGAGCTTCATCGAATGCTGTTTGTATAGGTAAAGAGACAAGGGGTGCTTCGGATTGGAGCCACGTTTCGAACAATCTCCGAGCCAGCGGTGTTCGTGATCGCAGGGGTAGTATCGATTGCGCTTCCTGCCAGAGAGTGCAAATATATAAATCTGCGTAAAAATGAAGACGACAAGGGTGAAGTCAACAGGATCCAAGGGCTGTGCACTAGCGGCGATTGTGTGAAGTGAAGGTGGATTGTGCGGCTAATCCCAGACCTGAGGCCATTACTCCATCGAAAGCATGATGAGAATGACATCCAACTGACCCAGCTCTTGAGCGGGCATGGATGTTTCCTATCTCACCTACATAAGCTTGGTATATCACGGTCCCCTAACTAAATGTTTTGTACAGGAGAGTGTTGACATCTACTACAACGTTTTTGTCTGAAAGATTGAACTTGGAGAGCTGTCCCCAGAAATTATAGTTGGAGAGATGCTTAAATCACTTGACAAATGGAACCAAGTAGCACATTATGTTTGCGCAGTTCTGACAGGTAAACTGAGTATATCGCAGCGCCATCCCCTTCTTTCCCGCTGAAAAGGAGACTCCTGTATCCCGAAAGCGCTTCACGGCGGATGAAAGCGAGGTGAGTTGGAAATTTTTCACTTGTCGAAAATCAGCTTTGCTGAACTGGTTCTTTTCGTAGTGGATTTTTCTCGGAGCAGCGGTGCTAAAAGCGTAGTAAATCTACTCTGATAGGGGTACTGATTACATTCGCATTTGTTATGTGCTGGTGTTCCGCAGGAAAAAAAAAAAAATATACTATGCATTATCAAGAAAAAACAGGATGTATGTAGTAATAGCAACTGAGGAGTTGCTCTCGCAGCAAAAAAAAACGGTATATAGCAAAGGTTGCTGACTAAACAAAAACAGTTTCACTATGGAACCACATAAAGTCACATGATGGTGACTGAAGAGAAGATCTTTTTGGTTCCACAGCTAGCTCACCGCGTATGGGAGTGGATTGAGAGACAGAAAGAATTTTTTTGTTTTTAAAGAAATCCATAATGTCGAACACGCGCACACACACACACACTAAAATATTCACCAGTGCATCATGGATTCTGGTAACTTCCTGAAATTAAATTGAATTGAATCAAACAAAATGAAAACTGGGCTTAATCCAGCACATTGAACTTATTTCATTATTTCAATTTTTCTAGGCTGTTTTGATTGTAAAATGAACATTTATTTTCGGAATGTTATATCAGTGCTCTAACAATATTCAAATGAGTCTTAAAGTATTTTCAAATTGAGATAATTACATACAAACTAAAACGGCACTATATTTTTAAACAGATTCCACCTATTATTTGCTTATCGACAGATTCGCTCATCAGCCTCTTTATCGAAAAATGTATGCTTTGTCAAACGCATTAAACTTAATTTTAAAATGTAGCTTAAAACTGAAATCCGAATTACAGTGAATTCAATTAAGTATACCATTAACTAGAATAAATGATTTAATCAACCCATTAAATAATTTAGAATCATTTTTGAATTTTGAATGAATGAATCTCCGCTATTTTTTTTGTCTCAAAAGGTTTAATATTGGGTTTTATCTTAAAAATGATTTTTGTCTTATCTATAAAAAGTCTCTATGCCAGATTGTGTTTTCACTTTTGTTTCAGATTTCAAGTATTATGACCATATTCGAATTTGAAATGTTACCTAGCATCTGCAAGCCATGTTGTCAAGTGGTTGAATGTTTCTCTACGGGTTATATCATACACAAGCAGAGCTCCTGCTGCACCCCGATATTAGGAATGGGTAATTGATCTGAATGCCTCCTGGCCTGCTGTATCCAAAATTTGCAACTTTAGTTGTTTTCCATCAATTATCATCATGCAGCACCAAACTCTGATCGTTAAATCATGGACGGGTTGAAAACGCTTGTCCGTGAAGGCAGTACATATTGCTGATAAAGGAAGCGCAGCAAACCCTCCGCGGCAACATACGTCACCGAATCCCCTCATATGCGACCAGTCTATGTCGGAGGACCTCGATGGCTTTCCTCGAACACTGTTAACAGCGAACAGACATGTCAATGTTTGTGCACTTGCTGATGCTTCGAAAATCACTCCAACAACAAGACGCCAGCGACGCCCAGACAAACGACACTTACGAATACAGATCCTACAAAATGCGTAGTAAAGCCACTAAATTTAGAATATTGGAGTAACGAACAGCTGTTTCAGGGAGCCAAACGAAAGTCCAAGGCTGCACATTGCAAATGCGTTGGAAAATTTATATTTCGCCCGAGGCAACACCCGCGTCACCGATGATGAAGTATTTGAATAAATATGCATACGCCATTTTGAACAACTATGTCTCGAACAATTAATACACAATTTGACTATGATTTACACAATCTCACAATCCTTGGAAATACTAAATATAAATTCCACAAAATCCTTTGTTGCACACACGAAAAGAGGCTATCTTTCTACGAACTTTCTGAATTGAGATTCACAGGGCTTTTTCTTTCTACAAAGGGGATACGCCATAAAATTATACGTCCGTTCACCACGACTCTTCTCGATCAGCTCTCAAACTCAACTGCCCTCCTCCGCGTCATTTCATCAACGCGTCTTCAAGTTATTTCAACTTCAGCCGCTGGATTACATCAGCCGCGTCATTTCATCAACGCGCGCTGGATTGCGTCTCCGCATTGAGATGATGTTGGTTTTTGCATCGGATAAGCGAAGTTCAGCGTCGGGGTATTTAAAGGTTTGAAAATAGAGGGGCCATTAATTGTCCCAACGTAACACACTCTAAAAAAAATTCGTTCGGGGATTTGGAAAAGAACGAATGAAATCGCCAATAACTTCAAAATTTTCCATTTGTCTGTGGACATTTATGCAGAATACATACAATTACATCGACTTTTTGAACTATTTCAGGATCCAGACAAGAGCTGGTACTGGTCAATCTGGATAAGTGCAACTCTACTGTAATAAAAGTATTTGATGTGCCGTCACGGGTCAAAAAGCTTTTTAGACGGATATGTGTATGCAGTGAATAAATATTGTTTTTATCATAAAATCGACCCTTGTGATTCCTTCGACAAGTTGAGACCATATTTAACAAACTCATTTATCGATAACAGTATTAGGAACTAGAAATTAAAATATTTTGGGCACAATTTGCAAAATTTGAATGAAGGAATATTCTAACTTACCATTTATTTCTTGATTGGGTTAATTTTATAGTCGAATATGGTAAGGTTTTTGTTATTTTTTTGGAAAATGATAGAAAATAAACAGCATTAAGTGTGAGCGTTTCGTGAAAATGATAAAATACCTGAAAAGATTGAGAGAAAACTGGTATTATTAGGAGGAAATACGTGGATTTGATAAGATAGATTAAATTTTTAGATTTAGCGGCAGTCTCACGTATGCACACTAGAGTCTTTTGTGATACTATGATAAGAAGGAAGGGAAAGGGTAGACAAATTAACAAAACACACGCATATGCCAATTGTACGTAGTATACTAGGTGGTTCATCTCTAAGTACTATACACGACTATACTACTTGACTTCGGTGATCTAACAGGAACCGATATATCTAGTATGGCTAAAACTGTTGCTTAGTTGCTTGAACAAATGTCCTTCCTGTAGTAAAAGCTATTGTGAGTCACTTAAAAAATTTAAACACATTTGGTATACTTTAATTATATGCTCTTTTTTATTTATTATGGATTTTTATGTTTCTTTCAACCATGCGTCTTAAATACTATCCTACAAATTAAAAAACGAAAAACAAAAACTTAACATGCTTGTGTTCTCTCCGATCAAATGATACAAAAACTTGGATGATCACTGAAAATCATAAATATATCATGTAACAGCCCTAAATACAAGAACACCTAATTGCCTTATTTATAAAGCATTGACTTCTGCATCACATCCGAATATTTGTACGGAATATCCTTGTATTCCGTTTTCTTCATCATCCACGGATACTTGTAATACATTCCACTGTCGATTTCCTTAAACATCAGATCCTTTGTGTTGTACATGTCCATTTTCTCCAATGTCATGTCAGTGTATTTTTGCATCTCGTCAATATGATAGATGAAAGTGTCCTTAAAGTACATGTTGGGGGTGTAGAAGTAGTTTTCATCGATCAATCGATCAAATGGATATCCAAATGGAAGATCATCAATGAATCTGGTGCCAGATCCAATACCGGCAAAGAACCAGAATTTGTAGTTGGAGAATTGTTTCACATCCTTGTATGGGGTGATGATGAAGAAGAATTGCATTGGCATACCACTAGTCCATCCTTTAGGCAAGAGAAGACGATCAGGGAATCCAACGTGCGATTCAGACATATCCAATGGGAATTGGAATTTATCTTCAAGACCCATCATTACCATTTTGTAAAGATCAGAGTACATGGTACGATCTTTCACGCTGTAGTAGAATTCGCGAGAGTCACGACGAATTGTATTTTGTCCTGATTTCAAATCGTATACGAATTGGTCAATTTCTACAAAGTTATCACGATTTTCATTGATGCTAATTAATTTGCCCATATAATCGAACTTAGGTCCCATGTAGACACGGAACACAACACTTTGTGGCTTGTCAGCGGTAACATCAAGTGTGAAGGTGAATGGTTTGTGGTTTAAGCGCCATTGACGGACTTTGAATTTGTAGTCAGACATTTTGTAGTTCATGTATTTTGAGTCGAAGAATTTAGGATCCATATCCATGCCATAGTATTTCTTTTCACTGTATTCCATTGGTTTATCCATAAAGTAGTCCTTTTTCAGCAAGTAGTCTTTGTCCATCTTGTAATCCTTGTCCATCTTGTAATCCTTGTCCATAAAGTAGTCCTTGTCCATTGTGTAATCCTTCTTGAACAAGTAGTCCTTATCCATCATGTAATCTTTGTCCATTAAATAGTCTTTGTCCATCATATAGTCCTTCTTCATCAAATAATCTTTATCCATGAAATAATCTTTGTTCTTGTAGTAATCCTTGTTCGTGTAGTAATCCTTGTTCTTGTAGTAATCCTTATTCGTGTAGTAGTCCTTGTTCATGTAGTAGTCCTTGCTCTTGTAGTAGTCCTTGTTCGTGTAGTAATCCTTGTTCGTGTAGTAGTCCTTATCCATCATATAGTCCTTGTTCATCACATATTTGTATCCGTATGGAACCTCCTTTTTATAGTAGGGCATCATGTAATCTTTCTCGTACATATCATTCTTCAAATAGTCTTTGTTGTACATATAATCTTTGTTGTACATATAATCTTTGTACAAGTAGTCCTTCTTGTACATATCATCCTTAAAGTAGTCCTTCTTCATGTAATCCAGACCCATGAACTTCTTATCATCGTATAAGTAGTCCTTCATGTAGCCCATGTAATTCTTGTCATATCCTTTCCACATTGTGTCAACCTCCATCAAAGTTGAAACGTCAATATCGAAGTAATCAAAGTAGGTGATCAATTTGCTGACGTCAACTTTGTTGATCTTAACTCCTGGCAAAAGGAGTTCCTCATATTTGTAGGATGGCATGTTGAATTTATATTGGTACCAAAACTTGACGATCTTCTTATAGAATTGATAGAAAACAGGATCTCTGAGCATGGTTTCATAATGTTCCAGCACTCCAGGAATAACTTTGTAGTCATAGATTTCCTCAAAGCTACCACCGCTCAACATTTTATGGGCATAGACGATCAATTTTCCAAAGAATGCTTCACTGAGCGAATCAGGATTTGATTGGATCAAATTGCCAAGCATGTCAATTCCTTCCTTGCTCCACAAATCAACTTTGCCACCAGTCATTGTTTCGAAATATCCCAAATCAATCACATCACGGATTCTACGTTCAAAATCTTCAATACGGTTCAGGCCATAGAAGTCATCATTGGTGAAGACTTCATAGTAGTTCTTCCTTACAGAGAACGGAAGTCCATTGTAGTATTTCATTTGTGGATTGTATCCAGTTTTGATTGGATGATACCATGAAAGTTCTGGAATTTCCCCTAAACCATTCGACAGACGTTCCAAATAGTAACGAGCCAAAAGTTGTTGATGCATGTACAAGAACTGTTCACCACGACGATCCTTGAAGAGTCCGAATTCCTTGCCACCTAACCAGTAAGGATAGTCCAAGTTGAAGAATAGATAGTACATATTCCAACCAATATCTTCGGTGAAGTACGCCAGTTTTGATTCCTCATTCACAGGAAGTATATCATCGGTGTATTTGCTTAAGATGATCACATCCTTTTCCAATTTGTCCATTCCCAGCATTTTGTATTTCATGATTTCGTCAATGGTTAAACCATTGAAGTACATGTAGGGCAAAACTTCATAGTGAGCTGGCAAGATGATTCCTTGCATATCCTTACGATGAATAACGGCAGCATATAGAGCATAGACAAACATTCCTTCATTAACATTCATACGTGCCCAGAGTACGTTACGATAGAATGTGTTCCAGTCGCGTGAGTAGTAGAACAGATAGAAGAGTCCTTTTAATTCGGTAGCATGACGATAGTTGAAGACACTGAATACATAGTTGCGTGGCAGCAAACCATATTTGTACATCATGAAGAACTTATAGACGGCATCGTAGTTCTGTGGATACAAATACAACATTAGAACAACATGATCTTTAGAAATTTTTGCTATCAGTCTAAATTGATTTTGTCGATCACTTAAAATTTTTCAAAAAAAGATTCAAGAAATGGCTTCAAATTGTGAGGTAGGCGTTTAAACTCAAATAGAAAATGTGCCTAGAATTTCATCAAAAATCTTTGGAGCTTTGAAATAAAAGCTAAAAAGCTTTGTAGAAAAGCTTTTGCCAAAAGTCCTATGCGCAAACTTTAACTTTTTCCAGTAACTTAATGTCGATCTGGAATCTTTAGACAAAAAGCTTTTTGGATAAAACTCTATTTGAGAAATGTAGTTTCTGATATGTAGCCTTATGCTTCTGAAAAAAACTATTCAAAAATTTAAATTTACGTTTAAGCTTTTAAAAAAATCCCACCGAAATGAAATCTACGTTTTAAGTTCCATGCTAAGTCTTATGAATTATTTATCGTCCTAACTGTTAAAATGAGATTTTACGGAAAACGTAGGATATTTATTTTTTCTGACATAGTATTTAGCGGCTTGAACTGATTTTTTGAAATTAAAGCAAATCAGACGTACTCACGAACTTAGTCTTTCAAATTTGTAAGAAAAGCTTTTGAATATATGAAAAATATGTCTCGAATTAAATCGAAAAGCCTTAAAGCTCTGAAATGGTGGCCTAAAGCTTTTTTAGAAAAGCGTTAAGGAATCCGTAGGTGTAAACTTTAACTTTTCAAAGCTATGTTCAAGCTTTTAAGCAAATTCCAACTGAAATAAAGTCAACGTTTTTGGTTTCATGTTAATTCTTCTGAATTGCTTATCATCCCGAAGGTTAAAATGTTATTTACGGGAAACATTGGGTATCTTTCGTCTCTGATACTGCTTTTCCGCGGTTAAAGCATATTGAAGCCATTCAAGAATCTCTTTCGAGCTATCGTGGGCAATTTATAAAAACGTTCAAAAAATCTAACTTCAATTTAATCAAAAAGCTGTAAAGCTCCGAAATGAAAGTATGAAAGCTATTTAGAAATGCTTTTAGGAAGCTCTCTGTGCAAACTTCAACTTTCGACAAGAATCGCCAAGGTTTTTGAAAAAGCTTTACCTGAAATGCTTTATTTTTCGATTGAGCGACTTAAAGCTTTTGGCAAAAAGTTCAATGAGAAGTCTAAAATTATTCAAACTTGGTTTTTTGACGATGCCACTTGAATTAGAGTCAACACTATAGCTTTTTTTGTTAAATGTGATTTTACAGGAATCGTTGGATACAGTATTTTCAGTCTCTTGAATGTTTTTTTTCCTTAGCTTAAGCATATCAAAACGTTTCAACACTTACGTCATAGAATTCCTTGCCTTCCACGAATCCTTCAACATCCTTCATGTATTCTTCACCCAATGGCATGTGCAAATGGTACAGGACATCAAAAATGAATTTCTGTTTCATTAGAAATGTTTTGTCCGCTATAAAGTGGAAAAATTCAAATAAACCATTGTTAAAACCACTTGAAAATAATTCTTTTCAAAAAAAATTTACAAACTTACCAATTTTGACGCCCATTTCCTTTTTCAGGCTCATTGGGATTGCAGCGCAAACGGCCAGAATGGCCATAAACACCACCGAAAATTTCATCTTTGTTACCGTTATCGTCAGCCGGGGATAGTTTTGCTATGTTCCGTTCTTCTGGTCTTGACCGTGGTTGTTACCAAACCAATCACGGACTCGAATGATTTTCTCAGCAATTGATGCATCTTTTATACTAAAACAAATGCTTGCCAAAATCTTCAAATCAGGTAAATCCAAAACAAATGCAACATCAATGTTGCAGAGATTGTAGTGAAATCAATTGAATAAGAAAATAAAATTGTTTTTTTTTTTTGTTAAAATTCGTCTGAAATATTTCATGCAATGAAAATGATAAGCCACCTCCAATTTATTCTTAATTGCAGATTTCATGTAAAGAATATTCGTAGCCTGATAAGGGGAGGGTTGACAAAAAACGGTCCAGACTAACTTGAAAGATTGATATGCAACAATTTATTCCTACAATGCATTTTTCAGTCAAATTAGATGTATTATTTTTAGATCCATTTAATTTTTTGCTAATTGTTATTATTTCGAGCAATTTCGCGATTAATGCAATTATTTTCAGGAATAATTAAATGATTTGACGTCCAATTTACACTTGTTCAACACTTAGCAACATTGCGCTTCAGCAATTTTAGTGCTTCATTATCAGAATACGTAGGCCTGGGAGCATCGTAGGTGGAAACAACTGATAAAAAATTTGAACAGAATAAAATTGTTTTTGAATTTATTATCAGTGTTCTTAATTGTATGAATATATATAATAACAACAATATATTTTTTAATGCAGCACAATGTGTTCAAAGTTCGATTGCGGCTGTTGCAGAAAAGAGGGTTTTTTTTGGATAGTAAAATATTCTAGAATAGTTTTTAATAATGACGAAAAAACGTTTTAAATGAATTCAACTCATAGCTTAAAAATACCGCAAATATTTGATAATTCAAAGATCTCTGAAATTATTTTCAAAACTGTAATTTAATCCTTGCTACATTCTACAGGATATGAAATTTTACTAACTCACTAAATTAACAGCTTTCAACAGCTAATTTGTTCACGAACAACATTTCAGTAAACTGCAACCTACTAAACTTCAGCGGCTCTTTTCTCTATTAAGAACATTTGTAGTGATCTCACTACTGAATTTCACGCCTGAATTCACTACTTTATTCAATCAAATAAAAAAACACAATTAAACTCTTTTCTCTCTTTCTACAAGTATTTCATTAACTATCTTCAATTAAAACGAATCCCCACATCCTTTTTTAAGATCCTTCCACCACGAAACAATCTCATAACTAGCTTACGCCTGTAGAAAAACTGTTTGTTTATTTCAGCCAGTCACTTGTATTTATAAAATAATGCCTAAAATATTTATCTCCTCATTACTGTCATTTAAAAAACAATGTAACCAATTCATATCGATAATGATGTAATTATCGTAGCTAATTACTCAATTAAATGTATTACAATGCAAAATTTTTAAGGTATAATTGATCGTTTACGTTTTTGTCTTTTTGGTGAAACAAAGTTATTTATCATTTTGATTTGATACGTTCGGGACATTTTGTGAATTCAACAGAATATGTTTTTGATTGACATCAATTAAGATAAGTTTTGTTACTATGAGGCAATTTTAGGTAGTTTAAAGAGGAGTACACCACTGATAACTCTTATGATGATTTTCAAAAAAGTGTCTTGCGAATCATATTGATGTCATAGTAGAAGACTATGGGTCGACTCATTTACAGCTCTTTGAAACCTTGTCAGAACCTTTTGTCATAGTTGAGTTCACCAGGTTTTTGGTAGAAGGTCTTTAACTCCCCGGTGAAGCTTCCAACCGCGGTGTACGTCCCAACATCCATCTTCCCTGTTTTCAATCCGATGGTTGAAGTCTGGGTGTATATACGCTGAAGGCACTGCCACGGATCTCAGTCACTATAAACTGGTGGTTGATGGCTGAGTAGTCCTCTAGCCCCCACCAGTAGTGTTCTCGTTGGACAGGGACTCGAAAGTGAATGTCACATTAGGTACGGTTCGCGCACGACCCCAACAGTGGTAAGTAGGGTTGTTTCCAGTGTTTAGGGTCACAAGTGCTGCTCTGTTCACCATTTTCTGGACCTGCTTGCCTCTGCAGTCAGGTTAATGTATGCTCCATTTAATGGCTCTAGCATTGAAGTCCCTCCGATTAGCACCTGGCCCGGAAGGATTTCATCAGTTTGTTCAGAGTTAGATAAATACCAAAAAATTATGTTTCTGAGCACCTCATCTACTCGAAACCATCCTTAGATCTATGGGCCTGCATCTGATTGTGAGCGCTGCCTGGAACCCAGATGAAGCAGGGGCCAAATTTGTCAGGATACCAGGTTTGCGAGCAACAAAAGGTCGGCTTTTATATCCTTCGCAAACTGCTCAAACAGATTGGCGTTTGTACTTTGGTGCAGGTTCATTTGTAGGAGTCGGAGTTCTGATTTGGCTTTGGTTAGGGCCTCTTTGTAAACTCTGCATCTCCCTGATTCTAGCACGTGGTTGAGGTCACCAGGTTCTGGCTTAACATCCTTGCAGAGATGCATTGTGTCTCGATCGTATATTCCTATCGGGTCCCGTATAGCCATATGCTGTGCTTTCGTAGCGGGTTGCGATAAAGGTTTGGTTTGTGTTTCAGTTTGCGCGTTGCATCGGATCTTTATCTTCTTCTCTCCGGAAGGCTCTTTGTCCGATTTTTCAAGGAGCATTTTTTTGTCTGCTACTTTACCAAGCACTAACTTAAGCTCCTTGTAAGGGTTGACAGCTTTGTTTGACGCCAAGTTCTTCTTATTTTCTCGTAGTCACTCTCGATTGGGCAGCCTGTGATCCTTTTAGGACCGCCAGTAGCTGGAGCTACTGCCGCTCCACTAGAAACCTTGTTAAAGTTTTGGTGTTTTCTGCCTTAAGCCTCCTCTGTCTGTATCGCAGGGTGCAATCCATAAGCTTCTCTAGCTTGAGAATTTCGTTTCTAATGTTCTTACTGATATTTTTTGTATGTTGTAAGCGGCTGTTAATTGTTTTCCGAATAAATTGCTCTTCTTTGGAGCGATCAAGCGCGATTATACTTTCTAGCTTAGCTTCCTGAGATAAACTCTTGTAATGATTTAAACTGATTGTCTGGCACAAATGTCAGTGAGCTATAAACAAAACCGAGCTCAGCTGACTAGCTTTGGTTAACGAGGTTACGAGGCGTACCGATCAATTTTTATTTTCTTTAGAAATGTTCTTTTATGTGTCAATTAAGCTACTCTACAGTAATTCAAAAATGTTTTTTTTACTAAAGTTAGTGGATACGGAGGCTTGAGACAAACGCAAACATTCTACAAAAAGCAACCGTTACTTTCTCCGAAGAAGGTTGCTACATTACAAGGGGAACGTCAAACCTAAAGATGTAAACGTGGCTGAAGAGAACCACTCATCTCTGCCTAAAGGATGGAAACTTGACAAATATAGTTAATTTTAATCCCGTAAAACAACAAACTAAGCAGTTTTGACGGAGTGACCACCGTATCTCTTCAAGAGCAACCACTCCTGATCACAACGGGGCTGCTCGATTGCTTATGTTTATTACACTCTGGTGCCTCATTCGCTTGAGTGAGGAAAGAAAGAGTATCGCTTAATAGCGAAACTTCCCCATCCTCTTCCCTTGCTCTGTCTCCTGTTTTGTTCACGGATCGTTCTAGTTTCTGCCCCCCCTCGCACAGGGTGCTCTGGTCACAGTAATGCCTGGTTGGACCACACGCTCCCGTTTTTTCGTCTGTTTGTCTGTTTGTTTTCTGTGGCTGGATTTTTATCCAACGCCAGGATTATTGGTTCTTCTATCGGAGCTTGCGCTATCTATGAAGATATTGGCTGCGGCTTGATTTTTGGGGTTTTCTGGCTTTTCCCACGATTGACCCCTTATTTCGTCGGTGATTGCCCAAGAAGAGTCTACGGCTGAATGGATTTTCTTCGGCAGGTTCGAGATTGCTTATAGATATATCTGTTATAGAAGCCAAGTTTACCTCCTCTATAACTAGACTAGATTAGCTTGGGTTCGAAAAAAAACGACCGACGAAAAAACGGGTAAGTTATTATCGGATTGTTAAGTCACCATCAAAACACCTAAAGTGATGTATTCACAACTCGAAAATCAATGTTTTGGGGAAAACTTTAAGTATTCAATCGACCTCTGCCGTTATTTTGCAAAGCAGTTTATTAAAAAAGCTCGGATAGTCTTGAAAAAAAATGAAAACCATATACGATGAGCAGGAAAACTTGGCAAGGATGTCTTAGAGCCAAAAGTACACTTAAGTCGCAGTTATTTGAAAGCTGGGGAAGAGCCAAAGGCCGCCAACAATTTTAATGACACTAGCGAGAGTGTACTCCAATCAATGGGGACTAGTAGAAGAACATAGGAGAAAAAATGAAACACGTATCAAAAATGAAGATTGATTTCAGAAAAGTGGGTAAAAAGATTTCCTCCCCAAAGCATACAATAAAAAGCAACAACAGGCAGATAAAACCCAGAAAGTATCTGATACGGTACGGGTAACAAATATGCTATGGGGCAGACCACAACGATACGCACTACTAGTATAGCCAACAGACAGCAGATTTTATGCATATACGAGTATGCTACGCCATAAAACTGGACGAGATTGAAACTGCAATTGGAGCAGCAGGTCTGATGACCTTTATGTGGAGTTTGGAAGAGAGGCTGAAAATAAAGAATCATCTGTAACGTGGTCGAAACCCTTTTTGGAAAAAAGGTGACTTTAACTTACCTTTAGCCTATAGAATTTCTTGAGGTCCGCGACATTGACTATGTTACCGGCAACAAGGAGCCTGTCAAACGGGAGATTTTCAGTTTTGGCGGAGTCAAAAAAATAATGTCTTTGGAAAACCACAGGCAAAAGTGCGTGGCAATAGGCAGATTCACTAATAAATATGCCCAACAATTTGTGGTGCTTTAAAAATTTTCAAATGACCACAAAAGATAGCAGTGATGGAATGCTGCATCAGCGAGCTATAATAACCAACCTCAGTTGAAAATTATCATGCCTAGCGATGCGTACATATGTTGGCAGCTAGCTGACTGCGGTGTCATCGAGCGGGTAATTTTGCCTACCGTATGGTCCACTAGAAGAAATTTTTCACAAGAGCGAATCCAGGATAATATCAAAGAAGGCCAAGACCAGAACTGGGTGTGCAGGGGGAATGCCAGTCGAGAGGAATACTCTTGAAGACTAGCGTTCTTTGACGAGCACCGCCCCCACGGACCGGAGGATATGGAGGTCACAGTGAAGTTCCTCCTGAGATGACAAGCAACGACCCTGACTAAATCTGGACTACGCTTTGAACAACGAATTGGAATTTATCCTTTGGGTTGGCGGATATGATGATTTGGACCTAGTTGCTTTGCACAGTAGCACCGAGTTGACACTCGTGCTTGAACAGCTCCAATTCAACTATCATACCGTCTGGGTTCCGGTAAAACTTTGGTAGACCTCAGAGTACGTTCGAAGTTCACACCATTGGGTTGTTGGTGTAGGTTTGTTTGAGCCGGAATCCCGATTAGCGCTGGTCTGGCTCCGAGCACCTGCCCCATAAGGGCTTGTACCGATCCTCACATGGTCTCCTGCTCTACATAACCATGAACACAAAAAGATGACGACACACACAAATGGAGATAGAAGCTCCGAGGGGGATCCAATAAAACTGGAGCAATTTCAACTAAAAACCTTAATAACAGATCAAAAAAAAGAAGTGAAAAAATCAAAATCCACGACACAACCAACGGCCGCAGCCACGATGTTCACAGGATATTGGGAGCGGTACTAATGACAACAAAAACGACGATGAATACTATAACAGTGAAGACAGACGAAAAAAGGAGATAAGCGGACTGCCTTGTCCACACTGAAATTCCTGCGGCGCTCGGGCGCAGCAAATAATGATGCGAAAGCCAGAACGTCCTAAAACGGAAGAGCGGGAAATTCTGCAAGACACCCAAGACGTTCAAGCGATCGCAATCGAAGTGACCGAAGCAAGGGTCTCAAATCCCGAAATAATAACCAACCATCCTGAAGTCCACAAATTTATCACGGCAGATAAAGAAAGGAGTGACCAGACAAACGAAGCGCAGTTGTGTGATTTCACCGCCTCCGTCAAAAATGTGGCTGAAGTACTGTACTCGGAAACGGAAGCCGGGAACTTCTCCCAAGAAAGGAGGTCGCAAAGTACAATAGCTCTCCAGCAACATCAAGAAGAAAGGCTAAAGCGAAAAGTGGGAGCTGTTCTAGAAAGATTAAAATCTACATGCGACTCGCAAAAATCAGTTAATGTGTAAATAATGGGCTCCTTGAGCTAGAGGAGCTCCTAGACTGCATAGGCCATTACGGGAGGAGCTGGTTAAAGGCCGAAGAGGATCAGAAGGCGGAACAAGAGCAGACGGCTGAAGAAGCGCTGAGGGTTAGGCCTAAAGGACACGCGCGGATAGCTACACCTTCAAACATCAATAAAAGAATGACGTCTAGCCCAATTGAAAGAGATCGGGAGGCACTTGATGGGCGCGGGACGCCAGATCAGGGATTCCAGATAGTGCTAACAAAAGGAGCGAAAAAAATACTAAAGAAACTCCTTCAAAAAGTGCCAAAGAATAAAGTTCGCACCGACACCCAACAAAAAAATAGACCTGATGCGAAATGTCGGGTTTTCCAGGAAGCCCTAACCAAGGCCAAATCAGAACTTCGATGACCCATATCCTGCAGGTAAACTTAGTCCGCAGTTCAAGCGGCTTGAGCAGTTTGCGAGGGATATGAAATCTGACCTTTTGCAGCTGAGTGAGTAATACTACATTAAAAGTTCTTCATCATGGTATCCTGATGCAACTGGTACTGTCGCTATCTGGGTCCAAAGCAATGATTTTCAGGCGGAGAGCTGTGGACGGGGAGATGGTTTCGTGTGGGTTCGGTGCTCAGGGACCACCTTCTTTAGTATGTACCTGATGCAGAACGAATCGATATAATCTTTCCAAGCCAAGCTGAATGCATTGGAGGGTGGTGTCTCAAACGCAGACGATAACGTGCTCGTTGGGGGAGACTTCAACGCTAAAGCGATTGAATGGGGCATGTTTCACACAGATCCGCGGGGAAAACGAATCCTGGAAATGGTGGCCAGGACGGCGCCCATCGTACTAAACACCGGAAGTACGCTGACTTTCCGCCGTATTGGCTGTGAAGGAAACACACCTGACGTGTCATTCGCCTCTAGGTCCTTAGTACGGAGGAGAAATAATTGGAGAGTATTAGAGGACTAATCAGCTAGTGATCATCAGTGCATTATGCTTGAGATAAGTGATGTTGTCTCCCGACGTCCGTGCTTTCGGCTTTCTACAATTGAATGGAACATCGGAAGGATGGACGTCAAGAGTTTCGCCGAGGTGCTCACAGCGGGTGCCCCACTGAAGGAAGATTTGCAGGGGACGAAGGAACTGGCAGCTCAAGGCGTTGTGAACTCAAATATGAGCATCATCACGACTGCTTGCAACGCTTCTATGCCCCGTCGAAAACCCCGGCACGGCAAGCCTCCAATGTACTGGTGGTCGACTGAATCGCTGAAAAGCGAAGGGAGTGTCACTTCCAATGAGGCTCAACGGGTACGGAAACATGACGAGGAATGCAACTGCATATAAGTCGGCCAGGAAATGCCTCCGCAAATGGATGAACAAAAGCAGGCTCGCTGCTGGCAAGATCTAGTGGACAACATGAACAAGGATCCGTGGGGCTTGGCTACAAGCTAGTTATGCGGAAGCTAGGTGCCCTACAGAAACCTTGCGTACATGATGCGAAAAAGATGGACGAGATAGTGCGGGCACTCTTCCCCGCCCATCACGTCCATGTTGACGCTTTCCAGTGTAAAACAGCAGTCAAATATCCACTCTTCACACAGGTGAAACTGGAAGAGGCAGTTCGCTGAAAGCGAGGGAGACTCCAGGTCCAGATGGTGTTCCAGCTGAGGTGTTGCAACTTGTCTATCACCATTGTCCTGACTTGCTGCTCAGCACACGGGAAGGGATTTTCTCGGTACGATGGAAGGTGGCGAGGCTCGTGCTGATCAGCAAGGGGAAGAGAAATCCCTGATCGTCGTCTACATACCGCCCGTTATGCATGCTAGACATGGCTGGGAAAGTACTAGAGAAACTCATCAAGGGAAGTCTCACTGACGCGATTTGTGCTGCTGGGGACCTATCTCCTCGGCAGTACGGCTTCAGAGCAGGCCGCTCCACCATTAATGCGATTGCAGAGGTGGTGAGCGCGGTTCAAAAGGTAGAGACATACGCAAGAGATCGTTCTGCTGGTGACACTCGACGTTAGGAACGCCTGCAACTCCACTAGATGGGTGGATATTCTGGATACGCTGGAGCACCCTTTTCAAGTCTCAGAATATCGCGGCTTTTGAGGGACTATCTGAAGGAACGAAGCCTGCTCTACGACACGACACAGGGCCAACGAAGGATGGAAGTTACATCGGGTGTTGGCCAGGGATCTATCCTTGGTCCGGACCTGTGGAACGTGCCTTGCGACGGACTACTGAGACTGGAGATGCCAGATGAGTCACGCTTGATCGGCTATGCGGATGATGTTGGGGCTCTGGTTGCTGGACGCACCATTGAACAAGCGCAACTTAGGTTAGGTATACTAATGCGCCGATTGAGAGACTGGATGACTGCACGTGGGTTCAGTTTAGCACTGGAGAAAACCGAAGTGGTCATCTTGACAAAAAGGAGAATCCCTGGTGTTAGAATGATCAGTATTGAAGACATACTAATCGAATCGAAGCCTACGGTGAAGTACCTGGGGCTAATAATCAACCCGAATATGAGTTTCTCTGGGCAAATCAGGGCAACGGCTGAAAAGGCTGCTTCAGGTGGATCAGCTCTGAGTCGACTTATGGCCAACGTAGAGGTACCCAGCCTATCAAGAAGACGGTGAGAGTTATTGCAGAGCGCCGCACTATTTACCTGCGTCGAAACGAGGACGCGAGGGAAGTTGTTGTCCGCGAGAAGAGATAGCGCTCACACAACGACCGGAAGCAGTCTTTGGTGAATTGCACGATAGGAAGTGGATTGCGCGCAAAATCGAAGGCATGGACGACTGACTTCTATCTGACAAGATTGGTAAGTCACGGTCCCCCGATTGTCGGTTTTGCCCAGGAGAGGAAGGCAATGCTTGCCACACATGCGTGCACAAATTAGAGCAGGCTCTATAGGGAGACGGGGGAGCTCACCCCTATAATATAGTCGCGGTGATGCTCGAATCTGTTGACAAACGGAACCAGGTGGCACATTATGTTCGGGCAGTCATAAAAGATAAAAGGGACTTATAGCAGCCGGGGGCGTTGCGGCTGGGGCATCACTTTCCTAGCAATTCCTCTTCACCTCTTCCCTCCCGCTAGAAGTAAGACCCCCAGCTTGAAGGCGCCTCACGGCGTAACAAAATGAGACCTGGTCCGAAGTAATGTGTTTACCGGTTCCAGGCTGGGCTCTCGGGTTGACAGGGGAGTCATTTCGTGGGTATAGTGCGGATCTATTGTGTAGTAAAAAGAAGGTATATGTAATAATGTCCGTGAAGCACTGCAGCGATGGTCTGCTGCCTCGGCGAAAGAAGATGGTAGGATTCACTGAGATTGGCCTTGTCTAGGGACGCGTAAATGCACTGGCAGGCTAGCGTTGCGGTGTCATGGGGCGGGTTCTTTCCCCCTAGCACAAGGGCCAACTACAAAAAAATTTCGCATTCACGATCATTTGGGTCTCAGAAAATGTCCACCGAAGTCGAAAAATGGAGGTAGCTAACTGAGGGTGGAAATTGCTTGTGTAGAGAACAAGTTGAAACGGGTTAAAAATAAACGGATTTGCGGAGACTTCGTCATGACCCGACGATTCTTATGACCCACAAATAAGAGTGGGGCGTCCGGATGGAGGTGGTGCCCCCTCGCACCCGCCCAACCGAATCAAGATCCAAATGTAGACGTGGCCATATATTTCACTTTTGAGTGGAAAACTCATACCAACGTAATTTATATGAACTTTACCATCAAAAGAGGAATATAGAATTGACCGATTTACGTTATAGAATTATGTGACCAAATCACATAACTCTATACCATAAAAGGGCACGCGAGCGGAAGGCCACTCTACCCGGGAAGAGCCCCTGAAAACTACACATCGGTGGAGCGCGCCCGATGGCTAGCTCATTTTTCTAGAACCGCCTACCCTCGTTACGGCTCCTATACCCGGTCAGATGGGACAGAATGGAAAGACCGAGTTTAGATAAATTATCTTTTCATTGTATTTTCCTTTCTATATAACAACACGTAACGAAATTAATTTTTCTTTCCAGACAATCTGCCTTCTTATATACTTCAATATTTATGCCGTGGTTTATTTGTATTTTTTCCTTGTCAGATTCTTTAAAAAAAAATTCAAATTGTTTTGCACGATATATGTATGCAGTTGTATATAAAAGTAGATATAATAGAATATATATATATATATATATATATATATATATATATATATATATATATATATATATATATATATATATATATATATATATATATATATATATATATACAACGCTCAATACAATACAATATGGGATGATTCCTATGTAGAATTTTAAAATAAAGAAAAGGGCAACTGTCTTATCAAGATCGCGTCTAAATTTGACAATTTCAAAAACCATGAAAATTTATAAAAAAATATACTATACAATAATTTAAGCAATATAAAAAAACGGGTACAGTCTTCTCGACGAGCGCTCGTAGATGGGGTGGGCCTGCAAACGTTAATTTTTTTTTTTAACAACCTTATATCGTTTTGTGTAACACGATTGGCATTGAGAAGCCGTTGAATATTTGGGATGCATCCATTAAAAATTTATTTAAACCGTAATTCTCTTTTGGCATCGGGTATGATTATGCTTTGGTCGTCACTATCAATTGGTTTAGTCACACTTTCGTCAGTTTATACTTGATCCAAAACTTGGCTCATCACTTCAAATCAAGAGCACAAAAGCCATAAAAAGCAATCACTGTTTTCAGACAAAAATGTGGTAAGGGTTTAATTCTTCAGACACTGTCTATTTTGCACAATTCCAGGATATGTAAATCATGGATTCGTAAACAATCAATGAAAGAGTTTAACGACGAAATTCGAATCTTGAATCTGCTGTTTTTCTTGACACAATAGAACACAAAAAGATAACTGTTCAGATTAACAGTAAGCAGCAGACGAAAAGACGCTATGATAGAAGGCAATATTCACATAGGCGCCACTGTTCAGCACTGCAACAGAATTACACTTTTTAAAAGTCGAATACTATTAATTTCTTCCACTTGAAATCATTGATATGCCAATCATATTCCACTCGACATCGACACATCCCTTGGCGTTTGAATGTATTTCAGCTTGCTGTGACACAAACACTCCTTCGCTGTTTAATTCCGCCGACTTGGATGCGATCGTGTTTTGCGTTTTGTTTCAAACAAAACTTCGCGATTTCAAAAACACACAAAAGTAACTTTCACCAATTATTATGTTTGTATTTAGATAAATCTCAGTAATCCGTGGGAGATACACAAAAGACACCGCACAGCGTCCAACCGTTGGCACTGCACACCATCGAATCCCCTCTGTTTTTCGTATTTGATCTATAACCGCCGACGACATTGGTGCATCTTTACAATCTACTTTTCACCCCAGTTTACTGTCCATGTTTATCACCGCATACAATTAGCGGTGCTTCCGATTCGAGCGGGATCGGCACAGTTTTTTATCGGGTCATTTTCACTAGGCGATCACTCCACAATCTCGCGTACAAAACTCGAACATTCTCTTACGCGACACCGCTACCGATTTTCATATTCTGCGTTTTAATTCTCATTAGCGAATTAATTGAAAAATTGAAATAATTGAATAGAGGCGACGTCTCTGTCCACTTCGCTCTCATCGTCGTCCACGCGGTCCCGCGATCTCTACCAGACTCCCGTCTTATTCCCTTCCCAGCTGAGTCTCCCCGTCACAACCGTGGTTTTTTCGTGCCCAAGCAAGTTTTTCTTCTTGCTTGTCCGTCGTCTACCGTAGCGTCACGCTGTTACGGTGGATGAAGACGAGCCCCTTGCTCAGCTGCTTCAAATTGCATTTACTGTTGCTGCTGCGATTCTGATGCGGATGAAGTGGGCACATTCATGTTGCTACCATGTTGTAATCATTGCATACGAATGTAATTCTGTGTTTTGGATTATGTGAACAGGAATTTTTCTTGGGTATGAGCATTCATTTTCAAAGTAATTTTTACGTTGATCAGGATTATGAAAATTCTGCATTGCATTTATTTGCACGATGATAATTCAAAAAAAAAACAATTAAGTATTTTTAGTATTTTAAACAGTAAGTGAAATCAACTTTACAAAAACCAAACAAAATTCTTCTGAGTTTTCTAGAGACGGTTGTGTTTAGGCGTATTCCGAGTGTTTAAAACGCATCTTAAGTGTTTTCATATAAACTTACAAATTCATAAAATAATATTTCGAAATGTTTTGCGGAAAGTGTGGAGAAGCAGTGATCGATTCGGTTCCGTGCGGTCAATGTAAGGGAAACTTTCACTACGGTTGTGCGGGCGTTGCAGAGTCCAGTTATCGGAGAATGGGACAGGAGAAACGAGCTGGTTGGCGTTGTTCATCATGCCGTGCTCAACCTTCCGAGTCAAATATCACTTTAGCCGAACTACTGAATGAAGTGAAAAATTTTCGTTCAGATTTCAGCAATATGAAAACTGACCTCCATAATGTCACAACATCTATTCAGGCAATCACCAGTAAATGGAATGACATTGAAACCCAATTAAAAAGCATGGAAGCTAGATTAATTGCTACAGAGGAAAAGTTATCGAGCCTCTCGTGCGTGCATAAAGACCTTGAAAAGGCGAAGGAAAAGATTTTGGATTTCGTCCACGAAAATCAGCAACAAGACCAGTTTTCACGTCTCAATAACGTTGAAATATCTGGTATACCTGCTAATACTGGCGAAAATGTATTCTTGCTTTTTAGCGAAATTTGCGCCGCGATAGGGTTTCAAGTTAAAAATACCGACATCGATACAATTCATCGTGTGCGTCCGTATCCAAATAATACGAAAAGTGCATCTGCTGACAAACAAGTTTCGCGTCCACCTTCTATCATTGTAAGATTCACCCAGCGTCGGCGGAAAGATGAGTTTATTGGAGCCGCCCGAGTTCGCAGAGTCATATCAACTACTGATATTAATATAAGCGGTCCAGGTTCAAATATTTATATTAGCGAACACTTGACCCCAACAAATAAGCTACTTTTACGGCGCGCACGAGAATTGAAGGCTGAATACAATTACTCTTACCTCTGGGTCAGGGTTTGCAAAATATTGATGAGGAAAAATGAAAAATCAAACGTAATACGTATTTCCCGGGAATCTGACCTGCTGAAAATCAAGTGACTTTACATTCTTCTTTCTTATTTGTTTTTGTATGTATTTGTTTACCTATTTTTAGTTTTTTGTTTGACTTTGAGTAAAAATCAGCCAAAAAGTAAATTCTGCAGGTTTAATATGAACATTATTTACATAGCTTCCTTTAAATGCAATCTACCTAGCTTTCCTTTGCTTATGCATATTAAGAGAATGCAATTTTATATTTGCTATTTTCAATTTAACATTTTTCGCCTTTTGCCGAGTCATTATCGCATCTGTTTGGTACGAGGGTACTTTAGAATATTTAAGAAATGTGTTACGTTTAAAAATACTTTTAGTTTACATTATGAGTTTGGATATTAGTAATTTAAGTATTTATTATCAAAACGTAAGAGGACTACGAACTAAGTCTCACTCTCTTCTTAAAAATGTTCTGCAATCCAATTATGACATAATTTGCTTAACAGAAACTTGGTTAACGGCGGATTTTAGTGAAGTGAATATTTCCATAATCAATACAATGTATTCAGACGTGATCGTGCACTCTTTGACCGTGATAAAATCAGGGGAGGTGGAGTACTGATTCCGGGGCGACGAGAATTATGTGGCCGGCGTCGAGACGACTGGTGCTCAACCTTGAACTCCGAAAAATTGTGGCTGAGTCTTGAGTTAAGTACGACAAGTAATCACGGTCAATTGAGTTTCTCTGATGGATCAAGTGGGATGTACGGCTTTCAATCTCATAGTGGTGCCAAAACACATATACGATTGCATTTAGCTTGTTGCTATTTTCCTCATAATAACAACCACTTCACACAATTGGATACCTTTTTTGATAATGCGTCTGTTATTATTAATAACAACTCTTGTGACAGTTTTCTGGTGTTAGGTGACTTTAACATTTCATACGCCAGTTGGCTTCCAGATAGAAATAACCGGCTGCGGATAGTTCACAATTACGATTCTAAAGTCATGTAACTATTTAATTTCATGAATATAAGTGAGCTTTATCAATACAATGGTTGTTTCAACAAATATAATCGCATTTTAGACTTGGTACTAAGTAATTGTAATTGCGATGTTACTCCTAGCGCTTTTTCTCTTACTAGTGAAGACCAGCACCATAAAGCTCTCTATATTCAATTTTCTCTTACAAATACAGTTTATTTAGCAGAGAAAAACCATCTCAAATATCAATTCCACAAAGCGAACTACTTTGAATTAAGTAGTCAATTATTGAAAATAAACTGGGAAACAGAACTCTCTAAATTAATTACTGATGATGCTGTCTCTTATTTCTATAGCACTCTATACAATTTGATGCATATCTATGGAAAAAAAATTAAATTAATTTTTTAAAAACGTTAGTCCGAAGTTAATTTTTATCGGAAAAAATCTTATATTGTCGAAGTAATCGACTCAGGAAATTTCTATCGAATATTTTTACTTCGATTGGTAACGAAAAACAAATTCACAAAGAAAATTTCGCAGCTGGTATGGAGGAGCCCGACGGCTTCCCACCGTTGGGGCAACCTAGGGAAACGACGAATACGAAACTGGCGACAATCACTAAAAGAAAACATAACGAAGAAAACTCCGTGGATGGAGGGTGCAAGCTGCAAATAATAGCGGATAATCAACAAATGGCCAAATTGCAGAAAGAAAATGATGAACTAAGGCAAGAGATACAGTCTCTCAAGGATCTTTTCAAGCAAGGGATGAAGCCTCAAAAGACGCAGCCACAAAATCAATGGCAACAGGTAACAAAGCCGAAGAAAAGTGCAAAGCAAGTAAATCCAGAGGAAGTTCTAAGTGCTGGTGGCACCAACGAGAGCCAAAATTATTTTGCAGCGCTGGAGGGGTTAACCGAAGATATGGAAATCGAAGAAAACATCAGAGGTAATTTTAATCAAGATAATGACGTTAATTTCATTCAATATTTAAAGAACAAAAATAAGGAGAAAAAACCAGCCCGCAGTTCTGTTGGTTCCTCTGAAAAAGCTTCCAACAAGACAGAAAAAGTTCCGCCAATCAACGTGTTCGGACAAACCGGGAAAGATATGGTTCGGCTATTGGCAGCCGAAAATAAACTGGCCAATTTCGAAATCAAAAGAGTTAATGCCGAAAAATTAACTATAAGGACGAAATCACTGGTTGATTTCAAGTCAGCCAAAGATGCGCTGATTTCTGGGGAGGTTCCACACTTCACCTATACCCCAAAAAGTAAAAAGAATCAGACCTTCTTGTTGAAGGGTTTGGACAGCGGAGAGGATACGGTCGATCTTCTTCAGGTGCTCAAGGAGGCTGCACCAGATATTGATTTTGTTTCAGTCAAAGCCTTTGAGACAAGAAGGTCGACCATAGAAAGGAAGAATTTACCACTTTACCTGGTACAAATTGCAAATAAGAGCAGTCCAAGTGCCCTTCAACGAATAAGGTACTTAAATTTCAGAGTGGTGAGGTGGGAACGCCTCCAGAAAAGAGAAGTCAACCAGTGTTACCGGTGTCAAAGATTTGGACATTCGGCTCCCAATTGCGCCATGCACTATCGTTGCGTTAAATGCAAAGACGTTCATGCTCCCGGTGAGTGCAAATTGGCTCAGACGGAGCCTAAAGAAAAATTATACTGCGTTAACTGCGGTGTTTTTGGTCACCCAGCATCATATCGAGGATGCAAAAGGTAAAGTTGCTCCAAAGCAAACACAAGTACACCGTAATATAATACCTTCCAACTTCGTCAAGCCCAGAGTATCATTTGCACTCGCCGCTAGAGGACCAGCAGAAAATGCTGGAAATAATGTAAATAATGTAAGTGGCAATAATGAGCTGCTTCTCAAAATTTACCAGCAACTTAATTCTTTATCGGAGAGAATCGACAAACAAGATTCAAAAATTAACTTTGCTTTTCAGCGTTTAGGTCTTTCAAATGCCTAATAATAACTTGTCATCCAGTCATATTCCCATGGATAGGCTTCGCCTCATATCGATCAACGTCAACTCTATCGTTGCTATACATCGACGTGATTATCTCCTTGAATTTGTTGTTAAGCAAAAGCCTGACATCATACTTCTCACTGAAACCCACCTCAATTCATGGCATTCCATGGAATTCAAAGATTTTGCATTCGTAAGAAACGATAGGGTAATAGGTGATGGGGGAGGTGGCACCGGGATATTGGTTAGAAGACCCTATTGTTTCCAAAATATTGAAAAAGTCGAATTCAAAACTTTGAATTTCTTGAAGTGTCCGTCATCAAAATTTCACTGCCAGGTGGGGATAACCTCTTTGTTATCTCTGCCTATGCAACTGGTCAAAATGTTCTCAAGTTCAAGGAGGAACTCAATTCCTTGTTTGAAATACTCGAATTGAACAGGCTGCATAATTATTATATTTTTGCCGGTGACCTGAATGCCAAGCATACATCATGGCTGAACGCCACCAAAAATCCAAGAGGTGTATTCCTGAAATCATGGATAACAGAGAACCAAATTGAATACAGGTGCAACCTATATGGGTCGGAGTTCCCAACATACCCTAGGACAAATTCATATTTGGACCTCTGCATTGCTGACGCAAGACTTTAATTCAGCTTTAATAGTCCTCAACGGAAACTGCAGGTGGTTCCTTACGATAGCGACCATAACGCAATCGTAATGGAAATCAATCATCAAAGGGATGATTTCTTCCTCATTCCAGTTCAACATGAAAACCATCGGTTGAATTTCAAACAAGTTGGGTAAACAGACCTACGGTCATGTCAGAAGGGTTTTGTATTCAATTTACAAAATGCAGTCACCAGATCGAATAAAATCAAGAAACGATTTTATTGGAGAAAATATGAAATTCGAAGATCATACTATTATTAACAAAGTTGAACGAATTTCGTGTTCTGAGATTTTTGTTGTTGTTATACTAATAAATATCTCCCTTGATAATTATTTCAGATATCCATTCGCTAGGGAGGAAACACATTTTTCGTGTATTTCCCCCCTGTGCCCCCACTGAAGCAAAAACTGACAGTTTAACAACTGTTTTGAAAAGCTCCCATGAAAACTTTCATTTCATACTCATACCGGCTACGTTTGATGAATTTTTATTTTCAGGAGCCACTCTCCTGTACTGTTATCATCGATTAATGGCCAATTTTTTCGAATCCTAGAATGGTTACAAAGCCCTTTTGCTAGGAGCTCTCTCCCGCCTCCTTGACTTGCTTCGCTTATGAGTATTAATTGTAGGTACTCATCTTCAGTCATTCATTAAATTGAATCAAGTGTTCAAAGCATGCACCTTAAACGTTGAAGTTGGGAAAAAATAACTCAAAATTATTCAATCTTCGCATTTAAAACAGCCACCATTTTGTTTTACGATTACTGATACCACTAGCTGAACCGATTCGCAAAGATATTCATGACACCTATCATTCCTGAAATTTTCATGCAAATCCTAGCAAAACTGTAGTGTCTGAGTCGGTAAAAAGCGCATGTTGTTCCATAGCCATATGTTGCCATAGTAATAAATGCAGCGCATATTGTTCCATAGTAATACAGGAAAATTCAAACCGCTATTAGTCATCTATGTACTGAATTTCATAGAATTTAAGGGTACCGTTAAGATTTTATTCGAGAAAACATAAAACCGATAAATCATACTATTACTAACAAAGTTGAACGAATTGCCACTTCTAACGTATTTGTTGTTGTTGTACTCACCAAGGCCTACATTCCTGATTTTTTTCAGATTTTTCGGATCACAGGTGTCCAATCGCGAGGGGGGGGGGACACAAATTTTTCGTGTATTTCCCCTCCCTGTGCACCCCTCGAAGCAAACTTTGCCAAACAAAGACCTGTTTTGAAAAGTTCTCATCAAGACCTTTCATTTGATACCCATATCGACCACCTTCAATGAATTTTTTTTTTCGGGGGGTCACTCCCCTATATGGGGAGACCCCCCTTAAATACCTTATAAATTTTTTTTTGTATTCGAACTTTGAAGAGAACACCACTTTACACCTACATACAAAATTTGATGTTTCTAGCTTAAGTAGTTTCCGAGAAAAACTGCTGTGACACACGGACGGACGGACGGACGGACGGACGGACGGACGGACGGACGGACGGACAGACAGACGGACAGACGGACAGACAGGACGCGATTTTAGAAGGGTTTTGTAAAATTATTTTACAAAACCCTAAAAAACAGACTGGGGAAAGTTTCAAAAGAAGTTTAATCGGGAGTACCAGAAGCAATGTCCTCCTTCTGATGATGGCAACGCTTGCTCAATGGTTCCTAATAACAGAAATCTAACTGACGATGAAATAGATCTCTATTTGTCGAAGTTAGAGAAGCTGACGTTGGAAACGATTGAGAAAGTAGTTCCCAAGATTAAACATCGAAACAATATGGAAGGATATGAAACACCAACCATCGCAACGTTGAAAAGATTGAAAAGCCTTCTTCTCACACGCGTCAACAATATTTATCGACGATTTTTGGACTACAACCATCCCTCGTTGGCTTTGTTGAAATTACACCTGAAGAATGTCCGGAACTTAATCCGTTCATACTTCAGGAGTGAGGTCAGCAATCAATGGGCAGTAAAACTGAGGGGTATTAGCCCACAGGACCCAGATGGCGTTTTTGCGAAAGTGAATAGCTTATTCCGCAGGAAGTCTCGAGTGAAGGTATCGAATCTTGAAGTCACTAGTGATGAGATAAATCTTCGCGATAGAGCTGGTATCGAAATTGATAGTGCGACTTCGGATAGAAATGGAAACAGGATTATATGTGATGGATTGCAGAAACTTGCCCTGATTGGAACACATTTAGAATTGGTTCATCTGCCAAACCCAGAGAGAAGGAATGAAATATTTTCGGAGGTCTTTGAAGCAAAAGTTTCCGACTTCAAATCAAGCCTGAACGGCCAATCAATTCTTCATTTCGATGAAACATTCACATCTGACCTCATACCGACCTTGAATCTTATTGATTATTTTGTCAGCTATGAAGACTTGTGTTTCATATTTCGCAGAATAAACAACAAAAAATCATGTGGTACTGACGGTATTCCAAATATAGTTCTCCGACATTTGCCTGAGGTTGCTATTAGGAATTATTGCATATTGTTCAACAACATGTTGAACAATTCATATTTCCCAAATGAGTGGAAAAAGGCTAAGGTATTTCCGATCTTGAAGAAAGGAAAATAATCTTCATGCCCTCAAAGCTATCGCCCAATCAGCTTGCTGCCTAACATCAGCAAGGTGTTTGAAGTGATACTCAACAGAGCATTAAACGCCCACATTGAGAAATATGAGTTGATGCCGAATTGCCAATTTGGTTTTCGTGCCAGGCACTCGACCATACATGCAATAACGAAAGTAACCTCAGACATCTGTTGGAAACTAAACAACAAAGAATGTGTTGGAGCATGTCTCATTGATATGGAGAAAGCCTTCGATACGGTGTGGTTAGATGGACTAGTTTTTAAACTCCTTCAGGACAAGTTCCCCAGACACCTTGTCGCCATGATGTGCAATATGTTATACGCGAAATCGTTTGTTGTAACTGATGGAAATCTGACAACAATGCGCGAATTCAAGGTCTTGAATGGTCTACAGCAGGGAACAGTTACTGCGCCCCTGCTTTTCTCAATATTCATTCGCAAGCTATTGAACAGCTTTGATTTTAATGTCTCGCCAACGCGATCATTGGTAGCGTTTGCTGATGATCTGATCATCTATACGGCAGACCGAAAAGCTACAATAGTTCAGAGCAATCTTCAAAAAATGTTTGATGATGTGCAGCTCTACACCGACAATTGGCGAATGAAAATCAATGCGCAGAAGTGCGAAACTATCTTGTTCCGGACAACGCTGCAGGGGGCCAGTCAAGACCTGAAACTTAATTGGAAGGATTTCCACATTATGGCTGGTGAGGGTAGTTCAGAACGGGTTCCACATAAATCCTGTGTTCGATACCTCGGTGTTCATCTCGATCAGTATCTGTACTACACTGAACATGTCAAAATCATGCTCAGTAAGGCACTAAATGTAGTCATGGCCCTTCGGCGACTCTTTCATTCCAGATACATTGATCAAAAAGTCAAAGTTATTTGTTACAAAGCCCTGGTTAGGCCAGTTTTGACATACGGATGCCAGATCTGGTAAAACCAGAGTGCTAGTACAATGGAAAGATTAAGAGTTTTCGAAAGGAAATGTCTTCGTGCATGTACTGGTTTGTACAGAAAGCCTGAGACGGATTGGAAGCACTATATATCGAATAGAAAAATTTATCAAACCGCTCAAGTGACAAGAGTCGATATCTTCATATTGAAACTTCTTCGGAATCATATCGCAAGATCTGTAACTGTGAGTGAAAACCCTTGGATTTCACAGCCGTTCCACCCTACAGACGGGTATATTGTGACTTGCCTCACTACTGGCTTCGTTCCTCTAGAAGCATTCGTGTATTTGGACATGAATTGATATATTTTTGATTCTGACGGCGTCCCAATCATATATCACATATACCGGCGGGCCACCGATAAGAAGATAAAATATCCTCCGAATCTGAGTTCACGAGACCAACAATTCCAATGGAGATACTCATTTGCTAGATTCGTTGAGGCTGGTCGAGCTGAGATGGAGCAATCTAGGTATTGGTGGCTGAATGACAATGTCTAAATTATTCGTGTTTATTTTCTGTTTTTGTGCTTTTTCTCGTTACTTAGTTTTTTAGATTCATCTCATTATTGCTACATCTAGTGTTGTTGTTTATTTGTATTATAATTTAGGTATAGGTTTCAATATAAGGTAACGTTTTTAGGGTTTTGTAAAATAATTTTACAAAACCCTACTAGTTTCGCGACCAGTCTGTCCGTCTGTCCGTCTGTCCGTCCGTCCGTGTGTCACAGCAGTTTTTCTCGGAAACTACTTAAGCTAGAAACGTCAAATTTTGTGCGTAGATGTAAAGTGGTGATCTCTTCAAAGTTCAACTACAAAAAAATTTTATAAGGTATTTAAGGGGGGTCTCCCCATATAGGGGAGTGACCCCCCGAAAAAAAAAATTTTATTGAAGGTAGCCGATATGGGTATCAAATGAAAGGTCTTGATGAGAACTTTTCAAAACAGGTCTTAGTTTGGCAAAATTTGCTTCGAGGGATGCACAGGGAGGGGAAATACACGAAAAATTTGTGTCCCCCCCCCCTCGCGATTGGACACCTGTGATCCGAAAAATCTGAAAAAAATCAGGAATGTAGGCCTTGGTGAGTATAACAACAACAAATAGGTTAGAAGTCGCAATTCACTCAACTTTGTTAGTAATAGTATGATTTATCGATTTTATATTTTCTTCAATAAAATCTTAACGGTACCCTTAAATTCAATGAGATTCAGTACACAGATGACTGTTTATAAGATTGATCTATCCTGAAAGTTTCATAAAGATTGAATCATATTTAGCGAAGTTATAGCGGTTTGAATTTTCCTGTATTACTATGGAACAATATGCGCTGCATGTATTACTATGGCAACATATGGCTATGGAACAACATTCTCTTTTTACCGACTCAGACACTACAGTTTTGCTAGGATTTGCATGAAAATTTCAGGAATGATAGGTGTCATGAATATCTTTGAGAATCGGTTGAGCTGGTGGTATCAGTAATCGTAAAACAAGAAAGTGGCTGTTTTAAATGCAAAGATTGAATAATTTTGAGTTATTTTTTCCCAACTTCAATGTTTAAGGTGCATGCTTTGAACACTTGATTCAATCTAATGAATGACTGAAGATGAGTACCTACAATTAATGTTCATAAGTGAAACAAGTCAAGGAGGTGGGAGAGAGCTCCTAGCAAAAGGGTTTTGTAACCATTCTAGGATTCGAAAAATTGGCCATTAATCCGATGATAACAGTACAGGAGAGTGGCCCCTGTAAAAAAATTCATCAAACGTAGGCTATATGAGTATGAAATGAAAGTTTTCAAGGGAGCTTTTCAAAACAGTTGTTAAACTGTCAGTTTTTGCTTCAGTGGAGGCACAGGGGGGAAATATATGAAAAATGTGTTTCCTCCCTCGCGAATGGACATCTGAAATAATTATCAAGGGAGATATTTATGAATATAACAATACCAAAAACCTCAGAAGTCGAAATTCGTTCAACTTTGTTAATAATAGTATGATCTTCGTATTTCATATTTTCTTCAATAAAATCGTCTTTGACATGTTTCTTGATTTGATTCGATCTGGTGACTGCATTTTGTAAATTGAATACAAAACCCTTCTGACATGAGCGTAGGTCTGTTTACCCAACTTGTTTTGTTTTTTTTTTGATTGAACTTATTTAGAATTAGGGTGTAACATATTAGGTATAGGATATAAGTTCATTGTTGTGTTAGTAATATAAGTAATTTTTGAATAATGCTGGTTGGTTTTTTCTCCTTTTTCCAATTGAATCAAAAAATATGAAATAATCTTAATTAATTTAAATTTGCAAGTGTATTTTTTTTCATTAAATGTGTTTAACTGATAACGTATAAATTTAGAGAGTCATTCGGGCCATTAAGTTTTTTATAGTTTTATTGTTTGGAATTTGCTTTATGTTCTTTTAAAAATTTATAACGATTAGTATTAAATAAAGCGCTTTTGACTTTGACTTTGATGCATATCTATGTTCCAAAAAAAAAGGTGCACCTAAATAACAACTATCCACCCTGGTACAGTACTAAACTTATTCGTAAAAAGCAAAAAGTACATGCATTGTGGAAAAAGTATGGCAACATTCGGGATTACCAATTTTTTGCTGAACTCCGTAGCCAAGAAAAACGTTTGCAAGATTCATGTTATAATGACTACATCTTGTTAGCAGAAAAAAATATCACTTCGTCACCTAAATACTTTTGGTCTTATGTTAAATCGAAGCGTACCGTTAATATCATTCCAGCCTATATGCAATTTTTAAATGAGAGTTCAAGCGATAGTGAGAAAATCGCAAATATGTTTAATGATTATTTTTATTCTGTTTTTGTCCCACAAACTGATAGTGCGTCTGCGAATCAAAGTAGCTCTTTGGCTTCCGCGGGAATCGTTGACGTTAGCACATTTGAAATATCGTTTGATAATGTATCTAAATTGTTAAGCGAAGTAGAAATTAATAAAAGTGCAGGGGTAGATAACATTCAGCCTTTATTCATCTCCAAATTGGCAAAAGAGTTATCCGTACCTCTCACTATTTTATTCAGAAAATCATTGAGTAGTGGAATTTTTCCAGATCTTTGGAAGAGAGCACTTATCACCCCCATACCAAAAGGCGGAAACATACATGATGTAACACAATACCGACCTATTTCAAAATTATGCATATTTGGTAAGATTTTCGAGAAGGTTGTTACAAACTTCATAAGTTCCTGTGCTCGTCAACATATAGCTCCTGAGCAACATGGTTTTTTTGCCGGTCGTAGTGTTAACACTAATCTCGTCTCCTATACAGACATTCTGTTTAACGCCCTTGATACAGGACACCAAGTAGACGCAGTATATACAGATTTCTCTAAGGCTTTCGATAAAATAAATCATTCTCTATTGATTAAAAAATTATTCAAGATGGGGATCCATGGCGATTTACTTGGATGGATAAAATTATATATTACTAATCGTAGCCAAGCAGTGGCAATGAAAAGATTCTGTTCGAGATTTCTCGAAATTCCCTCTGGGATTCCTCAAGGATCCCATTTAGGACCTCTTCTATTTACGTTATATGTTAACGACATTGGATTTTGTTTTGAAAATTCTTGTTACTCTATGTATGCAGATGATATTAAAATATTTAAAATCGTGCAAATCTCAACTGACTGTTGTAAACTGCAAGAAGACTTGGAATGATTCGAACAGTACTGCAGTAATTATCAGTTATTTTTGAATGCGGATAAGTGTCACGCAATCACATTCACACGTAAAAGCAAACCTTTACTTTATAATTACAAAATCGCTGGAACTACATTAAAACATTCAAATACAGTCAAAGACCTAGGAGTAACTCTAGACTCCAAACTACAATTTAACCATCACATTGATAACATACTTACAACAGCATATAAAAGGCTGGGAATGATTCTAAGAGTATCTAAGCCCTTCAACAATATAGACGTATTAAAGATATTATTCAACTCATACGTACGTAGTATCCTGGATTTTGGCAGTGTAGTTTGGAACCCTAATTACGCTGTACATATTGATCGACTGGAAAGGGTCCAAAATAAGTTTCTAAAAGCCTTAGACTACAAGTTTGGCAACATTTTTACAGATTATAAGAGCAGTGCACTTAGATATAATATTCAACCATTGAACATAAGGCGTAATTATCTTGACTCCTTGTTTTTATATAAAATTGTACATACTAACATTGGCTCAACATTTCTTCTACAAAAAATCAACTTTAAAGTCCCTCGTAGCTCCTCTAGTTTTAACCAAACTTTTTACATGACCAGTACTAACACAAATTATGCCAGTAATGCATTCTTTAAGCGTGCCTGTGACCTTTTTAACAAATATTTGTACGATATTGACATATTTCATTGTAATCTTCATGCTTTAAAAAAAAAATCAACTCTAAATTTAACAAGAAAATGCTGATAATACTTTGCAATGATTGTTTTTCGTTTACTCACTTCCTATGATAGTTTGCTCGATGATCCTTTATATTATTTGTAATTAAAAATGGAACCTTCTGTTGATTTTGCATACTCATATGCATTGAAGCATTTGACTGGTTTTGATGCATGGAGCAGTCATTAAACTGATGCTGTATTTGAACGCTCGGAGGCCGGACACTCTCCACAGAGTTTTGGGATGTAATGTCGCTTGAAATACTTGCAGGTGATTCAAGCCCTAATTGAGCCACGACAATGTCACATTGTCCATATTGATGTAAGCTGTGCACGGAATTTGTTGTGGAGTCGGGCGTGTAGACATCCATTGAAGGAAGATCAGAAGATGCGGCGTTTGGTGTTTTAGCTCCGTGCTGGAAGTGTTTGGAGCAGTATTCTCAGACATGTCTGGATCATTGCCAGTTTTAATTATGAGATTTTGATTCATATTTTGGACTTGAGCGTTCATCATATTCATCGAAGATTGATTTATCACAGATGTCGATGATTGTTTCAATGTATTTGCTACACCCATATTTATTGTTGGAATCGAAATATTTCCACGGAATGTAAATTTATCTGGATTATTTCTATCGAGAGCATGATACAGTTCAATATTAACCCAACTGTCGGTGTCAAGATACGGGGTCCCTTAATGTAAAATACTACAATCCGCTATAAAACTGGGTAAAATTGTCATTTTATGCCTGTTTTTACATGGGTAGGAGATAGGAAGGTTTTCGAGCAGTTTGTTTGTATGACTGCTCGATTACTACAATTGGTGTCATTTAATTTGATGCGTGCAAATCAGACTTCTTTAAAAAAAAAAGTAAACATTACTTTTAAGCAAACTTTGTTTTTTACTTTAAGGCAATGCGGGTCATAGGGTAGTATCCATTTTTTCAGGGCTTCGTAAAAATATAACGGCAAAGGCGATAAAAATCATGGTGGATATTCTAGCCAGGCATGAGGTAGTTTAACATATGAACTAGCTATTCGAGATGAGCCGGAGCGGGGGACCGTGGACGACAAGAGGCGTCATTTGAGTAGGACAAAACGAAAGTGGAAGACCTGGGGGCGCTGATGGAGAAGCCAGAGGAAATTCGATTTTTGGTCGGAAAAGATTGTAGGTGATAAGGAGTTTGTAAAGATTAGATCGAAAATTGGTATCGGTTTTCTTCGTCTTACCAAAATAAGGACTGAAGAGCCTGGCGTGGGGAGATCAACAAGCTTAAAAGAAATTGTTGATGGCATTAGGTAAGCTCATCGTGCAGGCTGAAGGTGAAGGGAGTAAAGCAAAAGGCGATTTGGCAGCGGTTAAAGAGTAATTTAGGGCAACGGAAGTAATAACCTCGACCCAGCTTCTAGCTATTGCAACAGCCACCTTGGAGGTGTTGGAAACAGTTCGGGAGTTTTCTTTTACTCTGCACTTCCAAAAAGCCGTAAATTCATTTGTTACAGAATGAACGGTGTGCGATTCGTTAGAATAGTGTGACTAACATTTCTAACTTTTCCGCAAGCTTTGGTGATTTTAGCTTTTATAGTTCCCTAGATAATAGTGGAGTACTTTTTATGCCATTTTTTGTACGTAGTTCTTTTATACAGTTTTTTTGCGTTCACTCTGTCCTCTAGAACATTCTATAATATGCACACTTTTATAATTTTGGATAAGAATATATTTGAATTTGATTGCTGCCTTTCTTTATTTTAATTTTCATTACAGGTTGATTCGAACAATTTTTATAAAATTGAAACAAATATTGTTCTAATCTCTACTAGTTTAATATTGTTACAATTCCTTCTCCCTGAAAGGTTCTAAAAAAGCAACCAATTAGATGCCCCAACAATTTAAAAGATACTTGAAACGCCCCTGTACCATCCTTTTCATCAAAAATCATAACTTTCTCTTCAAAATTGTTCTCTTAAGTCAAATTCTCTTTAAATTCATTTGAGACTTATTACATTTCGATTAATTTTACATAAATCTAAAAATAAATCAATGCACACTTATCTACACAAATTTCATGCATTATCAAACCAAATAAAATAAGGACACAAAAAATTCTGATTTTCTTATCAAATATTTATACATATTTAAATGTGTCTGCTTGTTCGTAATTACGAGTAGGTAAATTAAAACCAAAACAAAGTCATCAGCTTTTACAGATAATCAGCCTTAAAAGAAAACACATTTGACAAATGTTTTTTTAAGATTAAGAAAGCCACAAAAAAAAAATAATAATAAAAATATGCATTATAAGTGCAAATGTTCAAAATGATAACACAAACGGTGTTGTGGCTTTATGGAGTCATCCATCACATATATGCATAAGTCAATCAGCCAAATTTTTTTGGGATGGCTGATAAGAACTCCTTGGAATGCTTGGTCACGATTTTTGATACGCATTAGTAGATTCGAAAAATTTTCACCATATGGGAAAAGAATTTTAAGGTTTTTTAAACTAAGACAATGCACAAAGGTGTAAAAAGATGATAGTAATATGGAGGTCTTTAATAAATTGAAGAGAAGGATATTTTTATGGGTAGGAATATGATGATTGAGGAAAAAGGTTAAGTTTTTGGGGTCAGGAAATCCAACCCCGTACAATTGCATATCAAATAAGGGCTTATAGTTTTTCGGATAGTGCAGTAATTTCCTTTGATCCCTGCCGAACATATCCGTGCCAACCGAGGATATATCCGGTGACTGACAATTTACAAAATTCCAAATAAAGTAAAATATCGTTTCTAAAAAAAAAGCAACTGATTTTTAACGAGTTGTTTGTATCCTTAGCACTATTCGCTGGATCCTACTACAATTGTTTAATGGAATTTTTAAGCTTTTCTCCTGGAAATGAGTGATTTTTGAATAGTCGATTTATTCACAACTAAAGAGCTAAGGTTCCTCTTATAACTAATCTGCTAACTTTGCAAAAAAGGAGTAGAGGTTAGAAATACATAACAAAACGATTACTGAATTGATGGATTTCGGTTTTTTCCGTTTTTTATAAAGAACTCTCGCAATTACTCGTTCTATTTTATTACATCTCCTCATTGAGCTTATTTAAGACACCATTCAAATGATAATCCTTGTCCACATTCCTTGAAACAATGTTGCAAGTCAACTTGTGATATTGCATGAAACTATGAAAACTTGAAACATTTTATAACATGTCCCTCTTAAGACAGTTAAAGTCCGCAACTGACCACTATGCATTCATGTGCTTATCGTCTCCATTTTTTGCATTCTAAATATTTGAAATCAACGGTCAATAGTGGGAGCTGGGGAAACTTCATATGAGTAAATACTGCAATTGAACGATTGATGCAGTGTATGGAACATGCTAACAAATTGGTTTTGTATATAGCAGAACTTTTTTATGATTTATGGTCATTGATGAAAAGACGGACATGTGCTCGAATCAGCCATAAAGGTTGTTTCAATTTTATTCTTATTTGAAATTTCTTTAAACAAGACTAATTAAGTGGGTATGAAATTTTAAAAATTTCGTTTAATTAATATAATAAATGATTACACGCATCATCAGATCGTTTGATACATGATCAAAAAAAGATCGGCATGTCTTTACTATTAATAAAAACCAGACAGAAGTAATAATGCATAGGGTCACGTGAAAGGTTACCTAGGACAATTAGAAGACATCAAAATTCAAGAGTCATCATTGATCTGTATAATTCGAGCAATTATTCCTTATTATTTTAAATCTTAGTATCAATAAAATTAAATTATATATGACAAGATCGAAAATAACAAGCATATAAAGAAATAAATAAAATACGGTGAAAGTATTTACATGCTCTCGTGCTTTACATAAAGAAGGGGATGAGTAGAGTGTTACGTGAATGAGGGAGACTTGATTTCGGCCAGGTATAAAAACATCAAAACTGTGCAGGAATCAGCGCAGTGTAACGATTTACGGCAGCGTATCGAATCAAGGATCAGGGATCGGAATCATGAAGACGCTTTTAGTTCTGTTGGGTGGAATAGCCCTTGTAGCTGGCTACGGGGCTAACTGGGGCAACAAATTCTATCCAGGTAAGTTGATTTGATGCTGAACTATTAAGATATATAAATGGTTTTGACTGGTTTGGAAAATTAAATGAATTTATTTAAGTAAAATTTGACTACGCAAATCCTCATGGAATAATTAGTCAGTGGCCCATGGAGGAATGCGTTTTAAAAGAGGTCTTAAAATATTCTTTATGAAAACCAAGTGAAAATAGTTGGATTCAAAATCCAAATTCACTTCGCTGAAACGCTTGAGTATGTTGAGGTTCTTTGCATTTTTCATACTTTAAGTCTTGATCAAGCTCAAAATTTATTCCTTAACAAGCTATTGATTTCGCTTTGTTTTCAACTAATTCAAAACAAAAATTTTTTTGTAAAAAGTTTCACGGCTAATCAACAATTCTTGAAAAAGTTTTTCTTCAAGCTGCTAATTTGGATCAATCATTCAAGTAAAGAAGAATATTAGATATCCTTACTTAATTGGATTGGTCATATCTCTGTCCTGTTCAAGGAGCTCAAACTTCTTCAAGTGTTCAGCTTCAACTTCCGAGCCCACTGATAAATCATTTTTTTAATAAAAATGTTTGTTTTTAGCTAAAAGGGGATGATAGAACTCTTTTTTATTAGAGAGTCTTCTTTTGGCATCAAAGTTGCAGAACTCGTACTACGGATACTCGGGTTTTATGGTTCGATCCCACTCTCCAATTCCACCTTTTGAGCAGCGAAAAATTGTATCAATTGACGGAGTTGTTAATACCAGTGTTTGCTCAGTATTATTACTGGTCTTTACTTAATGTTTGTATTCCAACAAAAACCTTATTAGGGACGCGTTCCTCTTTAGGTATTCTACGGTCTCTGGTGGGCCAAATATTTTATACAGCTCAAAGAGCGTAATCTCAAAGTGTTCCAGTGATCAGTACCATGCCCTTTTTGATTTACACTGATTCAATTCGAAACTTTTTAAATTTTACGGAAATTTACTTCAAGCTAGAAATAAAACATTCTAGCTCTACTGTGATTTCGCATAGTTTGAATGGTTTTACAGTACTCTTCTTTTTCTTCTTCTTCGTAGCACTATAGCCCTTTTCGGGCCTTCGCTTCCTGCAAATAGTGCCTCCAATTGCGTCGGTCCGTTGACCGCGTCCTCTAATTTCGAAATCCGAGCAGCGATGAACTCTCTTCGTCGACCGAGTCAGAACAGCGGTTCATCGGTTTTCCCACTAGTCTCCGGGCTTCAGTTCTCCCAACGTATACCTTTTTGGGTATCTGTTGTTCGTCCATACGATGCTCATTGCAGCATCCACAATCTTACAATCGTTGAGACTTCCGGTTCGTCAAACATTTCATATAGCCATTGGTCTCCGTCTAGCTTCGCTCCGATTATTTGCCTAAGGGCCCGTCGCTCAAAGGCGTTCAAGATATTTGCGGATGCTTGGGTTAGGGTCCATGTCTCACACCCATAGCATAACACAGGTTTTATCACAGATTTGTATACTTGGAGCTTTGTTTTCCTGTGTATGCAGCTGGTCTTCGAGATCGTCAAAACTGAATAAAATATTTTATTTGCGAGCTGTTTTTGAGGGGTTTTCATCACCCTATCTAATTCTATACATTAAATTCGTATTCCTTGTTTTATATTATTTTTATTTAGAAAGATAATCATGAATTCAAATAAAATACATGCTTGTAGGTTACAGATGAACTTAATAATGATATGTTATCAAGGAGAAAACAATACTCCCTTCAGTGTATTACCATAATTTGAGTCCCTTGTTTGCTCAGCACAAAAAAGTTTTTCTCCATGAGTAAAGAATTTTCAAAGATTTTAGGCAACGGACGCTTATTACGCCCCAAGTTTGGGGCTCTCAGGTGGACAAGAAGTATGTTCTATTTACTAAACACCTTCCCTGTCAACCTGAGAACCTACCCTGGGACCGTTTGACACATGCCATTCCAGGCTGCTCAAGAAAGCCCTGTCAATCTTTTAGGACTGCCAAACGTAACGTGTCACAATGGTTCCATTTGTCAAAAAGAGCCCACCAGTTTCTCAGTAGAGATCCTGTAGCAACATGACTGCTGACCAATAGATATTCGAATGTAGCCGCTATATGGACTGGCAACCAAGAAGAGTTTTTGTTTTATCTTTGCGTCACTCTCTCTCCAACTCTAACCACACTCGTGCACGCACGCATATTTGTTACTTCGAAAAACTTCTTTTTGTTAATAAATCCTGATAGTTCTAATTGGTATCGATGGTTGTGATGCGCGTACTGGACTCACTTGTACGAAGGGTTGTAGCAATCAGATTCGTTTCACGATCCATGATTTTTTCCCGCGTGGGTCGACAATTAGACCAAAATGCTGGAGGAAATCGATTCCGTTGATTGGTTGTCGTACGTCTGCAACCACAAAACTCCACTTAAAAGGTCGTCGCAATCCAAAATCTAATGAAATAATTTTGTGCCCGTAAGTTTTGATCGGAGTATTGTTTGCAGCATATAGTTAGAACTTCATGGGGGCGTTTCGACTTTCAATAAGGAATCGTTTTCCATTCTGTTTGTCATAAATTATAAGTCAGCGATTGTCATGTAGTTGCATCCTCGCTCGCCTCAAATCGGGACGACAAACTTAGTTTCCCGCATTGCCTTTTCTATTGACTGTTCACTGGCACGGTTGACGACAATTTCTTGGGCGTTGTCCGATGCGCTTATGGTAAAAGCAAAACGAGTCGTCTGATTTCGACTTGGAACGTTTCCTTGTCCTTTGAGACGTTGAAGATGATCAGGATCGCTTCTGAAACTCCAGGCGGTCAAGGCGGTTCAATATCTGTTATAAATCTTCGCCATTTGTATATTCTTGTTTTTGTACGGATGCAATGGCCGGTGGTTGCTGTGACTCGATCATTAGATCTGCCATCTTTGCAAGCCTGTCAATTTCGGGCTCACTTAAAATTGCCAAATCAACTCGAATATTCTCAGGTAGCTGCTCCTAAAGAGGCGATCACAGCATTGCATTTGTCACGTGCTATCCTTTTGTATTTTAAAGATTCCGAAGACAGTGTGATCACTTCCTTCCGTCTCGATTTTGCCCTTGGAGCAAACATGTTTTTAAACACAATGTAAAACACAAATGTTTCGGGGTCGCACAATAGGTTGACTGGTTACCCAATAATGTGACATTAAATGCCGAGAAATGCTAATAACTGTAAATACATCTACAGCTCTGCTACTAAATCCTACTTACACCTCTTCTGTGAGAGCGGAAGAGGGTGAAGGCTAGCTCCCCGTTCCTGGAAAACCTTTAAATGTTTCCAAACTTTTAGATGGGCCTCGCAATGGATTGGACTCGCAAACGAAAAAATGACTATGGCATTGGATCCTGGAACGCCAGATCACTTAATTATCCTAGCACTGTTAAGGACCTTTCACAATAGGGCAGTCAATTACAATTCAAAATACTGACAGTCCAGGAAACGAATTGGACTGGAGACGACATTCAAGACATGAGACATGAGATCGCACATAATATTCAAAATTGGGAAGCCTACTGGAAAACGAGAATTCGGACTGGCCTTCATTGTGGATAGGGAGCTCGAATCGCACGTTATTGATTTTAAGGCAGTCAATGAACGGTTGTGTGTGATCCGTATAAAAGCGAAATTCTCCAAAATTTGCCTGATTAATGTTCACGCCTCGACCTAAAAAAATGACGAAGAAACGAAGGGAACGTTTTACAATTACCTGGAAAAACTGGTTGACTCATTGCCTACAAACGACACAAAAATAATTCTGGGTGATTTCAACGCTAAGATTGGCAAAAAGCTATCTCATCGGGGAACGACTGGAGGATATAGCCTCCACGATGAAACAAATGACAAAGGCCAGTGCCTGATTGACTTTGCATGTAGCAGAAATCTAGTCATACGTTCGACTTGCTTCCCACATCGACGCATTCATAAAATGACCTGGGTATCACCGGATGGCAACACTCAAAACCAGATCGATCATGTTATGATCCAACAACGTTGGGCCTCGAGCATACTTGACGTCCGTACATACCGAGGAGCCAATTGTAGCTCAGATCATTACTTGATCAAATTAACCTATTGATGTCGTATGTCAAAGGCATGTTCGGTGAAGACCAGCCCGCTACGAAAATTTAACATCGAAAGGCTCCAAACGGCGTCTGTGGCCGAAAATTTCACGGAGACCCTCGACAACCAGCTGGCTCCCATTTTATCAGGCGCATCGTTAAAGACGATCAACGGGATCTGGATGGAAGTGAAAGCCGCTATTAGGACCGTGGTAGAACAAGCGATCACTATGAAAATCTCAGACGAGTAGCGGATAAGATAATTAGGATTTAGAAAAGAAAATACTATGACGACCGATTGAGAAGTATTGGTGTAAGTTTAGCGAGCAATAACACAAGATAAGCATACAAAGTAGTAAAAAGCCTGAAACGTGGTTATCAGCCTAAAACCACGCTCTGTCGTGAAGACATCGCTGATGAAACCAAGATTAAGGAAAAATGGGCATCATATTTCAAGAAACTCCTTAATCCTCCGCACAGCTCCAGAATATCGGAGCCTATAGACGTCTGCGGAGAGAGTCCATTGGCCCCACCAGCCCTGAATGAAGTTTGTTCCGCCATCAAGGCCCAAAAGAATAATAAAGAGCCGGGCATCGATGAGATTCCAGTGGAGCCCATCAAATATGGTGGCAGCAGTGTTCATCATGTTATTCACAAAGTCATCCAGCACATTTGGTAACAAGGAACATATGCCGAAAGAGTGGAGCCAATCAATTATATTCCCTATCCACAAAAAAGGTGACAAGCTACAGTGCGAAAACTATAGAGGCATATCACTGCTTTGTAGGGCGCACAAAATATCTTCAAACATCTTAGAAAACTAAATCGGATCAAACGCCAACAGTATTATTGGGGAGTATCAAGGTGGTTTTAGGGCAGGTAGATCTACGATAGACCAATTGTTCACAGTCAAACAGGTACTTGAAAAATGCTGGGAGTTCAACATAGACGTACAGCAAAATTTTCGTTGACTTTAAGCGAGCATACGACAGTATTGATCATAACGTACTGTACCAAATAATGCTTTGCTTTGGCATCCCAGGCAAATTAGTCCGTCTTACCAAAATGACAACGACGTCGACGACCTCCCAATTCCGCCTCAATAGCCAACTCACCGATGCCTTTGACACAAATATCGGACTAAAGCAGGGAGATAATTTGGCCCCATCGCTATTCAATTTGGCTCTAGAGTACGTCATAAGGAAGCTACCTGTCGATACGCGAGGAACATTACTATTCAAGTCGAGCCAGGTAGTAGCCTGTTTGGATGACATTAACATTTTGTCACGACCTTTAACAACCGCCAAAGAACTTTTCCTGAAACTCAACAGCAAACTAAAACTAGTAAAGCTACAAATCAATGAGAATACAACAAAGCTCATGATGCAGTCGAGGGAAAATGCCTCAAGTACACAAAATATCACACTTGGCAAATAAAATATCAAAAATGTGGGCGAATTCGCGTATTTAAGCGTCAAAATAACGAAAACGGGTAATGAAAGAGAGGAAATACGCCAAAGAATACTACTAAAATTTTTTATTCAGCTTTGACAATTTTGAAGACCAAATGCATACACAGGAAAACCAAGCTCCAAGTATACAAATCTGTGATTAGACCTTGCTATGCTATGGGTGTGAAACATGGACCCTAAGCCAAGCATTCATTTTGAACGCCTTCGAAAGGGGGTCCTGAGGCGAAGCTAGATGGGGCCTAATGGCGAATTCGATACAACTATGAGCTGTATGAAATTTTTAACGAGCTTAAGGTCTCAACGATTGTCAGACTGCGGAAGCTGCAAAAGGCTGGTCACGTGAATCGTATGGACAAACAATGGATACCCAAAAATGTATTAGTTGGGAGAACTGAAGTTCGGAGACCAGGAGAGAAACCGAGAAAACGCTGGTCTGTCGGCGAAGACAGTTCATCGCTGCTCGGATTTCAAAATTGGAGGATGCGGTCAATGGACCGAGCCAGTTGGAGGCACTGGTTGCAGGACGTGAAGGCCCGAGAGGGGCTGCAGCGCTAAGAAGAAGAATACTCAACCTAGTTTGATGAGCCAAAAGTCTCTGCAATATGTTAAAAATAAATAAAATATGGAACCCACAAAGGGTTAGCCACGCGAAATCTATATACAAACAATAATTATCTAAAAAAATAATTACAGCGAAAAAATAGGGGATAGGCAACCGTAGAAAGATCGGGAAAACGTTGAGCTAGCTGTACTAATGAGAGCAGTTTATGGCTACTCCGATCCTGAAATTGACAGACATGATTAGTGGACTGAGACAGCTGGAGGTTCTGTTTGTGGTAAGTAAAGGTACAAAGGGAGCTGTAGTACTGTAAGGATGGTAAATTGTAATGTCTGGGAAAGAAATTAAATATAAAGGAATCAAATAATGAAGGTGTCTACATAATTTAATAGCATTATTGGTAAAGTGAAATGTCAATTTTTGATTGTTTAAAAATTCATACAATCATTAAAACGTTCAACGATTTTGGTAGCTAGCATAGCGATGACATCCAATCAATATGGAAAGTGTTTAAAGATGCGTTCACAGACACTGAAAAAAGCCTTGAGATATCAACCGAAAAAACAGCGTAATAAATGGTTTGATAATGAATACCAAGATGCAGTGAACGAACAAATTTCTCATACCACGAGCAAATCCAAAGATCGACTCGTCACCCCGGATAATATAGTCGCGGTGATGCTCGAATCGGTTGACAAATGGAACCAGGTGGAACAATATGCTCGGGCAGTCTTAAAAGATAAAAAGGACTCACGGCAGCCGGGGGTGTTTGGGCTGGGAGATGGCTTGTCTGGCACTTCCTCTCCCCCTCTCCCCTCCAGCTAGAAGTGGGATCCCCCAGCTTGAAAGCATCTCATGGCGTAACAAAACGATACCTGGCCCGAAGTAATGTGTCAAACGGTTCCAGGCTGGGTTCTCAGGTTGACAGGGGAGGTGTTTAGTGGGTAGTCCAGTCGTCTTCTTTCGAACATGGGAGTCCCTCACTCTGTGCATAAATGGCATGCACCTCCCTAACACAAAAAAAAAAGATCGACTCGAGCAAAAAATAAAAAATTAGGAGAACTTCGACACAAGGCGATCAAAAGTGTCGAAGGAAAATGAGGCTGGCAATCAACAACAAAATAATGACCATTATCATGCACATGGCACTCAATGAAGCCAGATTGCCATACGCCACCATCAAACAAAAACGGGAAAGCTAAAAACCACACACGAACTTGGGCAAGAATGCACAAGGAACAATAATTGGGAACTCAATCGAGATTAAACATTCGCGAAAAGCCATGCTGCGAAAGCTATAGAAGCATTGCCTTACCATGCACATGTTATATAGTGCTCTTTAAAATGATTCCACGAAAACCCCGACCTATTTATGAACATGTAACAGGAGAGTACCATGCCGGCTTTCGGAAGGGACGATCTAGGATAGATCAAATATTCTCAGTGAAGTAGGTGCTCAGGAAGTGTTAGAAAATCAAGATTGATGTCTTCGTAGACTTAAAAGTAACATACGACATTGTGGGCAAAAACGCTTTTTTACAAAATATTGTAATACTTGACTTTAGCGTCCCAGCCAAACTTATCTACATGGTCAAGCTCACAATTGACAACACAGTCTCAGATCAAGGTCACGAGGTTTTAACGGATGTCTTCAAAATGGAATCAGGTCTAAAACTGAGCGATGGACTTTCTCAATGTTTTTTAACATCGCCCTAGAACGCGTTATCAGAAAAATACCGGTATACCTTACAGGCCTAGGGGAAAAGAAAAGCAAAACCAAATTCACGACCCAAACAAGACGCAACATACCAGCTCGACAAAACCTGACAATAGTAGATGACAACCTTAAAAACGTGGGTCGCTGTCAATATTTAGGAGTGTCCATCATGACCGAAAAAAAGACGAGAAGGACAGGATTATGCAGCATATCAGTGCAGCAAAGAAAGCTTATTTTTCAGTACTTCTTTGTGAGGCATGGAATGGTATGCAGACTCCATTACAACGATTAGTTCAACGAACCGTTTGACGGTCTACCTGTATCTATATGCGTAAAATTACGCAAACTGCAATGGGCGGGCCATTTAGAACCTATGAATGAACAACGACTAACGAAAAGAACTCTACAAGGCAGAGCAAAAGGGAAGAGTTCAGTAGCAAAGCCGATGAACCGGCGATGGGAAGACACCATGAAGATTGACAGCAGGTCCCGGTACACAAAAAGCAAATAGGAGAACGAGGTTGAGGGACCGCGGCGTTTTGGGGCGATTATTTCAGAAGGTCAAAGCCCGAAAGGAGCTGCCAACCCAAAGATGATGATGAAATATCTATATAGCGGGTGATTTGGAAGGGACAACTTACAAGGTAGTAGATAATGCTGTCGGAAATCTGCAAAGACTCCTTCTGAAAAATAATTAATTATGATAACCAACGAAGGCTTTCAGAAAATAAGGGTTCAGCAAATCTTTTCTAGTTAAAAAATAATCAATTTAAAGATTTGCAGGATTGCTTTCCACTAAAGCTGACGTACTTATTCTACTTACAGAGAATTGGAAGCACTTTGAGAAGTCTTTTGCGGTGAAACCTATCAAAATCATCGTTGTTCATTGTAGATAGATCTCAAGCGACTGTAATTTGTGTCCTTTCCTGGAAACACTTGGCTTGAGAAGCAGCCAGAGGTAAAATTGAGCGAGACTAGGGTCGAACAATGGTGTTGTATCATTTAAATGACGCGTTTTATAAAGAAGAGGACCCTAAGGTCCTTTTTGTGGTGCTCTTCTTTATAAAACGCGTCATTTAAATGATACAACACCATTGTTCGACCCTAGTCTCGCTCAATTTTACCTCTGGCTGCTTCTCAAACCAAGTGTTTCCAGGAAAGGACACAAATTACAGTCGCTTGAGATCTATCTACAATGAACAACGATGATATTGATAGGTTTCACCGCAAAAGACTTCTCAAAGTGTTTCCGATTCTCTGCAAGTAGAATAAGTACGTCTAGTTAAAAAGAAGAGGTTTTATAAAGAAGAGGACCCTAAGGTCCTCTTTGTGGTGCTTGGAACTTTTGTGGTACAAGGTCTATTTTGAATGTATCCAATTTTCATGCACACAAGTAATTTGGGCACAAAAAACTGGAACATCTCCTGATAAAAAAAGCTTCATTGTTCATTTGATTTGTGGTTCAATGTGCGATCATTGATATGGAGGCACGTCAACACTATGTAACTTTTTTACTCACTGCTTGACCTTTCATTGTGTTTCAGTCATAACACTCCAAATCTCAGTATAAAAGAAGTGTGATGTTTCAAAACACTTAAGTGTTGAAATTCTTGATCACATTTAAAGATGTATAGAAATTTTAAACACATTAAAACCTTTATATCAAATTACTTTAACGCATCATATTTCTAAATGTGTTAAGCACAATATTAAACTTTCCAATAGCCCATATATTGAAGATTCATAATATTATGTTTCAATTTTTAAGAACACTATTTCAATTCGTGTTACCTGATTAGGACTTAAACCTTTCCGTTGAGACTATAATGTTGAAATATTTTCAGCTGATTTACAATATTACATGTGGAAGAGCACAAGAGTGAAAAAAATATTTTAGGAATTTAAATGTTTTGACGTTATAATGTGTTCGGTAAAGCAAACGCGGCAAGTGCTTTGAAATAAAGCACCCAAACCTACGAAGGAAATTCAAAAAATTAATAATTATTAAAAAAAGAATTGAAATTTGAAATGCAAGTATAAAATAGATTGAAAACAATGTGATTTGAAGCAAATCACGTTTATCTTTCAATAAATTCTAACCTCTTAAATGTTTTAAAATAACATACTGAGGTTTCAAGTATGCAGGAGAATAACGTTCAGTTTTGAATGGCTTTTGCGATTTTTTCATCCAATTTAGATTTTATTCCAATTTCCTGTTTGATTTTTTGACGAGCATTTTCTACAGTATCATATTATACATAACTACTCCGGTAAACCTAGAGTGATGAAACTTTCAACACGTTTATAATAAGCTCAACTTTTTATTGAATATAATACATTTGAAAATTGTTCACACTCTACTTCTTCTTTACAGATGGAGTTGCCTACAAGGATTTCATGTTTAACTACTTGGGTAATGATAAGTTCCAATACAATTCCCTTGCTTTTGAATTACTTTTTTTAGTTTGTTTAAAAAATACATTTAAAATATTAATTTATCTAAATTGAATTTTCAGCACCCGAGACTTTTGACACTGACGTAAAGTATGATAAGGACATCATCTTGGATAAGACATTTGCTAAGGAGTATGTTAAAACAGATTATACGGGATTTGGAAAGGATTTGAAGTATACAATCATGAGTAAGTAAAAGGTTGTTCTTAGCAGCGTCATTATGATAGGGCGTTTTTTCAATTGAAGGATGTTGTTGAAAAAACGATTTTAGAAATGCATTGAATCCGATGGGGTGTCAATAAATTTGATAAGCGACAAATATATCTCTTTGGTTGCATATTTGTACTATTACTTGTAGATGCACTTCATAGTTAGGAGAGCTCATATTCTATGCAAAGAATCGCTTAAAATAGATCTTGTGGCGACCAATGGGATTTGAACTCAGGGCCCAATATTTAAATATGAGCACACGAGTGCAAGATTCATCTCAACTATGATAATTTTTTAGTCAATCCAATATTCATATCGGTCAATGAAATATTTCCAATGAATTTTTAAAAAACTTTCAAACGGAGCACTTCACAAATTTTAAAAGTCCAAGGTGCTTGCCTTTTGATTCAACATTTTTTCAAGTTAGTTTTGAAATGCTCAAATGCATTTCGAAATAGAAAAGACAATTCAAATTTTATTTTAAAGTTCCTTTGTGCTCTTTACTTTTGAACGAGATTTGAAGTCAAGTTGTTAGAAATCTAAGCTTTGATAGTAGTTCTATTGTATATTAAATGCTGAAATCTTCGAGTCCTATTTGAAACATTAAAGTGCTTCGAAACAAAACTCTGATATTCCAAGTGATTTAAAAAAGATTTTTAGCAGCTAAAAAGGAAATTTCAACATCTATAATGTCAAATCTTACAATTTTCTGAACTTATTTTATTTTTTGACCATCCAAAACAAATTTGCCATTACATTAAACTGATAACATTATACATGTTCCTGACTCCAGAAATGTTCTCTCATTTTCAGATGACAAGGAAATTTTTAGAAAACAAAAGTTCATCTTGGATATCTTCCGCAATGTCTACACAACTTTAGTTTTGGGAGATGTCCGTGATGTACATTTCGTTGAAGGTGAACAATTTTATACTGTAAGTATATCCTAGCAATACTGCCCCCAAATGCTTTAACCTTATTCATATTATCTCTAGAAATACGACCGTGTCATTGATTTCTTCAAACTGTACAAAGCTCAACAACTTCTTACGCGTGGACGTGTTTTCACTATCAGTGACCGCATCCACCGACGTCAAGCTCTGTTACTTTTCAACCTGTTTTATTATTCCAAGGACTTTGATGTCTTCTACCGTAATGTTCTTTGGGCACGCAACTACATCAATGAGGATATGTTCGTCTATGTCTTAACTGCAACAATTTTCCACCGGCCCGATATGATTGGTGTCAAGCTTCCATCTATTTATGAAATTATTCCACAGAAATTCCATACAGGATTCACTCTTAGTCAGGCTGTTAGTGAAAGATTGGCCAACCTGCACGACAACGTAGTGGTTGTCAAAAATAACTATACCAGTGATATTTTCATAATGAATGATGAAGCTAAGCTGGCTTATTTCACTGAGGATATCAGCTGGAATCAATTCCATTACTTCTTGCACGTCGCATATCCTTACTGGTTAGGTGGAGAGGACTTTGGATTGTTCAAACATATGCGTGGAGAGAGATATATGTATTTGATGCAACAGCTACTGGCTAGGTACTACATGGAACGTCTGTCACATGGTATGGGAGAAATTGATGAATTGTCATTCGATGTTCCTGTCAAGACTGGTTATAACTCATTCTTGAGACACTATAATGGGTTAGGATTCTCAGTGAGGAAGAACTACTACGATATCTACACAACTGGTGACTACTATTTGATTGAAAGGGTCCAAGATTTTGAGCGAAGAATTCGTGATGCAATTGACAAGGGTTTCGTCATCAGCAAGGATGGTGGTAAAATTGACTTAAACAAGTTTGAAGGAATCGATATTCTTGGAAACCTGATTCAATCTAGCGAAGACTCTGTCAACAATCGGTTTTATGGTGGACTTGTCCGAATGATGCGTGCACTTTTTGGTGGGGGTTATGAAAAAAATGTTGACTACAAGAATGTCCTTCCAAGTGTTATGGAATACTATGAAACGGCATTCCGGGATCCTGTCACCTACCAGCTATATAAACGTATCCTCAAGCTTTTGTACCAATTCAAAAATATCTTGGACCCATACACTCCAAAGGATCTTCTTTTCAAAGGGGTTCGTGTTCGTGATATTCACGTGTCAAAACTGGTTACCTTCTTCGATTACTTCGATGTTGATGTCACAAATATTGTTAACACGGACATCCATACTCAAGTTAAGGACATTGATTTCACCAAAGAAAAGGTAGTTTTTGTTCGTCACACTCGTCTCAACCATAAACCATTTACTGTTAGCATCGACGTTGATTCAGAAGTAGCGCAGAAGGTGGTAGTTCGTCTGTTCTTAGGACCAAAGTTCGACGAGTTCGGCAAATTGATCACCCTAGACAACAACCGCGGTAACTTTATGGAATTGGACAAATTTGTATATGACTTACCAGCAGGACATGTCACCATCAAACGTGACTCACGTTCCTTCATCTACAACGTAGGAGATCGCACAACATACTTGGACCTCTACAAGAAAATCTTGTTCACCAAGGACCTCAAAAAACTTCTCGAATTGAACCTCGTTGAGTCCCACTGCGGATTCCCAGATCGTCTTCTGTTGCCACGCGGCTGGGTTAGTGGTATGCCAATGCAATTCTACGCTATTATTACTCATGCTACGAATATTGGAAAGGGCGAAAACTTCATCACAAAGTGCGGACGTGACTCTGAGGCATTCCATGTAGACAATTATAATCTTGGCTTCCCATTCGATCGACGAATCTACGAAGGTGATTTCTATACACCAAACATGTTCTTCAAGGACGTGTTCATCTTTCATGAGGGATTCGATGTGAACATTGGCTATAATGATTATTCGGGGGATTACGTTCGTAACTTTGGTGAACTTCCAGAAGATGTCAGTTATGATAAATTTTTGCCTTACACCCGCATATAGATACTGCCAAAGTTTGGTTAAACAATATTTTTAGATAGGATTTCATTGTTATATAAGGTAAATGTGAAGAGTCAATAAAATAAATTCGAGCATCCATAAAACAACAAACGTGTAGGCTTTTTTTAAGATACAAAAAAAATTATCTTAGAGACTACCAGATGGTATGGAGACCTAAGTATTTTGCATTGAGGAAACGTTCTCAAACCTTTGATTTCTCAAAATTAATAGGGTTCGTGCGGTTTTCTAACACTTGACTTTTACTCCTGTGATTAACCTTTACAAATATGTGTTGGAAAGCTACTGTCATATAGTTTCAGAATCAGTATGTGTCATTTAGCTGAAGCGTAAACAACAATCCTTTTTAGGGTTTTGTAAAATAATTTTACAAAACCCTTCTAAAATCGCGTCCTGTCTGTCTGTCTGTCCGTCTGTCCGTCCGTCCGTCCGTCCGTCCGTCCGTCCGTCCGTCCGTCCGTGTGTCACAGCAGTTTTTCTCGGAAACTACTTAAGCTAGAAACATCAAATTTTGTATGTAGGTGTAAAGTGGTGATCTCTTCAAATTTCAACTACAAAAAAATTTTATAAGGCATTTAAGGCGGGTCTCCCCATATAGGGGAGTGACCCCCCGAAAAAAAAATTTCATTGAAGGTGGCCGATATGGGTATCTAATGAAAGGTCTCGATGAGAACTTCTCAAAACAGGTCTTCGTTTGGCAAAGTTTGCTTCGAGGGGCGCACAGGGAGGGGAAATACACGAAAAATTTGTGTCCCCCCCTCGCGATTGGACACCTGTGATCCGAAAAATCTGAAGAAAATCAAGAATGTAGGTCTTGATGAATACAACAACAAAAAATACGTCAGAAGTCACAATTCACTCAACTTTGTTAGTAATAGTATGATTTATCGATTTTATGTTTTCTTGAATAAAATCTTAACGGTACCTTTAAATTCAATGAAACGTACGTACGTAGATGTCTATTTATAAGATTGATTTACCCTGCAAGTTTCATAAAGATTGAATCATATTTAGCGAAGTTATACCGGTTTGAATTTTCCTGTATTACTATGGAACAATATGCGTTGCATGTATTACTATGGCAACATATGGCTATGGAACAACACGCGCTTTTTACCGACTCAGACACTACAGTTTTGCTAGGATTTGCATGAAAATTTCAGTAATTATAGGTGTCATGTATATCTTTGAGAATCGGTTGAGCTGGTGGTATCAGTAATCGTAAAACAAGAAAGTGGCTGTTTTAAATGCGAAGATTGAATAATTTTGAGTTATTTTTTCCCAACTTCAACGTTTAAGGTGCATGCTTTGAACACTTGATTCAATCTAATGAATGACTGAAGATGAGTGCCTACAATTAATGCTCATAAGTGAAACAAGTCAAGGAGGTGGGAGAGAGCTCCTAGCAAAAGGGTTTTGTAACCATTCTAGGATTCGAAAAAATTGGCCATTAATCGATGATAACAGTACAGAAGAGTGGCCCCTGTAAAAAAAATTCATCAAACGTAGGCTATATGAGTATGAAATGAAAGTTTTCATGGGAGCTTTTCAAAACAGTTGTTAAACTGTCAGTTTTTGCTTCAGTGGGGGCACAGGGGGGAAATACATGAAAAATGTGTTTCCTCCCTCGCGAATGGACATCTGAAATAATTATCAAGGGAGGATATTTATGAGTATAACAATACCAAAAACCTCAGAAGTCGAAATTCGTTCAACTTTGTTAATAATAGTATGATCTTCGAATTTCATATTTTCTCCAATAAAATCGTCTTTGACATGTTTCTTGATGTGATTCGATCTGGTGACTGCATTTTGTAAATTGAATACAAAACCCTTCTGACATGAGCGTAGGTCTGTTTACCCAACTTGTTTTTACTCTGAAAGTGTCGAATTTTTTTGCCGAATAAAGTGTTTTTGCGGGAAGTACTTCTTCATTGAAGAAAAAGGCTGCCGAAAGTCATGGTATTTTGGTGGAAGTGTATGGTGTGCATGCTCTAGCTGAGCATACGTGCCAGAAGTGGTTTGCATGGTTTAAAAGTGGCAATTTTGACTTGGAGAACGATGAACGGCCCGGACAGACAAAAAAGTTTGAAGATCACGAATTGGAGACATTGCTTTACCAAGATCCATCCCAAACTTGCAAAATCACTTGGCGTCGCTCAACAAACCATTTCCGATCATCTAAAAGCAATTTTCACAATAAAGCGTTAATTTTCGAAGAAAACCGCACAAATTAACCGGTACCCCTATTAAAATAAGCATTAATTACCCGCTAAAAATTTTTGGCAGGCTTTGTCAAAAACTGAAAGCACTTCTAAAATGGGAATTTATTAAGAAGCACTTTTGGAAGTTCATTAAGCATGTTTTTATATATAGTTTCAATTCAAGATTCAGCAATTTGGAACCGATAAAAACAGCTCTCTTCTAAATAATAAGCATTTACAAGGAAGTGAGTGGTAAGTTTTATTGGTTGATTGCACGTGAAAAACAGCAAATAATTTTTCCATTCAAAAAAGAAGACTTGATGGCGCAGGCTGTGATTTAGACCACAATGTTTTAAAGTGCGCAAAACTCATAAACTATCTAAGCTGAAAAGGAGCTTTGAAGCGAAGATAAGGTCCTCAGACAACGTTTTAGCCTAGGAGTAGCAGATAAAGGTCACCATACGAATGCGTTTGTTAGTGCAGCACGCGCGCTTAGCCTGGACTATATATAAGCTCTCTCCAGAGAACCAAGTGAGAGAAATGTTGGAATCTGCTGACAAATGGAATCATATGGCATGTTATGCTGAGTTGTTTTTCAAAAGAAGAAGGGTATTGTGATACATATGGGGGCGACTATAACGAAACTAGTCTATTGGACATTTAGCAGGCATAATTGACGACACATTACTTAGAGAACAATTGGCGATAGGAAAGATCATGGAATGATGTTTTAAAACCTGTAGAAGAAAGTTGTGTGCTGTGTAATGGAACCGTGTTTCATCTGACATAAATAATTGAATATTTAATGAGCCCTGTAAGGGGAAAATAGAGAACAATTGGTGTCCGAAAAGGGATTTTTAATCGTGCAATATTGCGACTGTTGAAAAGTGAATAATCAATTATCACGTACAGTGATTCGAAGAAGACAAAAATTCTGTACTGCGAACTTTTAAATAATTTCAAAAAGACAGTGATTCAGCAATAGCAGAGTTAAAACAAGATCTTGAAGAGCGCAGTGCATCGGTATTCCGTAGCAAGGCTGCACTGCGTGCTCAGTTGTTGGAAGTAATAGCTACGAGTGGACATGATCCGTATTCGTTGAAATTGCCGGGTAATCGAGGAACCAAGCACAAAATAAACTCAACTCACAATGGATCTAGTGATGCAGCTACCACAATATCCATGAACGAAAAACTGAGCTTACAGTCGTAAAAATCTGAGAAAATGGAAAAAAGCATAAAACTACAGCTTGAAGAAACTTTTAAAATCGATCAACGAAAACTTTCAAGAAATTCGAACACACCCAAGGTCGTGATGATGGCTGAGATAGTTGAAAAGCTAAAGAGCGACCTGAAATGAATGTGCTAGAAGTGGAAAAAGTATTATTGCGGGGGCTCTAGGATAGTGCAGTGCTATTTTTTCAGTGCAGTGAACATTTTATTTAAGGAGAAATGGCTCCATCGTTTAGAAGGCAGGAATTCATTTTAATTTTCAGGAAGGTAGAATGTCCAAGGTGGGGGGGGGGGGGGGGGGGGGTGGGCTAATGAAGTAGTCATTCCTGCAATGCAGCCGACAGCTAGTTAGTTCTATTCCAAAATTTGAGCGTGGAATTGTAAAATAGCCGGACATTTCAAAATGGGATATTAAGTTCTCGAATAGCTGCCCAGGCTCAGTGAATGCGTTTTTGGAGAGAGTGGAAGAGCTTCATATGGTAAAGAGCGTTTTGAAGGTGCAATTATTCCGAGTTATATGAAGGCAGAGCTCCTATATGGTCTCGCTCAGTGTCAGCAAAAGTGAATGAGCGGGAGTTGCGTATTGAGTTGAGGAAGGAGGTTATGCCTCCAGACTATAAGGAGAAACTCTGGGAGGGAATTAAGCACTGCAACCAAGGCAGGGATAAATCGATTGGCGTCCATGTGGCTCTAATGGAGGGTCTCTTCCGTCGACTGGTGGAAAATTGTTCAAAGAAAGAGATGCTACGTCGCATCGTAGTTCCTTTCTACCAGGAGCAGTAATCAATGCGGTCAATTTCGTCAGTGGATGAGGATATAACTAAGGACCGAGAGTTGGAGAAGACCCGTATATTGGTCAAAGCTTTCGTGCCACCGCCTAATCCAAAAACATTATATGATCCCGTGCAACAACCATGGAGTGATCAGGTGCTGGGATTGTAAGAGCTCTGGGCACATGTGCCGAGAGTGGCGTCAACCACGTAGGTAGCTTTGGCTGCAGTTGGCTTGGAGTAGCTAAATACAATTGTTCGGCATGCCCTTCCCAGCGGGAACGATTTGCAGTACAGCTGGGAGTTTCAGGAAACGAGCGCAGTGTTCGTAAGGTGGCAAAATGAGCACTGAGTTTGCAGAGTAGAGGGGAGCTGCAGGGAGCATACTTTATTTATTTACATCGAATCAAGGAGATGAGCAAACGCATTTGGATGGTCTGGTGTTTTTTTTTTTCTTTTTCGTGGTTGGGAGGTGAGTACCATTTACGCACAGAGTGTGGAACTCCCATGCTCGCAAGAAGGTGACTGGACTACCCACTGAACACCTCCCCTGTCAACCTGAGAACTTAGCCTGGGACCGTTTGACATATTACTCCGGGCCAGGTATCGTTTTGTTACGCCGTGAGTCGCCTTCAAGCTGGGTGATCGCTCTTCAAGCGGGAGGGGAGAGGGAAAGAGGAAGTGCCAGAGAAGCAATCCTCCAGCCCCAAAACCTCCGGCTGCTGTAAGTCCTTTTTATCTTTTTAAGACTGCCCGAATATAATGTGCTACCTGGTTCTCCTCGCGGACAACCATCTCCTTCGCATCCTCATTTGGACGCAGGTAAATAGTGCCGCGCTCTCTAGCAGGAAGGGCAACAGGTATCACGGCTGCAATGATTCTCACCACCGAATCAGAGATGGTCGAATACGAAGATGCAATTTTTAGTGCTCCTCTTCTCTTTGCCTCTGCCAAGCGTTTTCGGTATACCTCCTTACTGAGAGCGTCACCTCATATTTCTGCGCCGATGTTTGGGTGGTGGGCAGGCGGTTTAAGGGCCTTGTGGACTCTGGAGCGTCTCATATAATTGTGGGTTGGGACGGATGGTCAGTAATGACGGAGCTGAGAGTTGAGTGCGTCTCTGCAGAACATCAGCGGACAATGAAAAAAGCCCGGTGGTGGAGAAGGCTGTGTACTATTTCGTTCGGAGGGTAAAACAAGATGTTAGCGGTACCCGCTCTTTTCAGTAAATTAATTTTGGGAGCCGATGCCTTGCACCAGTTTGGGCTGTGGCTGAATTTGAGGTAGAATCAATGGAATTTGGGAGATAGCAACGGACGCCAATGGGGGACACTTACAGACTAGATCGATGTTGAAGCACTCTGAAGAAAAGCAGTTGGATAAGCTAGTGGACGAAGCATTTCGGAACAAGGGGGAGGGATCGTGGGCACGAGTTTGGTGGAGTACGTAATTAAAACGGATTCAGGCCCCATCAAGCAAATATACTATCCTGCCTCCTTTGCCATGCAGAAATATATTAATTTAGAAATGGATGAAATATTGGTACGAAGAGTAGTGGCTTGGTCATCATCGATATTACTAGTAAAGAAGAAAGATGAGTCTATCGATTTCGTGTTGATTACAGGAAAGTAAACAAAGTAAAGACTCAGGATGCTTACTCGATAAACTACGAGATGAAAATATTTGTCTAGTTTGGACATCATATCAGCCTATTGGCAGGTACGAGTTGCAGAGGATTCTTGACAATACACCGCATTCACCACTCCAGGAAGAACCCTGTTTCAGTTTAAAAAGGATACCTTTTCGTTTATCAAATTCACTAGCAACTTGGCAGAGTCTAATTGATAGGGTTAGATGAAATCATCATCGTTACATCAACATTCAGCAAACACATGAAAATCCTAGCAGAAGAGGTCAGACATCTGAGGGAAGCCAATATGAAATAATCACGGGATAAATGTTATTTTTGTCGGCTACGTCTTCGACGGAAATGATTTAAACGTAGATCAGCAGAAATTTGAGGTCCTTTTAAAGACACCTTGGCCGCGGTCAGTGAAGTAGACAAGAAAATCCCTTGGGATGGTGTCGTGGTATCGCAGGTTTATTCCGGATCATACCTCCTTGGTGGTCTGATTAACTGAGCTCTTGCGTAAGAATCGGCATTTTGTCTGGACAATGGAACGTGAGATAGCTTTCAAATGCTGCAAAATGAAGCTTGCGTTAGCTCAAATTTTAGCTTGCTCAAATTTCAGCCTTCCGTTAAATGTGTAGATGGAAGCTTCAGACGTTGGAGGTGAAGAAAGGTTAAGCTAGACCTTTACGTTTTTCCCCACCACTCTCAAACTCTAGCTACCATCCAACTAACTCCTTTTGCAAACCATATTCACCTCACCCGATTCATCACAAGTCCCGCTGCCGATACATCCAATTTTTTTCCTTTGTTTCTTCAGTTGAATTTAGTGGCACTCATCCAATCTCGCTAATGCCATGCCTGTTGAGATGCACGTCACAACCGATATTCCAATACAGCTGATTATGTCATGAATATACAGATATTAAAGTTCATTGTCATCTTAAGGAAGACAATGACCCTAACAACATCCGGGACTGAACCCACGTCCCCGCATAGATATGCCAGACCACCCCACCAGGCCACGCCAATATTTGGAAGAAGTGATCCAACATCTCCCGTTGTACAGAGCGCACACTTGTACATTCGCTTATGCAAGATTGTTTTACTGTTTCCATTTTTAATCAATAACTCTGCCGTAGACGGCCCCAATGCCGTTTGAGCATAGCTTTCATGATTCCTCATCCCCCCTCCATTAAATGGTAGTAAATGCTCTCGGGGTCGCACATTGGGTTTACTGGTTCCCCAAGAATGGGACATTAAATGTCGAGAAATGCTAAAACTGTAAATACATCTACAGCTCTGCTGCTAAATCCTACTTGCACCTCCTTTGTGGGGACGTAAGAGGGTGAAGGCGAATTGTCTGCACCTGATAATGGAAACCATGCCGCCGGAATGGAGGTGGGCTGACGGGCTAACTCCCCGCCCCTGAAAAAACTTAAAATGTTTCGATGCCTGCAGATGGGCCTCAGAATGGATTCGACTCACGGCAACGACCTCGCCAACGAAAAAAAGGACTATGGCATTGGAACCTGGAATGTCAGATCACTAAATTACCCTGGCGCTGTTAATGACCTTTTACAACAGGCCAGTCAATATCAATTAAAAAAAATGGCAATCCAGGAAACGAATTGGATTAGAAACGAAATTCAAGACATCAGATCGCACACAATATTCAAAAGTGGGAAGCTTACTGCAAAATAAGAATACGGACTGGCCTTCATTGTGGATAAGGAGTTCAAACTACACAGTCAGTCAATGAACGGTTGTCTACGATCCGTATAAAAGCGAAATTCTTCAAAATCTGGCTGATTAATTTTTACGCCCTGACCGAAGAAACGAAGGAAACATTCTACAATCACCTGGAGAGACAGGTTGGCTCATTGCCTACAAACAATACAAAAATAATTCTGGGTGATTTCAACGCCAGGGTTGGCAATGAGCTATCTCATCGAGAAACGACTGGGGGATATAGCGTCCACGATGAAACAAATGACAACGAACAGCACCTGATTGATTTTACATGTAGCAGACATCTAGTCATACGTTCGACTTACTTCCTCCATCGACGCATGACGTGGGTATCACCGGGTGGCAACACACAAAACCAGATCGACCATGTTCTCATCCAACAACGATGGGCCTCGAGCATACTTGACATTCGTACACACCGAGGAGCCAATTGTAACTTAGATCATTACTTGATCAAATTAACCTATCGATGTCGTTTGTCAAAGGCATATTCAGCGAAAACCAGCCCGCTATAAAGATTGGACATCGAAAATTTCACGGAGACCCTCAAAAACCAGCTGGCTCCCATCTTATCAGCCGCATCGTTAAAGACAAGCAACAAGCTCTGAATGGAAGTGAAAGCGGCTATTAAGGCCGTGGCAGAACAGGCAATCGGACATCAAACACGGCGCAAGAGAAATGAATGGTTCGATGATGAGTCGCAGAGTGGATAGACAAAAATAATCAGGCATACAAAGATGACATAGGTAGGAAACCCAGGACGAAGAGAGAACACTATGAAAATTTCAGAAAAGTAGCGAATAAAATAATTCGAATTAAGAAAAGAAAATACTATGACGACCAATTGAGAAGTATAGATGTAAGTTTAGCGAGCAACAATACAAGACAAGCGTAGAAAGTAGTGAGAAGCTTGAAACGTGGTTATCAGCACAAAACCACGCTCTGTCGTGATGACACCGGCAATATCATCACTGATGAAACCAAGATTAAGGAAAGATAGGCATCTTATTTCAAGAATCTCCTTAATCCTCCGCACAGCTCCACAGCACCGGAGCCTATAGATGTCGGCGGAGAGTTTCCATTGGCGCCACCAACTATGGATGAAGTTAGTCCCATCATCAAAGCCCATTAGAATAATAAAGCGCCGGGTATCGATGAGATTCCAGTAGAGCTCATCAAATTTGGTGGCAGCAATATTCATAAAGCTATTCATAATGTCATCCAGCACATTTGGAAAGAAGAGCATATGCCGGAAGACTGGAGCCAATCAATTATATTCCCTATCCACAAAAAAAAGGTGGAGCCGTCAAAATGTTTTCATCTCAAGCACTAATGAATATTTTGACATGTAAATTTGACATAGATCTCACTGACAGTACTACCAACCTAAAAAAAATAGTTCTCCAAATCCTTCGACGCGCGCAGCTTAAATTCAAATGTCACCTTATTTTTTGGTCCCAGTAGTATATGAGATAATTCTGCTTTATGATCAAATTTTCAGTTATCACCAAGATGAATTATATCGAACTGTTTTACAATGGCTTCAGTGGACACGTACGTTGGCTTGGTGACAAACCAAATTGGTTTTTATGCGCGGATGTATGGCAATTTAAATCGACCTTAATTTCCTTACTCCCCACACTTTTATTCTTTTCAAACTCAAACGATTTTGAATGAAATCCAATCGATCGATAAGAATAAACGTTTATTCGACGATAGCGTAGCTAAGAGGAAGATTCATTTCGCCCAGTTTTTTGTTTTCTTTAAGAAATAAACTATCGATTAAAATAATTATAGATTGCTCAGAAAATATAGCCAGATTCCTACATCACTTTTTTGTTACAAGATTTCCATAATTTCCTCTCTACTGTTGCTATCCTTTTCGCGACGGTTCCTCGCGCAGTTTTCTTTTGCGGACTGCTCGATTACTACAAGTCTTTCCAGGTAATTGTAGAACATTTCCTTTCTTTCTTTATCCTTTTCTTCGATCGAGGCATGTACGTTTATCAGGCAAATTTTGAAGAACGGATTGCACACATTCGTTCATTGACTGCCTTAAAGTCAATGACGTGTGGCTTGAACCACAACGACGGCCACTCTGAATTCTCGCTTTCCAGCAGCTTTTCCTCTTTTGAAAATGTTCAAAAGATCGCACACAATAGTGTGCGATCTCACGGTTGAATATCACTTCCAGTTCAGCTCGTTTCCTGGATTGCCAGTATGTTAAATTTGTATTAACTAGCCTATTGTAAAATTTCCTTAACAGCGCCAGGATTGTTCAGTGATTTGACATTTCAGGATCTAACTCCATGGTTCTGTTTTCGGTTTTGAGGTCGGTGTCGAAGGTCCAATCCATTCCAAGGCTCTGTTGCAGGTTTCGAAACAATTTGGGGTTTTGCAGGGATGGGGAGCTAGCTCATCGCTTAATCTCCATTTTGACGGCATAGTTATGACTTTCAATAGCATCATCAGGCGCTGAGACTCGCTTTCACCCTCTTCCGATATACTTTTACAGAAAGTAAGAGTTACCAGCGAACGCCTCATAAGAGGTATAAGTAGGATTTGGCAGCAGTGCTGTACGTGTATTTGCAGTTATTGGCATTTCCCGGTATTTAATGTCTCATCATTGAAGAACCCGTAAACCAAATGTGCGACCTCAAGACCATTGAGAAGTAAATGGTCTTTCACCGCATAAAAATCTGGCATTTAGCTTTGACTTATAGTAAACAGATACAAAATGTCAGAAAAAAACCAGTGGTTGTCAATTAGAAAACACGATGGAAGGTGAAGACCCCTCACTCGGCCATCCATTAAGTAAAGTTAACTTAAGGACAGGCGGGTAACGGATGGGTCTCTTTCAATTTTTACAAAGTGACTGGAAAAAGGGCAATCTGAAGCATCAAACTGTGGAGATACTTCAAAAGGTGGACCAGCAAGTGGAATGCAGCAAAGCAACGAACACTGGTGCAATCCGGGGAATTAGATTTATCGTGGCATGCGAAATATCTGATGCGGATTTTGATGGACTACCTAGCGAACTGGAACCTTCTTTAGGGCTCGAAGGAAGGTCGACGGAGGATGGAAGTTACATCGAGTGTGGGTGAAGGCTCTTTCTTTGGTAAAGTGAACATTCTCCCTATAAATGAAGCATTTTACTCTATAACAACTAAAGTGTGCGAGCTTAAAGACAACAATTCACCCGGAAAGTTAGGATTAATTTTTTGTAGCATTAACTTTAAGGTAACATAATTTTTCAATGATACTCAATTATACCTATGAACTCTTGGCTATGGTGAAAATCTTAAATAAATACCAAATATTTCTTGAAATAAAATGTCTTACTACGAAATCGGCAAATCATATCAACAATCAATACAATGTATTGCAACATTTCGCCTTTAAGTGCATGGGTATAAAAATATGTGTGTTTGAAATAAGTTACCAAAAAATTTGCAACAATATCTCTATAATGAAAAGATTATTTGCATATAAATGTAAGTTTCTAAATTAAATAAAAAGTTAACGGACTGATTATCTCGAAAAAGAACTCAGAACTAATCAGCGGAAATAATCCGGAAGCCTACAACAGCTTGAAGCATACCAGCTAAAAGAAGCTTCGGCACAATCCTATAAAAACTTAATGATGCCCATCTCTACCCCATTGGACACTCCTAAGATCTTTATCTACAACTCATTCAACCCTTCATTTCACAGCAGTTTCTAACTAAACGTTATTTTAAACTCTTTATCAACATCTTATGAGTAGTAAATGAGCCAAATACGAAGCACTACGTAAAATCAGTGACCTTCGCGAGATAGGTAGCCGAAAATAAAATTCCAACCCCTTTCTAAGTGCTTCTTATCACCACACTAAATATCGTCTGGAAATTTTTTAATATTAATCAATTATTATACTCATGATGAATTAATTAGTAAAAAATCTTGGTAAATAAAGTCATCACATAAAAAACACGTTCTTATTATTCAAAGATAATACAACAATTTATTTACAACAATTTATTGCAATTTGAACGCACGATCACTGAAAATTGCAACTGATATTCTGCTGACAACTCTTCCTTAATCACGAATCTTATAAACCTGAATGAGCCATGAAATTATAACAAGACAACAAGCAACATTAAAATATTTAAAAAATATTCAGATGAAAAAAAGGGTCAAAAGGTTGGGTAATGAATATTTAAAAATACACATTTAAATTATTGTATGTCTTAAAAAAATACCTTTTAATTCGGAAAAATAATGCCAAGAGTTCAAAACAAATAAGAACAGAAATAGAGAAAAAGATTGGCAACAATGTAGGCCAAGATTGAGTGGGGGAGTTGATATGCTTGATTGAGCAATAGGGTATAAAAAGATTGAAAATTTTCGGTGTCAGTGCAGTTTTGCAACGGTTGTTTGCATCTAAGGAGCAAACGGAGTAATACTCGTGTACTAGTGCAATCGTGCAGCAATCATGAGGACTATTTGGATACTTTTGAGCGGAGTAGTCGCCCTGGCGGCTGCTTATGGAACCAATTGGGGAAATGGAATATATAGAGGTATGCGGTCAGTGGATAGTTAGCAGAAAGGAATTCATAATCCTCATTTGTTTCAGAACGTGATACATTTTTCAACCAATTGAATGATGGTGAGTATTTTTGTGAAGTCAATTTTAAAGAGCTTATACCATCTTGACTTTTGATATTCTTTAAACATATTGTGATGAAATTTGAACATGGATTTTATTCTACATTAACCGATCAGTGCTAAAGAGTGCCCCTAAGTGAGTGTATAGAGAGAGAGAGAGAGTGATGTTTCAATAATAGAGTTCCAGAAATTAATTTTAAAGTGATGCGCATATCAAGGATTACTATTTTATATTTAGTCTATGTTCGAAATAGACCATATAGCCTTTTGTAGGAAGTAAATAGTAATGAAAGAAGATGGAGCAGGTACGAGCCCATGCTGGAAACGTCGGTCTCGATAGGGCCAACAAACGTGTTATCATGTTGACAGCCAATCCGGCCCGGGTGATGAACAAGTTGTTCTTTCACTTAGTTGACTAAAAATGTAAAAACTGAGTTTAAAAGCCTTTTGAAATGGCGGGGATATGTTGCTTCCATTCATTGGGATACCACATTATTAAATTTTTACCAAAACCCCCAAACAAAATCTTGCATTCCATGCTTTAGAGGGATCTTTATATTCTAACAATATTTTCAGGATGTCTTGCACTTCAACCTTTGCAGATTTATTGTAGCCCTATTGAAGCACTAGAAGTACCTAGAGCTCCTTTATCAGAGCGAATTCTCTCAGGAAATGAATGGTTTTAGCTTGCATGGATCACCTCGTATGCTCCTCACTCAGGCAGTAAGTTCCTAGCTTCCTCTTCTAACTCCGAGCAAAGCCTCATAATCTGCCAAAAGATGTTCTGATGTTTCATCTGTAAATCTGTTGAAGGAAGCCGAGCAACTTCTAGAATAAGGTGGGTCATCTGCACGATATCGCGAAGAGCAATACCTTTCCAATGCTTAAGTGCTTTGGTTATGGTCATACCGCACACGGACGCTTCCTGCAAATAGTGCCTCCAACTGTCTCAGTCCATTGACCGCGTCCTCCAATTTCAAAATCAGAGCAACGATGAACTGTCTCCGTCGACCAAGTCAGACCAGCATACCCTCAGTTTGCCCACTGATCTCAGACCTTCAGTTCTCCCTACGAATACCTTTTGAGGTATCCGTTGCTCGTCTATATGATTCACATGGCCAGCGCATTGCAGCTTCCGCAGTCTTACAATCAAAAATTTCATACCGCTCGTCAAAAATTTCATACCGCTCATGGTTATATCAAATTTGTTATTGGTCCCCGTCTAGCTACGCTCCGATTATTGACCTCAGGATCCGTCTTTCGAAGACGTACTATATGTTTGCGGATACTTCGGTTCGGGTCCATGTTTCACATCCGTAGCATAGCATAGGTGTTATCAGAGATTTGACTACTTCGAGCTTCGCTTTCCTGTGTATGCAGCTGGTCTTCAAGATCGTCAAAACTGAATAAAACATTTTATTTGGGAGCGTATCTCGTCTCTTTCATTACCGGTTCTCCTCATTTTGGCACCTAAATATACAAATTGGCAACATTTTCGATACTGTATTCGCCAAGTGTGATATTTTGGGTATTTGAGATATTTTTCCTTAACTGCGTCATGAGCATTGTTTTATTCTCATTGGTTTGTTTTCCTACTAGTTTTACTTCGCTGTCGAGTTTCAGGAAAAGTTTTTTGGCGGTTGTTAATGACCGTAATAAAATACTGATGTCGTCCGCATAGACTACCACCTTGGCTCAACTTGTATAATAACGTACCTCTTGTATCGACAGGTAGTTGATGATATATTCCAGAGCAATGAGGCCTGCACATCCCCCTGCTTTAGTCCGATATTTGTGTCAAAGGCATCGGTGAGTAGGCTATTGATGCGGGCTTGTGTGATCGTCAACGTCATTGTCTTTTTGGTAAGACGGACTAATTTGGCTGGGATGCCGAAGCAAAGCATTATTTGGACAGTCCGTTACGATCAATACTGTCGTATGCTTGCTCAAAATCCACGAAAATCTGGTTTATGTCTATGTTGAACCCCCAGCATTTTTCAAGTACCTGCTTGACTGTAAACAATTGGTCAATCGTAGATCTACCTACTGAAAAGTCACCTTGACACTCCCTAATAATACTGTTGGCGTATGATCCGATTTTATTTACTTGGATCTTTGAATATACTCGTATTTAGTACATCGTACAAAGTAGTGATATGCCTCTATAGTTTTCGCACCATAGCTTGTCATCATTTTTGTGATAGGGAATATCATTGATTGGCTCCACTCGTTCGGCATATGTCCTTGTTGCCAAATGTGCTGTATGGTTTTATGAATGGCCTTCTGAACATCGCTGGCATTAAATGAGATCTACTGGAATCACATCGATACCCAGGGCTTTATAATTCTTTTAAGGGTTTGATAGTGGTAAATCTACACCGTAGAAAAACTGCCCCACACCAGCTTGCGCGGTTTGCTAGGGACACCAAAGCCCGACATTTGGTTGCTGAGTGAGCAACATCATGACAAAAATTCGTCTGTTGTCTTGATCAACCTTGGTTTTCTGACTGGGCAGCGTCTTTCGGTTTTCACAGTGAATGCCTTTCTAGGTAGCCGCTCTTTGCCCATTCATTGAACATCACCAGAGAATAGGACATTGTTTACGTGGATATCTGACGAAGAAAGGTCTAAGTTCATGGTCACCAATAGACTGGAATCGGTACAATGCGCTAATCAACGTCGCTAACCCATTGGGATGGGGTCCCCAAACACACTGGTATGTGCCCAAAACTACTTTCTAACTATTGTGATTTTTAAGGCTATAAAACTTTGAAATAAAGTACCGATAAATATTTTGATTGCCATTAAATTGATTTTATTGAAAATATAATTTTTTGCCATTTTTATTTGAGTATGATTTCGGACCAGTGGGGAAACCGAGGAAAGGCTGGTCTGACTCGGTCAACGAAGACAGTTCATCGCTGCTCGGGTTTCGGAATTGGAGGACGCGGTCAATGGACCGAGACGGTTGGAGGCGCTGTTTGCAGGAAGCGAAGGCCCAAGAGGGGCTGTAGTGCTAAGAGGAAGAAGAAGATGATTTCGGACGTGTGCGCGCCATGTCTGGCACGGAGGAAGTCCAAACGAGAGTTAGAATTTTCGACAACTCTAACCAACAATTGGGGCCGTATCTCGCCAACAATGCGGCAAATGTTGTCTTCCAAATATTCAAGCATCTCGGGGTTGTCAGCGTAGACGAGTGATTTGACGTATCCCCACAAGTAATAGTCCAGCGGTGTTAAATCACAAGATCTTACAGGTCTGTTCACAACTCCAACACGACAAAATATGCGCTCTTCAAATGCTTCTTACAATAAGTCGTTAGTTCACGAGCTGCATGGTATGTCGCGACATCTTGTTGAAACCAGAGGTCCCCTGAATTATGGGGAGGCAATTCCGGAATGAGAAAGTCATTGATCATGGCTCTATAGCGGTCACCATTGACTGTAATGTTATGTTCCTAGCAGAATTTTTTTAGACATATGGACCAATGACTCTACAGGCCCAAAAAACATACCAAACAGTGACTTTCTCCAGATGTAACGGCGTTTGGATAATCATCTGGGGTTAATCATCACTGCGAATGCGGCAGTTTTGTTTATTGACTAGCCATTCAACCAGAAATGAGCCTCATCGTTAAACAAAATTTTCTTATGAAATTCGGGATCAGCAGCAATTTATTCTTGAGCCCATATACCGAATCTGACTGTGTCCTGTGATCATTTGGCTCAATTCCTGCACGAGTTGGATTTTGTAAGCCTGCAAATTAAGATCCTTCAGTAAAATCTTCCATAATGTGTATGGGCACAGGTTTAATTGTTGAGCATGATGTCGAATGGACTAACTTGGGCTTCCATCTATACTACACTCTAAGGTTGCTATAGTTTCTTCGCTACGCACTCTACGAAGTCTGGATGGATGCGTATACAGTGAGAGCAAAAATCAATAAATTGGCTTTCACATTAATAAGTCTAAAACTAAAACATAGTGCAAACATGAAAAACGACATCAAGCAGGCCTAATATAACCCTCAATAGATGGAAAACAGAGAATGTCGACGAGTGCTTATGCCTAGGCATCAAACATGTGAAATTGAATGGGAGAAGCAAGAGAGTAATTGACCAAGAGGCAACATTGATGGAAGACAAGATGCACAGGATGTGGTGTGGTCGGATGGGAGTGGCCTGAGTGCGATGGGCCTGGAGGTAAGTTGTTCTTTGTACCGCCGAAACGGAGAAGTGAAATCGAGCGAAAGTAGTCGTTAATCTAATAATGAGGCGAAGCTGAGAGCAGGACGCATTTTGCTGGAAGGTAGAAGTGGAATTGGATCTACGGCGTAAGCTTAGTAGTCGAACGGTGAAGTTGAACTAGAAGAATGGTAAAGGCATAGCAGAAAGGGAAGATGATGGATCTGAAGTCATAGTTGCCAAAAAGGAGAAGTGGGACTAAGCGAAAGGAGTCGTGAACTAAGTAGCATGGAGAAACGAAGGAGCTAGAGACATGATGGTTTGAAGCGAGAAGTGGTCCCAATCTTGAGCAAACATTGGCACTTCAGTCTTATTTGCACAAGATTGGTAAGAGGGTTGCAGTCTCCCGGCTGCACGTTTTTCGTAAGAGAGCAAGGCGATGCCTGTTCCACTTTTTTGCATATAAAAGATGAGACAACACCGGAATTGCTCCGACAAAACAGGAGAGCTTAATAATTCAACTGCTGGCTCCGGGCGCAAAGCCCTGGGACGCTAATACTCGGGCTGACGCCTTGAGTTTGCAGTCAGATTGATAAATCAATCAATTATTCGTTCCCCTGCAGGCTCCGGATGTAACAGCTTGGAGCGCTAATACTCGGGCGGACGTCTTGAGTACGCAGTTGAACGTATTCTTATTCGCTTATCCCGGGCTAAGTGCCTTGGGATAGAATAAGCTCAGGCGCACGCCTTGAGCCAGCGAATAGAGAAATACTTCTCGATTTTACTGCTTGTTAAATTTTCTTTTATAGCATAATCATGCTGACTTAATTGCTTACCAACAAGAATAATGAAGACAATTTAAATTAGTCCATTATAAAACTTCAGTAATTTTTTTTCACCGCCATCTTTCTGTGACTGGTGCAACCAAAAAGCTGAAGCTTATACTCAATTTGCCTAATTGGGCATGCTACGATCGATAGCGAAGTCATATGTGTATGTTTTAATGTTTAATTCGAGTATGGATACAAACTCACTTCTGCTAATTCACGATAAGATGGCCGCGCCAACAGATGGTTTGATTACGACTCGCACTTTTCGCATATGTTGCCCTTCACAGTACATAGATTTAAACGACGGCACGCCGACCGAGTCATAATTGCAGTACGGCTCCCGTAGCATGGGTCACAACAAAGGCCTGATAACTTATCGTTGTACCAGATTAGCCATACTTCTCCACGCTTCATGCAGCGAAATATGCTCCAGAGCACTGATTTTTAAAAACAGCAATTTTCTTTCCCGTCACCTTCGTAATAATCCATGTTTCGCAACAATGACGCTCGGAAAGCCAGGCTGTTATCAAGACTCCTAGCTTAGCTATCACAACTTTCTAAGCTGGTAAGACAATGTTGAGGAGGTTGATGTCCATGGACAGTTTTTCTTGGAGTCCTGGATATAGGAATGTTGAGAAGAGTGAACAGGTGGACTACCAGGCTAGTGGGGGCTTAGCTCTTAGCACTGACGTTGCTTTTGCGGAAATGATTAGTATATCGTTAGGAACTGTAAAGGGAGCAGTTTTTTCATAGTATTTTTCTAATCCAAATCAAAGCTGGGGCAATCTTACTACTTATGCTACATGAAGGTAGATATGGTTTACTCACTGCAACAACTGAAGAGATTAACTCTTTATTAAATCTCCCAAACTAAAATGGGCGATGGTTATTAGTAAAAGCCGTTTGCCAATTGGAACTAATGAAGCAAAGAAAAGTCTCATATGCAACAGATATTGCTACTGTTATAATGGTATTTCACTTCCTCTGTAACCGTCTAGCACTGGCTATAGACAGTCCCCTTGAAGGTCCGAGGGCATTTCCAAAAGGAAGGCTAGATTATTATTCTTTATGAATGCATCGGGCTGGACTTGAAACTCCAGAGACTCTAGTTATAATAACTAGATCAATCGAGTCAGTTATTTGCTGCTCCAAATTAGAGCCAGCAAAAGAAACCAATCATTTCTTGATGAAACGGATGCAACAACACCGGCTGTTTGGATGAATAAAGCACCCAATACGGAAGGAATGTTCCCTTTAAAATTCATTTAAAAACGTTTGAACAACTTCCAAAAGCCCGGAGAAAAGGCGTAATCTGTGTAATAATTATGAAAAGGTGAAAGCCTAAATTGCAAAAGCTATAAATTAGTTTCCGTGCTGTGCACGTCATACAAAATCTTGACCAAAATTATTGAATGCGGGTCAAAACACTACGCTTATAGCATCATTGAATAATTTCAATGCGGTTTTAGAGCTAGATACTCAATTTTAGGCCCTATATTCTCGGTCAAGTGAATTTTGGAGAAACACTGCGAAGACTACTTGGAGGTATTCCAATTTTTTGCAGGTTTTCTACAAGCCTTCAAGAGCATCATTTGCAATGCGCTCTACAACCTACTCTTTGAATTGGGAGTCCTGCCTAAACTGGGTTGCCCAAAAAGTGTAATATCGACACCCTGTTACATCCCTTTAAAGCTCTTCGAACTTGGAAAAATGCAGACTACACATAAAGGTATTAGTAGCAATATGCAATTCATATAAGAATTATCCGTTTTTGTTAGTTTAAGATCTCCCTCAAATTGAATGTCCTGCATTGGTGTCACATCTTACTAACACGATACTCCTTCTTCATGATAAATAAAAAATTAACTGTCGTAGCGAATCGGTCATGAGCTAAGCAGGTCGATGAAAAATTAGGACTCTTCTCCTGTGCAATCTTCAGTTTAAATACTGTTAAACGTCTAGAGCTAAGCTTAGCGTTGATATTTCTCGTAGCCAAGATGCAAGCTCTAGGTTTGCTAATAAGAGTGGGAGTGTTGTAAAAAAGGTAATAAGTTTTGCCAAGCATTTTTTTCATAGATGAATTCCCCATTCATAATTCCTGTAGAAAGTGGTAAATGAGGTAAATGTCTTTCGCCCTCAAAATGATCCTGCAGTTATTCGAAATAGATTTGGAGTTCTGTAAGATGATTTACAGGATTTTCAATTTTAGTGGGTAGACTATCTTCCAGCAATCCACTTGACTTCGCAACCTAATCATGACCTCAGTTTGTGGGTGTGAAATTCAAACTCAAAAGTTTGGCACACCTTACGCAATATTGTGTATTAGGTAGGTTTGCCCTCCCAAGAGACTTTCAACTATCCTCTTTGCGAAGAGAAGGAAAGTGAAGTAGGGTGCTTGAGGTTTTCCAGCCTTGAGGGCTATCCGGTCATCTATAGGTATATATTTTTGCTATTTAGACCCTAGTGCGGCTATTCAGTTTCTATTTTCATGATTGGCAATGACATGCGGGACATTGGTCTGATAGAAATTTCTCCAGCCGCAATCGGCTTGAGTCTAAAGCCATCCCATACGTCCCTTAACTATAAAAAATTCACTGAGGAAACCCAAAGCAACTTGTTCTATACATTTGATGATCTGGAAACCTCTGAAAACGTTACTGTAAACGTAGTGAAATAACGGGTTCACCGAGCTCTTTATCAAGTGCTCTATGAACATCTCTGATAGATTGCCTTCAACACTTGCTCGTATTTTCATGCATAACCCACCTCCAGCAGAGAGTTGATCCACTGTAGCCATTTTCGCATGGCCTCTAGTAGCCGCGGCATAATCTTTTGCTATAGGTTGACCACCAAAGTCCTTGAAGCTGTCTACATTTGGGTATTCTCAGTCTTTTTAGCAACCTTACTAGGCTGTTACTAATCTCACTTTGAGATCGGTCGCGATTGTCCAACTGTTCCTGCTGTGACTTTCATGTAGAGTACTTATATTTTGAAGCCAGGAATTCATTGTATTCTTCAACAAATTCCTAGTATTTACTTTTATTTTCCTGATCCCATCGATGAGCAGCGCCCGCCATCTTATTTCTAGAAATATTACTAAGAATTAAAACGGCTTTTTGGTACTGGTATCATATGGCTCTCAACCAAAACTGACGATAGATACAAGCCATATGGCAGCAGCGCTTACTACCACACACATGACCATTAGTAGGCCGACTTTGCTGGCTAACTTACATGGCGTTATATGAAGAATTGTGGAGGTGACAACAAAAATTCGAGGTTTTGTACGGTTTAGAGACGGATTTCTACAGTGAAATCTAGATGATCCGCGGAGAACACAATAGCGCTCCTAGTGAAGTGAAACTTATTTCAGTTCTTATACCCGTTTAATTTTTATCGCCTTTCAAAGTGAATTTATAGGAGTTTGTTTACATCTCAACGCTGAGCTATCAGTCGAAGGTGCAAAACGTGTGCTTCATTTGCTCGTCTTGGAAAGTTTAGGAGCACAATGGGCTATACAAGGTGAATTTATAGCATGCACGGAATGCGTTCGGCACGTTTTTTATTCGGAAAATAGTATATATGACGAAATATAAGCATTTGCTAATGCCGCAGTTGGGTGACAGCTACCGGAAGCTTGTCCATAGTAGGCCGACTAATACATATGCAAATTGCTACCATATGGCTTGTATCTATCGTCAGTTTTGCTCTCAACTCATTTTCCCATATGAGGACATCCTGTGGCCTATACTCTTCTGACTCTATGTCAAATTTAATGCTTAATGTCATCAATTATTTTGTTTATTTGGCATCTGAAGGCCAATTCTTCTATTCTTGAAAAGCCGTCGGGCCTTGCTTAGTTAGGTAAGCGGGCGTGCTTCAACTCCTTTGCTTGTTATTGCTAACTTAAAATTTGCGTATTTTTGATCCAAAAATTAATTTATATTAAAAATAAGAGTTGTTTGAATGCATGACTTAAAGTGTTGTCTATTGGAAGCTATAGTTTTTTCTCATCTTTCCAGAAACTTAGGGATCCCATCCCGAAAGAACTGCGCCAGCTCGAAGGCCAAAAAATGCACGGAGCTGATTCCGCCGGCTGGGGCGAAGGGTCTTCAGTCACGGCATTCTGTATCGAACGAAACAAATAGAACTCGGAACGCGCTTTATCCGGGCTATATGTATATAGTGGGGTAAGACTTCATTTTCCATGTAGTTTTTGACCAGTTGAGCACAATGTGACCAAGCATTGTCATCATGGAAAATTATCGATTCATGTCTGGTCGCGTATTCTGGCCGTTTTCGTTCGATTGCTGTATTTAAACGTATTAATTGCTGGCGGCAAAGCAGCCTACTAATACTTTGGCCAGGATTTAGTAGCTCATACATCATGACACCTTTCTAGTCCCACCAAGTACATTATTTTAATAATAATCATCCATCGCACAGTAGTTCAAATCCAAACGTTGGCGTTGAGATTTAGTTTTAGGGTATCTCATTTCATGATCGTAACGGAATTTGAGGTGATATGGTCAATATCGCGCTCTAACATGTGATTATTACCTAATTTTTCAATAATACCCCCCATCACAGCTGGGTGGGCTGATAGTCCGACAGGAGCATCAGAAGTTTAAAGTTGATGCCGCGACCAAGGTTTGAACTTGAGAGCTGCTGCGCAAGCGGATTGTGCCCTAACCCACTGCTCCACTGGGACTATACGGAGCATTATTTTCGCACCATGGATATTCGGCTTTAGCTTCAATGTGTGTTCATGGTATGCTTCTAAAAGCAAATGAGTTTCGAAAACATTACACCAATAAAGTAAAAGTTACCGACAAAGCTGTTTTGTTGGCACGAACTAGATATTTTGGAGGCGGTGAAAAATGTCTGTGTATAAACTTATGTTCACTTTGAAAGATCAGATTTAGTAAATTTTTGATGGTCTTTACTAGGAATAGATACTACAGGAAGCCCAGTATTCCCCTTCACGCGTAGTAGTAGTGTTAGTAAAACATGTTCATAATATTGGTGCATCAGTGCCGTAAGGAATAGTTATTTTGAGTAGGGGCAGAATTATTTAGATTTAAATTTAGCGTGAGGAATACTAAGGAGAAATTAATTTCTTTATTTGCTATATATAAACAATATATATATATATATATATATTGTCGCGTGTTATTGGTTCGCGGCCCATAATTTTAACGTTCCGGGAAAGTGAAAACGCAATGTCTTTTAATTTAAGTTAAAAGAGTTTATTTAATTCAAGAAAGTGCACAATAATCAGTTTAACACTTTCACTAATTTTAATTTTCACTATTAAAATAAAATCTAACACTTGTCCATAAATTTCTTATCGCAATTGTCTTCTAAATCACTTCACTATTACGAAACACACTTCCTACACACTTTCGCAGTTCTTATCGCGGTCGAATGAATTATTCCCCCATTCATTCAGCTCGCCTTTATATAGGGTCTCTACCTATTCACCCATTTCTCGCACATGGGCGAATGTTCGACCGAGAGGTACCTGGTAGGTTCGAGCAAATTCATGAATGGAGTGACGTCACTTGCAGATGTTGATCATGCTTGTTGGGTTCTCGTGATTTCGAGTGAATTCGTGTTCTTCATTGTTGTGAAAACAATTGCGACAGTAGCTCGCAGAATTATTTGTACATGTAACACTGCCCCCACCTCAGTTCTTTTCGCCCCGAAAAGATGTGTCGCCAGTTGTAGTCAATTCTCCCTGGATGTAATATGGGGCAAGACGGTCTAGATGCACGATTTTCATTTTGGCTCTCGGTTTACGGTGTTCCTGTATGCGATATACGACGTCGTTGATTCGCTTTGTGACTCGGTATGGTCCCTCCCAGTTATGTTGCAACTTTGGAGACCTACCCTTTCGCCGTTGCGGGTTATATAGCCACACCAAGTCATCCTGCTGGAAGCCAGTAGAATTAGCCTTTAGATCATACCTGGTCTTCATGCGGTCAGTAGCCGATTCGAGGTATTTTCGCACTGTCCGATGTATCTGGTTCAACCGTTGTCTTAGATCACTTGCGTACTCCGAGATCGTTTGGGGTTTCTCGGGGGGTGTTCCAAACTTTATATCAGCTGGCAGACGAATAGTCTTTCCAAAAATGACTTTGGCTGGGGCTTGGCCCGTCGATGCATGTTCGGCAGCTCTGTACGCCATCAAAAATAGTGGGATATGTCGGTCCCAGTCCCTTTGGTTCTCGTCAACCATCTTGGCAAGGTGTTTATTGAGCGTGCCGTTGAAACGTTCGACCATTCCATCGGATTGGGGATGCAGCGGTGTTGTCCTCGTTTTCCGTATTCCGAGCAGCTCGCACATTTCGCCAAAAACTAGTGACTCAAAGTTTCGGCCTTGATCCGAATGTAATTCGCAGGGTACGCCGTACCTACTGACCCAATTTAACACTAGCTGTTCAGCTACGGTAGTTGCTTCCTGGTTGGGAATGGGGTAGACCTCGGGCCACTTGCTGAAATAATCGGCTACAACCAGCGTATATCGATTTCCCCAATCGGATTCAGGAAAGGGTCCTGCGATGTCAACAGCAATCCTTTCGAATGGCACGCCTACGTTATAGGTTTGCATTTGTCCTCTCAGTCGTCGCTTTGGGCCTTTGACGGAAGCGCAAATTGTGCATCTGCGACACCAGTCCTCTACGTCTTCTCGAGCGTGGAGCCAGTAGAACCGTTCCCGCAATTTCGCTAAGGTCTTGTTAACACCAAGGTGGCCTCCCGAGGATCCTTCATGTATTTCCTTAACCACATCGTGGATTCGGCTTTTGGGAAGTATAGTTTGCATCCTATAGGAGCTGCCATCCGCCGTTTCCCATTTCCGCTTGAGTACACCACCCTCCACCTGTAGGGAGTTCCATTGTGCCCAATAGCTTTTCAGGGTTGCGCCATGCGTTGAAACGTCCTTCCACTCAGGTCGCCCAGTCGTCTCCTTCCATACGAGCAATGGTTCAATGTCTTCATCGGCTAGCTGGGCATTTCGAATCTCCTCCGATGACCAACCTTCATCGAATTCGGCCGTTATTACTCGCAGATCAACGAGCGGCTCCTTTTCCTCAACCCGCCGGCAATGCTTGCAGTTAGCTGGACATGGATGACGAGATAGGGCGTCAGCATTTCCATGAACTCTGCCCTTGTGAAGCAGTTGGGGCCCCACTAGGTCTGGTCGGATCGTCGAGCGGGTTGCACAAGTGTCGTTTGTTAGGGTGCGATGTTCTTCATCAACTTGACCAGGCAGGCATCTGTCTGCTTCTCCACGATGTTGCCTTGGCACGGTGCTGGGTATGTCGATACTCCTAGCCAACGTTCGCCCCACGAAGTTGGCCCTTGCAGTTTGATGGGCCTCCATTCTAGGCTCCTGACACGGTCTGGATCTCCACCACCCTGGACAATAGCTCGGTCTTCTCCCCTTCTTGCAGTCTCTTTGCAGGTGCCCTTTTTCCCCGCAATTCCAGCATCTAGGCGCACCATTCACCTGCAGCTCTCGCTCATTTCCCACGCGCTCACACCTGGATTTATCTGTCACTACCTCGCGAACCCGGACAGTGGTGTGGGTCACATTTTTGGCTGCCTCAAAATTTAAACTATAAGCCAATGCTTCCTTGACTGTTTGCTTTTGAGCTAACCGCACGGCTTGTTGCAATTCCTTGTCCTTTAAGGCGCTGATGAATGCTTCTGCTGCTACGTCATCTCGATGTTCTGGGTCGTACGCTGGGTAAGCCAAAAGCGCCAATCGCTCAATGTCTTGTGCTAGCTGCTGCAAGGTTTCGCCAGACTTCTGCATCCGATGCCGTAGCTGCGCCCGGTAAATCTGCTTCAGATGATCGTCTCCATAACGCATGTCCAGCGCATTCATTATAGCAGCCGGGTTTGAATGCAGCTCAACGGGGATAGTCTGCAAAAGCTCGGCAGCTGGGCCTCTTAGAGCCAGAATTAACGCAGTTGCTCGTTCCTGCTCATTCCAGTGATTTATCCTAGCGGCGGCTTCAAACTGGATTTTGTAAATACTCCAGACCGTTTGCCCATCGAATATTGGTGCTTGCACATTTCTAGATGAGCTTTGCGCTGCGGTTATAATTGGGGCTGGTGAGGCGGTTACTACTGCCTTCGCTGCTTCCAATTCCTTTTTAACTTTTTCCATCTCATGGTTGACCTGGCTAATCTCAAGGTTGATTCTCTCCTCGACCTGGTATACCTTCTCCTCGACGCATTTAATTTGGCTGTTGAGACTACTGAGCTCCGCTTTTATTTCGGTTGACTGTTTTTCCAGCTTCTGTGCGATGTCTGCCTTGATTTCGAACGCTTGTTGGTCTACCTTCGCTGATTGTTCATTTAGCTTCACAGCTAAACTGGATGTCTGTTCATTTAGCTGCGCTGATTGTTCACTTAGCTTCGTTGATTGTTCATCTAGCTTCGCAGTCAGACTGGATGACATTAGCATCAACATTTGCATCAGCGCATTTTCTGGCTCCTTTGATTTTGGTGTGTCCACTTCTCCACCTTCTGCGCCTTTTTCCGCATCGGAGAGCTCACCCGAATCCAGATTCACGCCTTCCGACTCGATCGCGTCACGCAAGCGTGCAATCAGTATGGCCTTTGTACCTTGTGTGGCCAGATTCCGCTGTTCCAACTCCTCCTTGAGCTCCGATATGGTCAATTCATTAATTTTTAAGTTTAAGCTTCGTGGCATTTTTAATGTTTCTTTAAATTTTACTATTGTGCACTATAAAAATGTTCAAATTTTCACTTTCAAAATTTTTCTATCCCACTTCTGACACCATTGTCGCGTGTTATTGGTTCGCGGCCCATAATTTTAACGTTCCGGGAAAGTGAAAACGCAATGTCTTTTAATTTAAGTTAAAAGAGTTTATTTAATTCAAGAAAGTGCACAATAATCAGTTTAACACTTTCACTAATTTTAATTTTCACTATTAAAATAAAATCTAACACTTGTCGTATGGCCTTTGTACCTTGTGTGGCCAGATTCCGCTGTTCCAACTCCTCCTTGAGCTCCGATATGGTCAATTCATTAATTTTTAAGTTTAAACTTCGTGGCATTTTTAATGTTTCTTTAAATTTTACTATTGTGCACTATAAAAATGTTCAAATTTTCACTTTCAAAATTTTTTTTCGCACTTCTTGACACCACTGTCGCGTGTTATTGGTTCGCGGCCTATAATTTTAACGTTCCGGGAAAGTGAAAACGCAATGTCTTTTAATTTAAGTTAAAAGAGTTTATTTAATTCAAGAAAATGCACAATAATCAGTTTAACACTTTCACTAATTTTAATTTTCACTATTAAAATAAAATCTAACACTTGTCCATAAATTCCTTATCGCAATTGTCTTCTAAATCACTTCACTATTACGAAACACACTTCCTACACACTTTCGCAGTTCTTATCGCGGTCGAATGAATTATTCCCCCATTCATTCAGCTCGCCTTTATATAGGGTCTCTACCTATTCACCCATTTCTCGCACATGGGCGAATGTTCGACCGAGAGGTAGGTTCGAGCAAATTCATGAATGGAGTGACGTCACTTGCAGATGTTGATCATGCTTGTTGGGTTCTCGTGATTTCGAGTGAATTCGTGTTCTTCATTGTTGTGAAAACAATTGCGACAGTAGCTCGCAGAATTATTTGTACATGTAACACTGCCCCCACCTCAGTTCTTTTCGCCCCGAAAAGATGTGTCGCCAGTTGTAGTCAATTCTCCCTGGATGTAATATGGGGCAAGACGGTCTAGATGCACGATTTTCATTTTGGCTCTCGGTTTACGGTGTTCCTGTATGCGATATACGACGTCGTTGATTCGCTTTGTGACTCGGTATGGTCCCTCCCAGTTATGTTGCAACTTTGGAGACCTACCCTTTCGCCGTTGCGGGTTATATAGCCACACCAAGTCATCCTGCTGGAAGCCAGTAGAATTAGCCTTTAGATCATACCTGGTCTTCATGCGGTCAGTAGCCGATTCGAGGTATTTTCGCCAAGATGGTTGACGAGAACCAAAGGGACTGGGACCGACATATCCCACTATTTTTGATGGCGCACAGAGCTGCCGAACATGCATCGACGGGCCAAGCCCCAGCCAAAGTCATTTTTGGAAAGACTATTCGTCTGCCAGCTGATATAAAGTTTGGAACACCCCCCGAGAAACCCCAAACGATCTCGGAGTACGCAAGTGATCTAAGACAACGGTTGAACCAGATACATCAGACAATGCGAAAACACCTCGAATCGGCTACTCACCGCATGAAGACCAGGTATGATCTAAAGGCTAATTCTACTGGCTTCCAGCAAGATGACTTGGTGTGGCTATATAACCCGCAACGGCGAAAGGGTAGGTCTCCAAAGTTGCAACATAACTGGGAGGGACCATACCGAGTCACAAAGCGAATCAACGACGTCGTATATCGCATACAGGAACACCGTAAACCGAGAGCCAAAATGAAAATCGTGCATCTAGACCGTCTTGCCCCATATTACATCCAGGGAGAATTGACTACAACTGGCGACACATCTTTTCGGGGCGAAAAGAACTGAGGTGGGGGCAGTGTTACATGTACAAATAATTCTGCGAGCTACTGTCGCAATTGTTTTCACAACAATGAAGAACACGAATTCACTCGAAACCACGAGAACTCAACAAGCATGATCAACATCTGCAAGTGACGTCACTCCATTCATTAATCTACCAGGTACCTCTCGGTAGAACATTCGCCAACAAACGAGAAATGGGTGAATAGGTAGAGACCCTATATAAAGGCGAGCTGAATGAATGGGGGGATCATCATTCATTCGACCGCGATAAGAAAACTGCGATATAGTGGAACGCGAAATAAAGACAATTGATTGTTTGAGTGCAAAGTGTGTTTCGTAATAGTGAAGTAATTTAGAAGACAATTGCGATAAAAAATTTATGGACAAGTGTTAGATTTTAATTTTAATAGTGAAAATTAAAATTAGTGAAAGTGTGAACGGATTATTGTGCATTTTAGTTAATTAAATAAACTCTTTTAACTTAAATTAAAAGACATTGCGTTTTCACTTTCCCGGAACGTTAAAATTATAGGCCGCGAACCAATAACGCGTGTTATTGGTGCATTTTTTCCGATTCGGAAGGGGCAAAACAAACCACAAGCGCGCTAAAATCGGCAAAGCTCTCAAATTGTCGCGTGTTATTGGTTCGCGGCCAATAATTTTAACGTTCCGGGAAAGTGAAAACGCAATGTCTTTTAATTTAAGTTAAAAGAGTTTATTTAAATCAAGAAAATGCACAATAATCAGTTTAACACTTTCACTAATTTTAATTTTCACTATTAAAATAAAATCTAACACTTGTCCATAAATTTCTTATCGCAATTGTCTTCTAAATCACTTCACTATTACGAAACACACTTCCCACACACTTTCGCAGTTCTTATCGCGGTCGAATGAATGATTCCCCCCATTCATTCAGCTCGCCTTTATATAGGGTCTCTACCTATTCACCCATTTCTCGCACATTGGCGAACGTTCTACCTGGTAGATTCGAGCAAATTCATCAATGGAGTGACGTCACTTGCAGATGTTGATCATGCTTGTTGGGTTCTCGTAGTTTCGAGTGAATTCGTGTTCTTCATTGTTGTGAAAACAATTGCGACAGTAGCTCGCAGAATTATTTGTACATGTAATTATTTGTACATGTAACACTGCCCCCACCTCAGTTCTTTTCGCCCCGAAAAGATGTGTCGCTATTTGTAGTCAATTCTCCCTGGGTGTAATATGGGGCAAGACGGTCCAGATGCACGATTTTCATTTTAGCTCTCGGCTTACGATGTTCCTGTATTCGGTATACGACGTCGTTGATTCGCTTTGTAACTCGGTATGGTCCCTCCCAATTATGTTGCAACTTTGGAGACCTACCCTTTCGCCGTTGCGGGTTATAAAGCCACACCAAGTCATCTTGCTGGAAGCCAGTAGAATTAGCCTTTAGATCATACCTGGTCTTCATTCGACCGCGATAAGAACTGCGATTGTGTGTGGGAAGCGATATTATTCGAGTAGTAGAAAAGTGATTTTCGTAATAGTGAAGTGATTTAGAAGACAATTGCGATAAGAAATTTATGGACAAGTGTTAGATTTATCATAGTGAAAATTGAAATTAGTGAAAAGTGTTAACTGATTATTGTGCATTTTATTTAATTAAATAAACTCTTTTAACTTAAATTAAAAGACATTGCGTTTTCACTTTCCCGGAACATTAAAATTATAGGCCGCGAACCAATAACACGCGACACTACTATCGCAATTGTCTTCTAAATCACTTCACTATTACGAAACACACTTCCTACACACTTTCGCAGTTCTTATCGCGGTCGAATGAATTATTCCCCCATTCATTCAGCTCGCCTTTATATAGGGTCTCTACCTATTCACCCATTTCTCGCACATGGGCGAATGTTCGACCGAGAGGTACCTGGTAGGTTCGAGCAAATTCATGAATGGAGTGACGTCACTTGCAGATGTTGATCATGCTTGTTGGGTTCTCGTGATTTCGAGTGAATTCGTGTTCTTCATTGCTGTGAAAACAATTGCGACAGTAGCTCGCAGAATTATTTGTACATGTAACAATATATATATATATATATATATATATATATATATATATATATATATATATATATATATATATATATATGCATAGAAATGTGTATGCTCATAAATATATATTAACTTGTATATATATATATATATATATTTATATATATATATATATATATATATATATATATATATATATATATATATATACATAAACTATGCAGTAGAACTCCAATTATCCGAAACAATTGGAACCGGACCCCACTCGGATAACCAAAAATTCGGATAAAAAAGGGTATATTTTAAAGAAAAAGTGCATGTTTTCGGTACTGTTGGATTATAATTAATTACTCTAGTGTACCTACACTGAACGCTACAGTACACAAAATGTTAAATGATAAGTGTTACATACATAACTTAATATGTAATTCTCTTGAAAATATACTGTTGTCACAGGATTTTATTTTTTTAACATTTCGTGGAGAGTACGTTGCCTTTAAGTAGTAGAACGTTACCGAGCGGCGAGGTCCCGCAGGCACTTGATGGCTTATAATTGTACTGTATCACATTCCGGTTGCGGCTCCATCCACTTTAAGGCGTTTTCAAAACAAATAAACGCTTCTCCGTGCCTGGGAACATTTTCATCCTTAGTTTCTTCCCCGGTTTCATCGTTGTCGTTGGTATCATCTTACCGTTCCTTCATGACACTCTCTGCAATTTCATCATCTATCATAATAGGAAATCCTTGATTGTCTTTATTACATTGAAGCCACTCCCCCACATCATCAACATCGCATTCTGAACAGCCCGTCATTTCCTTGGCAATGTCAACAAATTCTACCATGGACAGACCGTGCTCCTGCTCATCAACGGCAGCTGTTGTTAGTGTTTACTTTGGTTTTCGGCTTCCAGTTGTTCCTTTGTTGATGTGCCGTTTATTCTATTCCAAGCTCGTTTAAGAGAAACACTTTTCACCATATTTTTGTAAATGAATGCGAAACTATTTCTTCGTTGTTCTCTTCAGCCAATAACAATTTTCGGAGTAACTGGCGTCGGTAGTGTCGTTTGGCGCACTCAATCACGCCCTGATCCATAGGCTGCAGTAGACTAGTAACATGAGGTGGCAGGAATAGGCATTTAAACTCGCCATTCGCACTCTCAAGAAGCTCAACTGGTGGATGAGTTGGCGCATTGTCGATGATGAGTAGAACCTTTCCCCTTTTCCTGGTTTCTTTATTAAATTTTTTTACATCAGGAACGAAGGTTTTATTATACCATTCGAGAAATATACTCGAATCCATTAATGCACTTTTTTGGTTTGTATAAGTCACTGGCAAGTTGAAAACATTTTTAAAAGCTCTTGGCTTCCTTGCTTTTCCAATCATTAGCAAAGGTAGCCGATGGTTGCCTGTAGAGCTAGCACAAACGAGAATGTTGACGCGTTCCTTACTGACCTTATACCCTGGAGCACTTTCCTCTCTTTTAGATGCCAATGGTTTCCTAGGTAACGCCTTTTAATTTAAACCAGTTTCATCGGCGTTGTAAACAAGATCCGGATCGTAGTATTTAGTTTGCTTTTCAAAAGTTTCCAGAAAGCTATTGGCAGCTTCACGATAGGCAGACAGTTTTTCTCCCGCTGCATCTAACTCCCAAATGCCATGCCTAGATTTAAAATTGAGGAGCCAACCTTGGCTTGCTTTAAGCTCAAGCACGCCCATTTTCCACTAAATATCAGTGCTCTTTCATATGAAATTTGACATGAAATCGTTTGTCCAATTGAACGTTGCCATAGGAAGCACGTGAAAACCACGATTTCAAGCTGTCCATTTTTAGCTTTTTTCACCACTTTCCTAGATGAACACCCATCTTTGCTATCTAATGCACTTACAAAACTTGAAATTCTAGCGCTCTTAGTGCCCGATATTGTAGCCGCTCCGATGCCAAATCTCTCTGCAAGTTGTTTTCCAGGCACATCTTTATTTAATTGATTGAGAATTTCCACTTTATTACTCAGTGAAAGCGCAACACGTTTACGTTTTGTACTCATTTCGGACACCAAATCCAGCAGTAGACGCTAAACGCAATGTCAACACGAACGACAGCAGAAGGCGCTAAACGTAATGTCAACACGTGCAGCGGTCGAATGCTCGGATGCGGATAGATACTCTGGTGCGCAGGCGCGGGTGAACTTAACCAACAAAGATGAGAGCAGCAAAGCTGATAAGACAGACTGGTGGGAATGCAGGGAGCGCATGTTAGAGGAACGGTGACGCGTCGTTGCTATAGTAATGACACATAGGCATTGCCTGTACACTATCCTATCGCACGCGCTTGCGCTGTATTTTTAAATATTTATTTCGCCGAAAATCGATTCGGATAATTGGGGTTCCACTGTATATATCTATATATATATCTGAGATATGTTATTTATGATATTCATTTTGGAGGTAATAGCGCCTAGAATGACAAAATTAAATGAAAAAAAATCAAAATTTAAAAAATTCCTTTTAAAAAACGCTATTTAGTTTATTATATAACAATACTTCCCATATACATGTATTTCGAAAACAAGTTCTTTTCTTAATCAGTGGTATGGGTGTAAAAAACTCAATGAAGAACGGCTGCTATTCATACTCAAAAGGATAAAGAACAAAAGGATTGAGTTTTTCATACCCTTACCACTGATGAAGAAAACCCCTTGTTTTCGAAATACATGTATATGGGAAGTATTGTTAAACAATAAACTAAATAGCGTTTTTTAAAAGGAATTTTTTTAATTTTGAATTTTTTTCATTTAATTTTGTTATATTATTTATTTATCGTAAACCTGAAATAAATATCAGTTTTTAAAATTTTTTTCCTAAAAAAAATTACAGAAAATAATCGAAAATTAATTAATATACAAACTTTTAACCCCCTCAAGATAATGATATTTTTGATGCCACCATTCATTTAGAGGGCCAAGATATTATGTCACTCAATATTGTTTGACATTTAATTCCGAAACGTAAACAAAAATAAGCACCATCAATTTCAAACCGTAACCATTAAGAACGTGGCTTATTTAAATTAACAAAATTCACGGCACGAGTAAAGAAAGAAGTTAATTAATTAATTTCGTTATTAGTTTTATCTAAAATATGAGTTTTCACTAACGCACGGTTAATATTTTCTCGCACTTTTCACGAACCACTTTATTTTCCACGATTTCTTTTTGACTTTCAATTAAAAGCACCGATATTTGAAGCCGATTGGAAACGAACACCATGCTTTGCGACTTTCGAAGGTTTCCCGAATTCACGATGCGATAATCAAACGAAATTCGCCAAATTAACGTAAGTTTTGATTCGATTTCGTCATTTGTTTACATCGTTACCTGACACTAATCACAGTAGAATCGCCAACATGACATTAGTAGCCCATACTGTGTCTCTTTTCTTCCTATGTACGCTATCCTTGTCATACAACTTCTCCTCCGTTTGATTTTACTTCACTCACGCACACTGTATATGTGCTATATCGGGCTTCCTGTAGTACTTATTCTTAGAACGTAGGGGACCTAGCTCATTAAGAAGGCGATTTTTGATGAGTGTCACAGCTGTCTGCGCTACTGCACGAATCAGAAATATTGAGAAACGTTCTCACCAAGGAACTGTACCGAAAACGCTTGGCATTTAAACAGCGAAAAGGAGCATTCTCGATTCCATGCGCATATCCAACAGACTCTGATTCGGCGATGCTAGTCATCGCAGGCATAGTATCCATCATCCTCCTTGCTACAGAGCTCCGTATTGCCGAAGGCATGCAGTAGACAGTTGCCAACAAAGAGAGACAACGTTCACTCAATGATTGACGGCAGTTTCGGTGAACAGCATGAAGGGAAGATGGATTGCATTCCTCGACCCGCGGCTCAATCAAACGCACGGTTAAATTGACTTCTACTTGACCTAGCTCTTGAGTGGGCATGGGTATATTCAGATTGGTAAGTTGCAGTCTCCAACTGTATGTTTTGTGCAAGAAGGGAAGACGATACCTGCCACGAATTTACTGCATGCAGAAGATGGTACAGGCTGCGCCCTCCCCAGATATTCTAATCAGGGAGATGCTTGGATCGGTTGACAAATGGAATCATATGGCACACTACTTCCGGGCAGTCCTGAAAGATAAAAAAGCCATACTTGAGTAGCCAGGGACGTCAGGTTTGGGGATCAATTTTCTAGCAATCTCTCTCCTTTTCAACTAGAGGGCGGATCCCCAACCGGAATGCACCTCACGGCACATAGGAGCCACACACTCAGGGTATAGTCTCCACCTCCAAACCATAAAAAAAATTATTAACTTGCGCGCTTCACCTAGATCATCCGTAATGCAGGGATCTTAGCCCTGTATCAAGATACATAACTTGTTGAAAATATTGGACTCAGAGTTGTTTGAACACATGCTCATTAACAATGATATTTCCTCCCCGCCTTAACAAAGAGTTGTTTGAGGATCGTATATATACCTGAATGGTTTAATTGTACTAAATGCGACTTGCATATCTTTTTGTTTCATATCGTCATTGCATTGTCTTTGTCATCAAACTTTTTGCAGCTTATGATATAATTCTTCTGTGGCCCGGGATGAATCGAAAGGCAGTAGGCGCCATTTTTTCATTCTATTTCTTCACTACGCTCATCGTTTAACCAAACTTACTTCTTTTAGGTGCTATCTGTGCCGATACTTCTTCTGTGGTTTCTTTTTGTATGTATTAGTTTTTTATGTTTTGCTACATTTTTTTCTATAGTGGGTTTACGCCAGCCTGATGTGTCCTCTTTTCCAGAGCTTTATTTTAAACTCTGTAACATATGTTGGTTTTTGGAGTTCTACTCATTGTATAGTGTATACCCTTAGCGATGCAGCATGTACGAGGGCTGTCCAGAAAATGACAGACGTTTTGGCCTGGCGCGGCAGTGGGTAAGGCTGAAGCCGCCATCTTGGCGTCAGAGTATTATTACACTCAATACGCAACCAGCCAAGGTATCTTGCGCATCGTTCTTATCGTAGTTTGTATACCGTGGAGTGTTGAAATTAGCACTGCTATTGAAAAGCGATTGTGGATCGCTACGAAATGCTTTCGTAACGTCACTGAGGGGTTTGAAAAGCTTGTACTATGTTATGGTAAATGCCTTAATTTAAATGACGATTATCCGGTTAAATAGCTTCAGACTTTACCTCAAAAATATGTGAATTAAAAATTGTCTCTTTCATTTTGTTTATTTTTTATTCCATAACGTCTGTTACTTTCTGGACAGCCCTCATATTTTTGGCCCTTACAAAAAAAAATGATCTGTGACGTGATGCACATCGCAAAAAGTTAAAAAATCTATGACATATAATAGAATTTAACGATAAGTGATATTAATACAAAGTATTAGTTGAGTACAATTAAACATCAATTAAAAATTTAGGTTTCCACTCTTCTAAATATTGTCTGATTCAAACCACTTACTAAGGTTATCTTACATTTTTTGCAGATGGGCTAGGTTTCAAAGATTTACTTTTTGGCAATTTCGTGGATGGTAAGTCAACACTTATGCGGAATTTAAAAAAAAAGGATTCATTAACATTCTCTTTATTAGACCGCAAAACTTACGATATCAAAAATAAGCAATTTGATGAAGTTTACACCGGTGATAAGACCTTCGCTAAGGATCGCGTTGGTTCCAGTAAATTTGAGTTTAATGGAAATTTGAAATCTGCCACCATAAGTATGTCCTTTTAAACTAACTCCATAAGTGCGTAATATTTTTATTTCTATATCTGCATTTTCAGATGACAAGGACGTCTTGCGCAAGCAAAAATTCATTTTGGATGTTATGCGCAACGTCTATACTACTTCCTTCACCTCTGATGTAAAGGATGTCCGTGTAGTTGAAGGAGAATCAAATTACAATGTAAGTAATCTATTTAATAAACAAACTTCTTCTCAATATATATCATCCTGGATATCTTTTCAAAAAATAAAGACTCAAAAATACCTTCCCTTCACAGAATTTTGAACGTGTTGTTCCATTCTTTAAAATGTACAAATCCAACTTCTTCCTGAAACGTGGACAAGCTTTCTCCATCAGTGACATCGTCCATCGCAACCAAGCTATTGCGCTGTTCAACCTCTTCTTCTACTCCAAGGACTTTGGTATCTTCCAACAAAACGTTTTATGGGCACGTAATTATGTCAGCGAGGATATGTTCATCTTTATCCTTACAGTCGCCATCTTTCATCGTTCTGATACTATTCCCCTCAAAATCCCATCACACTATGAAATCGCTCCACACAAATTCCATACAGGACTCACTTTGACCAATGCCTTAAGCCAACGATTGAACAATATCCATGATAATGTCGTCGTCGTCAGGAATAATTACACCAGTGATATTGCCATCATGAATGAGGATTCAAAACTTGCCTATTTCACTGAGGATATTGCCTGGAATCAATATCATTTCTATCTGTATGCGGCGTATCCTTTCTGGTTAGGAGGCGAGGATTTTGGCCTGTACAAACAACGACGTGGAGAATTCCTCTTGAATGCTATGCAACAATTGACTGCAAGGTACTATTTGGAGCGTTTGTCCAACGGATTGGGAGAGATCGATGAGATATCCTTCAATGTCCCCATCAAGACCGGCTACAATTCCTTCTTGCGGAACTTCAACGGATTAGGATATTCAGTCAGGAAGAACTACTATGATGTCTACACTACTGGGGACTACTACTCCATGGCCCGTGTTTATGACTTTGAAAACCGTATTCGAGATGCTATCGACAAAGGCTATGCTATCGGAAAGGATGGTGGCAAAATCGATTTGAGCAAACCCGATGGACTTGATATCTTAGGAAACTTAATTCAATCAAACAAGGACTCAGTCAACGATCGCTACTATGGAGGCTTAATTCGACTTATGCGCACCATTTTTGGAGGTGGACAGACCAGGAATGTTGACTACAAGAATGTCCTCTTAAGTGTCACAGAAAACTATGAAACCGCTTTCCGTGATCCTGTCACCTACCAAATCTACAAACGAGTATTGAAACTCTTCTACCAATACACCAACTACTTGCACCCATACACAGCTGAAGATCTCTTCTTGAAGGGTGTTCGTGTCCTTGATGTACGCACTACCAAAATGGCCACTTATTTCGATAACTTCGATGTCGATGTATCAGCAATCATCAACCAAGACACACAACTTAAAGCTGATAACGACAATGCGGATAAACTTGTATTTGTTCGTCATACTCGTCTTAACCACAAACCTTTCACCATTAGCATCGATGTTGATTCAGAACGCGCCCAAAAAGTTGTCGTTAGGATGTTCCTTGGACCCAAATTCGATGAGTTTGGAAGGAAAATCTCAATCAATAAGAACCGTGAAAACTTTGTAGCTTTGGACAAATTCGTTTACAACATCCCTGCAGGAAAAGTTACCATTAAGCGTGATACTCGCGAGTTCTCATTCACTACTCGTGACCGCACTTCCTACCTAGACCTCTACAAGAAGATCTTAGCCAACAATGATCTTAACCAACTCCTAGAATTGAATGTTGTTGAAAGTCACTGCGGACTCCCAGACCGTCTTTTGTTGCCACGTGGTTGGGTTAGTGGAATGCCAATGCAACTTTTCGTTATCATCACTCCAGCAAAGGATATTGCTCAAGGATCTCCAATTTACTTTAGGTGCGGCTGGGATAAACAAGTAACTGCCGTAGATGACTACCAACTTGGCTTCCCATTCAACAGGCACATTCATGAAGCTGATTTCTACGTTCCAAATATGTTCTTTAAGGATATCTTCATCTACCATGAGGGTGAGGATGTGAACATGGGATATGAAAGGGATACGGGATTTAGAGACTTCACTGATAGGAAAGTCCAATGGAATGGAGTGCGAAATTTCGCAGATAATCAATTGTTGCGCACTGATCGTCGCGTTTAGATTAAGACTGTCAAAAAATGTTAAATAAATGGTCAAACGCAATAAATTTTATTGAAATGTAACTCGTATTTTTGAACTCTTAATAAGGTCCTTTAGAGACATGCAAACCGATGGATGAAAGACTTTAGATTAAGTTTGGTTAGGTTTGCCAAAATACACCAGCCACTGAGAGTAATTGTTTGTAAGATCAAAGCGGTTTCTACAATATGTAATAAGGTTCATCCACTCCAGTTAAAAACTCACTAGGTTTCTTTGGTTACAGCCTCTACTCAAACTTATCAGATTAAAGTTTGAAAGATTCAAATGTATAGTCTCCAGGCGTCATTTACTAGTGAGTAAAAGGAGGTATTGTCAAGGTGCCTTCTTTACACAGTAAAACTTCAATTCATTCCTTTGTGGTGGACGTGTAGATTTACCTGATTGATATGCATGCTCTTTGGGGTGAATGTCATGATTGTTAAGTCTCTAATGAATTCATTTCTTAGAGTATCTAAGATTTTCAGTATCAAGATGACAAGGCTAAGAGGCGCTGCCCTTCTTGACTGCGTTTGGTCTAGCCAAAAAAGATTTTGACTTATCTTCAAATTGCTGCTATATGTCTAATCGATAGGCGGACTCCATATACTCTGAGTAGATGAGGCTTCTGCTCGTATTTCGGAATTGGAAGACGCGGTCAATGGACCGAGGCAATTGGTGGCGTTGTTTGCAGGAAGCGAAGGCCAGAGAAGGGCTGTAGTGCTAAGAAGAAGAAGAAGAAGATGTGGGTCTTGGTATACGGTAGTCTTTTAATACAGTGCTGCATGTATTCTATCTACTCTTGGGGATTTATAGGGGTTAGACCGGTTTAAGCGTTATTTCACTCGGCTATAGATTCTAGCTTGGTAATGGAAATTCAAATTGTATTTTTTGGCTTTATTTAAGAGTTACTCTACTAAATAGAATTTTTCGTGCTAGGAAAGTGAAGGACTTTATCACCCTGACTGTGGAGCTCCTAGACTACCTATCTAGACTACCCACTAAACACCTCCCCTATAAATATTAAAAGTTATCTTGGTTTGACAAATTATTTGCAGGCTTGGCTACGTTTTTCATTCCTTAAGGCGCCATCGGATTGCAGGGATCCCTTTGTATCGAAAAAGAAGGGAGGGAAAATGAGTCCTTGAAAATATATCCCTCCAACTTCAATGCCTCCGGGGACTCCTTTTTGCGGTTAGAATTGTCTGAGCATACTCTCCAATTAGGTTATCTGAAGAGATATCTTTTATTTCCTTAATGAAGCCACCGCACGTCGGTCTCAGATCTTACTCATAAAATAATTGTGGATGGGATCACTAACCTCTTTAGCATTGAACATGCACTCGGGAACCTGTGGCTTACCAACCTTTTGCGGTAACACTGAAAATATTCTGGTTCGCTCAGGAGCTGGGATAGATAGGAGTCAGTCTCACTATGTCTTCAATTGAGTGACAGTAGGGATGAGCTACATCGTTCTCCCACGATTGTTATTAATGGCTGAATTAGGATTGTTTTTCTTAATGCGCAGCGCTGCCTATCATCTTTATGTATGCACAATAGATTTTACCGCGATCTCTTGCAAAGAGAGTGTTGGGTATCACTTCAATGAGGACAAGCACCGTCATTAACCAGACGCAATGCACAGCACTTTTCATCACTGAACATGTGTCAGCCAATCTCAGTACAGATCCTTGCTGAGAACGTCCATCTGTATGTCTGATTCGCGCAATGGCACGAACTGCTACTGTTCATCAGGAGTCACTTTTATGATAAATCGGGTCACACTATGTTGGTCACCAGTTGACTGACTGCCGATACATCCAATACAGCGTTACCAACTATTATCCTGCTCAGAGTAAATTATCTTCGAGTCGATCAGAAGACCCAAGATACTTCACAGCTAGTTTCGATTCAATTTTAATTTCCTTGACGTTGATCGTTTTTATTCTGGAATTCTTTTTTTTTGCCAGAATGACTTTTTCAGTTGTCCCCAGGCTCAGGCTAGGAACGCGAACAGTCTTAATAACCCTTTCTACGAGATACTCCATAGGTCTAGGCCAAGGATGGAGTCTTGGCAGCACTGATATAGCTTCCATCCTTTTCCACCTTCCGCATTGTGAAAGAGTCGAATCCAGTTTATCAGGTAGTCTCTCGAGATCAACAGAAACGAGTTTTCTAATGATTCCACACCATCTACCTATCAAGCGGGATTGCAAACGTTTCCGACATCCAGCGTTCATCATCATCGTAGCGCTACAACCCTCTTCAGGTCTTCGCTTCCTGCAACATGCACCTCCAACTGCCTCGGTTCATTGACCGGGTCCTCCAATTTTGAAATCTAAGCAGCGATGAAATGTCTTCGTCGACCAGGGTGTCCTCGGTTTCGCCAGTGGACTCCGCCCTTCAGTTTTCCCAATGAATACCTTTTTGGGTATCCATTGCTCGTCCATACAATTGATTTGGCCAGCCCATTGTAGCATCAAGCGTTACGGGCAGCATAACCTGTCAGTGAGACCGGCTTTGAATCTCCACTTTTTGGGCCACATCAATGGTGAAGCTCCTTGTCTTAACATCATGTTGCCATGGAGGTAGGTTCCCTGCCGAGCGGATTGCGTTAGTGGGTTTTCTTTCCTAGCTGTGACTAGCATACATAACGGACGGTATACTGTAGCCGATTCGGGATTTATTTTCCCTTGCTGATCGGCACGAGCCTTACTTCCTACCGGCGCTAGAGAAATATCTATTCACGCAAGCAAGCGTTGAACATACTGAGTAAAAACTTAGAGCAAAGATGGTAGAGCAGCTGCTAGACCTCAGCTGAAGCATCAGCAGGTCCTGGTGCCTTCCGTGCTTTCATGAATAGAACTGTCTCCTCCCGTTCCCTCCACGTCAATAAGGGGTACTCTACTGCTTGCTCTTTTGCTGTGGACCGTATCAAAAGTGACAGGATGTAAAGAAAAAAGAGCTGATACAATCTCGTCTATCTTTTCTGCTTCGTGTTGTCTCCGTTGGACACCGAATATCATTTCTGTAGCGGAGTATGAGAGAGTTCAGGGAGTGAGCACAGGACTAAAAGGGTTGTTAGCGACGAAAGAGACTTCTATAATTTTTAAGCAGGAAAGAGTGGCATACAAGAGGGCGTTTTTTGTATCCGCTTGAAGGAGTCTGCTGAGGCCCTAAACGCAAAGCGATCGTAAATTGATTTTATGGTCTGTGTCTTTTATTTTACAGGAAGAGTCTTAGAAACCTCAACAGTGAACCAAGCAATTAGAGCATGTGAGCGCATAGACGGAGTTAATTTGGGAATAATCTTGCTCAGGGAAAATGAGATAGGACGAATAGCATAAATGGAACTGTGCAGATTTAAAAGAAATGCATGGTTTTGAAAAATATACAATATCACAAAGAGGATAGTGTGAGGCAGCAAAGTGGGTAACATAGTGTGAGGCAGCGATGGAAATTGGTCTGATTGCAAAAGGATTACTGGATACGATGAAGTTATCGATTCCGTTAACATTTAAATTGCCATATTCAGTTGGAAAATTTATTGACTAACGTAGAAGTAGTAAAATTCTAGCTTACAGGTAACATATTGGAATCCTCACCGTTTTTTTGTGGTAGGGATGTGAAAGCTGGTTGTGATCTGAGTCTGGAATTGCCAAGCGCGCTACGCTCTTGGAGTAACCCTTAAGCAACTCCACTGTCAATCTGACAACGTAGCCTGGAATCGTTTCAAACATTACCTTGCACTAGTTCTCGTTTTCCTATGCCTAGAAGCACCTACAAGTTTGAGGAGTACGCGGGATGGAGTGCCTGAGCATAAATTGCTACACAGTTTCATTTGTCAATCGATGTTAGCATCTCTCCGATAATCCTTTCTTGAGCTCTCCGATTTCACTGATGATGTCACTGCAATACGTGCCCTACATTTCGCAGGCAAAATACGTAAGGTAGGCGTCTTCTATCTCTACAGTACAAAACGCATCGTCGGGAGATAATGACATGCGAATATTGTGCATGTATGACTAAAACCAATAGATGCCCCAGTGGGCGTTAATTGTTTTCGGTCAGGGGGCACCAGCTCACTGAGGAGCTGGGTCAGGTAGAAATCAGCCTCACTATGCCTTCGACTGTGCAATAGCTCCAGGCCAGGGATCAGCCAGGTAGTCCCTCTTCTATGTGTATCAGTCTCCCAAGGATATTACCAATCGTCGAGAAAGCGTTGTCTCTCCTTCCCAGTGACTACATTCCTGTCGCCTTGGCTTCTATGAAGGTATATATGTATTTTTGAACTGTCTGAATAGTCGGGCGATGGGTAATACTCCCGTGGTCACTAATAGAGCCAATCCAGAGACTGTTCAGTATGCGCATGCGCTTTGCAAAGCTCCTCACCTCTGCACTTTTGCCGACCACTGTCGGTACAGCTCCTTGTTGAGGGCACCGCTCCGTAGTTTTGTTCCATAGAGTAGCACAGACTGTACGGCGTTCATCAGGAGTCGCCTTTTTGATGAGATGAGCCCTCCTATGTTGGCCATCAGTCGACTATATGTCGTTTCACTTGCTGCAGCTTTTTAAACTGTTGTCCCGATCTACTCCGAGAAACTCATCTTTTCTTTTATCAATACGCCCAGATATTTTACTACTGCCTTCAATTCGACTGGCCTTGGTCTTGTGATTTTTCACTTTACCAGGATAATCACTTCGATTTTCTCCAGTGCCAAACCGAACACACTAGACTCTCAATCGGTGTATCAGAATATCCAGTCTTAGTTGGGCAGGTTTGACAGTGCGTTCAGTGATTAGCACTGCAACATCATCCTCTAATTCGGTCAAGTGTAACTTATCCGGCAGCTCAAGTTTCAGTAGCCGATCGTACGAGTCAGGACCGAGGATAGAGACCTGAGAAATACTCGATATAATTTCCATCCTCCGCCAACCATCTTTTGTGTCATAGAGCAGGCTCAATCCTTCAGATAGTCCCTAAACATCTGCATCAGATATTCTGGTATTTAGATAGGGGATTCTGGCAGATATCTGCCTATCTAGCGTAATTAAGATCATTTCTGAGACCAAGAGTTACCAGCAGGATAGTCTGTTGTTGGAAACTGCTAGGTGCCTTTGCATGCTGGACCATGCCCACAATTTTCCTTATTGAATGGACAATGGAGTAGTTTGCCCTGCACCCATACTGCGCTAGTGATGGGTTCCCAGCAGCATGAATTGTATCACTGAGCCTTTCTCTGTTGAGTTTTTCGAGCAACTTGCCAGCCATTTCTAGCATCATAACGGGCAGTACGCAAACTGTGAGTCCTTTTTTCTTGCTGATCAGCACGTGCAACGGTACTTTGCAGCACTCGGAGAACATCCTTTCACGCAGGCAAACCTTGAACGTACTGAGTAGAGAGCTAGAGCAAGAGTGAGATACCATCTGCAGTACCTCAACTAAAATCCGATCTGGTCTTGTAGCCTTTTTGCCTTGTTAGACAAGATTGCTTCCTTCAATTTTCACAATGTCCACATAAAAGGGGTGAATCCACCAGAGCCTCTCTTGTAGCGGTTCAGCAAGAGCAGGGTGTGTAGGGAAAGGAGCCTTAACAATATCGGCTAACTTTTCATCGTCGCTTGGGCAGGGGACCCCATGGATTCTATTGTTGATAAGCTTGCGAAGCTGCCTTTTGGCTGAATTGTATGCAGCTAGCTTGATTTATGTCCGTTCCAAAGTCCAATCCTGCTGCATCTCTCCCCAGAACTGGTGACATTTACATCAGTGTTCAGTGATTTCCGATGACGACCAGTACACTTGAGGCTTGCCATTCCGGAAGACCTGCAAGGAGACGTAATAATACTCATACTTGAATTCACCGCTCTTGGCATCGACGTCCATGCCAGTAAACTTCTCAACGTCCATCTTGCTAGTGCTGCACCCGAGAGCGGGAGGCTGAGTATAAGTGCGTCAAGAAGGACCGTCATTGATCTCAGGTACAATATACTCTATTTTTCGAATTGCGTACCCTTGGTACTAAGGACTACAAACTGAATGCTACATCTGGAACGGTTGTGATGCACACCCAGTGGCAGAAAGCAGGAGTGGTGCCGGTACTTAACACAACAAGCCTCCTTGAAGCCCCGATTTTCCCTAGGCCATGCTTGGGTTCGTTCGCACTAAGCCCAGAGTCCTTATAGAGGATGCTGTGTGTTTTGCCTGTGTATTGTTTTATTTTGTGTTCCATTTTACCACACTTGTAGTACAGTGATCTCCTATAAGGCTCTTTGCATCCTTTCGTGGTATGGCTAATGGCATGGAACTAAAACAGCTAATTCTTGTGTTACCCTTGTTAAGCATTTGTTCTGCTTCCTTTTCAGGGAGGTTGACGACCTTGGCGTTAACACACACTTAGGGAGAGTTAGCGTATCTTATTATCTTGATCGAATGTATCGGCACTCGAGAAGATGATCCGCCCACCCAGCTGCAAAACGTTACGATTCTAAACCTATACGTAGCATAACTGAACGGGCTTATAGTGCATCAAAAGTATCACTCGAAGCGAATTTCGTTGTCTCCAATGGGATTCAAACCAGGGACCTTCGGCTTACGCAGTGAGTACTTTACCCACTACCCTACGTGGACTACTGATATCCATGTATTGCCATTAGCTTTTTTCTTTGGTAGGCCTAAGTTTAACCCCTACTAAGCCAGTGAGCTCACGTTTAATGGAGTAATTCATCTTGGTCACTTCTGTATCACAGTCAATGTCCCTTATTATATCGAGAGCTACCATATGCTCGAGCGAGGCTACACTGGCGCCCTCTTCGAGGGCTTTTTTTGATTGCATCACAGAAGGAGTCTCTGTTTGTTTTGTGTAGTCCGAATCCCACCTGCAGTCCACCGGGCCGGGTTGGCCGTACTGCTCTAACGACAGTTTGTACATCACCCGGCTTAACTTTCGAGAGATATCTGCGTAAAGCCGACCATCGATAGGTTTGACCAGCAGAGCCTGTCGTATTGGTTTACACGTTTGGTTGTTCTCAGCTCGGGTTAAATTGGATGATTCTCCCTATTTGGTTTTCTAGGGAGGCTGCTGCAATTTTGGCTTCCTTAGGTTGGATTACTTGGAACCCCTCGTCGGAGACCTTGTACGGTAAGCCTCTAGTACGCCAGGTTTCTTTTTTTGTCTTAATACTACAGCACATTCCGGGCTTCAGTTTAGAGATAGTTTGAATATCACATTATCCTGATGGAATATATGAGCACTCGAGAAGATAATATGATCAGTACCATGGTTTCGACATGTGTCCTTCTATTCAGCTGCGATACGTTGTGATTTTAAACCAGTGCGTGTCATACTGAACGGGCTTATAGTTCGCCTGAATTTCATGGCCAGCAACGGGTCTTTTGGCTTATGGGGTGAGCACCTAAACCCCTGCGTCATGTGAGCATTCTCCAGTATACCATTAGTCGTCTGAAACCGCTGAATAACGAGGTGTATATGAAGCCCCAACGCACAAGAACTTGGGATAAGGTATGCACTAAGCGAGCTACATACAAGTCGGCCAAAAAACGTCTCCGCAATCATAACACTAGAGATAAGGCTAGTTGTTGGCAAGATCTGATAGGTGACATGACCGGGAAACTGTGGGCTCTGGAATAAAAGCTAGTCATGCAAAAGCTCCGCACCCAAAACTTGTCCAGAGGTGGAAAACATAGTCAAAATTATGCAAGCTTTTTTTGCTTATCCACGGCGCAGCTACAGTGGTATGCCCACTTTACACGAATACGGATTTGGAAAAAGAAGTCTTGTTTATGAAGACAAGAAAGGCTGCAGGACCAGCTGTAAATGGTCTATCCTTTGTGGTTTGATTTACCGCTCAATATGTTCAACGCTTGTCGACGCGAAGGGGTATTCTCGGAGTGCTTGAAGGTAGCGAGGCTGATGCTGGTTACATCTGCTAGACAGGGCCGGGAAGATGCTGAAAAAACACATCAGAGAAGACCTTCTGATGCAATCTATGCTGCTTGGGGTGTCTCCATAGCAGTATGGCTTCAAAGCAGGTCACTCCGTCATTGTTGCAATCGGGGAGCTGTTGACTGCGAAACAGGGTACGTTAGCACATAGCAGTTCCACCGAACGGGTTGTTCTGCTGGTTACCCTTGTCGTCAGAAATGCTTTCAAGTCGACTAGATGAGGGAATATTTTGGAAGCATTGAATAATCTTTTCCAAGTACCAGAATATCTGATGTAAACTTTGAGAGACTATCTGAAGGACTGTAGGCTGCTCTAAGAGATGAAGGAAGGTCAGTGAAGTATAAAAATTTCATTCGGTGTTGTTCGGAGCTTCATCCTTGGCCGTGACTTGTGGAACGTTTCGTATGGCAGGCTACGAGGCTTGAGTTGTGTAATGAACCCTGCGTCGGACGAATAGACTGAAGGACGGCCACACGAACGAACTGGCAGACAGCGGGGAGTTCACTTCAAATATGCAGTAGGAATTCCCTGGAGTCGTTAGTTGTGGCAATCTCTGAGGAGAAAATCGAATTACCTCATGGAAACTATATAAAAAAACAATGTTTGTCATTCTTAAGGATAATATATTACAGTACGAGTAAGTTACACCTATCAGATTTACATAATTTTCGTAGAGATGAGTGCTTCACTTTAGCTACCTTCAACATCCTTATGTTTCCCTAGTGACACTACGGTCATCTTCATAGACCAAACGGAGGTTGTTTTTCTTTCATTTGATGTTTACATCGTGCCCACTGGCCTTGGTGAGACCAAATTTTTGTATAATTAGAGGAGCTTGATCGACACCCAGCACAAGAAAATTTCAAGGATAATATAAATTGCTCGGGATGTCTAGCAATGTAAAGTACGGGTGACAAATGTTTTTTAGTGCAGCTTCGTGATGCAACAAATAAACGTAAATACGAGGGCGAATCCAATAGAAAGTCTCCCAAATCTGACACCACACTACCGACGTCGAGTGCTCACTCAGTGGCACACCTTTACTCCGCACAGTGACGACATAAGGTGGTGAGTAGTAGACGATATCGGGAATGGTGTAGGAATGACCGATATCTAATAGGTATCACTACGCAATATTATGCATCGAGTTTGCAGCATAATATTGCCGCCAAAACAGCGTACGCGTTGCCAATTTATCGAGTAGTTCGCGGGGCGTTATCCGCACAAAAACCAAAATCCTTAGAGTAAGAATTATTGATATCCGAAAAACGTTTGTCAAATTCAAAGTAGCAGTCGAATAACTGGTCATACTGACACACTCGAGGATGAGTTTTTCTGGGCGAATCAGAGCATTTCCTGATAAGAGCTGCAGCACGTATAACGGCAATCACTAGATTGATGGCCAATATAGCGGACCCATGATGAGTTATGTGTATGATGTGTTACCCTCTAATCAAATGATACTCTGCTGGGGGTATTCGGTGCTGGTTAGCTCTCCGGAGAACAGATCGCAGGCGCCTTGAGAGCCCCAAGACCTGCCGAGTGAGTTTGCGGCTCGTCGGAGTCTACGGTCTCGTTTATTCCAAAAAAGAAACAACTCATAAGAAAATGCAGAATGCTTACGAAACGCCTAGCTCTTTCTGGTGACCTGAAACTCCCTGAAAAATATCTATTACTAGGCCTGGAATCCATTCGGTCCCTTTGCAGTTCGCCAGAACTTTCTACACTATCTATGCCGAGTATATCGTGCAAGTGAAACCTGCTGGTTAAATCGAATGAGTGATCATCCGAATTTTAGACTACCGAGAAACGTCTTCGACGAAAGGCAAATTAAACACAATCTGTTTGCCTTTACTCTGCTAATGTTGTTATTATTTCGCAATTTAAATCAATTAACTGCATAAAACTTTGTCCCGATTTCAAATCAAACTGATTTCACTTTAAATTATTCTCTTTTGAAAATCAAATTTGTTTCCGTTTATATTATTTTCTTTTAAAAATCAAATTCGTTTCCCTTTATATTATTTTTTTTTACAAATCAAACTCGTTTCTGTTTAAATTAATTTTTTTTTATAAATTAAATTCGGATGTGTCTTAATAACTAAGCCGGCATACCAATAATTAACTGTACTCGTTAGGGCCCTTTTGCAGCAGATGCCGGAAAAAAACATTCACCAGGAATTGATAGACTTCCGCGACACAATTCGATTTTACGCTGAAATTTTTGCTACCACCTCCACTCGTCACGAGAAAAAGTCCCAGAATGAATAAAAGACATCAACGTACGCCAAAATTTCTAACTTAGTTTCCCTCCGCCTAGCAGCTCCTTCTTCCGAGACTTCGCCGGTCAACCACCTTCCCAAGTTCTAACCCCCGTAGTGTTTCTCGTCCCACCCGATTATTTTGAGTTTCCACACAGATGTGATTTCATTTTTCGGACTTTGCAACTTTTTTTCACCTCAACGACAATTTCACATGAACGATCATCTGTGTGGAGAAAACGTGAATTCTGCAAACGTCATCTGTCAAAACAAACAATGATTTCTTTTGGCAATTCGGAAATTAAAAGTTTGTTTTGGTGCCGTGTACTGGTTTGTGCAGATGGATTGCCTCCCTATTGGTAAGTCGGATTTATTTCTTCCTCGGATTCATTTTCTTCGACTTTCTCAATTTTAATCCCTTTTTACATCTGAAAATCCGCCCACCTCAGTTTCAGATTGAACGGAGTTCGATCGTTTCCGTTTAATCGAGGTGGGTGCAGGATCGGATTTCTATCTTTTTTGAGCTCCACCTTTTGCAGCTCCTGAAGTTTCATTTGGGCTTGCATTTTTCTTGGCTGCTGTAGCATTATTTTTTTTGACGGAAGTGAGGACCTTAAAAGAGGACTCTTCAACACAGCTTCTACAGTTCCTGATTTACGCGTTAACTCAGTTGTTGTGTGTGTATTTGCTATTGTATTACACTTTTCAGTAGCTTTCTTGCGAGTTCTAAGACAATCTGATTATCGAGTTGTAATTTATTTCTTCCTTTATCGCCTAAGATGTGGTTTTGTCAGCATCACCAGTAGTTGACTCAGTTTCGGCTTCAGATGTCGATCGTTTTGGGGTTGATATGCTTTGTATAAAATTCGTCCGACGGTTGTGTTTTAAGTCTGCAGAGTTTGATTAATTGCTATCCTTACAGGTGGTTCAGGCTTCTCACCTGATTTTGTTGTTCTTTCAAATGAAGCTACGGTGTGCGATGAGGATATCATTGAATCGGAATTCTGTTGTTTATTAATTGATTAGCGGGTAGATATTTTTTATGCTATTTATTTGGTCTCTACTTCTGGGTAGAATAGATGGTATAAGATAATGCAACTTTGTAGCATCTTGAAAAACCGCGATTAGATCCGCCAGCCGACAAGGGCGAGGCACAGGCTCCGTGCTTTAAGTGTTGACTTGTACTTTATTGGTTCATACCTGCTGCGAGATCGGTTAACGATTTGGCATCATTGTTGCGAGAAGATGAAGCTCAGCTTCGCTGAGTCTTGTGCTCAAAATTACATTTAACATAGCTGCTGTTCCTTTTGAACAAATTCGTGCCTAAAAGGATCCTGGATGCTTTCTTTTTCGTGTAGTTTGCCTTGAAAACCCGGACTGATCACCTAAATCAAAGTAAAAAGTGCAGCCAGCAAATCATGAGCGGCACTCTGTCTACTCTACGGATCAGAACGATGTGGAGACGCTTTCAGCAAGGAACCACAAGTAGTTGGTATAAGTGCACAGATAAGGAGCGCTTCAAATTGCAACCACGTACCGAACAGCCTCCAAGTCGGCAACGCTGGTAATACCTACCGCCCTCTTTGACCGAGAGCGTAGAAATATAGTATATATCAAAATACAAATAAAGGTGACAGGGAGTCAGTCGCTAAGGAAGAAGGCTAAGCTCTCTCAGCGATTGGCAACAGCCCTAGGTGAGCGACAAAAAGGATAGATGGACTGCACACCTAAGCCTAGATATGAGACATTGGCTCAATCGAAGGCACAGTGAGACTGACTTCTACGTGACATCGTTTTTGAGCAACCACGGGATTTCTGGTCTTGCCTGCACAAGCTTGGTAAGTCCTAGTCTCCCAACTGTTTACTTTATCCAGGAGAGCTGGACGACCACTACTACACATTCTTTGCCTGCAAAAGATTTGACAGGCTGCATCGTTACTTTACCGTTGAACCTGGAATTTATAATTGGATATATGCTTAGATTGAATGAAACCGGTTGGCACATTATGGTGAAGCAGTTCGGATAGATAGCTAAGGCATACTGCAACGTCAGGAAGCGTGGAAAGTGGAGGGATATCCTTTTTCTAGCAATCGATGGCGCTTCCTCCCTTCTCGCTGGAAAGAAGACTCCTGTAACCTGAAGGCACTTTTATGCGTAGAAAAACGAGTTGTTAAGTTGATACTCCATGGGCGGTTTTATAGTTATGTGAATTTAAAATGAGTCATACAGGCACCGAAGATGCACCTTACTCTGGAAAGTCCATCTTCGGTGAGAGGCAACGAATGCAGAAATCGCAATGCAAGTGAAACGAATCATTTTGAGTGATCGTAAAGTGAAGTTGCGCGAGTTAGCTGAGGCCGTGAGCATCTCAAAGGGATGGGCGGGATACATTATGCACGATATTTTGAGGGCGAAAAAGCTATGGGTGCCACGTTTGCTGGCCGTCGGCCAAAAGCGGCAGCACGTTGATGATTCAATGGCTGTAGCATATTCAAGCAGACTTTTTTCGACATGTAGTGGTTTTTCATGTTCTTCGACTTCCCCTGCCTACCCTGTTATCGATATTGCAATTTCAAGACCTGATATTTAAAAATATCAATACTTTTCGTTTAGTACCCTTTTCAACTATGTTCAGTGAAAATAAAACTTTTTAAGGGGAGCATCCTTATATAGAAAGACCCCTCTTAAACCTTGTGGCGGATCAGCCACCCACCACGCACACGACATATCGCACAATGATCGCATCCACAGCCAGCAAACATGCTTGTGCGCCACGAATAAAGCGGAGCAACAGAGCCAGCACACATGTTTGTGCGCGACAGGGTATGCAATCTCGAATAGCAATTAAGATATCAGCAACACATGTCCATGAAACATGCACCCGCGGATTTCTGCAACATACGTGATACAATAAGAGGAATGCACTTGTTGATGATGACGTCGCAGATAACGCGACGCAGTACATGACCACCGCCGGCGCAGCAACAGATATGCGTCAGCATTTTTTGATGCATATAAGCGGCCGGAGCATTGGTTCGCTCTCTCACTCTTCATAGAATCGTCGTTACGACTTGGCGACACAATTATCATTGGTTTTAAAACCTTATGAAATAAATTTATTTACAGGATAAAGCCGACTTTTTCACTCATCCTACGTATCTTATAGTGGCGATCCTGCCAGGAGCGCGCTTTAAGGTCCACTGAACATAGCAACAGGGTTCCGCCGACGATCCGCGAATGGGCAACTCGCAACCACATTAAAGGAGACGTCACGAACACGCTAGTGATCAACTTGGAGTTGCAAATACAGAGTTAAAAAATCGAACTGTTACTAGTACTGCTGTAGTGCATCAACTCTCTCGCCCTTGCCTACAAGCTGTACCGCAGCCATCTGACCCGTCTAAGATGGCCACACCAGCACTATCATCAACGCTGATGCTCGTTCTCCTATTTGGACCTGCACCGAAGGAAGAAGCTCACGACACGGATGAGGTGGCACGCATTGCGTTCAGAGTTCCACCTTTGTGGCAAGAGGACGTGGAGCTTTGGTTCGCCCAGGTCGACGCAAATTTCATCACGAGCCGCGTCACTGATGACTCGACCAAATTCAACCTATTAGTGACAAATCTCGGTACAAGGGCAATGCAGCAGGTGCGCAGCATCGTAACGAACCCGCTATCGGAAGACAAATATAGTACACTGAAAAACGCTCTATTAGCCATCTACGCAGACTCAGCGCAGAAGCGTATTCAAAAGCTCCTTTCGAAGATCGAGCTGGGAGACCAACACCGGTCACAACTCCTCAATCAGATGCGTGGGCTCACTAACGGAAACGTATCTGATCCTTTATTGCAGCAAATGTGGCTGAACCGCCTTGATGTCACGCTGAGGACCATCCTATCGGCCAATGATGCCCCACTGTCAGATCTCGCAACAATCGCTGATCGTGTACACGAGGTCACCAGGCAGTCGGTGGCAGCGATTGCGAGAGACGACGAGCTATGGCACAGCACTCCACCGCCTCCTCGAATTCGTAGCGAGCTAAACAACCTCTCCTCCGAAGTCCGAGACCTCAGCCATCGGATGACGAAAATAGAGGACACGCTCAGGACGCTGTGCGATAGGCAGCGGTCAACTTCGAAACACGACGTACGTCGCACACAACGGAAGCAGCAGCAAGAGTCACCAACATGCCGCACCAGAACGAACGACGAGCAACCACTATAGGATGCGTAGGATGAGTGAAAGGGTCGGCTTTATCCTATAAATAAATTTATTCAATAAAGTTATCGAAAAAAATGAAAATTGTGTCGGCAAGTCGTAACGACGATTCTATGATGAGTGAGAGAGCGAACCAATGCGCCGGCCGCTTATATGCATCAAACATGATGACGCATATCTGTTCACCGGCGGTGGTCATGCACGTGCATCGCGTTATCTGCGACGTCAGCACCGGCAAGTGCATTCCCCTTATCGTATCACGTATGTTGCAGAAATCCGCGGGTGCATGTTTCATGGCCATGCGTTCCTGGTATCTGAATTGCTATTCAAGCTTGCATACCCCGTGGCGGACAAGCTTGTATGCTGGCTGTTGATGCGAGCAACAATGCCGTTTGCGTGGTGGGTGGTTGGTCCGCCACAGTACTCCCCTGCAGTGGCGGAGCTACGATATGATGAAACTAAGCAGCGAATCGCACTGGCATGCGTATCTCTCGCCTTAAGCGTGTTGTTGGTACATGCGAAGCGGTGGGCTGCACACGTCCACTCACGTCAACCTTATAGTATTTGTCCTTCCGTGTTAAAACGGGGTACGGCCGTCATAAGGTGGTGTGAGTGGGGCCTTAACCTTGTCGTTTCGGACGAAGACGTGCGTGCTGTTTGCCGGGTCCTTGCTCACGAAGATGTCCTTTGCGTTATGGTGCACCGTATTGTGTGGGGTTGGGGCGAGCCGTGGCAGCGGATCGCGGTTTTGACCGTGCGACGCCACCGTTCCATTGTGCCATTGGAAGCCGGATGGTAGGGCGTCGTCCGCAAGTGCATGACTCCGAGTAGCCTGGTTAGCTCATTAAATACCTGGCTCGCGAATTATCTGCCGAGGTCGGTCGAGATGCGTGCAGGGACTCCAAAACGGCTGATCCATATATTGATTAGCGCCCCTGCGACTGCTGTAGCCGTAATCGTCTCAATTCGTATCGCCTCGAGTCAACGGGAGAACCTATCCACGATGGTGAGGCAGTATCGGAATCCTTCACTTGGTGGGAGTGGTCCGATAAGGTCGATGTTTATGTGCTCAAACCTCGCATCGGGTAGGCTGTATTTTTTCAATGGTGACTTAGGGTGTCGAGTGATTTTGTTGCGCTGGCACGGCAGACAGGCTCGGACGAATTTGTTGATGCTGGAGTTCATCGAGGGCCAGAAGTAGCGGTCCGTGATCATCTTCCTTGTCACTCGAATGGCTGGGTGAGAGAGGCCATGGATGTTCTGCATGACTAATGGTCGTATCCTTTCCTGAGTAATGACACAGTGAAGAGTTAGGGAGGAGTCAGTCAACTTCTGTTGTCTCCATTTGAGCGGCTGGTCTTGGCTGCTTGATAGTGCTTGAAGCTCGGGATCATCCTTCTGAGCTAGGGCGATAGCGTTAAAGTCAATAGATTTAATAATATTTACCCCTGAAAGGAAGTCAGCGATGGCGTTCTCTCGGCCTGCTATGTGTCGGATGTCCGTGGTGAATTGCGATATGAAGTCCAGCTGGCGTTGTTGCCTCGGTGATGCTTTTTCGGAGCGCTACTGGAGTGCAAACTGCAAGGGCTTGTGGTCGGTGACAACGGTGAAAACTCTGCCCTCGACCATGAATCGGAAGTGTCGAATTGCCTCGTATATAGCTAACAGTTCCCGATCGTATGTGCTGTTCTTTCGTTGCGCGTCTGTTAGCTTCCTGGAGAAGAATCCTAGCGGTGTTGCGGTTCCTCCCCTCGGTTGCTGTAGTACGGCTCCGATGCCGTTTTTTGAGGCGTCGACGCAGAGAGACCATATGGCATTGGAGTCAGGATGAGCCAGAGTCGGGGCTTTCCATAAGACTGACTTGGACTGCTCGAATGCGGCTATTGCTGCGTCCGTCGAACTGAGAGGCGTTTGCGGTTTCCCGTGATCAGCTGCAGTCGGGCATGCTAGTTTTGAGCCACGTGTGGGGGGCAGCGGCGGTAGAAGTTGGCCATCCCCAAGGACTTCAGCTGGTGTACGGTCTTCGGCCTCGGTGTTGTGGAAATTCCCTCCATTTTTTCGGGTAAGGGTTTCAATCCATGCTTGCTGATGGCGTCTCCCAGCAACTTGACTTACAATTTTCTGAATTGGCACTTAGAGGTGTTGATGATAAGGCCGAACCTGGCTAGTCGGTCCAACACTTCCTTCACGTGCTCCAGATGTGCCTGTTAGCTGGGCGAGAAGATCAGAATGTCGTCGAGATAGACAAATACGTTGTCCAAGCCTCGCATCACCTCGTGTATGAAGCGCTGCAACGTCTGGCCGGCGTTGCACAGCCCGAACGTCATGTACATAAACTCGTGCAATCTGACCGGTGTGATGATGCAGTCTTCGGGAGGTCACTGGGTTCCACGGAAATTTGATGATACGCCTTTTGCAAGTCGATCACGGAGAAGACTGGCATTCCGTGAAGGGCTGTGTAGTAATCCTGGAGGAGCCCAATTGGACAGCGGTCTGGGATTGTGCGGGCGTTGAGCGCGCGGTAGTCTCCGCATGGTCGCCTATCTCCGTTTGGCTTTTCCACCATGTGCAAGGGGCTGCTCTATGCGCTTTTTTATGGATGGCAAATTCCATGTTTAATTAGTTCGTCAAATTTGGCTATTGCAGCGGCCAGCTTGTCGGGGGCGAGTCTTCGTGCCTTGGCGTTGACCGGCGGTCCCTTGGTTTGGATGTGATGCGTGGTCGTACACCTGGTGTTCGGTTGTTGGCTGTCGTGTGAGAAGTTGCCGTAGTCCAACAGCAGGGACCAGAGCTCGTCACTGATATCCATCGATTTTGAGTTCACTTTGGACGGCTGTTTTTCTATGGGCACTATAATTGTTTTGAGTCGTGAGCGCTCAATGAGTCGTCTCCCTTTCATGCCAATGAGGAGGCTGTAGTGTTCGATGAAGTCGGCTCCGATGATTGGAGAACTTATAACGGCTATCGTGAAGGTCCACTTGAACGGCGTCGCAAATCCCAAATCCAATTTTACCTCCTTGCCGAATGTTCTAATTTGTGAACCATTGGCAGCCACCAAACTCGAGACAGCATCGGGAGAATTGAGATCTTGGATGGTTGGTGGGATACATGCACCAGGGTCAATGACAAAGGCGCTCTTGCTGATCTTCTCACGAATCCTTAATCGTTGGACCGTGCGATGGAAGGCCGCTACGTGTGGATGATCGGTACTTAGTTATTTGAGTGGGAACAAGGTTGCCGGCAGTTTTTGGCTTCCGGCCCATAATGCTGATGGTACCAGCAAAGTTGCCCGTCGTTCGGTAGTCAGCGATGGCGTTCTCTCGGCCTGGTATGGCGTGTTGGTGACTCTGCCAGGAATCTCCTTTGAAACTTTTTTTGATTATAAAATATTCATTAACGGCAACTTCTGAGCTTTTCACTAGTTCTTGAGAAAACTTGCTGCAACGCCCTGATGGACAGACGGGTGGATAGGCAGGTACCGTTTTAATAGGGTGTTGTAAAAAAAATTTTTTACTAGACCTTAGAAATAAAAGCAATCGATCCATATTTAACAGAAATTAGGCATTTTTTCTGTTTTACTTAATGGAAAACCCCGCAGTCGTTGCTATGATCCAGTTTATTGGCAGAACCATTCCACTAATTTAAGGTGAATTTAAAAGGTTTTTCTCAATCAAATTTAACGTTCCTCGTCTGAATAAAAAAAATATCGTCCAAATCAATTCGGTCTGGCAGTTGAGTCGACCTTACAACCCAATTTCCTGGTTTGTTTGCTTACGGAATCTAAATAATTATAGAAGGGTTATTATTTTTTTTTTTTGTCAACTGTCTGCGGAAAATTTTACTTTTTTACAAGCGACTACATGAGATAGTACTTTACCTCAGATACTAAGCGAATCATGAAACCAAGAAACCCCTTCCGCAGCGCATACCTTATCACTGCTGAATTTTGTATGGAATAATTGCAAAAAATTATTCAACCTATGATGAACTTGTTCGTGCAAATGTTAATAGCAAATCATATGCTACATGCAAAGCTACTGGAGATAAAGTTATAATTCTTATTGCATCACTTCACGTCGCTTTGATTAACTCGTTCATAAAAACAGGAGATTTTTTCAAACTCTTTTCTTCAAATCGCTTACACATGAAGCTATTACCGGGTGAATAGCAAATAAAAATAATTGTATTAAAGATTATATTATGCGGTTTTGGAAAAAAGGGTCGTGGGGTTAATTATAATAAAAATGAATATTTGTGAATAACTTTCAAAAATTGGTATCTCCTTAATAAAAATGTATAATATTTTCGGGAGACAGAAATAAAAATATGCTAATCATGTCTAAATTAAGATTAGTCCGTAAAACAGATGTTGGAGCTTATAGGCCTAGGAAAAGAGCGAGGTAAGAGGATTGACATGAAAAATTGGGTATAAAAAGATTGGCGATCGACGGTTTGAATGCAGAGTTGCACCAGTTGGTTGCGTCTAAGGAATAATTGGAGTCTTTTTTAACTATCGTGCTGACAAAATGAGGACCCTTTGGATATTGTTGAGTGCTGTAGTAGCCTTGACAGCTGCTTATGGTAACAATTGGGGATCTGGATCCTATAGAGGTATGTAATTAAAAAATCCTGTAGAAAGAATGGAGTGAGAAACTGATATATTACTTTTGATTCAGATCCGGACTCATTTTTGAACCAATTGAATGTTGGTGAGTACGTTTTTTATGAATAACATTTTTTAAATAATTTAATTTTTTTAAATATGTTTTTTTTTAAATTTGGCGATAAATTGAGTTAGTTGTGTAATATTTAAGAATATGTTTTTTTGGCCTAAAATATACCAAAAATAGTTTACAAGACCCAATCAGACCGGTTAAACGTATTATTCGTTAATTTTATTTAGAGATTGTGAATTATTACACAACTATTTGATTAGTTCTTTTGCAGAAAGCAGTGGAACTAATAAATTTATGTATAACTTATCTACAGCTTTGTAAGTTTAAAAACTTAACTAGACATCTGGGCGCGTCAGTACAGATAAATTATTTTATCTAACATTTTTAATTGAATAAATCAAACGAGTTTTTTATGAAATTTTTAGTGATGCTAAATTCATAAAGAAAATATTCTTCATATATTAGGACTTTAAAGTTTAGCATCACGATCTTTCATCCCCTCAATAAAATTCTTCCTTGTTTTTTTAAATTTAAATATTATTTTACGGAAATTTTAATTTTTAAATTAATCTTTCATTCAAAAGAACATACCTTTCTAGGGACACGTAATTGTTTGGCTAAACTGACCCAAGCTTAATCATTTAAAGTATTAAGAAAAATTAAACCAAACTGCTAAAAAATTCCATCCAAAGTTCAACTGCCAAGATACAGAAAAACATAGAAAAAAGGAAATAAATTCGATCTTTGTCCGATCAACAAAATTCATGTATCAAATACTGATTGTTTGATTTTCCTAAAGAAAAGTACTCTTTTACAATGCTAATTCATATTATCATTTTTTTTCACTGTAGATGGAGTCAGTTTCAAAGAATTCCTCTTCAGCAACTTCATGGATGGTAAGTTAATACAAAAACCCAATTTCAACATCATATATAGTATAACTAAAATTTCTTGATTAGACCGTAACACCTTTAACACCAAAAACAAGCGATTCGATGAAGATTTCACACAAACCAAATCCTTCACCAAGGATACCGTTGGAACTGAAAAATACCAATTCAACGGAAACTTAAAGGATGCTATCATGAGTATGTTTTTCAAATCCAATGCACAAAAATCTGTGAAATATTTCATTTCTATTTTCTATTTTAAGACGACAAGGATGTCTTGCGCAAACAAAAGTTCATCCTGGATGTTATGCGCAACGTTTATACTACTTCCTTTATGACTGACATTAAGGAATCTAGCGTCGTTGAAGGAGAATCATACTACAATGTAAGTAATAGATCCTAAACGGAATTTTCCAGCCTGATAGCTAAAATTGCTGATTTACCCAATATTCATTTCTATTTCTTCTTTCCAACAGAACTTTGATCAAGTCATTCCATTCTTCAAAATGTACAAGTCCAACTTCTTCCTTCCACGAGGACAAACCTTCTCCATCACTAACATCGCTCACCGTAACCAAGCCATCGCACTATTCAACCTATTCTTCTACTCCAAGGACTTTGGTATCTTCCAACAAAACGTTTTATGGGCACGTAACTATGTCAGTGAAGACATGTTCATCTATGTCCTAACAGCCGCCATCTTCCATCGTCCTGACACTATTGCTATCAAAATCCCATCATACTATGAAATCGCTCCACAGAAATTCCATACAGGACTCACCTTGAGCAACGCCGTGAATGAACGACTCAGAAACACCCGCGACAATGTGGTGATCGTCAGGAACAACTACACCAGCGATATCGTCACGATGAATGAGGACTCAAAATTGGCCTATTTCACGGAGGATATTGCCTGGAATCAATATCACTCCTATTTATTCTTGGGTTACCCATTCTGGTTAGGAGGTGAGGACTTTGGATTGTACAAACAACGTCGTGGAGAAGTCCTTTTGAATGCTTTGCAACAATTGACTGCTAGATACTATATGGAACGTTTGTCCAATGGATTGGGAGAAATTGAGGAGATATCCTTTGACACACCAGTTAAGACCGGCTACAACTCCTTCTTGCAAAACAGCAACGGATTGGGATACTCTTACAGGAAGAACTACTATGATGTCTACACAACCGAAGACTATTACGCGATCGCCCGTGTTGAAGACTTCGAACGTCGCATTCGTGATGCTATTGATCAAGGATATGCCATTGCCAAGGACGGAAGCAAAGTTGACTTGAACAAGCCCGAAGGACTCGATATTCTTGGAAACTTGATTCAATCCAACAAGGATTCAGTCAACGATCGCTTCTATGGAAATTTGATTGAATTGATGCAAACTCTCCTTGGCGGTGGAGAAACTAAAAACGTTGGCTACAAGAATGTCCTTCCAAGTGTCTTGGAATCCTACGAGACAGCCTTCCGTGATCCTGTCACCTACCAAATCTACAAACGAGTATTGAAACTCTTCTATCAATACACCAACTCTCTTCGTCCATACACTGCTGACGATCTTCTCTTCAAGGGCGTTCGTGTCCTTGATGTACGCACTTCCAAAATGACCACCTTCTTCGATAACTTCGACGTTGATGTATCAGCAATCGTCAACAAGGACAAAGTTGACAATGACAAACTTGTGTTTGTTCGACATACTCGCCTAAACTACAAACCATTCACCATCAATATTGACGTAAATTCAGAAAGTGCCCAGAAAGTTGTCGTAAGGATCTTCCTTGGACCTAAATTCGATCAATTCGGCAATGAAGTTTCCCTTAGTGAAAATCGTGAGAACTTTGTCGCGTTGGACAAATTCGTTTACAACATACCTGCCGGACGTGTTACCATTAAACGTGACACTCGCGAGTTCTCATTTACCGCTCGGGACCGTACCTCGTACCTGGACCTCTACAAGAAGATCTTGGTGAACAAGGACCTTAACCAACTCTTCGATTTGAACGTTGCCGAAAGTCACTGTGCATTCCCAGATCGTCTTTTGTTGCCACGCGGCTGGGCTAGTGGAATGCCAATGAAGCTTTTCGTTACTATCACCCCAGCAAAGGATGTTGCCAAAGGATCTCCGATTTACCTTAGATGCGGCTGGGAGAAACAAATCACTTCCATGGACAACAAACAACTCGGCTTCCCATTCAATAGGGAAATTCAAGAAAGTGAATTCTATACACCAAACATGTTCTTCAAGGATATCTTCATCTATCACGAAGATGAAAATGTAAATACAGGATATGAAAAGAATATGGGATTCACTGACTATACTGGATTCAATGATTATTATAGGAAGTACTAATTGACTAGATTATGAGAATGTTGAATGTTTATTTAATAGTAATAAAGCTGTTTTGATTGTAATGACTGTGTTATACTTTTTTCCTGGAAGGACTGAACTCTAAAATGAGCTGAGTTGAATAACTACGAACCAGCAACCAAATATTCGAGGAAAGAGTCGTTATCCTTCGAAATCCATCTGAAAACCCATGGGATGAGCCAAATATTTTATTCAATCTTTAAATCTCCTTCAAGATAAATTTCGATTTGAAATGGGGAAAAAATTCAGACGTTTAGGAGTAGAAAATTACATTAAAGTTTTGCTTGAAATCCACTTAAATATCGTTACATCTTTTGACTTTGAATGGCAGCAACTCACCTTAAATTGTGCAAAATACCAGAAATTTTTATTTGCGGGAAGGAACACGCTTTTGCTAATCCGTTTAAAGTATTTGTGAAGATGGGAAATGTCCGTTCAGGACTTCAGCGGTGAAATGCTGCCTCGGCGAGCGAAGATCCGTGCTCAGCTGGAACGGCCTTGTCTGGCGACGCGTAAGTGAGCTGGCAGCTAGTGTTACGGTGTCGTGGGGCGGGTTCTTTCCACCAGCGCAAGGACGCACAAGAAAAACACACGCACTAGCGATTTTCTTTAGAAAGCAGATGTGGGATACATTTGACAGGTGTCGAAGGCCGAGCTAACCGACCGAAGGGTAAAACAACAACGAGAGGCGACTTTTACAACTTAACGGCACGCAAGTTTGTCGACACGGATACTCACAGCCCACGAAAAGATTGGGGGATCCGGTTGGTAGTGGTGTCCCCTCATACCATCCCCAAACAGATCAAAGATCACTGTTTTTAGTCGGGACTCTTTTGCCTCGGCTAAATGTATTGAGAACTTGACCCCACGCCAAAATCATTTGTCTTAGTTCGTGTACTGAGACAACGACGCGTTTATTGGTAAAACAAGTCGAGTAAACAGGCGAGTGCTCCTAGCAGAAGGTCTTTGTAAACATCCTAGAGTTAGAAACAAGTTTTCTAATAGCGTGAATCGATAACTTGAATTATTTATCCAATACTTGGATATGTAATCGTTCAAATTTATCCAAAGGATGCACAGTTTCTTTCATTTGCACAGTGCAGCCGCCATTTTGATCTAGTTTAAATGATTTTTCTGAATGCTCGGCCGATTGAACATATTCAAGTTAAACACTTTTCCCTAAATTTTCATGAAAAGTGAAAGCAAATAAAAGTGCCTAGGTCAGTTAGAAATATGTATCAACCATAAACATCTTTTATCCAACGTGCACCAGATAGCTTCGCACATCATTTTTTTGTGGAAGCGAGGTGAATGCCCATATACGCACAGAGTGTGGAACTCCCATGTTCGCAAAAAGGCAACTGGACTAGCTACTAAACACCTCCCCTGTCAACCTGAGAACCTAGCCTGGAACCGTTTGGCACATTTCTTCAAGCCAGGTTTTGTTTTGTTACGCCGTGAGGCGCCTTCAAGCTGGGGGAACCCTCTTCTAGCGGGAGGGGAGAGTTGAAGAGTGCCAGACAAGCGATCCCCCAGCCCCAACGTCCCCGGCTGCTGTGAGTCCCTCTTATATTTTAGGACTGCCCGAACATAACGTGCCACCTGGTTCCATTTGTCAACCGATTCGAGCATCACCGCAACTATATTATCCAGGGTCTCCCTGTAGAGGGCTCTTCACAGCCTGTCCCATTTTATGCACAAAAAAATGTGTGGCAGGCATTGTCTTCCTCTCCTGGGCAAAACCGACAATCGGGAGACCGTGACTTACCAATCTTGTGCCAGTAAGACTGAAAACACCCATGCCCGCTCAAAAGCTAGGTCACATAGAAGTCAGTCTCACCATGCCTTCGATTTAGCTGCGCGCCTCATCCCAGATGTGGAATTCACCCAAGACTGCTGCCAATCGTTGGGTGAGCGCTGCCTCTCTTCACGGACAACCATCTCTCTCGCATCCTCGTTTCGAGCAGATACATAGAGCGGCGCTCTCTAGCAAGGAGGCCGACAGGTATCACGCCAGCAATAACTTTCACCGCCGAATCAGAGACTGTCGGATACGAAGATGCAATCCTCAGCGCTCCTCTTCTCTGTACCTGAGCCAAGCGTTTTCGGTATACCTCCTTACTGAGAGCATCGCCCCATATTTCTGCCCCGTACAGTAGCACTAACCCTACAGCACTCTTCTTCTTGATGGGCTGGGTCCCCCTACGTTGGTCATAAGTTGACTCAGAGCCGATACTTCCGAAGCAGCCTTCTCAGCTCTTGCCCCGATTTGCTCAGAAAAACTCATCTTCGAGTCGACCAGCAGCCCCAGGTATTTCACCGCTGGCTTTGATTCGATTCTGATGTCTCCAATACTGATCATCTTTACACTAGGGATTCTCTTTTTTGTCAAGGTGACTACTTCAGTTTTCTCCAGTGCTAAATTGAACACGCAAGCAGTCATCCATTCACTCACTCGGTGCATTAGCATACCTAGCCCAAGTTGCGCCTGTTCAACGGTGCGTCCAGCCACCAGAGCCGCAGCATCATCTGCATATCCGACCAAGCGCGACTTATCTGGCATTTCGAGTCTCAGTAGCCAATCTTAAGACACGCTCCACAGGTCCGGACCAAGGATAGATCCCTGGGCAACACCTTATGTAACTTCCATCCTTCGTTGTCCCTGTGTCGTGTCGTAAAGCAGGCTTCGGTCCTTCAGATAGTCAATAAAAACCTGTATTAGGTATTCTGGAACTTGAAAAGGGTTTTCCAGCATATCCAGAATATCCACCCATCTAGCGGAGTTGAAGGCATTCCTAACGTCAAGTGTCACCAACACCATCACTCAGTGCGGCCATATGCCTCTGCTTTTGGACCGCGCTCACCACCTCTGCAATTGCATCAATGGTGGGACGTCATACTCTAAAGCCGTACTGCCGAGGAGATAGGTACCCAGCAGCGAGAATCGCGTCAGTGAGTCTTCGCTTGATTAGTTTCTCTAGCACTTTCCCAGCAGTATATAGCATGCATAACGGGCGATATGCAGACGGCGATCCAGGATTTCCCTTCCCCTTGCTGATCAGCGCGAGCCTCGCACCCTTCCATCGAACCGAGAAAACTCTGTCCCGTAAGCAAGCGTTGAATGTACTGAGCAGCAAGCCCGGATAATGGTGATAGAAAAATTGCAGTAGCTCAGCTGGAACACCATCCGAACCTGGAGCCTTTCTCGCTTTCAGTGAAAGGACTGCCTCTTGTAGTGATATAAGTAGGGATAAATGTGATGTCCGTAAAGGACTGCGGCGATAGCCTGCTGCCTCGGCGAAAGAGGATGGTGAGATCCGCCGAGATTGGCCTTGTCTGGGGACGCGTGAATGCGCTGGCAGGCTAGCGTTGCGGTGTCGTGGAGCGGGTTCTTTCCCCCTAGCATAAGGCCCCACTACGAAAAATTTCGCATTCACGAATTAAATCATGTCAAAATGCCGATCGATTGGTGTCGAGGCCGAGGTAGCCTACTAAGGGCTGAAATGCTTGTTCCAAGACAAAATTGGGCCGGGCAATAACGGACGAACTTGCGGAGACTTCGCCGTTGCCGACGATACTTATAACACACAAATAAGAGTTGAGCATCCAGATGGCAGTAGTGCCCCCTCGCACCCTTCCAACCGGATCAAGATCCACACGTAGACGTGGCCATGTATTTCCCATTTGAGTGAATAACTCATACAAACCTAATTTGCAGAACTGTCTCCATCAAATGAGGAATACAAACGTGGCCAATTTATGTTATAGCATTATGCGATGGAATCATTCAACTCTATACCATAAAAGGGCATGTGAGTGGAAGACCACTCTACCCGGCAAGAGCCCCTATAAAACACAAGAAAGGAAGAGCGCGCGCGATGGCTAACCCATTTCAGTGGAGGAGTCTGCCATCGCTGCGGGTCCTATACCCGGTCAGGTTTCAGCGAAGGGAAAGACCGAGGGTAGTTTCTTAGTTATAAAACATTTTTATTTTTCTTCATTAATGTCTGTTCATACTGAAATTTTCGTACATTTCCCCTTTCTCTGCACCCCTCAAAGCAAATTGTGAACAAAGGAAATCACCGCAGTTGCAGACATTAAGTTTCAGCAGAGGGGTGTGTAGCCCGGGGTGGCATAGCGGCTAGCGCTCAGTCGTGTCGTGGGACTTCCGGGACCCCTCTGCTCGTGCTGAGCCACCTTACGTAAAAACACTAACACAAAGGGAAAGGACGGGAAAGGAGGAGGTCCTTCCAAGAAATGAAAAATATGGTTTTTAATGCGACATGGCCGTTTTATTTACCAAAAATAAAAAAATTCGCTAATTAAAAAAAAAAGAAATTAATTTAAACACCGAAATCAAATACGTCCCTTCAAAATCTAATTTAAGCAAATAAGAATTAAACGAAGGTTAACTACAATAAATATACAAAACTATGAAAAATAAAGGAATTTGAAATAATGCAAAAAAAGTAGAGGAAAAATCAAATCTATACTCACTTACTTTCCTGTAAAACTCCGAGCGCTCGGGGAAAGGCCAAGAAAGAAGCGGGGGACCGCTGTAAACTAAGGTTGAATACTCTGTAATGTACAAAAAAAATCAAAGAGAGATGGTAAAACGGCCACCTTTTTAATTTCTGCACTGGCTTGTTTAAACCGTATAACTTCCCACTTTTATTCTCCGGCACTGTGTTTTCGTTCCTCTACACTTTAGAATAAAGCTTTGATACTCACCGTGTTTTCATTCTTTCCCTTTTCTCACTCCTTTTTAATTCTTTTGTTATTTATAGGTCTCATTTATTTCACAACACACTTCGAATTATGATCGTGTCTTCGTTAAAATTATATTCGGACACTTAACCTTTCGTCCACTAAAACTTTCTGCACTAACACCCAAATTAAAAATATATTTCCCAAAATTCACCCGACACCCACACTGAAAATCCCAAGTCCAAGTTAAAATCCCGAAAATTCAGGTTAAAATTCACTTCCAATTAAAAACTCTTCCTCACACCGCCAAAGAACTTCTACCACTTTCAAACTCGAAACGGAGTTCAAAAGTTCACGCCCAAAAGCACTTCTTCCACCTTTCAAACTCAGAACGATGTTCAAAAATCCACGCCTAAAGCACTTCTTCCACTTTTCAAACTCAAAGAAACGAATCTTTTCTCCTCGAATTGACAAACGGCACCCCAAAAACAATCCCTTATATCTGCCAGTTCAATACCAACTCCCAAATTCAAACAACTCAATCTCCCATTTCAAATTTATCAATAGGGAAACGTGAATAAATTTTGTTAGTATGAAAAAATTATAATTTGTTAGTGGGAAATAATGAATAAAATGTTGTTAGTGGGAAAATTGAAATTATTAGTATATATTATTTTTTGCAGTTGGAAATAAGGGAAAAGGGTAGGATTGTGATAATGGGGAAATAAAAATTATAGGGAAATCGGAAAAAGGTTAATAAAAATAAATAAATACACAGAGAATAAGGTAGGAGTGCCCAAAGGAAGGTAGAGATGTGACGGCGGCAATTTAAAGTTGCGAATGAGAGAAAGTCGGTACGCCACAATTCGCAACAATCTGTTTTGAAAAGTGCTCATCAAGACCTTTCATTTGATACCCATATTGCCTACCTGCGACGAAATTTTTTTTTCAACGGCCACTCCCCTATGTGGGGTGACCCCTCAAATACCTTATAAATTTCTTATTGTGGTGGAACTTTGAAGAGGGCGTCACTTTGCATCTACTTACAAAATCTTATATTTCTAGCTTATGTAGTTTGCGAGAAAAAGTTGTGTAACACACGGATGGACGGACGGACAGACAAGACGCGATTTTAGTAAGGTTTTGTAAAATGATTTTACAAAACCTTAAAATAGGAAAAACAAAATTAAGAAAGGTTTACAAAAATTAACAATTGTATAGAAGGACAAAAAATTTAAGGAAAAAAATTTACGAAGATCAAGAATGGTATAAAAAGGCAAAAAAAAATTTAAAAAATTTGAACAAAAATTTAATAATTGTATAAAAAAATAACAAAAGGGTACTTACCCAACAACCTTGCCGGGCGTACGCTGGCGATTTGGGAAAATTTACTGAAATTGAGAAATATGTTCTGTCGTAAATCCGAATCGAATTTAAGCTTGCTTTTATATAACTTAGCAAAAATGTTATGAGCATGTGAAATATCATCAAATTGGCTCGGAGGCGATAACGATGCAAACACTCTTTCTCTTGTTTACTTGGTATTTCTCGGTGAACTAATCGATATGCTAAGCATCAGTCTCATTTTTTACATGTATAAAAACGTATACTGAAGTCCTTATAAAGTTTGTAATCAATGTATAGCACTCGAAATTTTGTCAACTTTTCCTTTTTCTTAAGCCAAAAGTCATTGCTTCCCAGTTTTTCCCCTTAATTTCACCAAAGACATCGATATTACCACTGGCTTTGGTCACAATAATGGTTTAGGTATGCGTAAGAACGAAGAACGAACATCATTAGCTGACTGTTATTTCCAAGCTTCCACAAATAACAGGAACTTTTCTGCAAGCGAACTTTTTGACGCATTTTCACCCCAAATGTTCGCAAACCAATGAGCACTCAAGCCTTTTTTATTTTCAACGGTACCTAATTTAGCTTTTAACTCCCATTTGAGGAAGGCAGAATCCGAATCACTTCAATTCAAAAGCCGCTCGGCGAAAAAATCTGAGATATGTATCTCTCACCCAGACGCCGTGTGCTATTCAACATGCGTCGTCCTTGATCAAAACGCCCATTCAATCCCCATCTCAAACGAAACTTTTACCACCACTCATATTTGTTATGAAGTCATTATCTTTGCCGTTATACGCGTTTTCTTTTAGTTGCCACGGTTCCGCACTTTTGCGAAAGTGAATCATAAGAGACAAGAAATCTTTCATTTAATGTTGCACTTCACACAAATCGCATGATTTAAATTCTGAAATTTCGAAGTTAATCTCGCACAGATAAATTAACAGACATAACTTGGGTTATATTTCACTATATTTCATACCCAAAAAAAGGATATTTATAGCCACTTACCCCACGTAAAATCAAAGATACAATCACTAAGATTCAAATGAAACTTAAGTTTGTTGCTCGTAGTCACCTTACGGAACCGCTCATAAACATTCGGCCAGCCTTCCATCCACTTTTCACGTCATTGCGAAAGTGCAATCGTGAAAAAGCTCCGTTGGAGAGGGGGTTACCGTATCCAGATTTCAATTGCAAACTAAAATGATGAATATTATTTTAAATTTATAACTGAAATTTGGATCAGTAATGTGTTGGTTGTCGAGCAGTTTGCTTATGCGACTGCTCGATTATTACACTCTTCCAGTTCCGGCTGTGTGAAGAGTGGGCACTTGACAGCTGTTTCATCATGGACAGCGTCAACATGGACGGAATGGGCGGGAAAGAGTAGCCACACTATCTCGTGCATCTTGTCCGCATCATGTATGCAAGGTTTTCGTAGGGCACCAAGCTTACGCATAACTAGCTTGTAGCCAAGGCCCCGCGGATCCTTGTTCACATGGTCCACTAGATCTTGCCTGCAGCAAGCCTTGCTGTTAATCAATTTGCATGCCGCCGAAGCTTTTGACACTCCATTCGCTTTTCAGTGATTTCAGTCGACTACCAGTACACTGGGGACTTGCCGTGCCGGGGTTTTCGACGGGGCGTAGAAGCGTTGCAAGCAGTCGTGATGATGCTCATAGTTGAGTTCACCACGTATTGAGCTGCCAGTTCTTCCATCCCCTGCAAATCTCCTTGCAGCGGGGCACCTACTGTGAGCACCTCTACGAACCTCTCGACGTCCATCCTTCCGATGTTTCATCCAATTATAGAACGCCGAGAGCACGGACGTCGAGAGACAACATCATTCATCTCAAGTAGAATGCACTGATGATCACTGACGGGGTAGTCTTCTAATACTCTCCAATTGTGGATCTTCCGTACAAAGGACTCTGAGGCAAATGACACATCAGGTATGGTTCCTTCACAACCAAAACTGCGGAAAGTCGGCGTATTTCCGTCATACTTAACTCTCCTAGGATTCGTTTTCTCCGCGGATCTGTTTGAGGCATGCCATTCTGCGTTTGAGACAGCACCCTCCAAAGCATTCAGCTTGGCTTGGAAAGATAATATCGATTCGTTCGGCAATAGGAACACACTAAAGAAGGTGGTCCCTATGCACCGAGCACATATGAAACCATCCCCCCGTCCATAGCTCTCTGCCTGGAAATCACTATCCAGACAGTAGCAGTACCAGTTTCATCAGGATACCATGGTGCTGAGCTTTTATCACTCAGCAGCATAAAGTCCGCTTTTATATCCCTCGCAAACTGCTCAAGCAGATTTTGGGCGGTTTAACTGCGGTGTAGGTTTAGCTGCAGGGTGCGAGTCATCGAAGTTCTGATTTTGCCTTGGCTAGATCTTCCCGGAAAACTCGGCATTTCCCTGATATCAAGCCGTGCCCAAGATCCGATCTTGGGTCAGTATCCTTGCAAAGAACACAGTGTGCTCCTTTTGTACACTGGTTACTTTGATGTCCCATTTCACCGTATTTGTAACATAAGAAACTCCTCTCGGATCCTTTGTATACTTGTGCGGCGTGACCATAGCCAAGGCATTTGAAACATTGAAGAGGCGCTGCTCTTTGCAGTATCCTGCAGAGAGCCCACCCTATTCTTACTTTGCCCTTATTCAGAAATTGTTCGGCGGCCTTTGCGGTTAAGTCAATGATGGCCATGCATTGTTTTTTTTGGTTTTCTCGTGTCAACTTCATTTTAATCCTGCCCACGCTAGGGAACTCCCTTTTGATGGCCTTTTCTACCTCGGCCTTATATCGATCGTTGCCATCGGCTCGAGCGAGGCTATAGTTGTGCTTTTGCGAGGACTTTCTTTACTGCGTCACAGAATGCTTCCCTATTGTCAGCCTCTGCTCCGGATTCGACCAGTATGTGGCCCGACCACGCTGGTCGCACTGCCTTAATGGTAGTGTTGGTGCCTCCAAGAGTGCTCCTGTCGACCGGCATTCCCCCTGTGGGAATTTCCTCGGGTATGTGGGGACGGAACTCCCTAAAGAGTGCTAGCCTTCTAGAGTACAGGGTCTGTATAATAAGTAACCGGACTGAGCCTGCCCCGCGCCGTCAAAGCGTCTGCTAACCGGTATCTGGTGCTGTAGTGATGGTGGGGGTCTATGTAAAGGGAACCGGGCTACAGCAGTTGCCTCCAAGTGCTTGGAGAGATAGCATCGAGCGAGAGCGGAGTGCGTGTTCAGTTACGTCGTCGGAGTGAAAATGAAGCGTACGATTGAGCAACCGAACTAAAGTTTTTTAACCACGTTATTACAGGAGGCGAGACGTGGGTTTTCGAATACGATCCTTAGACGAAGCGGCAGAGTTCGGAGTGGCACACACCGACGTCACCACGACCGAAAAAAGCGCGCATGAGCAAATCGAAGGTGAAGTCGATGCTCATTGCTTTCTTTGACGTGAAAGGCATTGTTCACAAAGAGTTTGTGCCACCCGGCCAAACTGTAAACGGCCAGTACTACAGAGAGGTGCTCCGTCGAGTAACCGCCCGGGTTCACCGAGTCCTTCCGGATATTGCCGAACTCCCTAAAGAGTGCTAGCCTCCAAGAGTACCTGTATTCCTGTCGGCCAGCATTCTCCTTCCTGTTGGTAGTGGTGCCTCCTCACACCCTTCCCAACCAGATCAAAAATCACAAATGATGACTTGGCTATGTCAGGAGTGGAGGACCAATCGTCCTAAGCGAGAGCCCTTGAATACAGCAAAAAGGGAGGGAGCTTCGCTCGCTGGCTAGCTCATGGTTACGGAAGAGCCCGCTAACTTTGCGGGTCTAATACCCCGCAGAGGGAAAGAATAAGACCGACTATTTTTCTTTTAAACGATCATTTTGCTATATTTTCTTTTTTGTTCAGTTGTTCTTTTTTTTTATTTTAAGTAGAATTCAATTATGAATATATTAGAATAGTATAAATAATTTTTAAAACAATATAAGTTTTTATGTTTAAATATCAATAATTTTTAAAACTATAAATTTTAATAATTTTTAAAACAATATAAATTTTAATAATTTTTAAAACCCGATAAATTTTAATAATTTTTGGAATAATATCAATTTTTTTTTAAAGCAATTATAATAAAAGTAGGACGGAGGAGGCTAATGTACAATCAAATGGAATTCTTTCGTCTTGTATTGAAGGATATGTTGCACACTAATTATTTTATTAATAGGATATTCTCCAATGTTCTCGAACTTTCGAAAACGTCCTACACTCTCATAAATGTACATATAAGTCACTTCAATCAAAAACATCGCAATTATATCAACTCATTATGCTTTATTCAATGTCCATACGTCACTAATTTGTGCAGAAGCCAGTATCCACTCGGTATTGTTCACTTTTAACTTATTCTTTTGCTTGTATTATTATTCCAATTCTTCCAAAAACAATATTCTTGATTATTAGAATTTTTGTTAAACTTGTTATTCTTCTTCATAGCGCTACACCGCCTCTCGGGCTTTCGCTTCCTGCAAAAAGCGAATCCAACTATCTCGATCCATTGACCGCGTCCTCCAATTTCGAAATCCAAGCAGCGATGAACTGTCTTCTTCAACCGAGTCAGACCAGTGTTTCCTCCGTTTCCCCACTGATCTCCGGTCTTCAGTCCTCCCAACGAATACCTTTTTGGGTATCGGTTATTCATCCATACGATTTACGTGGCAAGCCCATTGCAGCTTCCACAGTCTTACAATCGTTGAGACTTCCAGCTCGTCAAAAATTTCATACAGCTCATGGTTGTATCGAATTCGCCATTGGTTCCCGTCTAGCTTCGCTCTAATTACTCGCCTCTGAACCACCGCTCAGAGGCGATCAATATATTTGCGGACACTTGGGTTAGGGTCCATGTTTCACATCCATAGTACAACGCAGGTCTTATCACAAATTTGTATACTTGGAGCTTTGTTTTCCTGTGTATGCAGCTGGTCTTCAAGATCCTCAAAACTGAATAAAATATTTCATTCGCGAGCTGTATTCTTCGGCGTATTTCGTCTCTTTCATTACTGGTTCTCTTTGTTTCGACGCTTAGATAAACAAATTCGCCCATATTTTCGATACTGTATGTTATTCCCCCAAGTGTGATATTTTGGGTATTTAATGCATTTTTCCTCGATTGTGTCATAAGTTTTGTTTTACTAGTTTCGCTTCGCTGTCGAGTTTCAAGAAGAGTTCTTTGCCAGTTGTTAATGACCGTGATAAAATGTTGATGTCGTCCAAATTGGCTATTGCTTGGCTCGATTTGTATAGTAATGTACCTAGCGTATCGACAGGTAGCTTCCTTATGACGTAATCCAAAGCATACCTGTATGTTCTTGTTGCCAAATGTGCTTTATGAAGCCCGGCGCTTTAGTATTCTTTTGGGCTTTGATGATAGAGCAAACTTCATCCAGAGTTGGGGGTCCAAAGGAAGCTCTCTGGAAACGTCTATAGGCTCCGATGTTCTGGAGCTGTGCGGAGGATTAAGGAGGTTCTTGGAATCTAATGCCTATTTTTTCTTCATCTTGGTTTCATCAACGATGCTATTGCCGACGTCATCACGGCAGACCGTAGTTTTGGGCTGATAACCACGTTTCAGGCTTTTCACTACTCGCTATACTTACATATATACTTCTCAATTGGTCGTCATAGTATTTTCTTTTTTTAATTCTAATTATCTTATTCGCTACTCTTCTGAGATTTTCATAGTTTTCTCTCCTTGTCCCGGCTTTGCGACTTACGTATTCTTTGTACGCCTGATTCTTTTTGTCTAACGCATTTTGGCACTTATTATCTAACCAATCATTTCTCTTCCGCTGGGCTTGATGTCCGATTGTGTGTTCTGCCACGTTCTCTTTTTCTCTTCTCTTTTTTCAGCGATGTGTCTGATAAGATGGAAGCCAGCTGATTGTCGTAAGTTTCCGTGAAATTTTTGGCTACAGACGCAGTTTGGAGCGGGCTGGTCTTCGCCGAATATGCCGTTGATATACGACATTGAAAGGTTAATTTGATCAAGTAATGATCTAATTTACAATTGGCTCTTCGGTATGTACGGACGTCAAGTATGCTCAAGGACTGACGTTGTTGGATCAGAACATGGTCGATCTCGTTTTGTGTGTTGCCATCGGGTGATACCAAGGTCGATGTTGGAAGCAAGTCAAAAGTATGACTAGATTCGTACTACATGCAAAGTCAATCAGGCACTGGCCGTTGTCATTTGTTTCATTGTGGAGGCTATATCCTTTATTGGATGTGAGACAGCTCATTGTCAACCTTAGTGTTGAGATCACCCCGAATTTATGTCGTTCGTAGGCAATCAGTTGACCAGTCTTTTTAGGTGATTGTAGAATGTTTCCTTCATTTCTTTGTCTTTTTTTTTGGGTCGAGGCGTGTACATAAGCTAGATTTTGAAGAAATTTTCTTTTATATGGATCACATACAACCGTTCATTAACTGTCTTAATCAATAACGTGTGATTTGACCTGACCTGTAATAAAAGGTCCTTAACAGTGGCAGGTATGTTCAGTGATCTGACATTTCAGGATCCAATGCCATAGTACTTTTTTCGGTTGCGAGGTCATTGGCGTAGATGCGATCCATGCCGAGGCTCTGTTGCAGGTTTCCAAACAATGTAGAACTTTCCAGGGAAGGAGAATCAGCCCATCGTCCAGCTTCCATTCTGGCGGCATGGTTATTACTCCCAATTCCCATATTAGGCACGAAAGACTCGCCTTCACCCTCTTATATCACCACAAACGAGATGTAAGTAGGATTTAGTAGCAGAGCTGTAGGTGTACTTCTAGTTATTTCACGTTATTTAATTTCCCATCTTTGGGGAACCACTAAACCCAATGTGTGATCCAGGGACCATTTACCACCATTTGCTCGAGGGGTTTAGGATGAGGAACTATGGAAGCTGTGGGCTGAGGAAACAAGGGGACCCCTCCTCCTTTCTCAATCGGGCTAGGGACCATCTACGGCGGAGTTAGGGGATCACTTTTCTAACAATTAGGGGACTACTTTTCTAACAATTCTTCTTCTTCCTTTCTCTTCCACTAGAGGAGGAATCCCCCACCTTGAAGACATCCTACGGCGTAGCAAGACGAGGCTTAGCCTGAGGCAATGGATCAGATGGTTCCAGGGTAGGTTCTAAGGTTAACAGTGGAGGTAATTAGTGGATAGTTCAGACTTATTACATGTATGCTAGCCCTACACACAGGATATAAATAGCCTTCGAACGTACTCCAAGGCTTACCAAGGTTTCACCGGGATGGTCATGGTATGATAGTTAGACTGAAGTCGTTTACGCAGGAGTGTTACCTCAGCGCTAATGTACAAAGCAACCAGGTCAAAATCATCATTTGCACCACGCTAAAGCGGCAAATCCAGATCGTCTTTTCAATTGTACTCCCTTTTTCATTCAGGGTAATTTCCCGTTTAGTCCGGGAGGAACTGTACGAATCCTTCAATTTTTTCGGGTACGTAGAGGTGAAACTCCTCACAGAATACTAGCCTCCAAGAATACTTCTGTCTGCCAGCATCCCCTACGGGGAGAATGAATGAGGTAGAGTTGATTGCACTGTGTTTTCAAGTTCCAACCAAGTTTAGATCAGCCGTGACACACGACCAGATACTTGTGAAGCCTTCAAAGATTTTAGGAAAAAGTAGCAAATGATCTCATCTTAAATTGTCAGAATTAATGTTAAATTTAATCACCGTTAAAGCCATATTTACAAACTCTATTGCAACAGATAATACTTTATACTTTAGATGCGCAAGAAATCGTGATGGGCAAAAGTTAAAAAATAACCAACCCCTTTCGCTGGGGATCCGTTATCAGCATTGAATTTTGTCGGCTTGATGACAAAAAATCTGTTAACCCATGGTGAACTAATAAATGCAGATGATAATAGCAAACCATATGCCTAATGCGAACATACAGGAGATAAAGCAAGAATTTCTATTGCATTATCTCACGTCGGTTTCATTAACTCGTTCTTATTTTAATTTTTTTTAATCGCGTACCCATGGAGTTATTACCGGGTGAAATTTTTTTTATTAAAGATTATACTATGTGGTTTTGGAAAAAAGGGTCATGGGGGTTATTTATAATAAAAAATATATAAATATTTTTAAATAATTTTCATAAATTGCTATTTCCTTAATCAAAATTTATAATTTTTTCGGAGATAGAAATAAAAATATGCAAATCATATCTAAATTAAAAAATAAATTAGAAAAAAGATTAAGGAGTTTACAGGCCGAGTAAAGTGGGGGAAGCGGAGGAGTAACAAGAAAAACTGGTTATAAAAAGATTGATCATCGACAGTTTCAATGCAGAGTTGAAGCAGTTGTTTGCGTCTAAGGAACAATTGGAGTCTCTTGAACTATCGTGCTGGAAATATGAGGACCCTTTGGATATTGTTGAGTGCTATAGTAGCTTTAACGGCTGCTTATGGTAACAATTGGGGATCTGGATCCTATAGAGGTATGGAATCAACAAGTTTTTTGGAAAAAGTGGTGGTAAGGATTAAATATATCAATTTTTGTTTTAGACCGGGGCTCGTTTTTGAACCAATTGAATGTTGGTGAGTATTATTTTAATTTATTTCATTTTGCTTAGTATTTAAAAAATATTAGATTAATTTTTTTTTCTATTTCTGAAGTTTTGCAAAAATTTATATTATATTTTGACGAGCCTCTTATAATTTAGCGGCTATGGAGCTTTGATAAAGAATCGTGATGCTAAGTATTCTTATTGCAAATATTCAGTTGTAATAATAAATTGAACGAGTTACTGAATTTGATTCATATATTTTTCAGAATTGGTTATCACCTTTTTGAATGACCTCTCAGTGGTATTTAATCCGTAAGGATTAAATTTCTGCTGCAATCATCATTAAATATTAGGGGATCAATTTTCTGCATAAAGATTTTATTTCATCCCAAAAATGTTTCTCAAAATTTTCTATAATAGCTTTACATAAATTTATTCTCCGTCTTATCGGTGAATTGTTTGTCTTAATTGACCCGTCTCGCTAATCGTTAAAAGCATTTAAAAAATAAAACAAACCCCTTAGAACTTCTACTCGTAGTTTAAAGAACGAGGAAAACAGGGAGATAAAATTCAAACGTATTGATTGATTTTTCGAACCACTTTAAAATCATTAAAAATAAATAAATTCGATTATTTTATTTATTTGACAAATATGTACTCTTTAACATCAGTAATTAAATGACCAATTGTTTGTCATTATTGCAGATGGAGACAGTTTCAAGGAATTCCTCTTCAGCAATTTCATGAGCGGTAAGTCAATACACTAGTTTTAATGAATCAAAATATACGAGTACATAATACTTATCATATTCATTAGACCGCAACACACTAAACACTAAAAACAATCGATTTGATGCAGATTTCACTGAAAACAAATCTTTCGCCAAGAGTACCTTTAGCACCGAAAAGTACCAGTTCAATGGAAACTTGAAGGATGCTATTATGAGTATGTTTTTCAAAATCCAATCCACACAAATCTGTGAAATTATCATTTCCAATTTTCTATTTAAGACGATAAGGATGTCTTGCGCAAACAAAAATTCATCCTGGATGTTATGCGCAATGTTTACACTACTTCCTTTATGACTGACCTCAAGGAATTCAGCGTCGTTGAAGGAGAATCATACTACAATGTAAGTAATAGATTCTAAACGGAATCTTCCAGCTTGATAGCAAAAATTGTTGATTTACCCAGTATTCTTTTCTATTTCTTCTCTCCAAAAGAACTTTGAACGTGTCATTCCGTTCTTCAAAATGTACAAGTCCAACTTCTTCCTTCCACGAGGACAAACCTTCTCGATTACTAACATCGCTCACCGTAACCAAGCCATCGCACTCTTCAACCTATTCTTCTACTCCAAGGACTTTGCTATCTTCCAACAAAACGTTTTATGGGCACGTAACTATGTCAGTGAAGACATGTTCATCTATGTCCTAACAGCCGCCATTTTCCATCGTCCTGACACTATTGCTCTCAAAATTCCATCATACTATGAAATCGCTCCACAAAAATTCCATACAGGACTCACCTTGACCAACGCCGTGAATGAACGACTCAGAAACACCCGCGACAATGTGGTGATCGTCAGGAACAACTACACCAGCGATATCGTCACGATGAATGAGGACTCAAAATTGGCCTATTTCACGGAAGATATTGCCTGGAATCAATATCACTCCTATTTATTCTTGGGTTACCCATTCTGGTTAGGAGGTGAGGACTTTGGATTGTACAAACAACGTCGTGGAGAAGTCCTTTTGAATGCTTTGCAACAATTGACTGCTAGATACTATATGGAACGTTTGTCCAATGGATTGGGAGAGATTGAAGAGATATCCTTTGACACACCAGTTAAGACCGGCTACAACTCCTTCTTGCAAAACAGCAACGGATTGGGATACTCTTACAGGAAGAACTACTATGATGTCTACACAACCGAAGACTATTACGCGATCGCCCGTGTTGAAGACTTCGAACGTCGCATTCGCGATGCTATTGATCAAGGATATGCCATTGCCAAGGACGGAAGCAAAGTTGACCTGAATAAGCCCGAAGGACTCGATATTCTTGGAAACTTGATTCAATCCAACAAGGATTCAGTCAACGATCGCTTCTATGGAAATTTGATTGAATTGATGCAAACTCTCCTTGGCGGTGGAGAAACTAAAAACGTTGGCTACAAGAATGTCCTTCCAAGCGTCTTGGAGTCCTACGAGACAGCCTTCCGTGATCCTGTCACCTACCAAATCTACAAACGAGTATTGAAACTCTTCTATCAATACACCAACTCTCTTCGTCCATACACTACTGACGATCTTCTCTTCAAGGGCGTTCGTGTACTTGATGTACGCACTTCCAAAATGACCACCTTCTTCGATAACTTCGACGTCGATGTATCAGCAGTCGTCAACAAGGACAAAGCTGACAATGACAAACTTGTGTTTGTTCGACATACTCGCCTAAACTACAAACCATTCACCATCAATATTGACGTAAATTCAGAAAGTGCCCAGAAAGTTGTCGTAAGGATCTTCCTTGGACCCAAATTCGATCAATTCGGCAATGAAGTTTCCCTTAGTGAAAATCGTGAGAACTTTGTCGCGTTGGACAAATTCGTTTACAACATACCTGCCGGACGTGTTACCATTAAACGTGACACTCGCGAGTTCTCATTCACCGCTCGGGACCGTACCTCGTACCTGGACCTCTACAAGAAGATCTTGGTGAACAAGGACCTTAACCAACTCTTCGATTTGAACGTTGCCGAAAGTCACTGTGCATTCCCAGATCGTCTTTTGTTGCCACGCGGCTGGGCTAGTGGAATGCCAATGAAGCTTTTCGTTATTATCACCCCAGCAAAGGATGTTGCCAAAGGATCTCCGATTTACCTTAGATGCGGCTGGGAGAAACAAATCACTTCCATGGACAACAAACAACTCGGCTTCCCATTCAATAGGGAAATTCAAGAAAGTGAATTCTATACACCAAACATGTTCTTCAAGGATATCTTCATCTATCACGAAGATGAAATTATAAATACAGGATATGAAAAGAATATGGGATTCACTGACTACACTGGATTCAATGATTATTATAGGAAGTACTAATTGACTAGATTATGAGAATGTTGAATGTGTATTTAATAGTAATAAAGCTGTTTTGATTGTCATGACTGTGTTACACTTTTTTTTATCCGAGAAGTAGTGAACTTTAAAGCAAATCAAATATTCTCTTATTTGCAAGTATTCTAGGAAAGAGCTCACTTGAAAAATCATGAAGCAGCAGGCAAGTATCCAAAGAAAGAGTTAATTATAAAAAATAATAATAATAAAAATAATGCCCAAACATTGATCATAATGTCTTGTAGTTTTTCGAAATGCGTCATTAATAGCGGCTAATCCCCCGTGATTGTGTGTTTCGAGTTCTGTGAGCTCCGTTTCCAAGCGGTGTGCGCCAACCTGAAAGGCACTGCGGCAGGCCTTATCAACAAAGTGGACAACGGCGTTCATTGTACTGCGCAACATGTAGGCGCTACTCAGTATCTGGGTAAGTTTCTCGACTCCAAACTCTTCTGCTTGTTCTGAAGTCGACTCTTTGTTACAGTTTGCGGATTCCTTATCTTCCAATGCATCATCTAGTACAATCGAAAAGGCTATGCGTTCAGTGTCGGATCCAGATTTTTCAATGCCGACAAAAAGTAAACCGCTGGTAAAATCATCCAATGTCACATCTCAAGGAGAACTGTCCGCCTTTTCCTTCAGGACAGCTTAAACGTGAATGCTCAACATGACATGCAGCATCAACCAGCATTCATATCGCAGCCAGATCCCCACAATTCTGTAGAAATAATTGAACGTGGTCTCTCAATGGTTACTAGGAGTAAGTCGTGATTGAAGCTCATATCTATAGGGTTTTCCAATAAGAGATATTATTTTGATATTAAAAGAAAAACGCCATTTTTAATATAAATGATCGGATGTTTATTTCATTATAAAGAAGAAGGTATGCCGTTAATAGTGGAAAATAACCACCACGACACGCTTACATGACCATATCCTTTTCATGAAATTTTCCATAACCAAACCGCAAAGTGGCTGCCCTATGTCCTCGATAGCCTCACGAATTCCATTTTTGAGATCTTGTATCGAGGCTGGGCTGTCGACGTAGACCTTCGCTTTCACGGCCCCAAAGGAAGAAGTCGCAAGGTGTTAAAATTACACCTCTTATTGGAAAACCCTGTATTAATTAACAACCAGTGGTTCCGGAAACTGACAATTTATGTACCTCACTTAATGTTCAACAAGAAATCCAGCTACAGCCACCGTTCGTACTACAGCCGGATTGGTGCAATTATGTAGAAACAGTGGAACCTGGTCAATCAATGGTCACTAGGAGCAACTCGCTGTTGAGGCCACTTTCTATTAATTAACAATATGGTTTACTTAGTATCAGCCCACCTGGTTCTTCGTCCAAAGAAAATTCCTCCTCCAATTCAACATCAGGAATCGAGTGATTACGTTCTATAGTAATCGTGCAGTCACCTAGGCAAAATCCTCGAAAGACAACATTACATCTCATCTAATTTTTAATTGTATATTTAAAAATAAAAATATTTAAATTTACAATTGAAATTCGATGGCGGCAACCCCATTGCAAAGCAACTTAGAGAAGTGAATTGCGTTATCTTGCAATGGAAAATACCCGTTACCAGCAAGCAGAAGGCTCGTCAATGGAAGACAACCGGTAACGGCGGAGTATTCCCCGAATTATCTGTGCCGGCGTAACATTTGATTTGAACACGGAAAAGTGATACATATGTGCTGTAAACTCGAGGAAAGAAGTTGCCGGTCTCGTGTGGTTACGCAGCATAAAGGGCATTTCAATTCGCGCTAGCTCAACCATATCGACGAATCGCGACCGAAATCGCATCAGTGAAATTGATTCTGGCTGTGAAATTTTCTCCCTTTATCTGTCGTGTGCGATTGCAAGCCGTCGTCGGTAATCAAGCCGGAAAATTGTGTAAAAATTTAAAATCTCTTGGTGTTTCAATTGATTGTAACCATAATTCGCTCACATTTTTGATACTGTACTCGCCAAGTGTGATATTTTGTGTATTTGAGGTATTTTCCCATGACTCTGCATAAGCTTTGTTTTATTCTCATTGATTTGTAACCCTATTAGCTTTGCTTCCCAATCAAGTTTGAGGAAGAGTTCTTTGGCAGTTGTTAATGACCGTCACAAAATGTTAATGTCGCCCGTATAGGCTACTAGTTGGCTCGACTTGTATAGTATCAACAGGTAGCTCCCGTACGACATACTCCAGAGCCAAATTGAATAGCAATGGGGCCAGCCCATCTTACTGTTTTAGTCCGATATTTGTGTCAAAGCCATCGGTGACTTCTTGGTTATTGAGGCGGACTTGGGAGGTCGTCGACGTCATTGTCATTTAAGTAAGACGGAATAATTTGGCTGGGATGCCAAAGCAAAGCATTATTTGGTACAGTACGTTACAATCAATACGTCGTATACTTGCTTAAAGTCCACGAACATTTGGTGTACGTCTATGCTGAACTCCCAGCATTTTTCAAGTACCTGCTTGACAATTTGTCTATTGTCGATCTATCTACTCTAAAACCACCATGATACTACCCAATAATACTGTTGGCATATGATCCAATTTTATTTTCTAAGATCTTTGAAAATATTTTGTACGCCGTACAAAGTAGTGATATGTCTCTATAATTTTCACACTGTAGCTTGTCATCTGTTTTTTGGATAGTGAATATTATTGGGCTTTTTCACACGGGAATGGTAAAAACCCATATCCAAACAGGTTTCGCGCTTACGCCCTTATGTTTACACGTTGCATAGTTCAGCCAACCTATTTTTGTATACGATACACGTCTTGCGAGTGTATGTGTCTAAATGATCATTTGATCGTTAGACGTCGTGCGGACAACATGAAAGCGAAGACAGAGAGATAAGCGATTGAGAATTGATGTTTTAGCCTTGAATTGTACACGAGGTAATAAAAACTGGAATGAAAAATGTATTTTTGATTGTTAAAGTTTGTCGATTCAAATTTCTATCGGATTTATTTGAATCCTCCATGTTTTTCCGCTTTCTGAAAAATATATTCCAAATGTGAATATCTATTTTAGTCGCATATTTTTCTTGTTGTGTTGTAAACTTGCTTATTATAATGTGATTCTATGAAGATTATGCATACTGTTAATTTTCTATGGATTCACAATAGGCAATTTAACTTTATTGAAATCGTGATATTGGTCGTGTTGTTTCCTGAAATTGAACGTGGCCTCCGCTTTTATAAATTTATTAAATAACGCGTAGCTTCTCGCGTCCACGCATCCATTTTTGCACGCAAATTAAAGAAAGGCAATCGTTTCGTGACGACTACCTTCTTCACCGAATGTTCAATTCGGAATGATTACCGGCGTTTGTAGAAAATTTCCCCCACCAAATGATCAAAAAAATGCGTTTGTGTATGTGCGTTACGCTCGTTCACCCTAAAAAATGTTGGCTTGTTTTGACCATCAGGTCCCCTCAATGCCTCTCACTCTTCTTGCCCATATAACCTGTTTAACGCTCACTTTGAACGCTGCGTCTGAAAAAGCCCATTGATTGGCTCCACTCTTTCAGCATATGCTCTTCTTTCCAAATGTGCTGGATGACTTTGTGAGTAACATATCAATGTTATACATATATTCATTTGATGTATAGTTTCAGTAAATTTCACATGATGAGTTGTAATATATACGCCTTAAGAGGAAAAAGGTAAGCATGGCAGTCCCGAATGGCGTAACAGAGGAAGTGTGGCCATCTGATGTCTTGTCACTTAAGTCCATTCGTAAGTTGGACTGCATCGCGACAGAATTGAAGAAGGGTAGTGTAGGTGGTTGAATGTGTGCGATCAGAATGGGCCCATGAGTATCATGATTCTGTGAATTCGAGTTTGTCTTGCGACTGGATCTCCGCGTGTATCCCGGAGGGGTAGCAGATCGCGGTGGTTTAGTGTGTGTTTCTTTGCGTGCCTGGACTGCTCACTGAGTGATGACGCTCACCTCCCTTTGTTTTCTAATTACAGACAGAAGACAAATGGTGTAAGGCCTGTGTGTTCCCCTTAAAGCTGTTTTGCCGGAATTTGATAAAGTATTTGTTTGATTTAGTTTAATTAAAACTGTATTTTGAATTGACTTAAACAAAGACTGTGATTATTAAATACGAATTTCGCTACAACTCTACATACATACACATATTATGATCCATGTACAAGCTTTAATGTTTTCAAAATAATACAAGATGTTGCAAAGTTATGAAGCTTACCCAAAATGTCAAGTAAAGCTATTTAGTCAATTATTTTGTTTATCTGATTACTTTAACATTTGAATTTTAACATTTATAACCTTTGCTCGGGCAGTATCTTAACGACCGCATAGAAGAATGCAAAGGGTATCCGTGACAACTTTTCTCGGTAACTAATCATAATACACCATTTTGGTATAGTATCTTGCAAAATAATCAAGTACCTTATTTATAAAATAAAATTAAAGTTTATGAAAATTTCAAAGAATGTAAAATTATTAAGAAATTTGGTGCTTAAAGTTAGTTAGACCATTTTCATTAATACGTTAATATTAAAGTTTGGGCTAGTTCCTGTAACTAGCACATGTTTAAAATCTTATTTTAAATTTAATTTTATACGAGGGAAGTTCAAATATGATGGAGACAACGCTGTAGATGGCGCGCATGTATGTTTTGAAGGTCGTGGCTTGAGTATGTGATAGCTGGGTCTGTCACAAGCAGTGTGGCATAGTTTTCGTCGGGAGTTCATGTTTCATGCGCGTGCTACGACCATGAGCGAACGTCAAGTGCCGACCGCCGTTTCGCAACGCATTGTCATTCGTTTTTTAGTGAGGGAAGGCGTTAAAAACACGATAATTTTATGTGTTTACGAAATCAGTTCGGTAGTGAGTGACTGAGTACGGCTGTTGTGTTTAAATGGGCCAAAGCATTCAAGGATAGTCGCGAACCCGATGAGAATGAACCGCATGATCATCGACCGTGAACCAGCACCACACCAGACAGCATTTGTCGTGTAGAGCAACTCATTTTGGAGGAACGTAGGATGAAGATTCTAGACATTTCGGCTAAACTCGGCATCAGTATTGGTAGTGTAGAGTCTATCATCCACGAACACCTTTAATATCGCAAAATAACGGCTAGAAACGGGGGAGGATTCCAGCATAAAGTGCAATTCTACTCCAGGATAACGCGCACCCTCATACCACACGTCTCACGCTCGATACAATATCGGAATTGGAGAGGGAGGTACTGGCACACCCCCCTTACAGTCCGGATTTATCACCCTGCGACCATTCAAAGAAGACCCCGGAGGTCAAAGATACAACACCGACGATGAGGTAGAGGAGTTCGTTCACACATGGCTGTGCGAGTTGCCCAAGGAATCCTTCGATACCGGCATCAAAAAGCTTCCAGAAATGTGTACAAAATGCGTAACTTGTAAGGGGGAGTACCTAGAAAAACTGTAAATTATTGTAAATTTTTTCGATAGTAAATAAACGTGTCAGAGCATTTGTCTCGATCATATTTGAACCACACTCGTATAAAATATTACAGGCTTATGATTGATCGTAAAAAAGGTGAAGATTTCCTGATATAAAGGTTATAAAAATATTTATTGAACGAATTAATATTGATGCCCCCGTTTTGAATGCACAAAAAGCTAATTTTTTTAGGGTTCCGGTAATCCGTGAATGGTTGGTTACGCGGTGAGTTTTGCGTTTTTTTTTTGTTAGAGTAGATTTTTTCGATTTCAGATTCGCGTAGCTATTTCGGGCAGCGTGTCAGTAATATTCAGGAGTGCGTAATTTTATTTAGCAGTTTTTTTGTAATCCTTTTCCTCGTATCGAAAGTAATGCCAGTCGATAGTCTGTGGAAGCTGTTCGACACGCTTTAAATTTTTGAAAAACTACTTAAATATCTAACTTCATCCAATTTTATGATACCAATACAGTTTTACTGGCTCAAATGTTGAACTTGCAAATCCTACTATTATTAGCAAAGTTCAACGAATTGGAACATGTAAGTTATGTTTTTTCACTTACAAATTGTCGTTGTTTATCTTCTTCTTGATAAATCCATTCAAGTGTTAGCAGCATTACCTTATATATTTGGGGAAAAATAGCACAAATTTATTCAATATTCTCATTTAAAATAGCCGCCATTTTGTTTTGACATTACTAATGTCACTCGTTAAATAGGTTCTCAAAGATATTCATGATACGTATCATTCCTGAAACTTCCATGCAAATCCTAGCAAACCTTTAGTCTCTGAGTCGGTAAAAAGCGCATATTATTCCTAAGCCATGCAATTTCAATTCACCTTTTTAACTTAGGAAGCCTTGAACATGTTTGCCATATGGGAGTTGAAATTCGACGAATTGGTTTTTTTAATCCAGTTCTATTTACCTTCGTGATTTTCATCAGGAATGGAGAAGTTAGAACCATATTTACTATTTTTTCTTCTTGAAAAGCCGTCGGGCGTTGCCGCTTGACTTATCAACTACATGGATAATCGTTTTTTCGTTTACGTAATACAGTAAAATTCAAACTGCTATAACTTCGTTAGATACTGTTCGATTTCTCTGAAATTTGTTACTACACGAAAAGATATGGTAATTTTAAGACCTACTTTAATAAGATCGTGTTCAGACGTTTCTAATGACACTCCACTGGACTACCTTTGATGAAAAAAAAAAATAAATAAAATCCACAAAGTTTCATGGCTGCGGACGGACAGAGACGAGCGGACGAATAGGCCGACAACAGCCGTGATTTCAATAGGGTTTTGCATTTTAGTACAAAACGCTAAAAAATGAAGTGTGTTATTGTGAAAAAAATCTATCAACTCTTAGCAATCCATACTGCGACAACAAGCATCAATTTACAATCCAATTTCAAACACATTCAATCCTTCATTCACTCCACCCGAATTTTCCCGCCATTTTTCGGCTTTGGTTTAGCTTTTGAAATATCGAAAGAAATTACCTGTTACTGATTGGCCGTTATACTTGTCTAACAACCGGATCAAGAACACTAATATCACAAACACTTTATTAATTATATTCACTCAATCATAGCTGATCTAATTATAAACTTAAACCGGCCAGAAAGGCTGACACATCCAATCGTCACTTCCGCACACCGCGTCTAAATCCACAAGAAGCTTTCCAAATCGTCTTTGGCTTCGCGAATTCGCCGCATAGCCGAAGACAACTGTGTCTTCTTCCACTTGGTACACGTCAGATCGTATGCCTTTCGTGTTGGTGTTGTCACTTTTCGGTTGTTCTGCCAGCGTTGGCCGCCAATTTTCTTCCGTGTTGAGTGGTGTCTCGTCCGTATCGCGTTTACTATTCAGTAAAAATGCGTTTTCCGTACATGAAAATCGCGATTTACGCGCTTACATTTCTCACGTACGCTTACTCGGGCTACGGGTCAAATATGATTGCAAGTTTACGCGATGCAATTATCGCGGCTGAGGCGATTTTCGGGGACGTCTTCCAAAATGTGATTACCATCGCGAAAAAGTTCAAAGTCGTGCACGAAGTATTTGATGCGGCGGTGGAGGAAAATTGTGTGTTCCAATGCCCAGATGGTGAGTGTAGTTTGTTTTTGTTTGGATTATGCATGCTTATGAATGGGTTTGTTGATAAGCGCGGCCTTGCTTGATTAGTGATAAGAGGAATAGTTGTAAATTTCCTGGAATGCTTGTGTCTGTCATGCTGCGCGCGAAGAGGGCAGAAGAGCTGTGAGAGTGAGACAGAGATTCTTATTGGGAACAGCTGTTTATTGTTATGGTTACAGCAGAGCTTATAGTTACAGTGAGTAACAAATGTGAATGCATGTTGTGAATGCCCGGTACGGTTGACAGGTGCATGGTTCAATTGAATGCATGGTGCTTTAAGTTGAATTGAAATTGAATGAAAATTGAACTGTTAACGTTTTTTGGTTTGTTGTATTTGATTTTTTTAACACATTTGGTAGTTTAGTCTTATTCATTGTTATATTTGTTTAACACTCATAAAAATATGTATTAACGCACACTTTAATCTATTCATACCCGATACTAAAGAGCTGACACCTCACTTGATGCTGTACATTTTTCAAAACTAAAGGCGCTAGAACTTTAATATGAAAGAATATATTTTTGTTTAAGGTTACTGAAATGTCCGTAATGATGGCAATCACAATAATTGACGCTAAAACGAAACTAATATTTTCTTGAAACGAAACTATTTATTTGTTACTTTTTAGGGTATTGTTAAATCATTTTACAATACCCTACTAAAATCGCGTCCTGTCTGTCCGTGCGTGTGTCAGATCACTTTTTCTCGCAAACTATATAAGCACAAGATTTTGTAAGCAGGTGTAAAGTGATGCCCTCATCAAAGTTTCATAAAAAAAATTTATAAGGTGTTCAAGGGGGTCCCCCCATATAGGGGAGTGGCCCCTGAAAAAAATTTCATCGCATGTAGGCAATATGGGTATCAAATGAAAGGTCTTTATGAGAACTTTTTCAAACAAGTCTTAAAATGACGAGTTTTGCTTTGAGGAGTGCAGGGGAAGGGGAAATGTACGAAAATTTTGTGTCCTCCAGTCTCCAGAGAAAGAAGTCCAACGGTGTCAAATCACATGATAGTGACGGCCAATTAACATCGCCACAACGTGAGGTAACGCAACCATTGAATTTCTCGCGCAAAAAAGCCATTGTTTCGCAGGCTGTGACAAGTTGCACCATCCTGGTCGTCCAGGTCCATAAACTCAATTTCTGGCCACAAGAAGTCCGTTATCATCTCGCAACGGCGACGCATCTAGGTTGACGGCTCTTCAGCCACACTATCGCGAACAACAGCAATGTTTTCCGCAGAACTAACTGGGCGAGCATGCACAGGTGATGTCACATTTCCTACAAACCCGGTTTGCAGAAATTTGCGCAGTATTCTCCCGATTGAGGACACATTTGGTCGATTATGTTGACCAAAAAAATCACGAAGAGCATTGAAGCGCATTTTTATTTGAACGCCAATTTTCGTAAAAGGCTTCAAACACGCATTATGGTTGCACCATCCTTTAGTTAGAGGACCAGCCAAAGGAAGGACCGTAACCCTCGGCCCGTATCTCCTCGGCAGTACGGCTTTAGAGCAGGACGTTCTACCATTGATGCGATTGCAGAGGTGGTGAACGCGGTCCAAAAGGCAGAGGCATATAGTCGCATCAAGCGACGGATCGTCCTGTTGGTGACACTCGACGTCAGGAATGCCTTCAACTCCGCTAGATGGGTGGATATTCTGGACACGCTGGAAAACTCTTTTCAAGTTCCAGAATATCTAATGCGGCTTTTGAGGTACTACCTAAAAGACCGAAGCCTGCTCTACGACACGACACAGGGCCAACGAAGGATGGAAATTACATCGGGTGTTGCCCAGGGATCTATCCTTGGTCCGGACCTGTGGAACGTGTCTTACGACGGGCTACTGAGACTTGAGATGCCAGATGAGTCGCGCTTGGTCGGCTATGCGGATGATTTTGCGGCTCTGGTCGCCGGACGCACCGTTGAACAAGCGCAACTTAGGCTAGGTATGCTAATGCGCCGAGTGAGGGACTGGATGACTGCTCGCGGGCTCAGTTTAGCACTGGAGAAAACCGAAGTGGTCATCTTGACAAAAAAGAGAATCCCTAGAGTAAGGATGATCACTATTGGAGATATACAGGTCGAATCGAAGCCAGCGGTGAAGTACCTGGGGCTACTGATCGACTCGAAGATGAGTTTCTCTGAGCAAATCAGGGCAACGGCTGAGAAGGCAGCTTCGGGAATATCGGCCCTGAGTCGACTTATGGCCAACGTAGGGGGACCCAGCCCATCAAGAAGACGCCTCTTGATGAGTGCTGTAGGGTCAGTGCTACTGTACGGAGCAGAGGTATGGGGCGACGCTCTCCGCAAGGAGGTATACCGAAAACGATTGGCACAGGTACAGAGAAGAGGAGCACTGAGAATTGCATCTTCGTATCCAACAGTCTCCGACTCGGCGGTGAGAGTGATTGCAGGCGTGATACCTGTCGCCCTCCTTGCTAGAGAGCGCCGCGCTATTTACCTGCGCCGAAACGAGGATGCGAGGGAGATCGTTGTCCGCGAGGAGAAACAACGCTCGCTCAACGATTGGCAGCAGTCTTGGAGGAATTGCACGAAGGGAAGGTGGACTGCGCGCCTCACCCCGGATGTGAGACCGTGGCTAAATCGAAGGCATGGTGAGACTGACTTCTATCTGACCCAGCTTTTGAGCGGGCACGGGTGTTTTCAGTCTTACCTGCACAAGATCGGTAAGTCACGGTCTCCCGATTGTCGGTTTTGCCCAGGAGAGGAGGACAATGCCTGTCACACATTTTTTGCGTGTACTAAATGGGCCAGGCTGCGAAGGGAACTCTACAGGGAGACGGGAGAGCTCACCCCGGATAATATAGTTGCGGTGATGCTCGAATCGGTTGACAAATGGAACCAGGTGGCACATTATGCTCGGGCAGTCCTAAAAGATAAAAGGGACTCCCAGCAGCCGGAGGTGCTGGGGCTGGGGGATCGCTCTTCTGGCATTTCCTCTTCCCCTCTCCCCTCCCGCTAGGAAAGGGACTCCCCAGCTTGAAGGCGCCCCACGGCGTAACAAAACGAGACCTGGCCCGAAGTAATGTGTCAAACGGTTCCAGGCTAGGTTCTCTTATTGACAGGGGAGATGTTTAGTGGGTAGTCCAAGGGTATCCTCCATGGGAGCCCCACACTGCCAGACTCGGCGGGCGTAAATGCCTTCACCTCCCTACCACAAAAAAAAACCCTCCTTTAAATGTAGATAAGATCAAAATAAATATAATTTTCTGGGCGAAAAGCCAGGATGAAATACATGCTAAAGACATTAGCCTGAGTATTTTAAGCTATCATAACTAAACCTTATGTGGCGAACTGTGTAAAAAAATACATTGCTAAAGAACACGCTTATAAAGCCTATGAATTGGGCACCCTTTCTGTCTCTACGCATTTGTAACTTATTTCTGATAAAAAATGAAAAACTTCTCAAAAATTGCAGAACATGGCTCCATTGTCTGTCAAAGTTTAAAAATATCTTTAATGTGAGCAGTGGGGGGTGTTTCCCGTAGCAAGAAAATGTCAAAAACCAAAAAATAAGGAAAACAAGAAACATTAAATAAAAACAAAAAAAACTCCACGAACTCTCCTTCTTTCAATTCTGTTATGTGCTCATACCAAATACCGTGCCGTTTTTTGAATCTTAATCTTTACAGTGTCAATGTAGGTTCCATACTCTACGATCAAATTTCTGTCATATTTGACCAGCACGTCCCTTACGGTGGCAAGCCCTTTAAATTCATTAAAGAAACCTAATTCGACTCTATTTGTTTTGCGTGTATCACATCTAGCAAACATTATCATCAAGGTCATCCACTTCATTGCAGTGCCTGCACATTTCTGAATCTATGCGTTTTACTTTAAACAGTCTCACGTTCTTGTAACCTTTGTTCACCAGGATTCCATTAATAGATTTGATTGTTGGGCTGTTAATCGCCAGTGTGTGGAACCATGGTTTGTCGCCTCTCAAGTGGTGGCTCTTTTCCAGACACATTCTATGGGCTCTATTCCTTTGTCTAGGCAACGATTCCTTGAGTCACGTTTAATGCTTGAAACGATAATATCCATTATGTCATGCTCCAATTAGGTGTGTTCCATAAAGGCCTCTCTTAGCTCCTTCTTTAGCATCAACATCTGCAGCCGCCTCTATCTCTTCATGCCCGGGGATCTATAGAAAGTTGAACTTGACATTTGGTTTGGTGTTAATGATCGATTACTCTTTAACGATTTTTGTTATTTTCAATGTTCAGCAGTGGTCGACGTTACAGCAGGATCCTTCATGGCTGCTAAATAGCGTGCAATTAAATATAGAGTGCAGAAATGTGTTTGTCGAGACTAACATCGGAGGTCTCGTTATTTGTGAGGTTGATATAGGCAACATTCTTTGCTCCGTCGGTAACAAAGATGAGCTGAGACATACTCCTTGATTGCTCCATTCCATGCATTCATCTGTTAGAATTTGTCGTTTAGTCCAGTACCTCTGAGATTGTTGTGTGTGTTGCAAATCGGATTTCCAACCTCTAGAAATACCTTGAAGTTGGTCGGTCTAGTAACCGCGACCGTGGGAATAACTCCGTCAAAGGAGGCCATGAATTTTTGGTATGCGTGGATAAAGCTAAGGCTATATTCTTTCAGTCCACCAACTTAGTGTCTGGGAAATTGTTTTGCTTAGCTTTCTTGCTGTGATCAATTCGGCTATATACTTAGTCATGAGTTCTTCAACAATTTCGAATGCCTGAATATTGGTGGAGCTACGTTGGAGTCCAAGGCAGAGCTTTAATACTTTTGTTTTGACGGCATCGATTATGTCGTAAAAATAGTTTGAGAATTTGCAAAAGTAGCAATTCCATATTCAAGTTTCGGTCTAATTAAAACCTTATATGGATCTAAGGCGATGATTGGTTTGAAATTCTGCATGCATGCGGATCAGATTTTGTTCGTTCTGTTTGGCAATAATTTCGTCATTCCATTCTTTACAGGATCATGTCTCTAATTATTTTCCTTCCTAAGAAAAAAATGCCGTTTTGCCGTGCAATCTGGCTTCCATTCATGCTAAGAAAACGTTGAGGGTGTTTGTGTCTGTAAAAGATTATCGCGTATGCTTTGGCAGAGCTTACTTTCAAACCCAGTAAATCACAAGCTCTGCTGAAGTCATTTAACTTTGCTTTGTAAGGCATCCACGGTGTCCAGGAGCTTCTTTCCTTCTGAAATCGGGAGGAAATCGTCGGCATTTACGCTAAACAGGAGAGGGCTTAAAACGTCTCCCTGTGGTAGGCCGTTATTTACAGTGACCCTTTGATTATTTAACAACAGGGTTCTCCGACTAAAAAGTTCGATGGTCCAGTTGATATATAGAATGCTTATGCCGACATTGACTAGAGTTTGCTTACGCAGGTTTAGATCCACGTGTTCGTTTGCATTGGTAATGTCAAAAATGACAGCCATTTTAATTAGAACCCTGGTCTTGTTCTAGTTTGAGCATCAGTGTATTACGACAGGCTGAAGTCGACTTGTTTTTCCTATATACATGTTGTTTTCCTCCATAGAAGGGTCGAGTTTAATTTTGAACAGTTTATTTATCATTTTAATTGGCAGACTGGTTAACGAGATCGTCCTGTAGCTACTGAGATGTGTTTGATTCTTGTTGGGTTATAATATTGATTCTTATTGTCCTGCATGCATCTTAACACCGGCTTTATTACAAGCCCAAGGAGGCATTGTAGGCGATTTGAAGCAAGAATTTTTATTACGAGGTGTGACAATTATGTTATGTAATGCGACTGATGCCATGAAAACCGAATATTTAAAAATTATTCTACAATTTTGCCATCCCCTTCAAAGTAGTCCCCTTGGGCAGCTATACAACAATTCCAACGTGTTTTCTATGCTTCGTAACATTTCTGGAACGCTTCAACTGGGATGTCCGCGACTATTCTCGTCACGGCCGCCTGGATGTCCGTAATCGACTCAAAATTGGTTCCTTTGATTCCGATTTTGTTCTAGGGAACAAAAAAAAGTCACAGGGTGACATATCGGGCGAATAAGGCGGCTGTTGCAACACGGCGATCCCCTTAGAGGCCAAATACTGGGACACGCTGAGGGCTCCTCAGAAAGGTTCCTTGGAACCATCTTCGCGCACAACTTTTTCATCCCAAAATTGTCTATAAATTTGTAATTCAACTGTCCACTGAAATCACTTCACAATCAACGAAAATCACTTTACTATTACCCGATCAATTCTCACTCCACACTTTCGCATTGTTTTATCATCGCGGTTCTAATGAATGATCCCCCCATTCATTCAGCTCGCCTTTATGTAGGGTCTCTAGCCATTAACTACTCATTTCTCGCACATTGGCGAATGTTCTGCCGAGAGGTACCTAGTATGTTCGAGCAGGTTAATGAATGGAGTGACGTTACTTTCAGATGTTGATCATGCTTGGTGGGTTCTCGTGGTTTCGAGTAAATTCATTTTGTTGATGTTCTTAATGGTTGTGAAAACAATTGCAACAGTAGCTCGCAGAATTATTCGTGCATGTAACAATATCAATGGAGAGGAGAAAGATGCCGGGGAGGGGGGAAGTGAATTTCAAGGTCGCAGGTTTACCACAGGCGCGGAAATAAAATCAGTCTCATTACTTAATTGTCACACCCTAGCGCGGCTGTCAAGTTTCTACTTTTATGACTGGCAATGTCATGCGGGGTATTGGTGTTACAGGAATTTCTGCAGCCGCAATCGGCTTGAGTCTAAAGCCATCCCATGCGTCCCCAAACTATACAAAGCATTCACTGAGGCGGACTTTGCTTGCTATCGGGTGTACCTAAAACTTGCGTATTTTCACACCAAAAATTAATTTTTATAAAAAAAATGAGAGTTGATCCGTTAACGTACGAACTCGATAGAATCACATTGTTAACTCCGCTACTGGTACACACAATCATACCGAAGGCTTCGGTTAGTAATTATATTATGGCAAATATCCAAGCGACAATGATTTTTCCAATAATAACATTCATTTGACAATTTGATCGGAACCTTCTGAACATCACACTCGTTTCGCACAGTAAAATTGATAGATAGTTCCTTCGAGTTTCATGGAACCGGCACTAGATTTATACTTGTGGTAGCCATTGATGAGGAGATTGCATTCCAAGATTATAGTGGTTGAAAATGCTTCCATTCATGTTTTTTTTAAATTCTTTTCAATGCAACGAAAAGAAAAGAACATCTTGTGGCACTCTTAATTTGATGGTCCATTAGATGCTTTTTACATATTTCACATTTAAACAGGATTCAAGAGTAATAAAAAAGAGTCCTTGAAATTTCTTGAAATGATTTATCACATTCCTCTCTACTATTTGCAACAGTTAGATTAAAATATATTTGCTCATTCAACATCAAGTTACTGAAATTCTAGTTTGAATTGAAATGTTTTTTTTGTGGCTTCTATACATAAGTATTATGTTGACTATAGCAAATCCCACAATCGTCATATCGATATATATTAGAATTCAAGTGGAATGAATGATGTTCCTTCCAATTTCACTCAGAGGAATATGTCTTTCCACACTTATCGCATGAATATGACCCTGGATTTAAACGTATTAATACATCTTCCCTGCATAGGTGTGGAGCAAAGACATATAAATAAATGGACGTGCAACGAGAATCTGTGTACTCATCCATGTGAGAAGCAAATTTAACACATAAATAAGTTATAAATAACACGCTCTCGAAACTATATGATTCCCTCTGCTTCTCCTTCCCCTTTGTAACCAGACAGGTTTTTCTTTCCTCTCTTCAGAAGAGTCACTTCACCCGCGCGCACAAACAAAACTTCGTTTCACGTGCACACGATCGCGCCTTCGTTATCGTTCGTAGAACAGTTTGAGTACAATACAACAAACGTTCTCTCACAGAAAACTCAAATGTCAAAGCTCATGAAATTCGTAGAGGCGAGAAAACTCATATGACAAAGCCGATGGAAAATTCGTGAGTTTTTGATAAAAACAGAAAACTAAACTGCCGATTTCGTACACGCGATCTTCAAAATTAAAAACTTTATAAACGGGAACGTGTTTCAAAGTGAATTAAGTGCAAAAACAAAAACATATCAGTTCAAACCTCAACTACACACAATTTTAGCGAAGGTTTCTAATTGCTTCGGCTCTCGCGACCGGTTTCGGATCCAGTACTCTCTATATCTACGGTGTGGAGTCTTGAATACTTTCCCGCATTCCTCACACTTATAGATGGTTGGGTTTAAATGCAAATTTTTATGTATTTTTAAAGCAGATAGCCCAGTGAAAACCCTGTTCCACGTGTACCGATCGGGATCTTGATGCAACGCTTGATGGTTTCTAAAATATTTTAAATTATTAAAATCTTTCCTGCAAAGTAAGCATTTGTACAATTTGGATTTATTTTGCGACAGGTTTTGTTCGCCAGAGTCATTTGTTAATGAATTGCGGTATCGATGATTTTTACCAACTTCGAGCTTTAATCCTACTCTTTTGTAGCCATCCGAGCTTTCTGACTTGGAATATAGATTTCTACAATCTCCACAAAATAATTCTTGTAAATTTTGACTTTGAATGGAACTTGTCAGGGCAACCACACGATTAAATGACTTTCCGCACTGCTGGCATGAATATTGTTCTTTATATGCTTCAGCTGTTTGTTGCACTCGATGGATTGCTTCTCATTTTTCTTTAAAAATAAACTATCGATTAGAATGATTATAGATTGCTTAGAAAATATAGCAAAACTCCTGTATAATTTCGTTGTTACAAGTCTCCCATAATTTCTGCTCTATTTTTATTGCCCTTTTCGTGAAGGTCCCTCGAGCAGTTTGCCTATAAGGACTGCTCGATTACTACAACACCTATCTATAAATCAGGCGATATGGTTCCATAACCGACACTTCTAATTTTGCGTCGCTACTAGATTTGTATTGATTTCATCAACACTAATGAGATAGATTTGGCTGCTCAATGCGTCGACATGATACATTTGACCACCTTAGTGATGCGAAGCAGAATAATCGAATGGGGCTAATTTCGATGCCGAATGGGCAATTGGTGGATTGTTATTTTTTGATAAAGCCATTTGCGAGGCACTACAGTCGGTGACAATTTTAAATGGGATGCCTTTAAGCAACGTTCCGTTTTTCAAGTTGATAATAGAAGTTATAATTCAACGTGATTTTATTCAATATACGATAATTAACACACACGGTTCACAATTTTTACGACTCACCACAGCAATTGGTGCCGCATATTCTCCGTGGCTTGGCTCTTGCAAAGCAACATGGTTTATGGGACAAAGTACTTTCTCATTACATACATGGTTATTGATTAATTTCGGGTCGAATAAATTTACTATAACTCCCACATCGAAGCATACATAAAAATCTGGGTATCACCGGATGGCAACACACAAAATCAGATCAACCATGTTCTGATTCCATAAAGATAGGCCTCGAGCATCACTGACGTCCGCACATATAGAGGACAGGTGGATTTGATCATTACCTGATCAAATCCACCTGTCGATGTTCTCTACAGAAATTCGACACCGACAGGCTCCAACCGGCATCTGTGGCGAAAAATTTCACGGTGACATTCGACCACCAGCTGACTCCCATCCTAGCAGATATATCACTGAAAACAAGTACGAGTTGTGGGTGAAAGTGAAAGCGGCAATTAAAACCGCGGCAGAACAGGCGATCAAACATGAAGTCCGGCGCCGACGCCTCTTGATGAATGCAGTTGGGTCAGTGCTGCTGTATGGAGCAGAAATTTGGGGCGACCCTCTCAGTAAAGAAGTGTACCAAAGATGAACTACTTTTGTCCTCCGAAGCAAATACTACTGATCTTCAGTAGAATCAGAAGATTGCCGCTTCCTCCGCGGAGACTTGGCTCCCTAGGTAAGACATACGAGTATAATTGTATGTAATCAAACACGTAGCCAATAGTACCGTTTCGGGCTGCTTTCAAAATGTAAAGGGTCTCTTCTTTAATTAAAACGAGTGCTTGGCGTCGGTCATCCCATACTTCGCTAACCATGGCCACCCTTCATTCACTTACTATAAGACAATAGTTGCTAGGATAATGAACTTCAGATCTTTTTCAGGTGTTGAAAGTTCATCTGGGATCCAGGCTTTAGGTATACTTAGAAGATCGAGGCAGCCATCTAGCTAAGAGGTCGTGCCAGCACTACTTTCGTCCTCCAAAGCAAATACTACTTAACAGTCTTCAAAAGAATCAGGAGATTGCTTTTCTACAGCTGCTTCTTTCGCGGAGACTTCGCTAGAAGCCGGATTCTCGGCTGCCGTGATCCGGAGGTCACCCGGGTAGACATTTAATCGAATGTTATCAAACCCGTAGCCAATGGTGTAGTTTCAAACTTTCAAAATGGGATCTTCTTTAATTAAGATGAGCACTTAGCGTCGGTTACCCGATACCTCTCTAAGCATGACTACCCTCCATTCACTTACTTCAAGACAATAGTTGCTAGGACTAATTAACTTCAGATATTTTTAGGCGTTGAAGGTGCATCTGGGATCTAGGCTTTAGACATCGGATTGCCTAGTATTTCGTGCTTTTGCATGACCTATAGTTTAGCCCCTGACCATACTTCACCCAGTTTAGATACTCTAGCTTGTATAGATCCGCAGAGCGTTGATCCTGACGAGCTATCAGCTTAACTCGGTGCTGGTGTCAACCGGCATCAATGCACCTTGCAAAAGATCGAAGCCAGCCAGAAGTGCTCTCTGCACCAACTTCTAGTTTTTCCGGGAGATTATGCCATCGATTTTGCTTTTGTCCACGACAGCTCTTACCAGACACTCTTTGACGATTTCATTGAACGGCCGAGTCAATCCGGAGGCAATATTATGTTTTTTCGGCTCCACTTCTCGCGGATCTCTGAACAGAGTTACAGGCAAGGTACCAGTAGACTGTAGAGCTGAATTTCTAGCCACTTCTCCGGTTAACAAGTGGAGCCGTCTTTACATCCACTTCTGCTCAATTACTAGCACCTTGGTCCCTCAAATTTCTCGTTCTATCTCCACTCCAATGGTTGTTCCATAATCCAGAGAGTCTTGTAAACATCTAACTTTCTTAAGCCTAGTACTTTCTTGATGACTTCTAAATTTTCGCAGTTAACCTTATGTCCTTTGCAAATGTGTCGAGCAACCGATGACCGAGCGCCTATAGTATACTCCTTGCAATCGTTGACTTCACGTCTCTGATATGTTCCATGAAACGGACTTTCACACTGCGTTTCGTCTGACCAATATACACTTTCTCGCACCGTTGACAGTTGACTTTGTAGGCTCCACGCTTTCCTTGCTTGTTTTTTTTTATCCTTGTATTGTGTGACCACGTTTTTCAGCTTGAACTGTCAAATCCTTGTTACCACTTCGATTCCATTCCTGCCATCATTTTCAGTAAAGGTTCACTCACCTCCGATTAGGTAATGTCTGCTCTCAGATCCGGTGCTTTCTTATGACTGCTTAAAGATGTTAATTTTTTACATTCTGCACCGTTTCTGAGTGAAGTATTCACGGAATGGGTGAAGTATTTATAGAATTACTGATGAAGGATGGATGCCTCGTATATGGCAACGATATATGGATGATGTATTCGTCGTTATTAAATGAGGTGAAGCTGAAAATCTCCTAAAGAAGCTAAACTCTCTACATAAAAACATTCAGTTTACAATGGAGGAATAAAGCGAGACACTTCACGAGAAAATCAGTCACCGTCAAGTATGATATATTCAAAAAAAGCACAAGCACACAACGAACCATTCCAGCTACGTCAAACCACAGCTTCTCGCAGAAATGGCATTCAATCATCAGTCCATTGCGTAGATCATAAGGGCTTTTTCTGACCATTGAAAATGAAAGGCAAGAGAATATTTTCGTTAGGATCATTCATCATGTACATAATTTTATTTCATGGTGCCTCGACTGCTTTATATGCGTCGCTATTTACATATATTTTTGTTGTTGTTTTAGTTTTTCTGCACATTTCAAACACGATCATAATTTCCTTTTATACATTTAATGCATATTTTTGCCATAATTAAGTGTGCGGCCCATAATGTACATTTTCACTACAAGTCACAGAATATGATTTGTTTTATTACTTTTGCTTTACTTTTAATATGATTTAGAAAATTGCTTAACAACTTTTATTCGTGAAACACCTCTATGACAATTTTCTCGAAACTTTCTTCCTGCGCTCTCGCACGTATCGCTTTCATGCACTAAGTATCAAAACATGCACATTTACCATCTGCTTATATAGCAAATCTAATATGACTCGAATCGGCCAGCCTATTCTAGTATCGTTTCGATCAAATATGATTCATCAGTGTTTGATGTCAAGATTAGCACGAGACGTTTCTTAATGATTGTAAGTTGTGATGATTTTCTTTGGGCGATATAATCGTTTTGACATATCACCAGGTGTTTGTTGTGTTTTGAATGATGTAAATATTTTGATTTAATGTAAGCTGTTTGTTGTCATTGTGTTGGATGATTTAATTCACTATAACTTGCTCGTTTATTTAGCCATGTAACAATATATTACCTCATTACAATATAAACATACGTATCAGTTGATGTTTAAGTCTTCTATCCTTCATCCTGATTTTTAAAATTGCACTAATTTACTAGCATGTTGGTATGCAGGAGCGGTTATGATAGTGTATCTGAACCTAATTTCTTTCGTTGTTTTTTTCGTTTCTAATGAAAAATCATATAACCCGACTAACATTAAGAGTCCAAAACATTTTTCTGTTCATTTCTATTGGTGTATGAAACAAAAACCATCTGGTTTTTTTCCCTACATCAATTGTAGATCACTTACTGATATTCGAAAACAATCATTTAATTTCAGGAATCACACCTCCTGTCCGAAATAAACTCTACACCCCATCAGCCGACGGTTGTGGATCACTCGGTCTGAAAATCAACACCGACTATCTACCTTCAGCTGCTATGGAAACATGCTGCAATAATCATGATATATGCTACGATACATGTAATTCGGATAAAGAATTATGTGATTTAGATTTCAAACGATGCTTGTATAAAATTTGTGATAGCTATGAGAAGTCAGTAGTGGGTGATATTGTTGTGAAAGGATGTAAAGGAGCAGCTAAAATGCTTTTTACTGGAACATTGACGCTTGGTTGTAAATCGTATTTGGACTCACAAAAGCGAGCCTGCTACTGTCCACCAACGAGTAGTGAAAAACAGGACCAATCGTCGCGTGGAAAGAAAAATAATAATTATAAATATCAAAAAGAAAATAAAAAACCACCAAAGTATGGTTGGAAAGATCCAAATGATATGTAGGAATTGTTTGTATGTGGACTAGTGCTATATATAATTAGTGTTGTATATAATTAGCTAGGAAGAGTGATATCCAATGGAAAAGATATTTATTGTAATTTTTCGGTTTTTTTTTTGTGTTATGCGTTGTGCTCAAAATGACAATACTTATTAAATATACTTTTTTGACTGTTAGTCAATATTCGAATATATATTTTTTTAAGCCTCCAATTTTTTTATTGGTGGCAAGCAAAAAGTATTTTTTAGTTAAATGAAATTTCTATTTAGTTGCCAAACATCAAAGTTGCCTCCTTAAGCTGTTTAATTTCTAAGGTTTACCCATGACAAGGATTGCTTTGATTTTTTCACTTCACAAATTTGAAATTTCTTTGTGATTATACTTTTAGGGCGCCAATCTCAATAACAACTGCCGGCTTTGATCGTTTACCGTGACCACAGTTGTTTATCTGATCACCAAATTATTGGTATAAAATCAACATCCTCGCAGTGCAAGAAGGCAGATGGCGCAGCGCGGTGAGGTGACATTGGATATGCGAACGATCACCATGTTTAAAAGTGGAAAATCGCAAAGATGCCGTGAGTTCGGAATGGTTTTGGTTGTTGGCAGCACATTTAAATAAATCATCGACTTCGAGGCCGCTAAAGAGGATCTGTGCGATTCGTATCATTACCAAATTCTTTTATGTCTGGCTGGTCAACTGTTACGTGCCCACAGAAGAGAAGTAAGGAGACAAAGAAGAATTTCACAGCACCCTGGAACGCACTGTCAACGCATTGCCGTCAAACGACATTAAAATTGCTCCGAGCGACATCAACGCAAAAATTGGCCAAGAAACAGCACACAATGACACAAACGAAGGGCACATCCTTCGAGCAGGGACCAGTGACAACAGACAATGCCTGATCATCTTCGCTACTAGCAGAGGCTTCATAGTAAGCTCCACACACTCCCCGCGCCGGGACATCCAAAAGAGACAATGGGCATCCGCAGAAGGTCGCACATTTAACCAGATCGCCCATGTTCTCATACAAAAACGAGCCGCCACCAGCATTCACGAACGCGCTCGTTTTGCGTCGCTGTTTGCGATTCAGACCACTACCTTATAAAGGTCAAACTCCGACGCCATATCTCGAAGAGCTGTCAACAAGGCTACCTCAAGGCATCAGATACACAAGCTAAATGATACCTCAGTAACGCCCACATACATGTCAGCGCTGGAAAATCGCATCAACATGTCCCCACAGGCGGAAGAAAGTAGTGATGACATCAAAACTATGTGAAGACTGTAAGATATGTGGTAACTGAAGCGGGGGAAGAAGTCTTCGGGCATCGACCAAAGAAAAGTAGGACTGAATCGGTTGAAAAAACGAACCAGGAGCACAAAGAATACATCCAGCAACCAAGACGGGCCCAAGAAGAGCAATAAAACACCGTCGGCCGACAAATCAAAAAAACGTACAGAAGATAGAAAAGACTGACCATCAACACCAAGATCTAACAGATAAACGAAATAATTGCCCTACATGAAGTCCGATTTTCGTATACCTCCATTAAACAACCAATAGATGGCTTCAGTCTACAAACAAGTCTGCAAAAGAGCACAAGGATCAATCATAGGTAACCCGCTCAAAATCAGAAGCAGAGGGCTGCAATATTTCCAGAGCGCCCCCAACGAAGCTGTAAACAGTCCAGAAGCAGAACAATAGATCCCAGTCTCATCACTAACCAAAGATGAAGTCCACATAACGGTACGTCACCTCAGAAAAAAAGGCTCCCGGAATTGATAGAATACTGCTTCAGAGGGGAGATTCCCGTCGAAGTGACCTCTGTCGACTAATATGCAGAATATGGGCAGAGGACCAGTCAGTAGAAGACTGGCGAAGAAGAATAATATGTCCTGCATAACAACAGCGGGATAAGTTAAGGTGTGAAAATTACAGAGGAGTCGCTTTACTGTGTACGTCATATAAAGTGCTCTTCAAAATAATAGAAAGAAAATTAAAGCCGTATTGTAGGAGAGTATCAGGGAGGCTTTCAAAGTAGATGGGCTAAAATAGACCAAATACTCTCGTTTAAGTAGGGGCTCGAAAAGTACTAGGAATATAACATCGACGTGAAGCAACTCTTGGCACACCAAACAACGGTAGGACAGTGTCGACAAAAATACGCTGCACAAAACAATGCTTGACTTTGGCGTCCCAACAAAGCTAGTCCGCAATGTCGAACTCACGATGCTAAACAAGAGTCCCAAGTCAAGGTAAACAGCACACTAACGGACATCTTCAAAATGGAATCAGGCTTAAAACAAGGGTATGGGCTTGCCCCACTGCTCTTTAATATTGCTCAGGAACACGTCATCAGAAATAACACAGCTGAGACTTCTGGTACACTAATGTTCAAGTCCCAACAATTGGTAGGATACGCTGACGAAGCATTTTTCAGTCTAAAATCTTAAACAAACCGAATTGGCCTATGAGTTAACGAAACGAAAACTAAATTCATGACTCAAACGAGGAAACTTGACCGTAGCCAACCCGAATAGAAGGGGCGTCGAAAATGACGAGATTGGACTCCGAATAAACGCCTTCTTGGGCGATACACTTAGTAAAGCGATTTTTCTGCGTTACGATGCCCTTTCTATAGTACGAAACGTCCAAACCTTCGAAATACGCCTCGGTATTTGCAATGATTTACTCATTCAATCCGAATCTCATTTCGCCTTGAGGTTTGGGAACAGTTATGAGTCGCTGGGAGCCAAGCCTGGAGAATACGGTGGGTGAGCAATCGGTAATCGGTCCAATTTGGCTATCGTTTTCAAGCACATGTGTGATGGTGCGTTATCTTGATGATACAGGACTATTTTCTCCCCTGTATGGTGCCGATTTTCTTTAATTTGTCCTTCAGTTTGTTCAAATACGCTGTATAAATATCTTTTGTGACTGTTTTTCCCTTCTGCAGGTAATCGATGAATGAGCTTCACCCCGAAAAACGGACGCCATCGCCTTCCCGGCCGAGCATCGGACTTCTGGTTGCTTTGGTCGGCTTTCGTGGCTCTTCAGCTACTCTATAGAGTGCCCATTGGACTCAGGTATATGGTGGTGGACCCGCGTTGGATTCATTGTTACAAAACGTCGAAAATCAAATCGCTGCTGATTTTGGTCAACGGCTATATAGTGAAGTGTGCGAGCATATTCGACTAAGACTGTATCATTGTGTAGGGTACGAACGTGTTTGATCTAGACTATAGTAAAGAATTGTCTCGTTCAGTCGGTTGAGTAGTGAGTGCCGGGCCACGTGTGTTTTGGCTATGTCTATGTGAATTGCATATCATTATTGCCCATTGGACTCAGGTATATTTTGGTGGACCACGTTTGATTCATTGTTACAAAACGTTGAAAATCAAATCGCTGCTGAATCCGGTCAACGGCTATATAGTGAAGTGTGCGAGCATATTCGACTAAGACTGTATCATTGTGTAGAGTACGAACGTGTTTGATCTAGACTATAGTAAAGAATTGTCTCGTTCAGTCGGTTGAGTAGTGAGTGCCGGGCCACGTGTGTTTTGGCTATGTCTATGTGAATTGCATATCATTATTGCCCATTGGACTCAGGTATATTTTGGTGGACCACGTTTGATTCATTGTTACAAAACGTTGAAAATCAAATCGCTGCTGAATCCGGTCAACGGCTATATAGTGAAGTGTGCGAGCATATTCGACTAAGACTGTATCATTGTGTAGAGTACGAACGTGTTTGATCTAGACTATAGTAAAGAATTGTCTCGTTCAGTCGGTTGAGTAGTGAGTGCCGAGCCACGTGTGTTTTGGCCATGTCTATGTGAATTGCATATCATTATTGCCACAACAAAGAGTCTTATGTGTAGCTTTATTCGCACCCTTGTCACAACAAGTTGACGAGGATGAAAAAAAACTGCAAAACATTGTGAAAAGTGAATGACATTAACTAGTCGCCACCACGCCCAGCTCGTAAGTTCCGCCACGGTTCCAAATCGCATCTGTTCCAGTAGCCGCTCAAAAGTTACTTTCTGCTCTAATTTTCCTGTTTTTGCCAACTAAACGCTGTTGGGCGTTTTCACATTAGTTCTGAGATAATTTACGAATTTTAGGCCTATTAAGAATCAGCAAGCAATCGAAAATCGGAGACAATGAGTTCTTATCAGCTTTGACACCTACTCTTAGAATTCGGCAAATCGCACCAGCAACACAATTGACACGTTTCAAAGCTATGACGCCAAAAATGAAAAGATTTTGTCGTAAATGGAGCGTTTTGACAACTATCGTGATCTTAAAAACGTTAGTGATAATAAAAAAAAGGCTCAACTGTTACATCCATCGATTGGGAAGGATCACTATAATAATCTAGCTGTATTTCTAGGACCAGATAATCCTATAAAGGAAATTGAATTCAAAACCTTGGAGGATAATTTAGAAAAAATGTTGGCTCCATCAGTCTCAACCGTCATTTCTCAGCACTACTTTCTCAGCAGCCACATCAGTCAATGTCGGATTTCGTCGCATCTCTGAAAAACAAGGTGAAAGACTGATTTCTCATCTATCTGTCTCAATGCCACCTGTGAAAAGAAGTTCTCCATAGCTGATATATTCCTTCGTGCTCAGTTCATCACAAGACACAAGTCACAAACCTCAAGGATTTCGACGGATTTCTAACGAAAGTTACAGTACTGGAGGCATCTCGGTTCGAGTCAAGTCAACTGAGTAGGCCACTAGAGAAGCCGCTGAATCAAGTTGTAGATGCAAACAGAGCCGATCGTCGTCAAGAAAAAAATCGTCGTAGCCGCCAGCGCTCCAAGTCTCAGGAGAATCGTCATCAGTCCAGCTCATATCCGCGTTATCGTTCTCAGTACCGCAGTTCTAGAAGCCGTATGGATCATCAGTCGTTAGGTCTCGATAGTCCTTGTCTCAACTGTGGGCGCGCAAACCATAAATCACGTGACTGCAGAACAGATTGAATATCCATTAAGTGAACCTCTTGTGGCAAAATCGGTCATGTCACCAAAGTCTGCATCACCACCCGGCTCCGAAAATCGAAGACCAACACGCTGTCAACTCATCATCTTCAAGAAGAAGAAGAAGATCGTCACCTCAACAGAGCGAGTATGGTATCGTTCGCATTGAAAATATCGAGGATTTGTACGAGGTTGAACTAGACACTAATAAATACATTATTGAGTTCACACTCAACAGCAAGCCGCAAGCATTTGAAGTAGACTCAGGTGCTCTCGAAACTACTTTCAACAAATTGGGACTCAACGTACCGCTGCAACCGACTTCAGCATCCTTCCGCTCTTACTCAAATCACGTCATCAAGCCTAAAGCTATCATCGTCTCAGCCTCCTACAAAGTAAATCCAATGGAGGTCAATCTATTCATAGAGCCAGCAGGGTATGACGCTTTGCTCGTACGCATGTAGCCTCGTAAGCTCGGAATAAGCCTCAACGAGATAGATAGCCACAAAAACTCAGCTCTCCGTCCACTTGGAGACATCTTCAAGAAATACCAATTCATTTTCGAAGAAGCATTGGGTGTGTTCCGAACGTAGAAGTTAAGTTTCAATTTAGAGGAGGCGATTTCATCCATGAACGCGATGTTACCTTTGCATTGCAAGAGCGAGTCGAGAGATAATACTGTGCGTGAATTACAAGTGTGGGGAAGCCCCAGACTCATTGGTTCAAATCACCCCATCCGCAGAATAGATGAGGTTCTGCATAGTCTCAGAGGTTTCAAGTACTTTTTTAAATTGGACTTGCCTAAGGCATATTTACATTTATATGTCCATGAAAAAGGTAGCATGATTCAAACGATTTCAACGCATAAGGGTACGTTCCAAATATATCTTCTCATCTTCGGTATTTAAACTGCTCCAGCGGAATTCAACTGGGTTCTGGGTCAATAGCTGAACGGCCTTTCAAAGGTCGAGGCATACTTTGATGACATCATCTGTCATGGCTCAGATCTCGAAGAGTGCATCAGAAATCTTGGTATAAACCTGGAACACCTAAAAAAAATGATCTCCACCTCAATCGTGCTAATTGCTCATTCTAGAAGGAAAGTATAAACTATCTCGGACATGTACTGTCACAAAATTAGATCCAGGAGCTAAGGTTGAAGCAGTTTCTCGGATGCCGCGACCAAAGAACGTGGATGAATTGAGGAGATTCCTTGCCCTAGTCACATATTATGCCAAATTCATTCCAGACTTCTCTCCAAAGACCTACCCACTATTCCGCTTTCTCAGAAACGGATGAATATTGCTTTTGGTCTGCAGCTGCTGAAGCCTCCTTTCTGAATCTAAAGACAGAACTATGCTTAGACAGAGTGCTCATTCCGTTTGATCCTTCAAGACAAGTGATACTCGCAACTGATACCTCACCAACCGGAATAGTCGCAGTACTTAGCCACGAAATTGATGGTCATGAGCGTCGAATCGGATACGCCTCGCGAGCTCTGACGCAGGATGGGTCAAATTAGAGTCAGCTTGACAGAGAAGCTCTGGCTATTTATTTATTTATTTTTTTCGTTCTCATCACAGACAATGAGGCACTTTCAAGGACATTTCATCCAGACCGTGCACTACTGCAGATTACCTCTTTACGTTTGCTGAGGTATGCCTCTTTCCTTAGTGGACCCGACTCCAAAGTTCAATGCGAGAAGGGAAAAGAAAATGTAAATGTCGGCTGTCTGTTCCGTGCACCAGTCTCTACAGCTAGTGAGTCACCAGAGATTTTAATTGATTAAGAAGTCAATGCGCTGTATGCTGAAACACGGCTCCAGATCTCCCGTTTGTATATCACCGGGGAGACAGTCGCCGAGGAAGCTGCAAAAGACTCGAAGTTGTAAGCGTTACTACTCCAAATACCAATTTTGCAAGAGCTTGACACAATGCATATGGGAGTCACGAAGATGAAGTAACTCGCCAGGAGATACGTTTATCGGGAAGGCTTGGACAAGAACATAGAGCATTTTGTGAAGAGCTTTGAGCCCTGTGCCAAAGTTCGCCACAGTCGGCAGAAAGTGCCAATTCATCCCTGCGATTAGCCTTATGAAAATTTGGAGAGAATACACATAGACTATGCGGGCCCTTTAAATTTACATTTCATTTGAATGTGCATGGATGCAAAGTCGAAGTGGGCAGAGGCTCGCATAATTTGTGATGTTCCGTCTTCTGCTTCAACAATCTCTCTGCTTGGAGGTATCCTTTCAGTGTATGGTTACCCCTACGTGATGGTTTTGGACAACGCTATCATTTTCAAAGGTGATGAATTCCAGAGATATTGTAAAGAGCGTGGGGTATTTCAAAGCTTCAGCGCGCCGAATCATCCCGCCACGAACGGTCTCGCAGAACACAGCATCCAACCGATGCCGAGAAGGCTCAAGGCTGCTGCTAATGATCCCGCTTTCCTGTCCATCAAGCTACAGTACACAATGTTCCGCTATATAGCAACATCTTTAGCATCAGGTTCGCCTTCTTCGGAGCTGTACCCGAAGAGAATGATCCGCACTCGTCTTGACGCCCTGCTCCCCAACAGCAAAGCTCTTGCTCCAACAGCATCTACCACCTTGCGGGCTCGTATCCTCTAAATAGAAGAGAGAGCACAAGCAAACGTTCACTTGGGAAATCTAGAAATTTGGAAATTCGCTACCGTCAGGAGGAAACTTGGCCAGTAGCATTATATGGTCGAATTGGACACCGGCTCACTCTGAAACGTCACATTAATCAGTTGGTTCCCACCTTGGTTCTGAAGAAACAAGTCTCCTTCACTTCTTCAGTTTCGCAGCACAGAATGGGTGTGCGATCCTCATCAGAAACTAGAGGGGCGCCAACAGACTGCCAGTCACCATCAGCGCCAGTTTCGACACATAAAAGCCGTCCAGTACACGATTCGACACACGCATGTTCAGTCTAGTCTGCCTGCGACTCCATCAAGCAGATCTACCAGAAACTGACGGAAGCCTGCATATCTCAGGGACTAGGTCTTCAACATATGTCCAGTGCCTTAAAATAAGTGGGAAACTATAGCGACGCGTACGAGCATATTCGACCTAGACATATCAATGTATGGAGCATGAACGTGTTCGATCTAGATCTAGTGAAGGACTTCTCGTTTAGTCGGTTGAGTAGTGATAGCCGAGGCGCGTGTCTTTTGGCCATATCTATATGTAACTTACATATCATTATTGTCACAATAAAGAGTATTATGTGTAGCTTATATCAAATGTAGCATATTATTATGCCCCTTGTCATAACAGGTTCGCAAACGCGGCACCCATTACGTCGAAAGCATTTTCATCTTCAAAATAACGTGCATAATGTATTCCACTCATTCCTTTGCGATGCCCACTGCCTCAGCTAATTTGTGCAACTTCACTTTATAATCATTCAAATCGATTCGATGCATTTGTTTTACGACTCCCGCAATCGTAGCCTCTTTAGATAAATCTGTTGTCCTAAAATGAGTAGATGTGGATGAAAATTTTTCCATACATTACAATAATTGTGCAGAAGTATTTCGCATCAAAAATTAATGTTTGATCAAGATGCAATATTCCTGTTTTTTCCATTTTTTACGAAGGCAAAACTAGCACCACTCTAACGATTGTAGCTGGTAAATGAATGGGCAAAATGTCATGAAACATAAAATACACGAACTAGTGATCAATTAGCCTCTCGAAATGAGTCATGTTCAATTTCCAGTGTTGTCACATATTGCAAAATCCCAGAACTTATCAGCACATGTACTATTGCCCCGTACTTCTCATTTTCAGGTCCAGAGTTCCAAACAGGCAAAATAAGCTTCGTATCTACAAATCACTAACTAAACCTGTACTGTTATGTGGAAGAAAAACATGAACCCGGACGAGGGAATCCGAAAAGGCAGTGAACATATTTGAACGCAAAGTGCTTCGGAAAATTGATGGCCCAATGAAACAAGGAACAGAGTGGAGACATTACATCGATGAGTTGTATGAACTACTCGTATTTGATGAATCCCCTGTATCTGCTTGCGTAAAGTTACGCAAATTGGAATGGAAGGAAGAAAACCGGCTACCTAAAAAAACATCAAAGGCTGGAGCACATGGTAGAGAGAGACCGATGACTTTATGCGAAGACACGATAGAAGCTGCAGATTCTTGTCGGCAGTGATCAAATGGCGAAGGAGGTCACAGAACCGTGATGAAAGTAGGATATTCATTTTGGCGGCCAAGATCCGGCTTGAGGTATCAAGCTATAGATTGTAATGGAGTTATTGGTCTCATCTTATAGCTGATAATATCTGGATCCTACCAAATACCAATTTGTAAGCTACTGAATTTGAAGCTTGGAGCATACGAATACAAGATAGAGATCGACATCAAGCTTACTTCAGGTTTGTATGTAAGTAGACTACTCCAAATAGGCATCCACAACTCTGATAGTCGTAGCAAAAAAGAATGAGAAAATTTGCAATATAGAAACGACAAACCAACGCTCAACCCCAGGATGATTATTGACGAACATCCTATCCCAAAAGCTGAATACATTTTCAACCAGATGAAAGGAGCGAAGATATTCTGCCACCTAGACGTAACAGATATGTACTTTGATTTGCCTGCGGATGAAGCGTTCAGACACGCTTCAACACTCAATACCCAAACACATTGCCTTATCCGACCTACCCAAGCAGTATATGGCACAGCAAATACTTCCGCCATTTGGCAACGTCGCATGGAAGCTGCTTTTCAGGGCGTTGAATACGTTACCAATTTCTCCGACAACTTCCTCCTTAACGTGAACAATTTCGACCAAATGTTGATAACATTAGAGCAAACTCTTGGACAAGTGAGAAAAAATTGACTTAGTGACTGAGAACACTGTTGAGTCACTTTCTGTTTGTCTAACGTCTTGCAATAGTTTTGATTTCACAGAGTCTGAGGTTATCTTCATGCCTGAGCTTTCAATAGCAATTATCATTGGTTGATAGGATTCTGGTAGACCGGAGAGCAGCAGTGTACCCAGCCATTCGTCGTCTACTTGGAAACCAATGTTCCTGAGCTTGTGGGCAGTGCACATAATTTTGTTCACATATTCCTCTACGTTTTGACATGCAGTAAGCGAGGTATTACAGAGATCACGCAGCAGCCCAACACGGCGTGTCAGCCTAGAGTCATCGAATACTTTCGATAACTTGTTCCATACTTGCTGTGCAGGGCTAGCCTCTTGTATGTGCACATAATTTATTAGGTCAACCAGTAGAATTATCTTAGTTTTTGCCCTTGTATCTCATTTTATGTCCACTTCGACACCTGTGGCGGGTTCTATGCAGTCCCACAGCTGCTCATGCTGTAGATATGTTTTTACAGCAAATCGCCAGGTTGCATAATTATGTCGACCAGTTAACTTTTCAATTAATGCCAATTGATTATTTGCTACCATTTTTAAGAACTCTTAGTCCAGTTATCACGAGAAAACAGAGAAAACACTTTGCAATTGTTAAATTAGAAGTCACGTTTTTGGTTGTGTTCACTATTTTTAACTGTAATGTTAATTCCACTGAAAGTTTTTGCACTGATTCTATTTTGGGCTTTACTGGGCCCATAACCTGATGAAATAATTGAAAATATATTTCTACTTTGCAAGGAAAAGTCTTTTATTTCAGTATTAAGGCGCGATTAGCACTTACATGTCAAAGTCACAGAACGTAGAGAGTTGAAGTTGATAGGGAGCGGTCAAGCTCATAAAAAGTCAAGACAGAGTTTAATAAAGGCACGAAATTCGAATTATGATTTTAACACATAGTTTACACAGAATTATGACTTTAGAGCCGTTTACACTGAGGCAGTAAGACAACAGCTTAAATACTTAAAACCAAATCTAAAATCTTCTCCGATTTGTACACGCAATTGACTGCAATTTATATTATCCTTTAATCATTGATTGCAATTTCTCTCTCAGTTCTTCCATATCCTGCATATACTAGATTCTTAGCTCAGCTCCAAGTTCATTTATATCTTGCCAATGGCTTTTAGTTTTAATGATTGCATTAAATGGAACCTAGTAGAGAATCACTTTGCAAACGATCCTTTTCCTATTTCACATCCTCTACCTGCATTCGTACTACTTTTTTGAATCTCAGTACCTTCCTTGCATATCTTTCGTCAACATTCATGCACGTATCTGTGCCGAATCCAGATTGAGAAGTTTTTCCTCTGACGACATCAAGGATCGGAAGGATAAAATCAAGTACTTGTAGGACGAAACGGAAAGGATGAGAATGTGAGATTTATGTCTTCATAATTGTTCAAGACATAGCAGCACGTCGAAAGATAAAAGTGCCTCTACAGTCAAGTCATATGGAGAAAATTTACAACATTTAATTTAATTCGAAAGGATTCATTACATTTGTGTTGTGTCATTATAACAACCGAATGGGGAGTAATTGTACACAATTATTTAACATATACGAGTACGTTCGCATATACACATAGAAAAACATTGGGGAGTAGTACTTTCCAGTGGATCATTCTGAGGGGTGACGATGATCATTGAATGAATTTCATGATGGCACATATGTTATCCTTCCTAAACATGTCGCATATCATTCAGAACTCTAAAAGCATATAAAAGAGATTCCTTCTCGCCTATACAGACAGGATAGGCTGCTTGTACAGCATAATGTAATATAGTCAACAAATCCTTCCCTGGATCTCACAGATGGAAAATAAACGAGAGGAAAACAGATGAGATACCATGAAAAAGATATAGCATCACATTTGGCCTTATCATCCGTTTTCATCCTCATCTGAATCATCCCCTGAAGAACACACTTACACATATCCTTCAAACCATTTCATCTGGGTGATAATGAGTTGCTAAAGTTCTAGGTTCTAAGTTGAATGCATAAATTGAAAATAATTGTCCCATGTTTAAATTTAACGAAGAACAAGACATGCTGAATTGGTGAACTCTTTCCGCAGCTCATAGGTTAGTTATCTTCACATGTTTATGCACACATATGGTCGTAAAATGTTGATGAAAGGGTTTAATTTTGGAGAGATAGAGGAATGTATGTTTTAAGTTGCTTAAATGGTTGGTTAAATGTTTTGTGTTTTCATAAAATTAAAGGAATTTAAATTCAAGAGTGTAGTGAATTAAAGGGTTATAAAGCATGGACGAGAAAATAATGAGGGATGAAATGGAGAGCTGATATCTTTTTGGAAGGTTTTATTTCATCTCTTTTTACAGAGTTATAGGAAAATTGTGATAAAGATTCTTTTCTGAGCAGCTTTATTGTAGACCCATTTGACACATAAGTACTTACTGAGATGAGTTCAAAGCTGGAGAGTTTCACGATTATTTCCCGAATTATATACAGTTCTTTATAAGAATCATCCAAACTTAAAATTGAGCTACTTTACTTATCATGTTCATAGGTGGATGGAAATGTCCGTAAAGGACTGCAGCGGTGGCTTGCAGCCTCAGCGAGCGGGAAATTAGTGCTCAGCTGGAAATGGCCTTGTCTGGGGATGCGTTAGTACACTGGCAAGCAAGCTTTGTGGTGTCGTGGGGTGGGTTCTTTCCCTCAGCACAAGGGCCCACCACAAAAATATTTTTCGCATTCACGATTTCTTAGATAACCGGAGTCAAAATGTAATGATTTTCTACCTTCAACTCGAACGCGGAACCGACCTCTCATCGGTTCTAGACGTTAAGTCTGAGTAGTGCCAACGGATGGTACCAACAGGTCAACCAATCCGTGCACCGTAACCCATTCATGCGGTGACTGCTTGTCGGCCAGCTAGTTCGGAGAGGATTTCGGTCGCGGGTCTCCGAATGGATTACGCTCAATTACAATATTTCAGTCACCTGAACTTGCCCGTTTTCCAAACGCGTCAACAATTACTCATCCAGAACGAGAAACCTACATTACGTTAGTTCTGGATGCGATCTATCCACAGATCTCAAATCAAAAAAAAACGCTACAAAATCCCATAGGCGCGTTACCGATTCACCGACGCGGTACCGAAAAATATACTACTCGAACTTAAACCGAAGAAAACTACTCTAAGGAAATGGCGAAACAAGCAAAGGTACCGCGTACCGCGCGCGACGCGAAACCGACTTCAGCGGATTTGCAGAAACCCTACCCTCGCGACGGCATACTTACCCTACACTCTCTGTTCCCACTGAAAAAGAAAAGTCACTGAAAAGGAAAGTCGGGGGTGAACTTAGCAATTCATGTTATTTTTATTTAGTTCCAAAAAAAAAATGTATATAATTTTTCTATTATATTTTCTATTTTTATCTATCCTTATCCTGTAAGCTACTTTTCGTTCCAGCTTGCCGTTTACGCGTTCTCTTGACATTTGTTCAGGTTGTTAATTCTGTTGTGTTAATGTAATAATCGATACATAAACTAAAGTTAAATCTTTACATGCTTCTAAATCCTGCAATACATTTAAATTGATGTTATTAACTTAAGTCTGAAATTCTACCGTTTTGTTTGTTTTTATCTAGGGTAATTAAATTTAAGTTGCATATATTGTATCGTTATCCTTTATTTGATTCTTATTTACTTTTTTAAGACTTCAGACCGTAAACTGCCTGATAAATTTGAACACTGGATCTTTTGTTATAAAAATTTATACCAAATTTTTTTTTTTCTGAACAAATCTAAAAAAAAAATCCTAATCACAACATTTATTGCTATAAACGATACATTTCGTTTCTAATAATCTACGTTTTATAAAATTTTCGGCAAGACTGATTTTTGAATTTTTGTATAAATAGCCCCGATTAAAATTATCGAATCGAATTTGAATATTTCTATTTCAGAGCTTTATCCTTAACATATTATAAAGTCATGGCATGGTTATCATAAAAAGTCCATTTCTACTTCTATTCTTCTTGTATGGAATTTTTCTTTTCTATATTATTATCGGCGCTCGAAGTTAAATTATAATTTAACGACTAGATCCCAAAATAATACATAGGAAACCATAATTATGTACAAACTTAAGAATAACTGTATGTTTGTTGCAATAAAATTATTAAATAAGTGATTGTTTTCGTATTAAAAACATTTTGCATTTTAAATAAAATTCAATCTTTAAAAATAAAATACAATCAATGATGAGAAATACTAGGATCCGATGATTGTTGTGTAAGCTTAGCTTACACTTGATCTGATTTTTAAATGCGTTTTAAACTATTCTTATGAAAATATAAATATAGAGTTGTGATAATATTGTTAAAATCAGTAAACAACATCTACAATTGAAATTTATGAAAATACATAAATAAGAAAGTAAACTAATTAAGAATTGCTTAGATCATGCAATTTCACGCACAAAAATAATTATTTGACAATTACAAATGAAATCCAGTTCATGTGCCTTTTCTTCTGATCTAATGATAATGTTGATCTGATTCTGCTTAGATTTTTTTTGTTTTATATCTACATATTTAAGTTGCATAATTGATGACGGCTTGCTTATTCCTTTTTCAAGCGAACATACAGAAAAATGTTTATCGTCGGCTAGACTTCAAATTATTCAAAACAGAATTTTATCGAGTCAAAACATTTTTTCTCGTTACGTTCTATGCAAGGTAGTGCTTTTAAATTGTGAGGAATTCACTTTATTTCATCGGATTGGAAACTATTTTTGCCTTTTTAGTATCTTTTGATCGTTTTCATCGAAACGTGCTGGTCGGTTTCTTTGTATCCAGATTTCAAAAAGGAATTTTGGCTGTTAGAGATTACTTACGAGTACATAAATATTATTGTTTCGATGTACTCGTATTACTATTGTCTTTTCATAGAGACACTAAAAAGGACTTTTGAAATAGGTTTGCACTGGGGCATCCAAATTAAAATGCTAAATATGAGACTCGAAAGCGTTTAGAGCCTGGCAGCATTACAAATAAAAACATGCTTAAAATTTGTGCAATTGTATTCTTACAGGGAGACATGCCGTCCCGCAGAAAAGGAAGTTTGTTATACAAAACAATTCCAGGAGTTAAAATCAACTTTCAACTACCTCAGACGGGGAATCTCATAATTTTGATGGTCAGGCTTTGGCGTTGTATTTGAACCCAATTTTTATCGATAACTCTACCATTAACCAACATGGTGTCATGCTTGACCTTTCACTTTTCTAGATATTAAATGTAAAAAATTTATCCTCGCATACGAGATCGCAATCTAAAAAATCTATTCAGTTGCATTCTACTTGCTAATTACCGATTTTAATTCCACGTGCGCGACGTGATTGTGAGTCAATTCTAACTTTCTGTAATTTCAAGGTGAGTTGTTTTTTTACATACTTTGTGGAAGTCTTTAGCGGGAATCCTTACTTTTACTCCGTTAACAATAACATTCGCTATAATGTTGTCCAAGCTTGTATATTCGGACGTATTTTCGTGGGAACTGGAAGAAGGTGCGGGGTCGACGGCTTCGGCGGGACTGGTATTCTTCTCTTTGGTTATTTTAGCAGAAGTGTCCCCGGTATTTTCAGTATCGGCTGGTTTCGATTCAGTTCACACTGCCTTCCGCTCTTTCCTAATGTTTCTGCTCCGGTGAATGTCACTGCCTCACGAATAACGTTTTCCAAAAACTCTTTAAGCACACCACGCGTTTCTTCACAGATTACACAGGGAATACGTTTCACTCCACCACGTCGCGCCAAACGACGTATAGCTGGTTTTGTAATACCTTGGATATTATCACGAAGAACTTTACGATGACGTTTAGCGCCTCCATGTGGCCGTCAAAATTTCCGGTTGTCACCTCGGACAAAACATATGTGCGTGGAATGGCACTTCATATGGCGGAAATGTGCTTCTTCAGATGTCGCCAGTGGCATAGTTTTCTCGATGGCCACGGTGGAGGGGCATTTCCAGATGGCAGGTTACAAGGGTTCGGGATCGAAATCGCTTCGATTCCTGGGCGTAGGCGTCACATTACACATTCCCCCCCCAAAATCGAAGTAATTACGATCCCGTCTCCTTGGTAAAAGGTCTTGGTTAGGGCCGTGGCGGGTCGAAGGTCGGTTTCGAAGGATAGGCTACAACCATGTTCGTGAAGACTCGACAGTGACTATATAGTAGGGAGTCGGGTGTTATTCGGAGGTCTTCGTCTAAGCAGAGATTTGGGGTAAGCCAAGGTTTCTCGTGGGAATTAGTTGCACTTCATCGTCTAAGGTCTTTTGCGTGGTAAATTCCCAGGGTTTTACCAGTCATGTCCGCGATGAGGTATCGGGTGGGGCTTATGACTTGTATGACTCGACACTTCACGAATTTCTTGTCTAGTTTGGCATTGTAATGTCGGGTGGCATCACTCTGTCGGAAGTTTCGACGATATATTTCGTCGCCGGCCTTAAAGCCAGAAGGATGAGATCGCAAGTTGTACCGCTCCTCTCCCATCCGTCTACTTTCTTCAATCTTCTCCCGCAGTTGATCTCGCAGAAGTTGGAGCTTTTCGTGCGGTTCTAGAACCACGATTGGGTCCTCTAGCGATTTCAGTTGCCGCAATAGCCGGTAAGCGCTCCCATGACAGATCATGTACTGGCCGAACACTGCGAAATACGGCGAAATGCCGGTAGTGGCGTGGTACGACGAGCGCAGCGCACTAGTGATGGCGGACAATTTGCGATCCCAGTCCTTCTGATTCGGGTGGACATAGGCACGAATGGCCGCTATGAGCGTACGATTCAGTCGTTCGGATGCGTTGGCTTGTGGTGAATAGACGGCAGTTCGTTGGTGGATGATGCCGTATTTGGACATTAGGTCTCGGAACTTGCTGGAGGTGAACTGGACCCCATTGTCGGAGACAAGTTTCTCCGGAACTCCAAACATGTGAAAGACTCGGTTCTCCAAGAAGCTGATTATAGGTCCAGTGTGCATGTTACGTAGGGGTTCTATGATAGGGAATTTAGAGAGCTGGTCCAGGACCACGACAGCTCCCGTGTGACCAGAAGCAGATCGAGGGTAAGGACCGATAAGATCAATGTACAAGCGCTGGAACACGCGTTCGGGGACCTCAACCTTACCCATGGGTGGCCGAAGAATGGTGTTGGGCGCTTTAGTGCACTTGCATAGCTCACAAGAGGCTACGTACGCTTTTATCTGTTGTGCCATCTTAGGCCAAAAGAAACAGGTTTTCAACCGCCTAAGTGTACGACCGTATCCACCGTGCGCACTTGATGGGTGGTCATGAGCCCGTCTGATAAGATCAGTGGTTAATTCTTCGGGCACCCACAACTTCCACTGTTCTTCTTCTTGTATGGGGTCTCCGGATGCGTGTCCCATCCGTTTGTAAATAAATCCATCCGTCAACCGCAGTTCAGGAAGCTGGGACAGTTGATTCTGGATAGTGTGAATCAGTTGGGTGTAGCTGGCTGACTTGAAGGCAGGATGGTCCAAATCGATCAATTGGGGGCTGTCGTCCTCCTGGACCAACTCGGCTCCTTCAGGGGCGAACATTCTGGATAGGGTGTCGGGGACTACATGCTGGCTTCCTTTTCGGTGGCGAATTGTGAAGTCAAATGCCTGTAGTTTCAGTGCCCACCTGGCCAATCTGCCGTTGAGATCAGTCTGGCTCATTAGCCATTTCAGAGAAGCGTGATCCGTAACGATTTCAAATGTGTGTCCCTCCACATAGGCTCGGAAGCGTTTCACTGCCACCACCGCGGCTAGACATTCTTGCTCGGAGACCGTGTAATTTCGCTGGGCTGGGTTCAACTTGTGAGACATGAAGGCTATAGGTCTCTCCTCGCCGTCTTGTGCAACCTGGACTAAGACTGCTCCCACCCCATGTTGACTCGCGTCACAATGGATTGAGAACGGTTTGTCAAAGTCCGGGCTGTGCAGTACGGGGGCCGTAGTCAGACTCTTCTTTAGCTCTTCAAAGGCTCGCAAGCTGGGCTCTTCCCAGACGAATTTACGTCCCTTACGCAGCATGTCGGTCAAAGGAGTGGTAATGGTGGCATAGTCACGTACAAAACGCTGGTACCATCCGCATAAGCCTAAGAATCGGCGTAACTGTTTGGTGGTCTTGGGTAATGGAAAAACGTCAATCGCTTGAGTCTTTTCCGGATCGGTCTTGATATGCCCATGCCCAATGATGTGACCTAAATACTTCACCTCCGTCATCACGAACTGGCTCTTCCTTATGTTGATGGTTAATCTTGCCCTCCGGATGTGTAGAGCCACCTCCTGAAGCAGGTCGATGTGTTCGTCAAAGGTCTCGGTTATAAGCAGCAGATCGTCCAAGTAAACGAAAACTTGGTGCCGCAAATGAGGTGGTATCACCTTATCCATAAGGCGCGTCATTGTTTGGGGGGCATTACACAATCCGAATGGCATGGTCACGAATTGATATAAGGGCCGGCCTGGGACTGTGAAGGCTGTTTTCTCCTTTGAACCGGGGTCTAAAGGAATTTGCCAGAAGGCGTCCTTGAGGTCTAAGCTCGTGATGAAATGGGCTTTAGGCAATCGACTCAAAATGCCTTCGATCAACGGTAGAGGATATGCGTCCTTGACTGTGACGGCGTTCAAGCGTCTGGCATCTAAGCATAACCGGACCTTGTTCGGCTTGACCACTAAGGTGACTGGGGAAGCCCACGCGCTCTGTGATTCTTCGATTACGCCTAATGCTAGCATTCGATCCACTTCGGCATATAACGATTTTTCCTTCGCCGGAGATATGGCGAAATGTCTCTGTTTTATGGGTTTAGCATCCCCCACATCTATAGTGTGGAACACCAGGGCAGTCCGCCCGAGACCTTCCTTCTCGTGCGAGGGAAAAGCCGATATAGCCGAGTCGAGACGCAGTTGCTGAGTTACATCCAGTGTATGCCGTACTAAGTTAGTGGGTTGAGATTGGTCAGGAACGGTGGTGACGGACTCCAGGGTCGAACCGGAAAATAGTGCCGGGGCCAAGTTAAATTTTCGAACGAAATCCACTCCTAGGTAAAGATTCTGGGTTAACTGAGGTATAATGAAAAATTCCATAGGTTTAGTTACCCCTTTAAAGGTGACATCCGTCATAATTTTTCCCACTACAGAGTGACGAGTTCCGTCCGCCGTGCTTAACCAGGAGGTGAAATGACGGATTTGGTCCGCGTGCTTTGCCAGTACCTCCCCTGCAAACTCGGCAGAGATGCAATTCACACTGGCTCCCGTATCTACTAAGCCTGACACTCGTTTTTGCAGGAGGTGTACTGACGCATATGGCCGAACATCATCCCTCAATAATTCGTCTAAGTATATGTCCTTCAACACTTTCCTCGACTGCCTGACTTTTCTCCAGAAGCTCCGCATCCGACGCGTGGCTCGCTTGCTTCGCGGTGGGACATTTGTGGCCAATTCCTCATGGAAGATGCGCTGTCGAGTAGCCAAATAATTCCGCAACCTGACATGAAAAGGTTTTACATGCCAAGGAACCTTCGTCTCGCTATCATTTCCCTGCGCATTGGCCTCGGCGAAGGACGGCGTCGGTTGTGGAACTTCGGGAGAACTGGGTTTAGCGGTGCGAGTCAGCAGAGTTGGAGTCATGATGGGAGCTGGGTCATAGCTGGTGATGGGGTCTGGATTTGTTCGTCCGGGGTCTAGGAGTGCCGACGGGTGGTCGCGGCACTCGGTGGCAAGTTTTTTCGCCCTTTGCAATTTGCACAGTCAGGTGCGTATGTGTCGGCCTTCCCGCAGCGGTAGCAGAAAAGCGTCGGCTCCGCTGGACATGCGTAGAACCGATGTCCCGGTTGTCGGCAGTTCCAACAGACCGTCGGGCTTGTAAGTGCTTCAAGGGAGGGTCGATCAATCAATGCTGGGTCCTCAAGCTCCGGTGGTGCTCCGCTCCTCGGTACTGGTACTGGATCAGCAAGCAGGTGGTCCGCTGCCATCAACTCCGCGGTGTGATGATTTCGGGGATTTGGTCCCGTTATGCGAGGTTGTGGGCGGAAGGTACCTCGTCGCTCATCCAAGTGTTCTTGTCTACGCGCATGGAGGCGCAATCCCTGTATGGTGTTGATGGGAAAATGTAGCAGGCTGTTCTGGAGATCCCAGCGCATGTTCTCTCTGATAATTTCTACTAATTCGTCCTCGGGCATGGTATTTCGCAGGCGAGTGCTCAATCTCACTATACTGGTGTAGTACTGGTCGAACGGTTCGTGAGCGCCTTGTTTCCGTTTCTTTATTTGCTCTCTTAGCTCTCTCTCAGTGAAGCCATCCTCAAATCGATTGCGGAAGGCTGCACTGAAAGAGTGCCAAGTGGGACGTGGCGTTGACTCTTTAAAGCTCCAGTACCAGTCGGCAGCGTCGCCGCTGAACAAAAGATGTGCATGCCGGAGGAAGGCCGAGGAATCCCCTCCCAGGGTGCTGGATACCAACGCCTGAATCCGGAAAAGGAACCGGTCCGCCGATATCATATCGTTGAACCCTGTAAAGTTCAGGCGCCAACTCTCCATGATACGAGGCGTCGGGTCTCGAAAAGGTGCCAATGCGTTCCCGGGGGGAATCACATCCTCGATTGACCTGTGGTACTGAACTGCCTCGGGGGCTGGAGGTACCAACGGAGGTCCGGTACTGTGTCGCGGTCTGTATTCGGGAGCTCTGGGATCCATTCCCGAGTTCCTTGGGGGTGGGACCCATTGCTCGGATTGTCGGGAGTGGGGTATCGCCACACTGGGATTTGGCTCCCAGCCAAGCGGAGTTCTCACGCGGCTGGGTGGTTGGCTCAACGGGAGATTCTGGATCTTTCCCTCCAGGTTGCCAATCCTCTCCGACATATCCCTCATCAACGCCACGAGGGTGTCAATGGAGTGGGCGGAAGGCATGGTTGTCACCTCGGACACGACACTCGCAGCCGGAACTTCACCGCCTACTGCTCCTTGCAGGTCTAAGAGTGGTTGTGACGGTTCGGCTTCTGGAGCTCCTTTCGCCACTGCTCCACGCGTCGGTAGGGGCGTTCCGATGGGGACGTCTAGGGCGGTCCGCTCGATGGGTCGCCGACATAATGGGCAACTCTCTGACGTGAGGAGGAGCTGTTGTACACAGGCACGATGGAATAGATGTCCACAATCCAATCGCACACTGTGTACCCCCTCCACTACGTCCTCGAAGCAGATCCCGCAGTTAGCTGGTGGGACCGTTTTGGATCTGGTCCAACGCTTGTCTGGGGTCCGCTTCGTTGCCATCTTTGATTTTTGCTGATTTTGGGGTGGTTGCTATGTCTTAGTGACGAAAAAAAAAGAAAAATGTAATTATATACTACGACTAAGGACTTAAGTATAATATGACTAAAGGCTTAAAAATACTTTAGTGGCCGATAGTGGCGAGCTATTTATGTAAAATTGAAAAAAAAAAAATTTAATGAGTATATACTTTCCTTTTCAGTGGTCGAACTCTTCAGCGGGAAATGAGAGTGCGTGGTAATCTGCCGAAGAAAGGGTGCTTCGGTCGATTTACGAAATTTATCCCCATACCCACATACATTACAAACCGTTTCTAATCTACGTTAAATGACTCGACGAGACAAGTGGTAGAGCTACCGTAACGACTTTGTACGCGGTCAAAATTCCCGACGCGTGGAAGCATTCCGGGCTTCACAACTCCAGCATACGCCATCGAACGTTGAACCGATACCACTCGTCTAACACGCATAAGAAATAGTTAGAATCCTTCCGCGACATAAAGGCAAGGTAGCCTTCTATTTTCTTGAGAGTCCATGCTGATAGGTAAACCCATCAGACTGGCAGTTCCATCAAGAAAATAGAAGGTCCTTACAGGGGTTAACCTGGGACAACACATCGGAAGGATTCTGTCGCGAAAGCAAAATCAAACAAAGGAGAGCGGAAGCTACAACTCACGTGAAGCGACCTCTAATGTGTATCACACAATTCCACTGCTCCTGATAGTGGGACTCGAGTACCAAAGTACCTTACATCCTCCGTAAAGGACCAACTCGTCAGAAGACGCGAAGTTCTTTCCCCCTTAGGATGTTGTTTGGCCCCACGTTGGGCGCCATTTGTAATGATTTTCTACCTTCAACTCGAACGCGGAACCGACCTCTCATCGGTTCTAGACGTTAAGTCTGAGTAGTGCCAACGGATGGTACCAACAGGTCAACCAATCCGTGCACCGTAACCCATTCATGCGGTGACTGCTTGTCGGCCAGCTAGTTCGGAGAGGATTTCGGTCGCGGGTCTCCGAATGGATTACGCTCAATTACAATATTTCAGTCACCTGAACTTGCCCGTTTTCCAAACGCGTCAACAATTACTCATCCAGAACGAGAAACCTACATTACGTTAGTTCTGGATGCGATCTATCCACAGATCTCAAATCAAAAAAAACGCTACAAAATCCCATAGGCGCGTTACCGATTCACCGACGCGGTACCGAAAAATATACTACTCGAACTTAAACCGAAGAAAACTACTCTAAGGAAATGGCGAAACAAGCAAAGGTACCGCGTACCGCGCGCGACGCGAAACCGACTTCAGCGGATTTGCAGAAACCCTACCCTCGCGACGGCATACTTACCCTACACTCTCTGTTCCCACTGAAAAAGAAAAGTCACTGAAAAGGAAAGTCGGGGGTGAACTTAGCAATTCATGTTATTTTTATTTAGTTCCAAAAAAAAAATGTATATAATTTTTCTATTATATTTTCTATTTTTATCTATCCTTATCCTGTAAGCTACTTTTCGTTCCAGCTTGCCGTTTACGCGTTCTCTTGACATTTGTTCAGGTTGTTAATTCTGTTGTGTTAATGTAATAATCGATACATAAACTAAAGTTAAATCTTTACATGCTTCTAAATCCTGCAATACATTTAAATTGATGTTATTAACTTAAGTCTGAAATTCTACCGTTTTGTTTGTTTTTATCTAGGGTAATTAAATTTAAGTTGCATATATTGTATCGTTATCCTTTATTTGATTCTTATTTACTTTTTTAAGACTTCAGACCGTAAACTGCCTGATAAATTTGAACACTGGATCTTTTGTTATAAAAATTTATACCAAATTTTTTTTTTTCTGAACAAATCTAAAAAAAAAAATCCTAATCACAACATTTATTGCTATAAACGATACATTTCGTTTCTAATAATCTACGTTTTATAAAATTTTCGGCAAGACTGATTTTTGAATTTTTGTATAAATAGCCCCGATTAAAATTATCGAATCGAATTTGAATATTTCTATTTCAGAGCTTTATCCTTAACATATTATAAAGTCATGGCATGGTTATCATAAAAAGTCCATTTCTACTTCTATTCTTCTTGTATGGAATTTTTCTTTTCTATATTATTATCGGCGCTCGAAGTTAAATTATAATTTAACGACTAGATCCCAAAATAATACATAGGAAACCATAATTATGTACAAACTTAAGAATAACTGTATGTTTGTTGCAATAAAATTATTAAATAAGTGATTGTTTTCGTATTAAAAACATTTTGCATTTTAAATAAAATTCAATCTTTAAAAATAAAATACAATCAATGATGAGAAATACTAGGATCCGATGATTGTTGTGTAAGCTTAGCTTACACTTGATCTGATTTTTAAATGCGTTTTAAACTATTCTTATGAAAATATAAATATAGAGTTGTGATAATATTGTTAAAATCAGTAAACAACATCTACAATTGAAATTTATGAAAATACATAAATAAGAAAGTAAACTAATTAAGAATTGCTTAGATCATGCAATTTCACGCACAAAAATAATTATTTGACAATTACAAATGAAATCCAGTTCATGTGCCTTTTCTTCTGATCTAATGATAATGTTGATCTGATTCTGCTTAGATTTTTTTTGTTTTATATCTACATATTTAAGTTGCATAATTGATGACGGCTTGCTTATTCCTTTTTCAAGCGAACATACAGAAAAATGTTTATCGTCGGCTAGACTTCAAATTATTCAAAACAGAATTTTATCGAGTCAAAACATTTTTTCTCGTTACGTTCTATGCAAGGTAGTGCTTTTAAATTGTGAGGAATTCACTTTATTTCATCGGATTGGAAACTATTTTTGCCTTTTTAGTATCTTTTGATCGTTTTCATCGAAACGTGCTGGTCGGTTTCTTTGTATCCAGATTTCAAAAAGGAATTTTGGCTGTTAGAGATTACTTACGAGTACATAAATATTATTGTTTCGATGTACTCGTATTACTATTGTCTTTTCATAGAGACACTAAAAAGGACTTTTGAAATAGGTTTGCACTGGGGCATCCAAATTAAAATGCTAAATATGAGACTCGAAAGCGTTTAGAGCCTGGCAGCATTACAAATAAAAACATGCTTAAAATTTGTGCAATTGTATTCTTACAGGGAGACATGCCGTCCCGCAGAAAAGGAAGTTTGTTATACAAAACAATTCCAGGAGTTAAAATCAACTTTCAACTACCTCAGACGGGGAATCTCATAATTTTGATGGTCAGGCTTTGGCGTTGTATTTGAACCCAATTTTTATCGATAACTCTACCATTAACCAACATGGTGTCATGCTTGACCTTTCACTTTTCTAGATATTAAATGTAAAAAATTTATCCTCGCATACGAGATCGCAATCTAAAAAATCTATTCAGTTGCATTCTACTTGCTAATTACCGATTTTAATTCCACGTGCGCGACGTGATTGTGAGTCAATTCTAACTTTCTGTAATTTCAAGGTGAGTTGTTTTTTTACATACTTTGTGGAAGTCTTTAGCGGGAATCCTTACTTTTACTCCGTTAACAATAACATTCGCTATAATGTTGTCCAAGCTTGTATATTCGGACGTATTTTCGTGGGAACTGGAAGAAGGTGCGGGGTCGACGGCTTCGGCGGGACTGGTATTCTTCTCTTTGGTTATTTTAGCAGAAGTGTCCCCGGTATTTTCAGTATCGGCTGGTTTCGATTCAGTTCACACTGCCTTCCGCTCTTTCCTAATGTTTCTGCTCCGGTGAATGTCACTGCCTCACGAATAACGTTTTCCAAAAACTCTTTAAGCACACCACGCGTTTCTTCACAGATTACACAGGGAATACGTTTCACTCCACCACGTCGCGCCAAACGACGTATAGCTGGTTTTGTAATACCTTGGATATTATCACGAAGAACTTTACGATGACGTTTAGCGCCTCCATGTGGCCGTCAAAATTTCCGGTTGTCACCTCGGACAAAACATATGTGCGTGGAATGGCACTTCATATGGCGGAAATGTGCTTCTTCAGATGTCGCCAGTGGCATAGTTTTCTCGATGGCCACGGTGGAGGGGCATTTCCAGATGGCAGGTTACAAGGGTTCGGGATCGAAATCGCTTCGATTCCTGGGCGTAGGCGTCACATTACAAAAATGCCAAACCAATCAACCGATGGAAGGTTACAATGGCCGAAGTAGGAAATCGAAAGTGACTACATAAGAAACGTGATGACGAATACCAGGTCAACCACGCGAGTCACGTCAACATCATCATCACGCTACCGTCCACGAACGCAATACAGGTGCAAACACCTCATGCGTACCCACCGTTCCCAGAACCCAGTGAACTCGAGCAACCTAAATATTCTTCTAGAATTTCGTCTGGAATTTTTATGTATGTTAAGCACTTTTTTGAATAGATGTAAAATTCAGTTTTGGACAAATAAATGAGTTGTAATTTAAATTATGAAATGTGAAAATTAAAATATCAATATTAAAAGATTAAAAATTTGCTTTTTTTTCTGAATCTAAATCCTTATAACTTTAATTGGAGCAGTCGTGAAATAAGGGTCGAGGGAAAATGCTCGTCGAAATTAAAATTTTTGATCGTTTATATCGGGAGAATACCGGTTACCGCGAGAGAATATCGTCCACGGTTAAAACTTCAATTGGTGCGAGTGACGTAAGGACATCGTTGCAAAGCAGGTCCCTCGGAAGAAGACCATCATCAAAACTACGAATGAAGAAGGATGAAACGGATAACGCTGGCATTAATGTAAGTCATTGATTTTAGATTCATGCCTCTTCCTTTTCGAAAATCCTCTTCTAAACCTAAGCCCTACACAACAGTCCCTTTTTCTAGAATAATGTGTATTAATACTAGCATGAGACGCATAAGCCGAAGGTCCCTGGTTCAAATCTCGTTGGTGAACAACGTTATTTAGTTCAGGGGATTTTTCGGACAGACTATGAGTGTTCACTCAGTGTTGATATGTACTGATTTAACCAGATCATATCATAGCTGAGCAGACACACGGGAGCATGGTACTGGCCAAACCAAGTTCCAAAAAAAAAATCAATATTGTCATGAAAATGAGATACTCTAACTATCTCTAAGCGAAGGCCCGAGAGGGGCTGTTGTGCTGAAAAGAAGAAAAAGTATATTAGTACTTAAAAAAGCAGCGAATTATCAAATTTCCAGGAAACTGGTGCTAGTTCAGTGCAATTTAGCCAAATTTCGGGTAAAATTAGTGAAAAATTGTATCGGGCAATATGTTTTGAGAATTTAAGCAACCGTGTAATAATTTAAGCAATTTAACAACAAATGATATGAAATTGAGAAATGTACAACCAACTAATAATTTAAATGCAAATAATATACCATGGAGTAATAATTTAGATAGTATTGTTACATGTACAAATAATTCTACGAGCTACTGTCGCAATTGTTTTCACAATCATTAAGAACATCAACAAATGAATTTACTCGAAACCACGAGAACCTAACAAGCATGAACAACATCTGAAAGTGAGTCACTGCTCCATTCATTCATGCTGGAATGTTCCGACTAATTCACCAATGTACGAGAACTGAGTTGAATGATTAGACACCCTATATAAAGGCGAGCTGAATGAATGGGGGGATCATCATTCATTCAACCGCGACAGCAAAGACGGCGATAGTGTGTGTAAAGCGATATTGATCGAGTAATAGTGAAGTGATTTAGAAGACAATTGCGATAAGAAATTTATGGACAAGTGCTAGATTTTTAATAGTGAAAATTAAAATTAGTGAAAGTGTTATACTGATTATTGTGCTTTTTGTAATTAAATAAACTCTTTTGACTTAAATTAAAAGACATTGCGTTTTCACTTTCCCGGAACGTTAAAATTATTGGCCGCGAACCAAAAACACGCGACAGTGGTGTCGAGAAGTGAGAAAGAAAATTTCCAAAAGTGAAAACATTTAAACATTTTTAAACTGCACAGTTGTGAAATATAACGTGGAAACTGGTGGAAAAACAACCGAAACAATAAAAATGCCAGGAAACTTTCATCTAAAAATTGATCAATTGACCATATCGGAGCTCAAAGAGGAGTTGGAACAGCGGAATCTGGCCACACAAGGTACAAAGGCCATACTGATTGCACGCTTGCGTGACGCGATGGAGTCGGAAGGCGTAAATCTGGATGCGGGTGAGCTCTCAGATGCGGAAAAAGGCGCAGAAGGTGGAGAAGTAGAAACACCAAAATCAAAGGAGCCAGAAAATGCGCTGATGCAAATGTTGATGCTGATGTCATCCAATTTAACTACGAAGCTAGATGAACAATCAGCGAAGTTAAATGAACAATCAGCGAAGTTAAATGAACAATCAACGAAGTTAAATGAACAATCAGTGAAGCTGGACCAACAAGCGATCGAAATCAAGGCAGACATCACACAGAAGCTGGAGAAACAGTCAACCGAAATAAAAGCGGAGCTCGGTCATCTGAACAACCAAATTAAAGGCGTCGAGGAAAAGGTTGACCAGGTCGAGGAAAAGGTTTACCACATCGAGGAAAAGGTCAGCCAGGTCGATGGAAAGGTCAGCCAAGTTGTAGAGAGAATAAACTATGAGATGGAAAAAGTGAAAAAAAGAATTGGAAGCAGCGAAGGCAGTAGTAACCACTTCACCAGCCCCGCTTATATTATATATAATATATAAAGCACATCCAGAAATGTGCAAGCACCAATATTCGATGGGCAAACGGTCTGGAGTATTTACAAGACTCAGTTTGAAGCTGCCGCAAGGGAAAATCACTAGAATGAGCAGGAACGAGCAACTGCACTGATTTTTGCTCTAAGAGGCCCAGCTGCCGAGCTTTTGCAGATGATCCCCGTTGATTTACACTCAAACCCGGCTGCTATATTGAATGCGCTCGACATGCGTTATGGAGGCGACCATCTGAAACAGATTTATGGGGCACAGCTACGGAATTGGATGCAGAAGTCTGGCGAAACCTTACAGTAGCTAGCCCAAGACATTGAGCGACTGGCACTTTTGGCTTACCCAGCGTACGACCCAGAACATCGAGATGACGTAGCAACAGAAGCATTCATCAGCGCCTTAAAGGACGAGGAATTGCAACAAGCCGTGCGGTTAGCTCATAAGCAAAGGGTTAAGGACGCATTGGTTTATAGTCTGAACTTTGAGGCAGCGAAAAATGCGACTCGTACCACTGCCCGGGTCCGTGAAGTAGTGGCAGACGAGTGCAGGTGTAAGCGCGTGGAAAATGAGCGAGAGCCGCAGGTGAATGGTGCGCCTAGATGCTGGGATTGTGGAGAAAAGGGGCACCTGCAAAGAGACTGCAAGAAGCGAAGAGGTCAACCTCCAGATACAGTTGGGAGACCTTGCGTTCCGACATAATTTTCTGGTTACGAACATTATGGATGACTGCATTCTCGGAATGGATTTTCTGCGACCACATGGAATCACGTTGGATTTGGGCAAAAGTGTATTGAAATGGCAGAATGTCGAAGCACTGATGGAGGATCCCAGCGTCAAAATTCCCAAGATGAATGTAGTGGTATGTACTGACACTGATGTACTGAATTCTTCCGAAAGCATTGTATGGGCCAAGCTTGATGGTGATTCTGGAGGACCACCGATCTTATCTGATAGAGCCAACGAAGACGTCCACATTCCGCAGTTTGATTGTAGGACGAAGCCTTGTAAGATCTGTAAGGAACGGATATGTGCCGGTTAGAGTCCTTAACACCGCAGACTCAACCACGAGCATCAAAGCGGGAGAAGTCATCGGCAGCTGCCAGCCTGTTTCCACCATCACCTCTTTGGAAGCTACTCGCGACGATCATTGGAAAAGGAGCCAAGACACAGGCAAAGCCCGTGAATCTACGTCTGCAATATTGAAGCAAGTCAAATTGCCAGTGCAGCTATTCAAACGAGCCTCTGATCTGGTCAACAAGTACAGTGACATCTTCTCAACAAGCCCGGATGACCAAGGCCGAACGAGTCTGTTAACTCACGTCATAGATACACAGGGAGCCAAGCCGATTCGACAAGCACCAAGACGTCTCCCTATAGCCAAACGAGAAGTGAGCGCGCTGATCTCGGACATGGAAAAACAAGGCGTTATTGAACCTTCTGTCAGCCCATGGTCCGCGCCTGTAGTTCTAGTAAAGGAAAGGATGGTAGCACTCGCTTTTGTGTCGACTATAGGCGGCTTAACGACGTCACTAAGAAAGATAGTTACCCGCTCCCACGTATCGATGGCATCATGGACACTTTAGCCGACGCAAAATGGTTTTCTACACTCGATCTCAAGAGTGGCTACTGGCAGGTAGAAATTGACAACAAGGACCGAGAGAAGACCGCATTTTCGGTTGGGACCGGATTGTGGCAATTTGTGGTGATGCCGTTTGGACTTTGCAATGCTCCAGCCACTTTCGAACGCTTGATGGAATACGTGCTACGTGGTCTAACCTGGAAAACCTGCTTGGTGTACCTAGATGGCATCATCGTCATCGGAAGAACGTTCGAAGAGCATGTGCGGAACTTAGAAGAGGTTTTCTCCCGATTGCGACTGGCAAATTTGAAACGTAGTCCCGACAAGTGTACCCTTTTCGCAGCTGAAGTAAAATACCTGGGACACGTTGTATCAGCAGAAGGGGTCAAAACAGCATGAGAAAATTGAAGCCGTGAAAAGCTGGCCAACACCAAACAACAAGCGCCAACTACGAAGTTTTCTGGGTCTGGCAACCTACTATCGAAGATTCGTCAAAGACTTTGCCAATATAGCTAAGTGTCTCCATCAGCTAACCGAGAAAAATCGTCCGTATGTCTGGAATGAACAATGCCAGACAGCCTTTGAGACCCTGAAGGAAAAGCTGTGTGAATCACCCGTGCTGGCGTATCCAAAACCCAGAAAAATGTTTGTAGTTGACACCGATGCAAGCAACGGCAGTATTGGAGCTGTACTCTCCCAGCAGATCAATGGCGAAGAAAGAGACCTCTCTTATTACGGTCGAGTTCTCTCAAAAAGTGAGAGGAACTACTGCGTGACCAGGAAGGAGCTATTGGCTATAATAGAGGCCCCCAAGCAGTTCCACAAGTACCTATATGGCCAGACCATGCATCGCTGAGATGGCTACTTAACTTCAAAAACCTGAGGGACAAGTTGCGAGATGGATCGAAAGATTGCAGTCATACGACTACGAAATTGTTCATCGGAAGGGCGGAGTTTATGGAAATGCTAACGCAATATCTCGTCGTCCATGTCCAGCTAACTGCAAGCATTGCCGACGGATTGAGGAAAAGGAACCGCCCGTTGATCTGCGATTGATAACGGCCGAATTCGATGAAGGTTGGTCATGGGAGGAGATTCGAAATGCCCAGTTAGCCGATGAAGACATCGGACCATTGCTCATATGGAAGGAGACGACTGGGCGACCTGAGTGGAAGGACGTTTCAACGCATGGCAAAACCCTGAAAAGCTATTGGGCACAATGGAACTCCCTTCAGGTGGAGGGTGGCGTACTCAAGCAGAAATGGGAAACAGCGGATGGCAGCTCCTATAGGATGCAAACTATACTACCCAAAAGCTGAATCCACGATGTGGTTAAGGAATTGCATGAAAGATCCTCGGGAGGCTACCTTGGTGTTAACAAGACCTTAGCGAAATTGCGGGAAAGATTCTACTGGCTCCACGCTCGAGAAGACGTAGAGGACTGGTGTCGCAGATGCACAATTTCCACTTCCGTCAAAGGCCCAAAGCGACGACTGAGAGGACAAATGCAAACCTATAAGGTGGGGGTACCGTTTGAAAGGATTGCTGTTGACATCGCAGGACCCTTTCCTGAATCTGAATGGGGAAATCGATACACGCTGGTTATAGCCGATTATTTCAGCAAGTGGGCCGAGGTCTACCCCATTCCCAACCAGGAAGCAACTACTGTAGCCGAACAGCTAGTGTTAAATTGGATCAGTAGGTACGGTCGAAACTTCGAATCACTAGTTTTTAGCGAGCTATGCAAGCTGCTGGGAATACGGAAAACGAGGACGACACCACTGCATCCCCAATCCGATAGAATGGTCGAACGTTTCAACGGCACGCTCAATAAACATCTGGCCAAAATGGTTGACGAGAACCAAAGGGACTGGGACCGACACATTCCACTATTTTTGTTGGCGTACAGAGCTGCCGAACATGCATCGACGGGCCAAGCCCCAGCCAAAGTCATTTTTGGAAAGACTATTCGTCTACCAGCCGATATAAAGTTCGGAACACCCCCTGAGAAACTCCAAACGATCTCGGAGTACGCAAATGATACATCGGACAGTGCGAAAACACCTCGAATCGGCTACTGACCGCATGAAGACCAGGTATGATCTAAAGGCTTCCAGCAAGATGACTTGGTCTGGCTATATAACCCGCAAAGGTGAAAGGGTAGGTCTCCAAAGTTGCAACATAATTGGGAGGGACCATACCGAGTTACAAAGCGAATCAACGACGTCGTATACCGAATACAAGAACATCGTAAGCCGAGAGCTAAAATGAAATTGTGCATCTGGACCGTCTTGCCCCATATTACAACCAGGGAGAATTGACTGCAAATAGTGACACATCTTTTCGGTGCGAAAATAACTGAGGTGGGGGCAGTGTTACATGTACAAATAATTCTACGAGCTACTGTCGCAATTGTTTTCACAATCATTAAGAACATCAACAAATGAATTTACTCGAAACCACGAGAACCTAACAAGCATGAACAACATCTGAAAGTGAGTCACTGCCCCATTCATTCATGCTGGAATGTCCCCGCTAATTCACCAATGTACGAGAACTGAGTTGAATGATTAGACACCCTATATAAAGGCAAGCTGAATGAATGGGGGGATCATCATTCATTCAATCGCGACAACAAAGACGGCGATAGTGTGTGTAAAGCGATATGGATCGAGTAATAGTAAAGTGATTTAGAAGACAATTGCGATAAGAAATTTATGGACAAGTGCTAGATTTTTCATAGTGAAAATTAAAATTAGTGAAAGTGTTAAACTGATTATTGTAATTAAATAAACTCTTTTAACTTAAATTAAAAGACATTGCGTTTTCACTTTCCCGGAACCTTAAAATTATTGGCCGCGAACCAAAAACACGCGACAGTATAATATTAAATTGCACACATAACACAATCGAAGGAATTAATTTCAGTGCTTCCGATATAGCAAATCCTACTAATACTGTTACTTTCGTAGACTTTTTTAATTCCTTAAGAATACCAGATTCCATAAAGCATTTACCAAAATACGATGGTAATCCTAGATTACTCTTCGATTTCATTAACAATGTCGGTGAAATCCTTAGTTCCTTATTGGCAACTTTTGCAACAATTAATCAGAAACAAATTTGTGGATGGAGCAAATGAGATATTGAATATGTATGGTACTGAGCTGAAGTGGGAAACCATAAAAGAAAATTTAATTTTGGACTACTCAGATAAAAGAAATGAAGCTTCCTTTATTAAGGACCTTCATTGCTTAAAACAAAATACCGACTCTATTCAAACGTTTTATAGTGAAGTGGTGGAATTACTCGTAAGTTCAAAGAATACCGTTAATATTCACGAAAATAATTCAAATACAATGAGTGCTAATTAGGCTCTATTCTCGGAAATGTGCCTCAATACATTTTTAAGTGGCTTAAAAGAACCCCTCGGATCAACCATCCGGTCAATGAAACCTGAATCTTCAGTTTCTGCCTACGCATATTGCATTAAAGAGCAAAATATTTTCTACTCGAAATCTGAAAACTATGAACAAATTCTAAATCCGAGAAGACCATACCCAAATTTTCTTAATCCATTCCCTAAATTTTTAAACATGCAAACAATTCAACTTAAATATGTAATACCTCAATTAAACCTACCGAATTTTACATTTAACCCATTTACACAGTCTTATCGACCAATTCAATACAATTTTGCACAACAACGACCAATATTTACAAACCCTTGCCAACAACCTATGAGTATGAATGGTTTTAGACCACAATTTAATAATAATCAAAATACACAAAGGAAAGGACTTAATCAGGACTTTCAGAATTTGAATCAAAATTTCAATTCAAAAACCGCTGAGGTTTGCAAAGCCAAGGCTTCCTAAACTAGAGCCCATGGGTATATCTTCTAACACAATTAAACGGTTTCAACCGCAATCGAACCAACTAAGAGATAATTTCTTTAGGCAAACAGGACCACCAAGATTTGTATCCAAAGAACTGTTAAAATTCAATGAACAGTTTAATGCACATAATATTTTAGAAACAGAACAAGCAGTCCCATTCGAAAATTCATTTCACGACATTTTAAGAAATCAAACCAACATGGTGTAGCGAATAGTTAGGTATCACTGTCCGTATAGGACTGCAGCAATGGTCTGCTGCCTCGGCGGAGGAGGATGTTGATATCCGCCGAGAATGCCCTTGTCTGGGGACGCATGAATGCGCTGGCAGGCTAACATTGCGGTGTCGTGGGGCGGGTTCGTTCCCCCAGCACAAGGACACACTACAAAAGAACTTTGCATTCACGAATTCTTGGGTCTCAACAGAAAGGCGACCGAAGTCGAAAAATTGTAGGTAACTACAACGAGGGAATGACTTGTTCAGAGAACAAGTTGGACAAGTGAATACGGACGGACTTAGGGTAACCTCGTCGTTACCCGACGATGCTCATGGCCCACAAATAAGAGTGGGACAACAGGGTGGTGATGGTGCCCCCTCGCACCCGCCCAACCGGATCAAGATCCATAGATGTTGCAGTGACCAAGTATTTCCCTTCTGAGTGGAAAACTCAGACCATATAACTTGTATGAGCCTTCCCATCAGAGGAGAAATACCCCGGTGACCAATTTATGTCACAGAGTTATGCAATCGAATCACATAACCCTATGCCATAAAAAGGCACCTTGCTCGGGGCCAATCAACCCGCGAGGGTTCCTGAAACAAAAAGAAGGTTTAGGAACAATTCATATTTTTTATAATAAAAATAATTTAAGTACTTAAATAAAAAATATTATAAATATTAAAGATATAAAATAAGAAATTTAAAATATATATAAGACTTAATAATCATATTATTTAAAAATATAAAATTTTATAAAATTCAAAAATAAAATAAATTCATTAATTATTTTTTTCTTATAATAATAATAAAAAAATTTTTCTATAAAAACGCTCAAAAAAATGTAATAAGTACATGCAAAAGGTACTTACTGAACCTTGTCCGAAGACGAGCGCTCGTTGACGGAGCAGGGGATGTGTCCTGGAAATTTTTTCACAAGGAAACATTAGATAAACACAATTTGAGGACGCCGATAACGGTTGCTTAGAAAATGATGACAGTCGTAAATTATAAACGGATGTGTTCCTTTTTGGAGTCTGAATGTATTTCCTGTCCCCGCTGGTGGAAGTAGTTGCACAGGCCGACTATCAGCTTCTGGCAAACGAGGCGAGTTTTCTAAATTTAGGCTAGAAAATCCAATAGTTGGTGGTGTTACAGCTGCAGGCGGTGGAGTTGCTATCCCAAAATTTAAAGCATTGTATACGAAGTACTTGCTGCTGGACGTGATGTTGGGTTCTCAGTTCCAGGAAGGTTTTGAAAGGGTGGTGGTGACTGCTGCGTAAAAAAATTGAGCTGGTTGTGGTGGTAGATTGCCTTTATTCACACCAAATGAAAAGTGTTGCGGCTTATTAGGGTATAAAGGAGTGGACAGTGTCTGCTGATATTATAGTGAGTAAAATGAAGGCCGTTGCACAGTTGCCTGAGGGGGATTCAATGTTGATCCGAGCTGGCGCGTTTGAATATTAGATTGATCTTTTTGGCCCCCTACTCTACAAACGAGCCCAGATGAATTCTGCCATACAGGGGCAACAACATTAGATAGTGAGAATAGTCCTTTTCGTTCTTCTTTTTTTTTTTGAAGGTTGTTCTGCAAATGGCTGAATATTTGCTACTCCCTGTTCTAAATTGAAGACAGGTCCACTATTGGCGAAACTATCGAAACCCTGTTCATTAGAAGGAAGACTGACTTCACTTCCTGTTGATGGGTTTAAAGGCGGTGGCGGTGGCAATGTAGCTACAGGCGTTGGAAGCACGTTAGCGGTCAGTTGATGAACATTAGAGGAGAGTCCTGGAATTGGTGCATATGTTTTTATTTTAACACTTAAACGATATGTATTCTGATTCGTATTTTGTAAGCTTGGTGCAGTTGGAAGTGATGGTATTTCCGTAGGTGAATAAAATTTTGGCGGTTCTAGTGGTTGTTCTGGTAATGCAGGTGAACTGCTATTTTCGTGTTGTTCCGGGGCATAAAAATGATCGAATGTTGGACTCACTTGGATATCCGCGTTGGAAACACTACTAATTTCAAGATGTTGGCTGGTTGGTGAATAATCTTTAATCACCTTTGAAAAGGAGAGAAAAATGAAGCCACCGGCGATAAGAGCGATGTGTCCGGTATCGATGGACTTTCTTTCTCGAATTATTCAAAGAAGCGAAATCCGGAATATTCGACTTCTAATTAGACTTAAATCCTCGGACCGAAAATTAAAACCTTGAATTACTTCCAAATAATGTACTAATCAACCGTTGGTGCTTGTTCAACTAGTACGAACTTGAAATGTTTATGATTCATAGGTCGTTAAGGATCAATTAATACTGATTAAAACTCCAGTAATCACTTCCTTGGAAGACGTTTCTTTGAATACTAAGGTCTTAAACGATTGATTTTAAACTATTATTGCACAACCCAAGATTCAAGACAAACCAGATGATTCCACGACTTTGCACCAAATGAACCAAACATTATCTCTGTTTTTAGTGTGAATATTCCACTATTAGCTGCATCGATTACCTCCATTCTCTAATTCAAACTCAAATAAAAGGCCACAACCGATATTATGAGCTATTTTCACTGCCGTCCTCTAAGCCTCAAGTTCGTCCTGTTTAACACTGACAGCTAACCTCAACACGTGCGACTATAACAAAGTTGCGCTTTACAACTCTCCGATACGAGATTTCTCACCGCCAAGGTCACGATTATAACTGGATTCTTCAGCAATAATTCACAATATTTCGCCAATAATTCAGGGCTTTTACTTGTACTTTTGCTTGCTGCTGTCACTGCATTTGTTTATGATATCATCAGTTTTCTATAACACTGCTTTCATGTTGGTTTTTAAGCTTCTTATTCAGTTTAATTCCAACTATTTAGAGCTTCATTCGTTAACGTTTTCCTCTCATCTCATAATTCTATTCATACATATCTTCTTTATCGGCTACGTATCGAATGATGTTGGCAGGTGTCAATAATTTTTCGGCATCTGAATCTGGAATTTCTAAACCGAATTCGTCTTCCATAGCCATTATAACTTCTACATGATCCAGTGAATCCAAGCCCAAGTCGTTGATAAAGTGAGAATCGACAGTCAGCTTTGCGGGATCAATTTTATCGTAGAGTTTTAAAACGAGTAAGACACGTTCTTGGATAAGTTTCAACGAGGGCGGAGGAGCATGACCCCAATATTGTCGAACATATATCGATTGCGACTGCCTGCCAACTAGACTATCTTGAGATAACGCACTGATTGAGTTAACATGACTTACATTATTTTGGTCTTACCTTGCGTCCAGATAATGGTGTTGTGTTTGTTGGAAATTTTGAGAATGATGAATGAGAATTATACCACTGTCTAGATTCCAGTACGTAACTTTCGACTACGTAACATGCTCTACACTACATTAGCACTACTAATGAGCAGAGTTCATTATTACTTGGACAATTATTGCATCAATCTAGAATTACACTCTGAATTAATTCATTAACTCAGAAACTACCGATATGCGGCTACTTTACGTCCAGAACGATCATAGAAAGATGGCTGTCAAATGTCGGACATTAGTGACATCTTCAATTTCTAGCACTGACTAAATTCCTTTAGTTCACAGCAAAATATGTCACTTCACGCACTTTATGAACGTTTATCGATGGTTCACCATAGAGGTTTCAAGTCGATGGCGTATATTTTACGTGGAATTTCATTGATGTAATTCTTCCATAATTGATACAAAAAAATGACAGGGCGATGCAAGAGAAGGACGCAACCAACAACACTGACGTCTTTCCACCTTCGCCAACCTCGTACATCCGTCAAGGAACACAAAAACGCGTCACATTTTGCGTCGCCGTAAGCGTGCACCACTTCATTCTTATCTTTCGATGCAGGCCTCGAATGAGTTTGCATATTGTATTTTTTATATGTGTGGTGCGTATCTAAGATTAATAAGAACTGGATGGGCTAAGCTCATATAAAATGCATGAGAGAGCATGCGACCGGTTTCTGCTCTCTTTCAAGCGATCTGTCTGTCATTTCTTCCCCGTCTGCCCCTTGCTGGTCACTTTCTTGTTCCAAAAGCTGACTAGATGTGAGCTGTCTGTCAAGTTGACTGATGCAAATTGGACGCCAAATTGGCCAATTTGCAAGTTTCGTCGCGAATTTTATCCGATATTAAAACTGTGGAAAGTTTTCGCGATCTAAATTCGTTCCAAGTGTTTAAACATTCGATTGCAGTTTGTGATTCAAGTAACTTTAACGTGTGACACTGTGAAATTAATTTAGAATTTCAAAATGAAATGTATAGTGCCTTCGTGAAAAAATTATAGTGGAAAAGGATCTGTAGGTGTTTCCTTTCACAAGTGAGTAGTTAAAATATTAATGTTTTGCATGTTTTTCATACAATGCTGAAGGTTTTTCAAATAGAAAGCAAATTTTTGGTATTGTATGAAAATTTGTTTACATTGAGCAGCAGCCATATTTGCTTGGGCAATTTGGCTCCCTCTAAGGTTGTAAACAAGAGCGTAGCAGTAGGAAAAGTGGTCGCAGGGATTGTTGCAACAATATTGTCACATGGTTGTCCACTCCAGTATAATTTAATTACTCAACGGTGCGTATAATCAATAAGTATAAAGGAAAATTATGGACGAATAAACATAATTGCTTCTTGGTGGTTGTTTGTGTTTTTAACTAATATTATTATCATACGGTTTTATTGATAAATTTGAAGTCATTTTCAACGTAAAGATACAATAATTAATAATGTGTAATAATATATCGCAGTTTTTTTGTGATATCACGTTGATTTGAAACAAAATTACTATGCAAGGTGTTTGTTAGTTCTTGATCATTTTAACGGACATTAGATACTTAAAAAAAATTTCTAAACTGAATAATCATTAATGCCTACTTGTGGCCGCCTATAGCAATATGCATTTCATCGACCTGTCTTCACTTTTTCTAGTAAGAATTTCAATTTTCTTGATCACCATGCTGTAAGGGTGAAGGAGATAGGAATGTTTTAGAGCAGTTTAATAGGGTAACTGCTCGATTACTACAATGGCACCGTATTTCCAATCAAAACATACTGTTCAAACCCCACAGTGCTATGAAGGTCAAAACCAATTTTATTTTCCGAATTCCGGTAACACCCGATATTACAATAGTAATATACAGGAAATCAAAGTGGATGATGAACATTTTTGGTAACTTGCCTCCAACAACCCATCGGGTACTTAGATATCAATACTCGTGGCAATGTACTTTCTTATGTACACATTTCATCCCCTTTTGGAAGACTGTTAAAATTATTGATTGATACAGGTGCATCTTCGTCTTTCATAAATCCAGATTATGTGAACTCTTCAATATAAAGAAAATCAATCCTGTTATAATGAACACTGTCCTCGTAAAACATAAGGTAGAACAGGAAGTAACACTACCAAATTTTGTTGAGTTCAACCAAGCTGGGTACGTAAAGTTTTTCGTATTTAGAGTTCATGCGTATTTTGATGGTTTTTTAGGAATAGATGCACTTAGTGCTTTAAATACTTATGTTGACCTTAGCAACAAAACACTCATTACACAGAACACCATATTATCCTTAATTTTCAAACCAAATTTGATGGATATTTTTTGAGATCTTAGTAATGGTAATTGCGCTCTGTATGTAATCCATTTATTTTGTAGTTTTTCTGGTAAAGAGGTGTCCCAATCAATTTTGAGTTCCTACAACTGCTGCATGAAGATTTTTGCCAGCACAATCACCGGATTCACTAAGGCCAAGTGGTCATACAGTGCTTACAGTTCTGATAAGATAACTTGTTTTGTTATTTCAGTAGTTGCATTAATGTCCGATGTCCGTAAATTGAACTCGTCTGTTGCTGGATTCCAACTGTCCCAAAGTTTACACCAGATTTTCGTCTTCAAATTTGGTGAATTCTAATTATGTAACATAGCTCGGTCGTCATTAGAAACAACTTGTAAAATTTGAGGATTATTGAAGCACCATATTTGTGCAGTCAAAATCCTCCCCTTTTCAGCAGTTTTTGAAGCTGGTTTGCCTTGTTCATGTTGTCTGTGCCAGTCAGCAGGTCACCTACGTAGAAATTATTTCTAACAATCTTTGCTGCTAGTGGAACTTCTTCTCCTGCATATGCTGCTAGTGGCTGCAAACATTTTGTTGTCAGATACGGTGCACTTTTTGTGCCAAACATTATCGTTTTTAATCGGTAGGTCTCTATATTGTTCTCGTTTTTTCTTGCCATAGGATGAGTTGAAAGTTTTGGTCATCCTCATGTACCATCACCTACCGGTACATTTTTTCGATGTCGGCAGTAAGAACATATTTATAGCAGAGGAATCTGATAAGATGAGAGGAGGTCCATTTCGTAAGATCTCGTTCAACGAAATGTTTGCGGAAGTCTTTAGGAATCCATCAAAACCACACGTGATTTCGTAGTTAAACGGTCTGGGTGGGTGATACAGTGATGTGGCAAATAGTAATGGGGTTTGGTTGGATCTACATTAAACGCTTTCTCCATATAATTCAAATTAAGGTACCCTTGCATTACCATATTATATTCTATTTGCAAAGTGGGACTCCCTTCACATCGTTTTAATTCTCGAAAACTTTGTTGAGTAATTTGCTGGGATTGTTCAAGGCACTTGGGACTTTGAATAAATGGAAAGTTGTTGCGACCGCGAAAGTTACCGCAGTTGCAGACATTATGTTTTAGCAGAAGCGTGAGTAACCCGGGGTGGCATACTGAGGCCGGCTATCGCTCAGTCTTGTCGTGGGACTTCCGGGACACCCTCTGCTCGTGCTGAGCCACCCTACACATAAAAAACTAACACGAAGCGATAAGGACGGGAAACGGGGAGGTTATTTTAAGAAATCAAAGATTATTGTTTTCAACGAGACATGGCCGTTTTATTCACTATAAAGGCAAATTTCTACAAAAACATTTACAAATTATTAATTTCAATAAAAAAAGACCCCTAATTTTATGCACAGAAGAAAAATAAACAATCAAATAAAATTTGTTTATGCATAAGAAAACACAAAAAAAGAACTTCATAATGTGAATTTACAGTAACAAACAGGGAAAAAACCAAATAATTAATCACTCTTTCTTCGTTGATATCCGAGCGCTCGGGGAAGACAAAAAAAGGAGTATGGGGCCACCGTAAATTAAATTTTAAATTTATTTGAAAATTCAAGCAATCAAAAATCAAGAAACACGCAACAGCCACTTATCGCACTCTCCGATCCGTTGTTATGGCTTACTCGTAGAAAAACTTTAAACAGTTTTTTTTAAAGAAAGAATCAGTCTTGACACTTTATTTTACTTCAATTAATACGTTAGACCTCAAACTCGCACCAACTTTATTCCCGGAGGCCGAAAACCTAAAATTCTTTTCCCTCACTCGTATTTGCGCATGATTCTTATGTTATTCCACAATTAATGTAGTTTTTTGTTTCTTATTCCACAACTAAAGCAGTTTCTTGTTGCTTCTGCACTTTCTCACACCAAAACTTTCGCCATTGAACTTCGCAATCAATTCATTAACTTTCTTCTTCCGTGACCATGAAAATCAATCCTATTTAATTCAAATTAAGACCTCTTTTCTCCCGAAATTAGAAATTAACACACTTCAAACTTTGTACTCCGATTCCCAAATTGAAATTCAGTTCACTAACTTCCTACTTAAATTTCCAAATCCAAATTCACTTCACCAAACTTTCGCTAAAGGCGATTCCTCTTCTTTCCCTCAAATGCCAACTGCCTTTTCAAATCCAGAATTTCACTGCCCAATCCCGCAATCCTTTCCTTCTCAATTACCACTGCCGCATCTGGGTAACGTAATCGAAGTTCATTACACTTCGATTCCGCTACCCACACATCTTTTCCATATCGACAAACGCAACAATTTCCATTTTGCATATATGGCGATTTGCATAACCATGATAGCGTTTGGGTAGATACAAATCGTCATATATATACGGAAACCGTTGCTCTTGCCGATATCTCAAAAAGAGTGTTTTCCTGTGCTCGGGAAATTTGAACCCAGGGTCTCAGCTGACTCCCGGTCAAGAATCCACGACGCTATCAACGGAGCAACTTCAACTATGCATCTTTCTTAATGGGCATGGAGATGAACTTTATTAGTAGGGAAACGTGAATGAATTTTTGTTAGTATGAAAAATAAAATTTGTTAGTGGGAGCTAATGAATAAAATAAGTTAGTATGAAGGAAAGAATTAGGTTTTGTTAGGGAAAATGTATCGAATGAAATTTTTTTAATGGGAAGTAATGAATGGAGGGTTGTTAGTGGGAAAATTAAAATTATTATCATGTTACTATTTTTTTGTAATTAAAAATAAGGTAAAGGGGTAGAATTGAGATGATGGGGAAATAAAAATTATATGGAAATTGGTGAAATGTTAATAAAAATAAATAAATATACAGAGGAAAAATTATAAGTGCCCAAAGGAAGGTGGAGATGTTACGGCGGCAATTTGAAGTTGCGAATAGGAGAATGCCAGTAGGCCGAAATTCGCAACAAGGTGTACAACGTATCTGCCTATGGCATTTCTTGAAGTTGGCCCTTTGAAAAAAAATTTCGCACTCCTTGTCTTCGGAAGACATAGTTTTTCCAGGCAATGCGATTTCCTTGATCCCCCAGAACTGTTCAAGCTTCTTATCTAGCGTTGTGATTGTTCCACAGAATGTCGATCCTTGTGTTTGATAGCAAACCTTCCCAACAACGATTCATCCTAATAGGGTGTTCTGAAGGCTTGGTAATTTTTGGACGAAACTGTGCCTGTAAGTATAAGCGACCTGAAAAAATCAGCTCCAAGCAATAGATCAACCCTTTGCGGTGTGTCAAAGTTGGGGTCTGCAAAAGAGACATCCTGTGGAATAGGCCACTAAAGTCAATCTATTACTCTGGGTGTACGCTTGTTATTTATTTCATTACAAATGCTTCAAATAATGTACTATAGGTGATGCTTCTTGAAAAAAGATTCACATTGACACACTTGTTTGTCGTTTGCACACTGTTGCCCATTCTGTGAACTTCTTGAGTGTATGAAATACCTTAAATTCCGATTTTCTTGTATAGCGCTTCTGTTATGAAACTCAGCTGGGATCCAGAATCAATTATTGTCGTTAAATTTATTTGTGGCCCTTAATATCGACTAAAACTATTGCTGGCAAGACATATGACTCTTGATGCGACAGTGTATGGTGTTTTTATCCACACAAAAAACCATTTCTGGATGTGCATGCTTTCACGTTATACCCTATTTGAGGCAGTTATAACATAAAAGTTCTCAGGCTACATATTCCTTTCTGTCAGATAGTGGGGGTGCCTTGAAAGATTTGCACTTGTTTAACGGATAAGTGCCTTAGCATTTATAGCATTTGATGTTAATTTTGGCTTGTCCACTAAACAATGCCTTGCCGACTGGACGCTTGCTGACTGTTTTGTTTCCAAGTTCTTCGAGAGATTGAAAACGATGCTCCAAATATTTTCGGAACCGTTCTGATTTGGTATTTCTTGTGGTGAGGTCAGGGATTGCTCGAATAAGACACGTGCATTCTTATCCAGCTTTTCCAGAAGTAGAAATACTAGTATTGGATCCCATTGCTGTACTGGAATATCCGATATCTGCCACACTCGAAGGCACTCTTGTGTGACATCATGTAACTCTCTCAAGGCTTGTGCTGTGTCTGAAGGAATGATCAGCTGAGAAATTAGTTTGTTGACTGCGTTTAATCTCTTTTTTCATATCGGTTCTTCACTATTTGCCAAGCTGGTTCGCAATTTTTGTCGCATATAATCAAATTGTTTGAACCATAGTTTTTGTGCATCTCCGATGTCATTTTGGTCGATGAGTTGCATAAATAAATCTCGGAATTGTTGTCAAGCTAGGTAGTTGCCATCAAATTTAGGCAAGCTTATTCTAGGCAACTTGATACTAGCCTTAGCTCCTTGATTAGAGTAAGTCCTCTTTCTGTACAAGTTGCAGCTGTATGTTTTCCACTTAAACCTACGTGGATTTATACAGAGGTCCCAGAGGTCTAGCCAAGCCTTCAAGACATGAAGTGCTTCTCCAGGTCCAGTCCTAATGGTTGATACCAAGGTTGATTCCTAGGTTGCATCCAGTCAAGCCTGTTTTTTTTCCCCAAGCCTAAAAGAGATCAAGTCCTTCCGATTCTAAAGACCCAGCTAAGCCTTCAAGAGATCAAGTGATTCTCCAGATCCAGTCCTAATGGTTGATACCAAAGTTGATTCCAAGTTTGCGTTTAGCCAAGCCTGCAAAAGATCAAGTCCCTCTGACTCCAGTCGTCCAGCTAAATCTTCAAGAGATAAAGTGCTTCTCCAGATCCACTCCTAATGGTTGATACTAATGTTTATTCCCAAGTTGCGTTCAGCCAAGCCAAATCTAGTCTTAATAGTTGATATCAAGGTTGATTCCCAGGCTGCGTGCAGCCAACCCTGCAAGCGATCAAGTCCTTCTAATTCCAGAGGTCCAGTTTAGCCTTTAAGAGTTCCTGTCTAAACCGTTATCGGGCCCACCAAAATGATCAATTGAAACACACTGTTTCATGTTGAATGATGATTTATTTACCTCCTAGTTGGCCTTTTTCAAAGTCAAAGTCAAAAGTGCTTTATTTAATACTAATCGATATAAATTTTAAAAGAATATAAAGCAAATTCCAAACAATAACAATAAAAAACTTAATGGCCCAAATGGCTCTCTGAATTTATACGTTATTATTAACACATTTCATCAAAAAAACTATAGGAAATTCAATTAATTAAGATTATTACATATTTTTAGAATTCAATTGGAAAAAGGAGAAAAAACCAACCAACGCTATCCTAAAATTATTTATAATTTAAACACAATAGTGAAACTTTGATCGTACACCTGATATGTTTTAACTTAATTCTAGTAAAATGCAATGAAAAACTTTATCTTATACTAAAAAAAATCAATAACAATGTTCCTAACCTAAGCGTTTAATCTTATCTCTAACGTAATATAGTAAACATAACATATACCTAACCTATACCTAATTTTTAACACAAATAAACAACAACACTAAATGAAGCAATAATGAGCTGAAACTCAAAAAACTAAATAACGAAAGAACACAAAACTGAAAATAATAATTTAGAGATTGTCATTCAGCCGCCAATACCTGGATTGCGCCGTCTCAATTCGATCAGCTTCAACGAATCTAGCAAATGAGTATCTCCATTGGAATTTTTGGTCTCGTGAACTCAAACTTGGAGGATATTTTATCTTCCTATCGGTGGCCCTTCGATATATGTGATATATGACTGGGACGCCGTCAGAATCAAAAACATATCGATTCATGTCCAAATACACGAATGTTCCTGGAGGAATGAAGCCAGTTGCAAGGCAATTCGCTATATACCCGTCTGTAGGGTGGAACGGCTGTGAAATCCAAGGGTTTTCACTCACAGTCACAGATCTTGCGATATGATTCCGAAGAAGCTTCAATATGAAGATATCGACCCTCGTCACTTCAGAAGTTTGATAAATTCTTCTATTCGTCTCAGGCTTTCCGTACAAACCAGTACATGTACGAAGACATTTCCTCTCGAAAGCTCTTAATTTTTCCATAGTACTAGCACTCTGGTTGTACCAGATCTGACATCCATGTGTCAAAACTGGTCCAACCAGGGTCTTGTAACAGATAATTTTGACCTTTTGATCAATGTATTTGGAATGAAAGAGTTTTCGTAGAGCCATGACTACTTTTAGTCCCTTACTGAGCATGATTTTTACATGTTCAGTATAGTACAGATACTGATCGAGATAAACACCGAGATATCGAACACATGATTTATGCGGAACTCGTTCTAAACTACCCTTACCAGCCATGATGTGGAAATCTTTCCAATAACGTTTCAGGTCTTGACTGACCCCCTGCAGCGTTGTCCGAAACAAGATTGTTTCACACTTCTGCGCATTGATTTTCATTTGCCAATTGTCAGTGTACAGCTGTACATCATTGAACATTTTTTGGAGATTTCTCTGAACTATTGTAGCTTTTCGGTCTCCCGTATAAATGATCAGATCATCAGCAAACGCTACCAATGATTCCGTTGGCGAGACGTTAAAATCAAAGCCGTTCAATAGTTTGCGAATGAAGATTGAGAAGAGCAGAGGCGCAGTAACTGTTCCCTGCTGTAGACCATTCAAGACCTTGAACTCGCGCATTGTTGTCAGATTTCCATCAGTTACAACAAACAATTTCCCGTATAACATATTACACATCATGGCGACAAGGTGTCTGGGGAACTTGTCCTGAAGGAGTTTAAAACTAGTCCATCTAGCCACACCGTATCGAAGGCTTTCTCCATATCAATGAGAAATGCTCCAACACATTGTCTATCATTTAGTTTCCAACAGATGTTTGAGGTTACTTTCGTTATTGCGTGTGTGGTCGAATGCCTGGCACGAAAACCAAATTGGCAATTCGGCATCAATTCATATTCCTCAATGTGGGCGTTTAATGCTCTGTTGAGTATCACTTCAAACACCTTGCTGATGTTAGGCAGCAAGCTGATTGGGCGATAGCTTTTGGGGCATGAAGATTCTTTTCCTTTCTTCAAGATCGGAAATACCTTAGCCCTTTTCCACTCATTTGGGAAATATGAATTGCTCAACATGTTATTGAACAATATGCAATAATTCCTAATAGCGACCTCCGGCAAATGTCGGAGAACTACATTTGTAATACCATCAGTACCACATGATTTCTTGTTGTTTATTCTGCGAAATATGAAACACAATAATCAATAAGATTCAAGCTCGGTATGAGGTCAGATGTTAATGTTTCATTGAAATGAAGAATTGATTGGCCGTTCAGGCTTGATTTGAAGTCCGAAACTTTTGCTATAACGACCTCTGAAAATATTTCGTTACCTCTCTCAGAGTTTGGTAGATGAACCAATTCAAAATGTGTTCCAATCAGGGCAAGTTTATCCAATCCTTCACAAATAATCCTGTTTCCATTTCTATCCAGAGTCGTACTTTCAATTTCGATACCAGCCCTATCGAGAAGATTTATCTCATCACTAGTGACTCCAAGATTCGATACCTTCACTCGAGATTTCTTGCGCAATATGCTATTCACTTTCGCAAACACGCCGTCTGGGTCCTGTGGACTAATACCCCTCAATTTTTCCGCCCATTGATTGCTAACCTCACTCCTGAAGTATGACCGGATTAAGTTCCGGACATTCTTCAGATGTAATTTCAACAAAGACAACGAGGGATGGTTGTAGTCCAAAAATCGTCGATAAATATTGTTGACGCGTGTGAGAAGAAGGCTTTTCAATCTTTTCAACCTTGCGATGGTCGGTGTTTCATATCCTTCCATATTGTTTCCATGTTTTATCTTAGGAACTACTTTCTCAATCGTTTCCAACGTCAGCTTCTCTAACCGACAAATAGACATATATTTCATCGTTAGTTAGATTCCTGTCATAAGGAGCTATTGAGCAAGAGTTGCCACCGTCAGAAGGGGGACATTGCTTCTGGTACTCCCGATTAAACTTCTTTTGAAACTTTCCCCAGTCTGTTTTTTTTAAAATTCAACCGATGATTTTCATGTTGAACTGGAATGAGGAAAAAATCATCCCTGTGATGATTGATTTCCACTACGATTGCGTTATGGTCGCTATCATAAGGAAGCACCTGCAGTTTCCGTTGAGGACTATTAAAGCTAAATTGAAGTCTTGCGTCAGCAATGCAAAGGTCCAAATATGAATTTGTCCTAGGGTATGTTGGGAACTCCGACCCATATAGATTGCACCTGTATTCAATTTGGTTCTCTGTTATCCACGATTTCAGGAATACACCTCTTGGATTATTGGTGGCGTTCAGCCATAATGTATGCTTGGCGTTCAGGTCACCAGCAAGAATATAAAAATTATGCAGCCTGTTCAATTCGAGTATTTCGAACAAGGAATTGAGCTCCTCCCTGAGCTTGAGAACAGATCCACCAGTTGCATAGGCAGAGATAATGAAGAGGTTATCCCCACCTGGCAGTGAGATTTTGACAACGGACACTTCAAGAGATTCAAAGCTTTTGAATTTGACTTTTTCAATATTTAAGAAACGATAGGGTCTTCGAAACAATATCCCGGTGCCACCTCCCCCATCACCTGCAATCCTATCGTTTCTTACGAACTCAAAATCCTTGAATGTCATGGAGTGCCATGAACTGAGGTAGGTTTCGGTGAGGAGCACGATGTCAGGCTTTTGCCTGGCAATGAACTCAAGGAGATAATCACGCCGATGTAAAGTGACAATGGAGTTGACGTTGATCGAGATGAGACGAATCCTATCCGTGGGAATGTGGCTAGATGACAACTTATTATGAGGCATTTGATACCCCTAGATGATGAAAAACAAGATTAATTTTTGTATCTTGCTTATCGATTCTTTCCGATAAAGAATTTAATTGCTGTAAAATTTTGAGAAGCAGCTCATTATTGCCACTTACATTATTTACACTATTTTCCGCATTTTCTGCTGGTCCTCTAGCGGCTTGTGCAAATGATACTCCGGGCTTGACGAAGTTCGGAGTTAAGACTCTGCGGTGTAGTTGTGTTTTCTTTGGGAAAGATTTTAATCTCGCATCCTGATATCGTGAGCATCCTCGATATGATGCCGGGTGACCAAAAACACCGCAGTTAACGCAATATAATTTCTCTTTTGGCTCCGTCTGAGCCAATTTGCACTCACCGGGAGCATGCACGTCGTTGCATTTAACGCATCGGTAATGCCTGGCGCAGTTGGCAGCCGAATACCCAAATCGTTGGCAGTGATAGCACTGGTTGATTTCTCGTTTCTGGAAGCGTTCTCACCTCACCACTCGAAAATTTAAATATCTGATTTGCTGAAGAGCGCTTGGACTGCTCTTATTTGATATTTGTACTTAATAAAGTGGTAATTTTTTTTCTACCGTCGACCTTCTTGTCGCGAATCTTTTAACTGAGATAAATTCGATTTGTGGTACTGTTTCCTTGAGAACCTGAAGAAGATCGACGGTATCTTCTTCGCAGTCCAAGCCCTTCAGCAAGAACGTCTGGTTTTTCTTGCTTTTGGGGGTATAAGTGAAGTGCGGAACCTCCCCAGAATTCAAAGCATTTTTCGCTGATTTGAAATCAACCAGTGATTTTGTTCTAATTGATAACTTCTCGGAATTGATTCGTTTAATTTCAAAATTTGTCAATTTGATTTCGGCTGCCAACAGCCGAACCATGTCCTTTCCGCTTTGACCGAAGACATTTATTGGCGGAACTTTCTCGGTATTCTTGGCTACTTTTTGAGGAGGACCAGCAGAACTACGGGCTGGTTTCTTCTCCTTATTTTTCTTTTCCATATTTTTATTTTTTAAATAAATTATAAAATTATCATTATCTTTATTACCTCCATTATTGTCATCTACCTCCATATCCCGTTGGAGTCCGTCCAGCACTGCAAAGTAATTCTGGCTTTCGTTGGTGCCACCAGCACTTAATACTTCTTCAGTGATTATTGGATTAGCAGCTTTCTTCTGTTTTGCGTGCTTATCGATTTTTCGTATAGGTTCACCATCTTGCACTTTTTTTGCTGTCTCGAACATATCTTCGTACGTTTTAATTCTTGCTCTTAACTCTTCGATTTCAGTTCGAAGTCAACCTGGGTGCTCGTGTGTCTCCGCTTGTTGACACTTGCCGCCAATTTCGCACTGTCACTCTCCCCGGGGCCCCCCAACGGAGGGAAGCCGTCGGGCTCCTCCATACAGCAGTCCTGAGTTAAGTCTTTGGTTTGTTGCCTTTTCTTGATTTATTGATATAGTTGGTCGATGCCTTTGACGATAATTTCTTCCCCAATAAAATCAAAACTTGCTGTTGACTGGCTCGTAAAAAATTTATTTCAATTTTTTGAAACTGACTTTTGTGAAAAATTAATTAATTTTTAAAATTAATGACAGAAGCGATTAAAAACACGTCTACACGCAACGAGTGCTAGACGTAGAGTTCCTAGTTGGCCTTTATACTTAAAATTACATTAAATTGTTCCCAAGAGTTTGCAGAAAATATGCTGACTATAAATAAACAAATTTTTTATAATTTCTACGTCTGGAGTAGCAATGTAAATCGTTTGAATTTTACGTTATGCAAACGATTCAAGCGTTGAAATTTGAGTTTACAGATATCTTATGAGAAAAAGTTACATTTAAGAATTTGCTCCATCTGGAATATGAGTCTTAATATTTATGTCAAGAGAAAGAATTTCAATTTTGCTGTCTGAACATTCCTACTTGCAAATTTAAACATAGATATTTTTGCTATTATCCAGAATCCTTCACGCAACTATTTGATATCCTCTGATAACCTCAAGGCCCGCAATATAAGTCAAAAGTTGAGCTTTAGGAAAATGATTTTCTATAAATTACTCAACTTAAGAAGTATTTAATGTTAGAAGTACCACGACCCTATAAAAATGATTAGAATAAAACTAAAAATCTTGAATCAGCAAACCAACACGATACTAACATTCGGCGTCGAATGCAACGTAAAAGTGAATGAAATATTGAAAATGTATTAATTAAGTTAGAACTAAATTATTGACAGGGGAAATGATTGCATAGACTAGCCGATTGAACTGCCAATGAAAACTTTAAATAATAACTGATACGACTAGAACAAAATCATCTGCATCCATCCGAAAGAATAGCGACTCTAATACCAATTGATTCGTGGCACATTGTTTGTAACAGGATGGGTTTAATGAGCTATGACGTTGCATGGCATCGTGCAAAGCATTTTTAATGACAAATTTCAAAGAATATGAGGGATTTGATGCTGCGGATCTGTACTTTGTTGCGGAAACAGTGCGGGATCCCACTTTGCGTGATTGCAAACCCTATTCACTACGTTTAGATCACTAAAATTTAGCTTTTTTTATCCATTTCTGAAATATTATTTGAAACACAGTTTAACAATTTTAATAATATTTATTATCTAAATTTTGTGCAAAACCGACAAACCTATTCCATCGAAAAGATCCCGATCACTTCAAAGCTCACTAACAACTGTTCTGCTGACTCTCTAGGTTGCTTGCTCGCGTTGTTTTTATCTACAACAGAGTTACCAGGAAAGCTGATAATACATATAAATCACACAGATCACTCCCAGCAAGGATCTGCCGTCAGCTTCTGTCGTGTCATCCCATCGAGCCCTCGGTCTTCCTGCTGGACGTCTGCCTTGTGCTCCACTCTTCAATGTTGTTATTTTTCCGATCCCTCTATACGGCCCACCCATTAGAACATAAATAGATATGGTTTGTTAAATAGCCTCCACTTTGTTTCTTCTTTCTTGAGCGGTCGATTTTTTGTCCGCTGCATTTTCGGATTCGCTCGTCAGCTTCTGTGTTTCGCAATTTTCATGAAAAATATAAGTTCATTTTGACTAATGAAAAAGCTTTATATTGTGAGCTGCAGAAGAAATTCATATGTAGCTTTAAAACATTTTTCACAATGTTTCTAATTCCGACTTTGAAATTTTCTAAAATCACTCTTTAGTGCTTTTAGAAAACACACACTAACAAGTTGGGTAAACAGACCTACGCTCATGTCAGAAGGGTTTTGTATTCAATTTTCAAAATGCAGTCACAAGATCGAATCAAATCAAGAAACATGTCAAAGACGATTTTATTGGAGAAAATATGAAATAGGAAGATCATACTATTATTAACAAAGTTGAACGAATTTCGACTTCTGAGGTTTTTGGTATTGTTATACTCATAAATATCCTCCCTTGATAATTATTTCAGATGTCCATTCGCGAGGGAGGAAACACATTTTTCATGTATTTCCCCCCTGTGCCCCCACTGAAGCAAAAACTGACAGTTTAACAACTGTTTTGAAAAGCTCCCATGAAAACTTTCATTTCATACTCATATCGGCTACGTTTGATGAATTTTTTTACAGGGGCCACTTTTCTGTACTGTTATCATCGATTAATGGCCAATTTTTTCGAATCTTAGAATGGTTACAAAACCCTTTTGCTAGGAGCTCTCTCCCACCTCCTTGACTTGTTTCACTTATGAGCATTAATTGTAGGCACTCATCTTCAGTCATTCATTAGATTGAATCAAGTGTTCAAAGCATGCACCTTAAACGTTGAAGTTGGGAAAAAAAAACTCAAAATTATTCAATCTTCGCATTTAAAACAGCCACTATTTTGTTTTACGATTACTGATACCACTAGCTGAACCGAGTCTCAAAGATATACATGACATCTATCATTCCTGAAATTTTCATGGAAATCCTAGCAAAACTGTAGTGTCTGAGTCGGTAAAAAGCGCATATTGTTCCATAGCCATATGTTGCCATAGTAATAAATGCAGCGCATATTGTTCCATAGTACATAATACAGCAAAATTCAAACCGCTATAACTTCACTAAATATGATTCAATCTTTATGAAACTTTCAGAATAGATTAATCTTATAAATAGACATCTGCGTATAGAATTTCATTGAATTTAAGGGTACCGTTAAGATTTTATTGAAGAAAATATAAAATCTATAAATCATACTATTACTGACAAAGTTGAGTGGATTGCGACTTCTCACGTATTTGTTGTTGTTGTACTCACCAAGGCCTACATTCCTGACTTTTTTCAGGTTTTTCGGATCACAGGTGTCCAATCGCGAGGGGGGGGGGGGGACACAAATTTTTCGTGTATTTCCCCTCCCTGTGCGCCCCTCGAAGCAAACTTTGCCAAACTAAGACCTGTTTTGAAAGTTCTCATCAAGACCTTTCATTTGATACCCATATCGGCTACCTTCAATGAAATTTTTTTTTCGGTGGGTCACTCCCCTATATGGGGAGACCCCCCTTAAAAACCTTATAAAATTTTTTGTAGTTGAACTTTGAAGAGATCACCACTTTACACCTACACACAAAATTTGACGTTTCTAGCTTAAGTAGTTTCCGAGAAAAACTGCTGTGACACACGACGGACGGACGGACGGACAGACTGGTCGCGAAACTAGTAGGGTTTTGTAAAATTATTTTACAAAACCCTAAAAATGAAAAGATAATGTCAAAAAGCTTAATCTAAGCTTAACTTTTGAATTCCAATAACTCAGTTCCAAATAAGATGCTCTGATGCTATGGTCTCGTTACAGACAAAATGAATTTAAGCTGAATAGATTATTGAATAGTAATTCATGATGATGGCTGCAATAAATTCTAGTCTCCATTCATCGGTACTGCATAGCTAACATTAATTTCAATATTTAATCCTACACGTGCCGGCAAGCGAATTTAAATTTCACTTCCCGGATTTGTTCACGTGAGGCAACTTCCTACTTTCTTGAATATTTCCATTCACTTAAATGAATATCTCGCTTGAATTTAAAGGTATTCACCGTAAATCCTTAATCCTTCCTTGTCTTATACAACCATACTCCAATATATCTGGAACAAAATAAAAAAAAGTAAAGTAATACAGCAATCCAAATAATCTTAAAAAGTTGAAAAGAAACACAAGTGCCGAGAAAAGAGAAAAACAAAAACCAAGAAAAATCGTAAAATTCCTGCAAGGATAATGCGTACGTTCGAGTACGTAGATATCATTATGTAATTCAAGTGGAGTACATTGTCGGTGTAGTTAAATGTACCATAAAATCAAAGTTACCGTACACATTTTTGTTATAACATTTCTCCGACAAACAAACGAGCAACAATGGTGAACGGTTTTGTCGTAAGAAGGACATAACAATTTGTGATGGCTTTAAAAGATATTAAGTGTTTTATCGGTACGAGTTTATTTGCTGATTGTAAGAAAATCAAAAGGAAGAGCGAAGAAGCATCGATTGTAAAGTTTAGATACAAATTGAGTTCTTCCCTTAAATCCATTACTTCAATTGAATTGATTGCGTGTTGTCAGTGAGGGTGAGAAAGTTTAGGGAAGAAAATTATCTTGATTGTAGTAAAGAATTGTGATTTGAGATACTTTTGAAAACGAAAAGTGCTTGTCATTTAAATAAATCACTTACTAAGTGAAGGGATCAGGAGCTAAAATTATTTTCGAGTTTGGATAACGTTTTCATCATATCATTTATTAAAGCACTCTATTTACCAGCGAAATCTTAAATCCTGTGGAAAAAATCACTTATTCGATAGTACGAAAGATATCCTTTGACATGCATTTTAATTAGACATAAATCCTTTTAGCATAAAAAATTACTCTGAGCCACTAGACGAACATCTTATCTTAACGTTGAAGGAAAAATCAAATCCTTTTCTACAGGATCAAATCTCGGTATTACAAGCATGTTAGTACCTATCTACTTCATACTTGTGTACATTCTTAGGAAAATTTATTAAGGTAAGAGTGTGCAAGTTTTCTTAGTTTCACTATGCATTCATGAAAATTGGATGAAAACTACATTTCCTGGATGAGATTGCAATGTTGAGCAAGAGAGAATAAGAAATTTAATGCTTATACAAACACAGATGTATAATGTACAAGGAAAAGGGAAGAGTAAGAAGCATCACATGAATAAAATCACTGACCGGAAATTTAAACGTGACACGCATAAGAACCGCAAGAAAAAATGAAAATAAGGTGAAATGTGAATACGGGATGATGCGTGTGTTGAAGGGAAAATGGAAGTTAATTAATTCATGTAATTCTTGAGGAAATTGTGATGAGATTTTAAAATTGAGGTATTTAAATGTGGAACACTTTTTTTTTAAATCTTTGGAACTAAAATAAATGCTACCATAAACAATTTTGGGACCGGAAAATTTCTCAAAATTATCCTTGTTATGGACAAGCAGACGTATGAACATTTAGATGTATGGGCACTACGAGCACAGACAACGAACCAGCATTGAACGCGCTAAAAAGAAAAATGAAAGAAGAGATTCACAAAAGGCTTGAGGACGATGTTCATCTACTCAACAGCGATCATTTGGTACATATGATTTCTCCCACGATGGAGCAAATTACGCGTTCGAAATTCCAGCCAATAAAGTTTATCTATTTAGTATTAACGATTTGTTTATCCTTCCTGTGTAGCCATTATCTGTACATTGGTGACCCCGCCGAAACAGTCAATTATGGCTGACGATGAATTACACGATACAGACAGCGGCTCAAACAGCCAAGTAAACGTCGGTACAAGAATGACGCGAGAAGGGGCGGAAATCCAAGCTGTCGCCTGTAGTTCCCACGATTTTGGCAGAGCAATCCGGAATGGTAGTTTGCTCATGTAGAGGCACAATTTCGGGTAAATGAGATATTGAGTCATTCGGCCCGTCTAAACAAGGTGGTCTCCGAACTGGATGTATCAACCATCACACAAGTGGCTGACGTTATAGAGTCGCCACACGGTACTGGAAAATATGAGGCCCTTAAGGCAAGACTCTTGGCTGTTTTCGCGCTCAAGGATCATGAATGTGTTCGGCAGCTTTTGCATGGCCTGGAGTTTGAGGAGCAGCGACCATTTAAAGTTTTTATGCCCCAATCAAAGTCAGTGGCTGGAAATTTTGTATCCAACGTTGAAAGCATTGTGGCTTCAACGCCTTCCCATGGATATGCGATCAATCCTCACTGTAGCTGATAAAAAACAATGGAGCAAGCTCGCTGCGGCTGCAGATAGAATCTCTAGTTGTTCTGTAGGAGATACTATTGCAGAAGTGCAGGTTTGCAATAATGCATAGTCGGTCGCAATTTACCACGATGAAAACGCTGCCCCACAAACATTTGATTCAAGAGGGGAGATCAACGGAATCCAACCACCTGTCAAAAGCAGAGGCTCACAGTGCAATGAGTGTTGGCATCCAATACGCCAAACGTTTACCGTGACGGTCCCAAGAAAGGAACAAGTGAACTGTTGCTTTTTTCGCACGCGTTTTGGAACGGCCGCCTTATGCTACCACCCACCATGTCTTTTTCATGTTTCATCAACGGAAAACTTCTCAAATCATTAACTCAGCAGGCAAAGGCTAGTGATTTTCTTCATAATCACCTGGAAATACGATGTCCAAAATCAACTCTAAAATTTTTAATCGGCACGGGCGCAGACAAGACTTCCTTTGACCTCCGTGCAAACAAAACGTAAGCAAGTTGCCTATAAATTATTCGTCGTAAATGGAACGCTGATCGACATTTACAAAAAGGTAACTTTAAACATGTCGCTTAGCCTTCAACGTTATTTCCATTGGAAATTCCTCATTGCGCAGGTTGCACACCCTATTCTAGTGGCGGGCTGCCTTAACCATTATGGATTATTGGGGGACATAATAAACTGATAGCTACGTGATCCTGCGTCAAAAGTTGCAGTTAGAGGATGGATTAGAACAGTTCCAAATGAACCCGTATCGAGTATCCTAAAGAACTCGCAATACCACGAGATACTCAGGGAGTTTACGAGTGTAACCAATCCGGCAATTAATGCTGAAATTGCAACGCATACGATCGGGCATCACATCGTTACCAAAAGCCAACTTATTGCTGAGTGCCCTTGATGGCTTTGTCAAGCAAAATTGAAGATCAATTTTTACAAGGCTGGGGATTATATTGCCCATCAAGCCATCATTGAGCGAGTCCTCTGCATCTCGTTCAAATGAAAGATGGCTGGTTGCTGGTGAACGTGTGGGGATTACCGACTGTTAAACGCCACCACTGTATCAGACAATTCTTCAATGCGCACCATTTAGGATATAACTTTTGATTTAGCCGGAAAACGCATCTTTTCCTAAATCAACCTACTTAAGGCGTTTTACCATATCCTGATTAGAGAAGAGGACATTCCAAAAACAGCGAAAGCAACACCTTCCAGCGTGTATAAGTTCACTGCAATGGCGTTCGTTCTATGCTACGCAGCACAATCGTTCCAGCAGCTTATCGACTAGGTACTCCGACTGCTGTATTTGCTACGTTGACGATATTCAGTGCACAAACATAGAAAGCATCGACAGTTGGTGCTTGAATGCCTCGCTGAGAATGAAATAGTTATCAATGTGACCAAGTGCTCATAGAGGGCAACAGAGGATGAATATTAATGTCATATGAACCACCAACAAGGCTTTTCACCCCCCACTCCATCGGGTGCAGCTAATTCAAGACTACGCACAACCTACGACAGTAGCGGATCTCCACCGTTTTCTAGGATGCATTAACTACTATCGATGTTTCATTCATAATACAGTCTATTTATAATCACCATTAAACCATTACTTCTCCTCATCAAAGAAAAATGACAAAACACCAATCATTTGGTCACCAGCAACAGAAAAGCGTTCCGAAATTGCAAAAACAGTCTAATTGACGCCACTTTAATTGTGCATTTCCAAGCAAACAAGCCACTGAGGCTTGCTACTGATGCGTCAAACGTAGCGGTACGTGCAGTGCTCGAGAAACTGCAAGCAGGCAAGTTGCTGCGGCTTACTTTTTACCATCCAAATCGGGAACCAACTATAGCGTGTATGTTCGCGAACGTTAGCAATGTGCAGTAGCATTTGTCACTTTCGGCACTATTTGGAAGGCTCGACGTTTCACATTCTCATGGGCCATAAGCCACTTTCCCACGCATTTATGCAAAAATCCAACTAAGCATCACTATGGCAATTTCGCTATCTGAGCTTCATTTTCCAGTTTTCTACGGATGTAAAATATATTTCTGGAACACCAACAACGTTGTGGACGCTCTGGCATGGGTTGAAGTAATCTCGGTCCCATCCGTAGTTGATATGAACAAATTGGCGCTTGAACAGCAAAACGACTCAAGACGACAGAAACTCCTCTGCAGTAATAGTACATCACTTATCTTACAAGAAGGAATCATTGGTGATAACGCGGGATTTATGGCTGATAGGTCACTTTGGAAAGTGCCATGAAAAGAGCCGTTCAAGTATGGGCACGAAATTGTGTACCATGACAGCGATCGAAAATTTGTCGCCACGAAAGAAAATCCGGCACAAAACCTTCTGATGCCCGATGAACGGTTTCAGCATGTACATCTAGACGTCATCGGCCCTTTGATACCATCCTAAAGTTATAAGTATTGTCTCACGGTGATTGACCGATTTTCAAGGTGGCCCCAGGCAAAACCGTTGACTAACTAAACAGCTAGAGCCGTTGTTCAAGCATTTTTCAAAAACTGGGTACCGCGGTTCAGCAAGCTACGCACAATTAAAACGGATCAAAGCAATCAGTTCAAGTCGTCACTTTTCAAGAAGCTTACTAGTTTCACCGGATACAATCAAACCAGGACGTTACCCTCTAACCCTGCCTTTAACGGGTTGGTTGAAGCGACAATTATGTGCCACCAGCGAAATCCGTGATGACCGGTCATACTGCCTACCGTTTTGTTAGGATTACGCGGAACCATCAAGAGGACCTGGCAGCTGGCTACTTCAGAATATGCTGGAACTATGCTCTGTAGGTGAAAAAAAATGAAGAGATATAGTGCAAGGTTTTAGATCGTCATTTACAATTAATCATTAATAATAGATGATATACACGCTGAAATCAAATCAATTCAATTCCTTCAAACCCGAGTACGACGAGGATTATTAGGAAATCTCCTAGCTAAAATCTTTAGAGTAAATGACGAGGTCTATCAAGACATTGTTCACCTGTCAAACAACCAGATTAACATTTGACGAGCCGTTGAAAAACAGGGAAAGGTGATGCTAAAAGCGACTAAAACCCTAGGTACAATTATTATGCTTCCATTCACCATTCAATGAGAGTATTGCGAAAATTAATGACTTCAACAAATATCTACGTACATTTTCCAAGTGCTTATCAGAACCCTAGAAACTATTTAGACGAGGTTCTCGGCAAATACAACTGTTTGCGGCAAATAATGCCAAATCAAACCAATATATGGGGATGCGCACAAATCATTGATGGGTTGACGTTTTGAAAAAAAAACCGAGTCATCACTATCCGTGACTTTAAAGGTTTTCCACAAATCCACTGCAGCAGCGCAAATCGAGCGTTCAGAATATGCTACGGTTATTCAAGGATATTTGCCGATTTAAAATGTCAATCAATGCGATCTAATTAAATCCAGTCCAATACCACAACTTATCTCCAAGAATTTCTTTGTCATTAGTAAATTTCATCAAAAAGATGTTACGATAAATTACGACTCGCAAAAGTATTTTGAGATTACCATAGACGCATTCAAAACAAACCTAACTATAAGGGACCAGACATATATGGTCCATCTACGAGCATTATATGATATTCAGGCACAACCGAATTGCGTATTAACGGAAGTGTATAATAGCCACACAGAAACAACGGGCTCCATCCAACAGTTCCAGACACAGTCGATTTTTTGGAAGAAAACGTACCAACTAAACTATTCGCTGTACATCACCCCGTCTCCAACGGTAGCACATGCAGTTTGCATGGAACTAGATCTGAGATCCTGTTAGAAGATGCAGGAACTGTTCGACTTATGGCAGATTGCTCTCTATCTACACCAGAAGCTCTCCTGTTGGCAGAGAATTCCAAGATTACTTCTACCCTTGATGTCTATTTTAAGCCTGTCAGGATAGACTTCAGCATGCCCCCCCGATATCGTTCCAATGCTCAACGAGTAATTATTGCTTCAAATATCAGACTCCTTTTTGAAGTTAATTGAAGAAACTTACAATAATCCACAGGAGTTTGTCGACACTTACTGGAAGGCATTACGTCGCCCATGCTGGATGCCAAATGTTACGCCCCAAAAATGTTGACTGCTCCAGTGGGGCTTGCAAACCCAGAAAAGCTCGTCCGGAGATGGGCATGGGAGTGCCACTCGCTTTTCCAGTAGAGCCCCGACAAGCCGCCAAGTGAGAACTCGGCTTGCCGGTACAAATTTAGGGGAAAGCAATTCCTGGATGAGTCCAAGGGGAAGCAACAGTATGTCACTAAGTAGAGAATACAGTTCACGGGGGACTTAAACTCGGTGAGTTCATCCTTGGTAAGAGATAAAGAACTGCGGTAGGCAAAGAAAATGTCGAAGAAACACTTATTTTGGTCAGCTTTGGTCCTTTTTGAAGCTAAAGCTTTACCTGGTTCAGGGTGATGTAGCAACTGGGATGACATGAAACAAGAACTATAGACAGAATTTTCACCGCCAGATTATAATGACCGCCTGTGCGAAGAGCTCAAGCACCAAACCCAAAGAAAAGAAGAATCCATAGGAGTATATAAGGCTGTGATGGAGGGCTCTTCAATCGACTTACCATACAGAGTACGGAGGCGGAGAAGCTTCGCCAGATCAGACAGAACATCTTACTATTTTTCCAGATGCAACTTAGTCTGGTATTGGTCTTCACAATAGCGTAACTTATTGAGCTTGGTAGGCAGCTGGGAACAATAAGAGCAATAGTTGAGTATTTTGTACCGCCACCCAACCGTCGGACTCAGTGGCTGTTAGAACCAGACCTGGCTTACTATGAGACCACAAGGGGAGGAGCAGTTGCTGCACTCCAAGAGACTGCTAGTATCATTCGTTGCTAGAATCGTAAGGAAATGGACCACCTAAAGGGTCTGTAGCGAGCACAAAGATGTTTTGGCTGTGGGAGGGTTGGAACAAGGAAAACTACCTGTCCAAATTATTTGGTATGTTCAGCTGTGGGACAGCGAGCTCTGGTAAGGAATAACGATACCATCCATCAAGATAGTCAAGCGCCTTCGGTAAAAGGGGATCGTGCTCATTAGGCGGTGGAATGAAAACGAGGCAACAGGAGAAGCAAGCCGCAACTACGGGTAGCATTGTAGGAGTCAACAAGAGATGATCAGCCACATATCTTCGTGGATATTTGGACTCGGGGGCAGCTCATTCTATCCTGGGTGCTGAGAGATGCGAAACACTAGAAGCGAGGTGGGTAGGATTGGGCAAGACGAGCGCAGAGTTGATAAAATTGGCCAACAATACTCAAGTGAGGATGGAGGGCGAAGTGAATGCACCGGTGAGAGTAAAAGGAGCCACAAACTTGATGAGCTTCCTCGTAGTATCATCTGTTCCACAGGCGCTTATTTTAGGAGTTCACTTCCTTAAGTAGTTCATTTTGGACTTAAGTAATGAGTCCTGGAACTTTGCATCTTTTGCCACCTACGAGGTATTGAAAGGGAGATTACGTTTATGAGAGACGGTAGAGGGCTTGCTGCACTTATTGGTGGAGGAGGAACTCACTTTGATGGGGTGGGGCATTGGTACAGCAGCACATTAACTCGGAGCTGGATGAGATGCTGCAGTTAGGTATATTGGACCCCTCTTCTAGTTCATGGTCATCACCTATTTTGCTCATTAAAAAGGAGGACGGGAAGTTCCACTTGTATGTGGACTTCCGGAAGCCCAATTGTCTGTCTGAACGAGATGCCTATCCGATATCTTATGTTTCAGTCACCCTGCTGCATATTTATCAACACTAGATTGAACTGGCAAGCTCCATGGCAAAAGATTCCAAGCCATTAACTGCATTCACAGTTCCGGGCCGTGGTTTATTTTAATTCAGACCCATGCATGTCAACCTGACAGCGACTCATCGGATTTTGCGAGCAGACTTGGGGCCCTTTGTTTTTGTATATTTGGACGATATTATAGTTGTGACGGGTGACTTTCGAAAGCATTTGGAGATCTTGCGGGAGATGCTGTGGGGATTACGTGAGGTCAACTTCTGAGTATCAAGAGAAAGATGTAAATTTTGTCTCCTCTAGCTGAAATATCTTGGGTACGTCATGGATGAGACAGGCCTACATATGGATCGTGAGAAGGTTGAGTGTGTAGTGTGGATTCGTTCATCCACAAACGTCAAGAAGGTTCGTCAATTAGTTGGGATGGCATCCGTGTATAGATGCTTTATTCCAAACCATGCAATACTAACAGCACGACTCACGGGTCTTCTTAAGGAAAATGAGATATTCTTGTGGTCTCAAGAATGTGAAAAAGCTTTCACCCAGTGTAAAGCAAAACTATCCGTAGCCCCGATTCTCACCTGTCCAGACTTCACCTTACCGTTCAACGTGCAGACGGATGCCTCCGACTTAGGGTTGGGAGCAGTACTAAATCAAAGCCACTCAGAGGGGGAGAAAGTCGTTTGCTACCTGAGCCGTGGACTTACGAAAGTTGAAACAAAGTACTCAATTATCAAAGAGGTATGTCTGGCAGTCTTATGGGCTGTACAAAAACTTAGGCCTTACTTAGAGGGATCTTAGTTTAGCGTGATAATAGACCACCATTCCCTGGTATGGCTTAACAATCTTCGGGATCCGTATGGGTGGTTGGCACGGTGGGCGGTCCGTCTGTAACAATTCGACTTTGATGTCATCCAAAGGAAACGGTACCAGATGTGCCGTCGAGATTGGTACCACTTTGACAAGTGGTAGGAGGCTATCTGTGCTGTAGGATAAGTGGTTGCAAAAGATGCAAACCAACGTACAAAGATGCCCGACGAACTGGACAGTAATGCGCTGTGGAGGAACTCACCAGGCCAATATGCGGAGTTGTGTCGAAACTCTTGGAAACAAGTGGTAACAAAACCGAAGCGCCTAAGGGTACTTCGACAATGCCATGACGACATCACGGCAGGATACATGGGAGCCCGACGGACATAGAACAGGGTGAGGCAAAATTACTTCTGGTCAGGCATGCGGGCCGATATCAAGCTTTACGTCACTAGATGTCAAATTTGTCAGTCAACGAAAGTGTAAAGAAAGTGACCTAATAGTTTTCAGGGCCAATCAGGTGAAGGAACTTTGGGAGGTGCTTTGTGTTGACTTGGTGGGGCCTCTTCCGCGTTCAACGCAGGGTACCTGCTATATATATTATCGGTGGTAGACTAATTTACGAAGCTGCTATTAATATTTCCACTGCGGCAAGCTACTGCTTCTGTGGGGGCACGAACACTTGAAGAACATGTATTATTGTTATTTGGAATACCCGCTTTTCTGGTATACGATAATTGGGTACAATTCCTATTGAAGAAACTTCAGGAATTGGAAGTCATACGGTGCTACTATTCAATATACGGCATTCTATCATTCTGTAGAACGTATTAACCAAAACATCATATGGATGCTGAAAGTATACGTGGGAAAAAATCAGCGAAAGTGGGATAAAGACCTCCCAAAGATCGGTTGCGCGTTACGAAGCTTCACTCAGGACACAATGGAAGCTACCCCATATTTTGCGAACTTTGGGCGGGACATGGTTGTTTCGTTGAGGGGGTTTACTTCATGTAATGATGGAAGTGAACAGCAGGATCCTAGAGTGTGAGCCAAACTAATGGCGAAAATGCGAGCGGATACTAGACGCTGCATAGAGAGGGCAGCTCAGCAGAGCTCTCAGAGGTATAGCCTCCAGAAGTGGAAACCAACGTTTTATGTCCACCAGATGGTGTCGAGACGGAACTTCCCTATGTCTAATGCGGCCCGATAATTTTCAGCCAAGCTACCACCAGAGTACGTGGGGCCCTTCAGAATTTGTGACAAGGAGTCACGTAAAAACTGGTGAATGTGGATGGTCTTGATGCGGGAGTCTGGCATGTGAAGGACTTGAAACCACACGTGGCTGGAGGGGAATTACGCAGGTAATAGTCATCAAAATATACGTAGTTTTATCGGGAAAGATCGGTCCGTTGGTCTGAATTTCGGGAGCCTAACCTCTCCTATGTTAGTATAGCTAAGCGGGTCTAGAAATATGGAATTTATTAGGCTAACTCGGCCTAATTTGGCAAGCTGCGATATTTCAGGGAAAGAGAATTGAAGTGAATTTGAACTAATAGGTTGAGTACTTTTGTCACGCAAAAAGTTCGTAAGCCGTAGTAAGGTCAACGTGATTCTAAGAATACAAGAATTTTAGGGCATGCAGGAGAGCACAATAAATGAGAATCTGACTATAATAGAAAACGTTACCGTTGTCGGTTTTTCAGTCCTGCGTAGATTGTTGGAGTCTCCTTTTTTTTTCTTTTTTGCTCTTTCTTCTCTTCTATTTCCGGGTCTTTTCTCCTATTGCCTTTTGACTTCCTTCTGATTATTTGTTAGAAATTGTCAGAGAAAGTAGTAATAAAGAGCGATGGTTAACACAACCAAACTCTACCACGTAATCAATCATTCTTAGAATCAAACATTACTGAGCTGAACTATGGTAATTGTAATTGCTTAATTAACTTTACATTTACTTTAATTTACAACATTACAACTAAATATTGTAAACAAGGCTGGAAGTAGTGTAGGGAATTTAGGGAATTCAGTGTATCCACGTCTACCTCTCGGTTAAACGAATGGAACTCGAACATCGCGCTTACGCTTACGACACTTATCACAGGCATAGCACTATTGGATCGAGTCCTCAACACCGTATCAAGTCAGCTTCTCAAGTACCAGCGTAATACTCGGAACTCTGACCCAACAGACAATATGTCGTGAGTTTGCAATGGACACTCCGTGCTTTCACCATTTGGCAACAGTCACAGATGTCTATCGGCTAACATGTTTCAACCACCATGGTAAGCTTAAAATGTTGCAGACCAATAGGAACTATTCTTATCCGACCGCCCGTATGAACTTCAGTGATGACCGGAAGAACGAGCAGAAGTGTTTCACGAATCAATACGCGCTTGTTAGCACAAAAGAAGTTCAAGAGTTACATCCTTGAAACCACTAGTAACTCTAGCGAAACATATGTCTGTTAGTTACCCAACTTAAAAGAAAGTAAACTGCGCATTCAACTTACCGCGGAAAATTTAGCCGCATTAACTTCACGCACAAATCATGCACGATTCCTTCACGTTGTCTACAAACCCACAAGTAAACATTGGGAAGGAAGCGCGTATTATTTGTCTGTGGTGCACAAAATTACCTGGCATCACAATGAATTGACAACTGTAAGCAAACGTCAGGTAGAAGTAAAAACATGGGAAGATAATACAGACCCCAAAACGTCAGCCCGGCTGCGTTCGATGCGGTATAAATTATACCAAAACAATGAAGTAACTGGCAATGGAATTGAAGCCGGTGAAGGTGGATTCTGGAAGATTAATCGGGATAAAGCTTCGACGGAAAAGGGAACGGGTCTTTTTTAATTAGCTAGTGTGAGAGCAATTGGTAAGAGTTTGGCTGATGAACGTTATGGGTGGATGTGCGTAGTGAAGACAACGAAAGGAAGGACTTCAAGTTGGAAGCACAGGTAAACTGGAGGAAATTTAAAAGATGCCAGCGGAAGTATCCCAGCAAGAATGAGTAGAGCGGCGAAAAGGAGGAGACAGCACAGCATTTGAAGAGGGTATCCAAAAAGAATATTTTCGATGGTGAACATCGTCTACAAAAAGTCAGCAAGAATCGGAGACATCAAAAGTTGGGATACTAAACACATAAGGGGCCCCTTACGAGCAAATCCGCAGGAGTCATGGATTTGTACTGATTGTGAGTAGATTTGCGTTTGAATAGAATTTTGGCTTAATTTGATATGATTACGAAGTTTTGTTATGACCTTTATTGAATATGATTGTGATTTCATTATTTTTATTATAACGTTGTAAAGATTGAATAATTTTTTGACTGACTTAGAACAAATCCTGTACAGGTCGGTTCAGATGGTAAATCCCCATGTGGAATAAAGGTGAGGAAGTGTTCCGAAGGTTAGACCAGCTACTGAAGTAAGGGAGGTGACTAGTAGTGAGTCTCAGATAGTGTTTAGTGGTGGAACCGGGGAAAAGGGAAGAAGTGTAGGATCTTCACCAGTGTGTAAGAAGCTGGTGTGTGCAGAAATAGCTTGCTCCTAAATTTATACCAGCAAGCCGAGTTCTCGCTTGGTGGCTTATCGGGGGTATACTGGACAACGAGTGCTGCTCCAATGCCCGTCGCTGGACGAGCTTACCCGGATCTGTAAGCCCCGCCAGAGCAGTCAATCTTTTTGGAGTGTAACACGACTTCTATCTCCATTGTAATTACTCTTATTTTAATGATTATCTTTTTCATCTATGACTGTAAGTGACAAAGAAATACAATTACAAACATGGAAGAAACTAGATGTTGTAGCTTAAAGAACCCCTTTACAAGAACCAGGCACGGTTGTTCTTGCTGGGCGGTATGTAAGAGCTCAATAACTCTTTTATGCTTAAATTATTTTAAGTCCGTATGTAAAAGTAAATTTTTTATTAAATTCAATGTCAAGACGTCGCAAACTTTAATATAAACTAAAGCCTGTACACGTATATTTCAGTGATGATGAATGCGAAGGTAAAATTTATTATTTAAGTTTGCGTTGATTAAAATAAAGTTTCTACTTGCACAAGCATTTTTGCGTGTATAAGTTTGATTTTTCTTAGAGTGCTTAATCCTTTCGAATTTGATTTCTCGTGCTGTATCTGACTTAAGGTCAGATACACTTAAATTCGGGCAAATATCAGCAAAAATATTTTTTGTATCCGACTTACGGTCAAACTTGCATCAACGAAATGCTGATGGGCAAGTTGCTATAAACCAGAACTGGTACAAGCGTCATAAAGGGCTTCATGATTGTTTTCCATTGCAATGAGTGAATGGGAACAACAAGAACACGAGCAAAAGATGTCATTTACTTAATCGGGAAAGGAAGACAAGATTTTTCTCGATGAAGATAATGAAAAAAATTTAAAATTAGTAACTATAGTGAATCAAATGTAACAGGAAAATAAATAAATATTTTAAAAGAAATTTGTCTAACATCGAGTTTGTAACTTGATATTCGAAACTAATGAACACGAGGATGACAGAAACCGGAATTTATAATAATACTTCTGGTAAATATTAGTTAAGTCAATCTATCTATGTAAAACAATGATGAAACAATACTCTGTTTATAAATTGTTTCAAGATTTAATTATGTATCTATTATATTCATCACTATATAAAACCAGTCACTACATCTATTTTTATCGTCAATCTTACATTAGACAATATTCCTTTATCTAATTCTTTTCCTATTCTCTTTCAGAACCTCCTCCACCCAAATAAGAAAGGATAATGAAATACAACACAAAATATACCATTCATTTATCCAAACCCTCAAAAACACAATATACAATATATCTATTGCCTGAAATTAATTAAATCTTATATGTTGTCGATTAATCTTCCTTAAGCTTTCGTCTTCGGTTTGTTGTCTAACCGCAAAATTCATTGCTGCTGTTGGTCAGACATCTTTCTGGTATTGGCATCAACTGCCAGCACAATACGTGAAGGAAGAATTGCTTCCATCCTAGTCATCGTCGTCGTCTTCTTGGACTGGCTCAAAGGATCTCTACCCGAATATATCTCGTTGAGCTAAAATGGGATATGCTATGAAGGATATCCGGATCTAGGAATCACAGCTCACAACTAACTAGACTATGTAGGTGCTACGTGTGTGTATCTATGGATATGTGAGGAAGGAATCTGGAATCTGTTGGATTAGGAATTCTATATAATGTTGAATACTATTATAGCGCGTTTCTGATAAAAAGGATGAGGCAAATGAAAAGTGTGAAGTCATGACAAGAAAATTGTTGAAAGGTTTGACCAAAATTAAACATGACCATGTTTGACATCGGGGAGGTTGATGTTTGGGGTTGATTTTGAAATAGACAAGCTTGTTAGATGGTTAGCTTCTAAGCATTTAGTTTTGGGTAGTGGGACGTTATATTTAAAGCAATTGGGTTTGATCTGAAAGGGATGGTATGATTCGGATCAATCTAGGTATCAAACTCTCCCTAGTATGTAGGAAGTACAATATGATACATTATTTATAAATATTTGAATTAATGAAAATTCTGATCAAAGCCTCCTCAATGCGCTTCCATGCACAAAGTTTGATTTCATTTAACTGGAGATTGTTTTAAAGGGAGAGGCACAAAGTTCCGCAAAAAAAAAATTCCGAAATTACTCTAAATGTAGCTTCAGCTGTGAGAAGGGTTGAAATGTTTTCCAGATCCTTAGGATTTAATGTAGCCTGGGTTTGCGAAGAAAAGGCACCTAATACGGCTAGGAAGATTTGTGCAGATTTCTCAAGTATCCGCGAGACTCGGAGTATATAAAATTAAAATAAATAGACATGCAAAGCTCCCGAGTTCAATTGTTGACCTTTTTTGTTTTTTCATATGAAGTTGTGAAAGTGTCATACCAAATTTTACTACGAATACTCGTAAACATATACACATTGAACTTTATGAGCCTGAGATAAGCCTCGACCTATAAATTAAAAGAATAAAGGAAAGCTCAAAAGATCGAAAATTTTACATTTATCGTTTAAGTCAAAAATGTGGAATTGTTTGACACTTTGATTTAAAGGAATGGATAGTCAATGTACAACCTGCATGGCACTCGCGACTAATTAACAAGCTACAAAAATTCTGGGTCGGTGGTCACGACTTTAAGAGCACTTACTCCAATTTTCGGCCGTAATAATCGTCCCACTCGATACACTATGCGTGCTATAGTGGATAAGTCCGAGTCCAAATTTTCACTATTTTACGTTCTGGTGCAAAAAAGACGTCGTAATACTCGAAGCGAAGAAAATACATTACAGCCGTAAGTGCATCGATTCAAAATGAGCCAAAACAGTCGGTTCCATGTCGTTCTCAAGGATTGGACAAGATCTTGGCCTATATGGTTAAAAGATTAAATTGATTCAAAAACAAAACCCACTCGATCATTCGAAACACCGAAACTTCTCAAATTGGGCTCTGGCAAAGCGTGAAGAAAATCAAGAATTTCATCGAAAAATCACCTTCAGCGATGAAGATCATTTCATTTACTTTGTAATTGGTCAGCGACAAAACCACAGGTGCTTCTTGAGCCACCATACTTTTTCGTAGATGAAAACGACCGTCATGTTACAGTCAATATAGAGCGCTATCATGTTATGTTGCAAGATTATTTGTGGCCAAAATTGAATGAACTTGACATCAACGATATGTGGTTTCAACAAGATGGTGCCACTAGCCACACAGCATGAATCAAAATCAATTTATCGAAAGGCAAGTTTGGTGAACGTGTTATCTCGAGAAATGGTCCTGTTGAATGGCCGCCTCCTCCATGCGATCTAATGCCGTTGGGTTTTTTTTACGGGGCTATATCAAGTCGCTGGTCTATGCCAACAAGCTAGCGACTTTAGAGCTAAAAGGCAACATCCAACTCGAAATTTTCAACGTTCCGGTCGAAATGTGTGCCAGAGTGGCGGAGAATTGGGTACAAAGCAACGACCGCTGTAAACGGATTCGTAGTGGTCAAATCATCAAAATCGAATTTTATTCATAAAATGAAATGCTTGCACTACATTCACTACATTCATTAATTTGAATACAATATCTCAAATATTTCTGCAATTTATTTATAAATAAAATTATTATGTCCTTAATGATCCTTTTTAACAATATTTATTGCTGGTATCTTTTTCTTCGTAGTACTACAGCCCCTCTGAGGCTTTCGCTTTGTGCAAATAGCACCTCCAATTGTCTCAGTCCATTGATTACGTCCTCCGTTTTTGGAACCCGAGCAGCGATGAACTGTCTTCGTCGACCGAGTCAGACGAGCATTTCCTTGGCTTCCCCACTGGGATCCGGCCTTCTGTTCTCCCTACTTTTTTGGGTATCTGTTGGTCGCACAAAAGATTCAATTGTCAAGCCCACGGCAGCTTCTGCAATTTTATAACCGTTGAGACCTCCGTTTCGTCGAAAATTTCATACAGCTCATGGTTGTATCGACTTCGCCATTTGTCCCCGTCTAGCTTCGCTCCGATTATTTGCCTCAAGACCTGTCACTCAAAGACGTTCTATATATTTGCGGATGTTTGAGTTAGGGTACATTTTTCGCACCCGAAGCAAAGTGTCTTATCACAGAATTACATACTTGGAGCTTTGTTTTCCTGTGTATGCAACTGGTTTTCAAGATCGTCAGAACTGAATAAAATGTTTTACTTGCAAGCTATATTCTTCGGCGTGTTTCGTCTCTTTCATTATCAGTTCTCCTTATTTTAGCCAACTGTGAAATTCTGCGTATTTGGGGCATTTTTCCTAGACTGCGTCATGAATTTTGTTTTACTTTCATTGATTTGTAGCCCTACTAGTTTTGCTTCGCTGTCGAGTTTCAGGAAGAATTCTTTGGCAGTTGTTGACCGTGAAAAATATTGATCTCGTCCACATAGGCTCGACTTGTATAGTATTGTACCTCGTGTATCGACAGGTAGCATCCTTATGACGTAGCCCAGAGCCATATTAAATAGTAAAGGGGCCAGCCCATCTCCGTGCTTTAGTCCGATATTTGTGTCAAAGGCATCGGTGAGTTGGTTATTGATGCGGACTTGGGAGGTCGTTGACGTCATTGTCATTTTGGTAAGAGGGACTTATTTGGCTGGGATGCCAAAGCAAAGTATACTCGCATCTTATACAGTTAAAATGAACACACCGTTTGACAATCGGAAGTCCTTTACTATGTACTACTCGCGTCAACACAGAACGTTGGCGAGAGCTAGAAACTGGACTTTTGCTGCATTCTCTGATGATGGACTTGTGAGTCACCACATGATTCCCTCGTGAGTCATGTCGTTGACGAAGGATGTTTAGATGACCGATATATTCTCATAGTGCCTGATGGTGGTGGACTTATTGGCCTCTATTTGGTGCGTAGTGCTTGTGGAGCTTACAATGACGCTTGGAGCGACGCAGTAAAAGTGTGAGCTAGTGAGCGGATATCTTGGTGACTGGTTGTAACTGGGAACGCATCGAGAAAAGTTGGCTTCAATCATTCCGTTGAAGTATTTACTACTGTTGAGAAACTAATACTTGTTCCTCAAACTGTGAAAGTTACAAATAAAAATAACACGCTTTGAAAGGTCACGAATAAAACACGCACTGATCTGATTCCAAAACTGAACTCCTTTATTCAACATTCAATTGTATTTATATTCTAAAACAACATGCTCATCAATTATGTTAACCAGAACAGAGTTCAATTATCGAGCAAAGAATGTGCTTACTGTTGCACATATGTGTACATGTTTTAAATAATTGAACGATGTTCGATGAAGACAAAAAATGCTGACTATTTGAAATATGGAGAAGCAAGAAAATTAAATAGTTCAATGAATCAAGAGGTCAATGTTTTCAATAATGAATGCTTTGCTGTATAATTAATTTTATGGATAGATTACAAATTGATTATAATTCTGAACATTCTGCCCGCCAAGAACCGCTGGTTCTTCTAACAGAGGATAGTTTGTTATCTTTCGTACCATCTCGTCTTCGTATAACATTGTTTGTAACTGGTGGTCTCCGCAATCTCCATATTAGGACGCTGATAATGATAGATGCAACTAGGAAGGTGAGGCCAACACTTGTGCCCAGAACAATGATGTGATGTCGCGTCTGACGCCAAATGGTAGCCGAAAACTCGGATCGCAGGAGCGCTTCTTGCTGTTGGGTTTCATGAATAAATCTATCGTCTTGTTTGAGTAGTGGTTCCGTGGCGATGTAAAGATACGACAGATTCGTGCTTTTTACGGTGTCTTGCATCAATCGTATAGGTTTAATGTAGGTTGACTGCACATGTACGGTTTCCATAATTTGAGAGTTAGTGCGAATTATGGCAGTTGAACTCTTGATGCTGCAATGAGAGCCCATTTCTATTATACCCACTCCTTGGATTTTAACATCTTGTCGATGTCCACTGCATGTTATGGCGATTGATTGCTTTTTAGAGGATAAAAATAGCCAGTTGTTAGCTCGGGTTAGCTGCTTCCATAGCAAATCCTTCACGTGTAGTCTGTTGAGTGGGCATGAGATCTTATTGGTTCGCTCGAAAATCTTGTCTAAGATGCAATTAGCATGCTCGCTAATACTCTGGAGTATGCTGACTGAGCAATGACGCCTGTTGTTTGAAACTGTTTCACATTGGTCAAATTGTTTAGGGTTCAGTTCAAAATACAGTTGGTCATCGTAATTTACTCCAAAATAATTCGTGGAGACGTCAGGGACTGAGTAATTTCCATCGTTTAAACTATGTGGGATGCCTGTACAATGTAGAAGCTCGAAGTTCCATTGTTCGACTATTGGGAAGAACCCTGATATGAGTATGCCGTTTTGTGTTTTTGTAATTTGTGTCCTCTGTATCTCCCTTGGTTCGATAAATAACCCCTTTCCTAACTTTGACTGTACTAGTGCCAGTGTTTTATGCATGGTGGTTGGTGAGCATATTTCTGCAAGACTTCCAATTCCTGATTGAATTTTATATAAGCCATTGTAACGATTCTGAATCTGTTCTAGCCATTCAAACGCTAATTGATATGTGGTTAAGAAATCAAGGCTGATTCGGTTCTGGTCGATGGAATTGTACCATGAGGACATTTTTGTCAATGTTTTGGACACGTGATTGAATTTCTCAATGATGGCATTTAGTTTGGTTGTCAGTGCATGTTGAGTATCGTTGACTCTAGCAGTCGTGGTTAATAGCAAATGTCCTTGATGTTGCATGGTGTCAATAAGGCGTTTCTGGTTATCATCTAAGTTGTCGATATCTGTGTAGACTTCATCGTTCACTCCGAATATTCCTTGCAGGATGTTTCCCAGAATTCCACGCCGCGATCGATTTTGAATCCATGAGGTGTTTGACTCAAAGGTACTATCGACTCCCTGATTCAGTCGCTCCACTAGCTCCTTGCATCGTGTATCCTGATGAAGTCGAACACCTTGTTCGCAAATGTACGATGTGTTCTGACGTACTTGTTGAAGATTGGAAAGGTCTTGTTTGATTTCTTCAGGTGAAATGTGAATATCCATTCGTATTTGTCCTTTCATCAAGTGTACTTGACCGATATGCTCTATGTACAGACCAGACTCAGGGTGTTTTATAGTAAAATTTGCCTTAGTTCGTGTTACGCAAACTAGAACTGCCAGTAAGCAAACCATGAGTTTCGATAGAGTTGATGATTTCTTCGAAATGCCAGTTTTTCGCTCTCTAGTAGTACAGTGAGGATCGATAGTGGAGTTTTCAGATGTTTTAGGCACCTTGTGTCCCTCATCTATTGGTAGTGGACAGATTTTTGATATGGGTCGTTTCATAGTTCTGTCACTCGTCTTTATTGTTACTACCCTCGTTAGCCCATCCTCTCCGGGATGGAGAGCCAAAATTCTGCCCAGAGGCCATTGAGTAGCGGCACAATTTTCAAGTTTGACTAGCACGAGGTCATTAACCTTTATGTTTCGGTTTTCGGTAAACCACTTTGCACGTTGTTGTAGCTGGGTAAGGTATTCTAAGTTCCATCGTTGCCAAAATTGTTGTTTCAATTTCTGGACGAGTTGCCATTTCTTAGTTGGGTTATCTTGTGTATTTTCATCAGGTAATTCGAATAGGTTTTCTCCAATTAGGAAATGTCCAGGGGTTAAAGCGTTTAGATCATTCGAGTCAGTGCTTATTGTTGTCAATGGTCGCGAGTTTAAGCAGGCTTCTATCTGGGCAAGCAACATGTACATCTCTTCGACATTAAGTAAATGTGATCCTATTACTTTCGTCAAATGCCGCTTCATTGATTTCACCGCTGCCTCCCAAATTCCTCCAAAGTGCGGACTTCCTGGTGGGATGAATTTCCAGTCAATGTTATTGATAATGAGTGTTTGTTGTGCTTCCTTAATCATCTCTTTGGCGGCTGCTTTCAGCAGTTTATTTGCTCCGACGAAGTTAGTACCATTGTCGCTTATCAATGTGTGACACATGCCCCTTCTTGCAATGAATCTTCTTATTGCCGCGATGCAAGCCTTTGCCGTTAAGTCACTCACTAACTCCAAATGTACTGCCTTTTTTGAAAGACATACGAAGACGGCAATATACGCTTTTGTTGTTCTGCTGCCTCTACCACTACTCCATTTAATGGAAATAAGTCCAGCATAATCAATTCCCGTGCGAGCAAATGGCTTGCCTGGTTGAACTCATTCATATGGTAACTGACCCATTAGCTGCTGGCTTGGCTTTGCGTTGACTTTAAAACATGTGATGCATATTCTAGTTAATGCCTTAACTGCTGTAGCTCCGTCTATTATCAAAAATTTCGTTCGGATTGTAGCGTGAACCAGCTGTTGACCTCCATGCAACGTAAGATGATGGTAGTGTTTGATAATTAGGTTTGTTAAGTGTCCCTTAGGTAAAATAATTTGGTGCTTAGTGTCATAGCTCAATGCACTCTGTTGAGTCCTTCCACCTACTCTCAGCAGTCCTTCCGAATCCAAGAATGGTCGCTGCCTTATAAAGCGACTTGACTTACGCAGAGGCTTGTGATCTTCATCTGAGAATGCATCTCGTTGAGCTATGCGAACGCAGATGATTTCTGCTTCCTTTATTTCCTCGCTGGTCAAGAACGTACCACTATTTTTGGTTTTCCATCTACGACAATACGCAGTTACTCGAACTAACTTTGTAAAAGATGAGAATCTTTGGAAGATGTCGGGCGTTTGCTCAGGTGTGATGGTTTGAGCTGAGACACTCGTCAAACACGCGTCGTTGGTTCGCCTTTCGATGTCAATCATAGCACTGTTGTTAAACGAATTCCCTTTTGGCCATTTACTGGGGTCTTTACTCAACCAGTCTGGCCCATTCCACCACAACTTGTCGTTGACAAGAGCCTGAGGCAGTGCTCCACGGGATGCGATATCTGCAGGATTTGATTTGCTACCCACATGTCGCCACTGTTTTGGCTCTGAGCTTGATTGTATCTCTCCAACTCTATTCGCTACCAAGACTTTCCATTTGGTTGCCGGTTGACGTAACCATTGCAACACAATTGTAGAGTCAGTCCAGTAGTACGGTCTGAGACAATCCCATCCATGCGCTTTCAGAGTGCTGTTTATAAGTTCGCATAACAAGGCTGCACCACACAGTTCGAGACGTGGTATTGATCGTACTTTCAAGGAGGCCACTTTTGATTTCGCTGTTATAAGTTTAACGAGTAATTTCTTCTCTTGAACACGCAAGTAGATAGTTGCTGCATATGCCGATTCGGATGCATCACAAAATCCATGAACCTGGATCGACTCGATGCTGGTATAATTTAGCCAGCGGGGAATCGAAATTTCTTCGATTGCCGACAGTTGGGCGCGAAAATTCCGCCATTTTCCCGAGAGTTGATTTGGTACGGGCTCGTTCCATTCCGTTCCTTCAAGCCACAGTTGTTGCATGATGGTTTTGCCAAAAATGATGCAGGGCTGCAACCATCCTACTGGGTCAAAGAATTTGGCTATCTCTGACAGAAGCTGTCGTTTAGTTGGTGGGTCATCGGTCATTGGTTCAAGGTTTACTTTGAATGAAAATGAATCTCTGGCTGGATGCCATCGCAAACCAAGTGTCTTAATATGAGCATCCTCGTGAATATTAAGCGGTACGTTTGTTTCTTGGTCAGAAACGGGAACTGCATTCAAAATAGTGTCGTCATTACCAGTCCACTTCCGCAAGTTGAAGCCTCCTTCGTGGAGTACTGTGATTAAGTCTTGTTGAAGGCATTTCACTTGATCAATCGTGTCTCCACCGGTAAGTACATCGTCTACGTAGAAATCGTGTTTTATCGAATGGCACGCCTGGGGATGAAACAACTTCTCGTCATCAGCGAGTTGATGTAACGTCCGCATGGCCAGGAATGGAGCACTAGCTGTTCCATACGTAACTGTTGTCAATTTCTAGTGTTTCATTGGATGCGAAGGATGGTTTCGCCACAGAATTCGTTGATAATCTTGGTCTCTGGGGTCTATGATTATTTGTCTGTACATCTTTTCGATGTCAGCTGCTACAACATATTTGTATGTCCTCCACTTCATCAATATGTGAATGATGTTATTTTGATAGCTCGGCCCAGTTAAGAGTGTGTCGTTGAGTGATTTCCCTGATGGCGTTCTTGCAGACACGTTGAAGACTACTCTCAGTTTCGTAGTTGTGCTCTCTGCCTTAACCACAGCGTGATGCGGCAAATAGTAACTGTACTTCGAGTGTTTCTCTTGAGCAGGTACCTCTACCATATGTCCTAGTCTCCTGTACTCTTCCATGAACTCTATATATTGCTGCCGTAGCTTTCCGTCGTTGGCTAGTTTCCTTTCTAGCTGTGAAAACCTAATATGAGTGTTTCGTTGAGAATCGCGTAGAGTTTTTGCAGGCTCAACATTCTCCTTGAATTAAAGCCTCACGATATATCTTCCAAAGTCATCTCGTCTGGTTGTTTTCTGGTACCATTCCGCAGCAGCAGTTTCTTCAGGCTTTAGGATAGGATTGACTGGTGCCTCTGTAAGATCCTAGAACCGTTTCACAAGTTGCTCTGTTTCTTCTTCAATACTGACCAATGATACGATTCCTGCCAAAGAATTTGAAGTTGCTGCCATGGGTGTCGGTCCGAGTAAAATCCATCCGAATACAGTATTGACAGCGCAAGGCGATCCTTTCTTGAATCCCGGCAGAACTACAGAATTGTAAACATCTGCACCAAGCAACATATCAATACGTGAAGGTGTGCCACATAACGGGTCCGCTAAGTCAGCACGTGACAATGTCTTTGGAAGCTTCACTTTAGTGTCGATTGAAGGACATATATTAGTAATGTTGGGTATCACCAAAGCTGATACAGTGAACACGCTATCTCCACATCTTGGGTTGATATTCAGCAGCACGCTTCCCTTTGTTGGTTGCTCCTAGACCACATATCGTAATTTTAGCGTATTCGCGTTTCAGTCCGAGCAGTTGAGCAGCTGATTCCGTGATGAATGTCCGTTGTGAACCAGAATCAACAAGTGCTCTTAATGTTACCAGCTCCGATGAAGCGTTTTCCACCTTGATTCGGGCTGTCACCAATAGCACTTGCTGGCAAAGATAATTTTCTTCGGCAAAAAGTGAATTTGTTGATGGTGTAAATGGTTTAGCGTCGCTAGATAATACTGCAGACGTTCTCTTATTGCTGTCGTGGAGCAATGTATGGTGCTGTTTGGAGCAGGTTCGACATCTGGATTTAGATGGACATTTACTGATGACATGTCCTTTCCTTAAGCAATTAAAGCACAATTTATTTCGTTTCACAGCCTCTTGTCACTGTTCCAACTTTAATGCCTTGAAGGTATTGCTGCAAATGTCGCAAGTCGTTACGTCACGAACCGTGAGTGAATCCGCTTTTTGGGGTTTCTTAGGACCATTCAACGCTTCTAATGTCCTGAAACGGCTTGTTAAAAAATCTATGAACGTTGCTAGAGTTGGTATCTCTGATGATGCTCCAATGGACGTCTCCCATAATCATCTTGTTTCATGGTCTAGTCTTTGTGTAACTGAATAAATGATCAGTATATCCCAATGCTCCGTGTTTACACCAATGCTCTTCATATTGGCAATGAGCTCAGCTGTAGTGTCCATGAATTGCTTAATGTTAAAGTCGCGTTCCTCCTTAACTGCCGGTAGTTTGTGGAACGTATGTAGATAGCTCCACGCGATGGATCGTTTGTTGTCGTATCGTTTACGAAGCATTTCCAATGCTGCCTCGTAATTCTCGCTGTTGATGTCCATATGCTGGATGACACGTGTCGCCTCTCCAGTCAGATAAGTCTTTAAGTACTGCATCTTCTCTACTGCAGATAATGACTCATTATTGTGCATCATTGACGTGAACAAATCGATGAACATACGCCATTGTCTGTAACTCCCGTCGAACTTGGGAACTACCAAACGCTCAAGCTGAACCTTTGTAGTTCCAGATGCAGGTTTCTCAGTAATACTGATGCTCGATTCACCCTGATGTTGCCTGATGCCACCTTTGAACGCCCCTAGCAGGTCCAAATATTGGTTCTCGCTGGTCTCGAAATCTTCAAGATACGAGTTGCGTCGCGCAGGATTGTCGGCCGTCTCGTCGAGCGTGAGAGTATGATGCTCCTGACATGCTGTCCATAACTCCTGCAGTCGTTGCAGCCTTGCCTCAAAATAGCCAAGATTATGACGATCCTTGCTATCTTTCCCGAAGTTTTTCTTCAGCCTCGCAATGTTGCAAAAATGGTCGTATTGTGTGACCGTAGTCGATGAAGTTCCCTTATCATCTTTCATGGCAGCAGATGCAGTTGTGGATTTGTCGCCCCTTGTTTCCGGCATATTGGCAAAGACCCTCCTCAGGATGTAGTTCAGCACTGGTGTTGACTACTTTCAGATTCTTATAACAGCGGAGCCAAAAACTCGTCTGCACCAACTTGTATAAAGTAATTCAACGGTGGAGATTTTGAGCAATGGTTGCGCTAAGAATCGATTTTATCAAATATCACCAGAACCAAATCATTATTGTCTCCGATGCTTTGCCACTAAAAAATTCGTATCCGGATCCACAAATATCCAATTCGTAATCCGGCTCGACGGACCAAAAATGTTGAGAAACTAATACTTGTTCCTCAAACTGTGAAAGTCACAAATAAAAATAACACGCTTTGAAAGGTCACGAATAAAACACGCACTGATCTGATTCCAAAACTGAACTCCTTTATTCAACATTCAATTGTATTTATATTCTAAAACAACATGCTCATCAATTATGTTAACCAGAACAGAGTTCAATTATCGAGCAAAGAATGTGCTTACTGTTGCACATATGTGTACATGTTTTAAATAATTGAACGATGTTCGATGAAGACAAAAAATGCTGACTATTTGAAATATGGAGAAGCAAGCAAATTACATAGTTCAATGAATCAAGAGGTCAATGTTTTCAATAATGAATGCTTTGCTGTATAATTAATTTTATGGATAGATTACAAATTGATTATAATTCTGAACAACTACTCTTCCATTGACTTTGATGGTGACTAAAACTTCTGACGACCGATTGAGCACTTTATGGGGGCCGATAAAAGGCTAAACCAGCAAAGCATAAGTGCAGCCGCGGAGGCTCTTGTATTTGAAAAATGGATTTACTGCCGTGGTTGGCTGTTAGATCGGTTTGCATTCTCCAGGGAATAAGTCCTCTTTTACGGCGTTACGTAGCCTTAACAAAACTATTTGGAAAGCACTCACTCAGGATGGGTTTTCTTTGTGTCATATAGCTCTTGCCCTCAAAACACGATTCCAGGCCAGCAGTCGATAGCTCCATTTAAGGCAAGATGGTGAGGTGATGTTCAGGTACGTTCATAGCTAACAAGATTAGTGTGTGCCTTGAACAGGAATGGCTCGAACTACTTGCCCTGTTTGATTAGTTTAAGAGGGAAATTTTACAGCCATCTTGAAAATGTATCTATTATGGTAAGTGAAAACCTAAAATCTTGGCATGGGATCAATGGTCCTACGATGTCTACGTGGACGTGTCGTCTGGTATTCTGAAGCTTTGATTAGGGTTTTTCTGATGGCAGCCTACCTTGGAGCGTTGGCAAGGAATCTTTGTATGCTCCCAAATTTGTATGTTGGCTCTCATTCCTATGCAGCCAAATTTTTTGGAGATTGCCTTATGCGTGGTCTGTCCACTGGTATGTGCTAGCTGAAATTATCGAAATGACGCAGGTACAAAAGGATGGGTTGTTTTCATTGAATGGCCACAAACTAGCTCTCATTTTTCAAAGTCAACGATAATTCCTAGTTTTAACATCGATGTCAAGCTTTCTTTCAATAGCTTTTCCAGCTCTTTATCCTTGAGTTGCTCCCTAATTAATACCTCAATGTCAAGATCAGAGGACATTGTGATGGATTAAATATGGGACAGTGCATCTGCGATGAAGTTGCTATTACCTAGAATGTGCCGAATGTTTGTCGAGAACTGCGATACCAAACTCAATTGCCTCAGTTGTTGGGGTCATATAAATACGTAAACCTGCCTCCTCGTTACTGCCCGGCGTGTGGAACAAAAAGAAGTCGCACGGGGTAAAATCTGGAGAATACGGTAGATAGGTTGCAGTTCGTAGCCCTATTTGACTAACTTGGCCGTGATGATGGCGGAGTTGTGAGTCGGTGCGTTTTCATGGAAGAAGAGCACTTTAACTCCGCTAAATCGGACCCTTTTTCTGCGATTTGCCGTCAAATCGGCCCAATTATTCGGAACTTCTTCAGGTAGTTGATGCAGATTATAGCTTATGAATCTCAGAGAACGGTGGTCATTACCTTGCCGGCTGATAGGACAGCAATGCACTCCTGACACCAAAAGTCATTACAAAAAACCCATACAATCCAAAGGTCGTTGTGACTGTGGTCTTTGCTACATCGTTTTGAGCAATGGACATCTGATCGTAAGTCTTTAAAAGGTCTATTTAGAAAGTATAAGCTTGTCTGCTGCAACTCCGGTTTTGTCCTTTTTTGGGCATCGGATATCTGTCTAGTTGGATAGTAGCATTCAGTGATGTTAGTCGCCACAAGTTCTCTATGTGCCATACTTTTTCGATACCAAATGCTGTGAGCTTACCCGTGGGTCACATGAAGGTCCACGAAATTTCTTCCAGAGTAAATAATTAACCTCTGCATTGGCTATCTCTACCTTCTCCGCAGTAAGCCTGCGGAGGTGGTCTGCTACAAGTGAGCCAGAGTAATTAGAAAGTGTTGTTTTTTTGTTCTATGTGTGGGGGGTTTGTGATCTCCAGAAAATTTTTAAGTAGTGCATGGAAAATTGAATTTTGATTAATTGTGGGGACAACAACAATGTTAATTTGATTTACCCAACGTTGCGACCAACGGCTCGTTCTTGGGTTAGGTATTTTCTGGTTCTTTATATATTTGTTTACTTACCAAGCCAAACAGACAATTACAAGATAGTTATTATATCTAAGCAAATTACAAAAAAGTAAATCTATATTTAACAATCACAACCTACTTTTGTGCGTCAGTTATCTTCTTTTCGAAGTTCAGTTATGAGATGGAAGGTGAGTAATATTCACTCATAGAATTGAAGATTTTGCAACACCTTTAAATTGACTCATTTTCGAGTCGATCACTGAACCTAGGTACTTTACCACTCGCTTTGATTCGATTAATTTGTCTCCAATACTGAACATCCTTACTCCAGAGACTCTATTTTTTGTCAAGATGACCACTTCGAGCACCCACGAGCAGTCATCCAGTCTCACACTCGGTGTATTAGTATACCTAACCTAAGTTGCGTTTGTTTAACGGTGCGTCCAATGACCAGAGCCGCAACATTATCCGCATGGCTGATCGAGCATGACTCATTTGGCATCTGCAGTTTCCGTAGCCCATCGTAAGCCACGTTCCGCAGGTTTGATCCAAGGACAGATCCATGGGCAACATCCGCTATAACTTCCGTCCTTCGTTGGCCCTGTGTTGTAAAGCAGGCTTCGCTACTTCAGTTAGTCCCTTGAAAGCCGCATTAGGTATTCTGGAACTTCAAAAGGGTTTTCCAGCGGATCCAAAATATCAGCCTGCTTAGTGGAGTTGAAAGCGTTCCTGAGGTCAAGTGTCACCGACAGGACGATTCTTCGCTTGGTGCGGCCATATGCCTCTGCCTTTTAGATCACGCTCATCACCTCTGCAATCGCGTCAATGGTACAACATCCTGCTCTAAAGCCGCACTACAGAGGAGATATGTCCCCAGCAGCACGAATCATGTCAGTGAATCCTCCCTTGATGAGTTTTTCCAGCGTTTTCCCGGCTGTTACCAGCATGCAAAATGAGCGGTATGCAGATGGTGATCCGGGATTTCCCTTTCCCTTACTGATCAGCACGAGCTTTGCCACCTTCCATCGTAGCGAGAAAGTCCTGTCACGTAGGCATGCGTTGAATATGCTGAGCAATAAGTCAAGACAATGGTGACAGAGAAGTTGCAACACCTCAGCTGGAACACCATCTGGGCCTGGAGCCTGCCTCGCTATCAATGAAAGGACTGCCTCTTCCTGTTTTGGCTGTGGAAAGAGTGGACACTTGACCGCTGTTTTACCATGGACAGTGCCAACAAAGATGGGATGGGCGGGGAAGAGCGCCCGCACTATCTTATCTATCTTTTCCGGATCATGTATGCAAGGCTTCCATAGGGCACTAAGCTTCCTTGTAACTAGCTTGTAGCCAAGGCCCCATAAATCCTTGTTCACATTGTTCACAAGATCTTGCCAGCAGCTGGTCTAGTTGTTGTTAATCAATTCGCGAAAGCATTTTCTGGTCGACTTATATGCAGCTACCCGGTTGCATGCGTCATCATGGCTCTGTGCCCGTTGAGCCTCACCCTGCTTGTGACATTCTATTCACTTTTTAGTGATTTTCGTCGACCACCAGTACGCTGGGGGCTTGCCCTGTCAGAGTTTTTGACGGGGCATAGAGACCTTGCAAGTGGTCGTGATGATGTTCGTAGTTGTGCTCACCACATCTTGATCTGCCAGTTCTTCCGTCCCCTGTGAATCAGCTTACAGTGGAGCACCTGCTGTAAGCACTTTGACGAACCTCTCGACTTCCATCCTTCCGATGTTCTAGCCAATTGTAGAAAGTCAAGATCACGGACGTCGGGAGACAACATAAGCAGAATAAACTGATGATCACTGGCTGACTAGTCCTCTAATACTCTTCAATTGTGTATCCTCTCTACTAAAGACTCGTCTCTACTAAAGACTCCAAGGCAAATTTCGGTGTATTTCCAGTGTTTAGTACGACGAGCGCCGTCCTGACTGCCATTTCTAGGACTCATTTTCCTCGCGTCTCTACTCGTGGCATGCCCATTCGATTACTTTGGCGTTGAAGTTTCCGCCAACAAACACGTTGCCGTCTGCATTTGAGACAGCGCCCGAAGCATTGAGCTAAGCTTGGAAAGATGTTATAGATTCGTTCGGCAACAGGTACACACTAAAGAAGGTGGTCCCTGAAAACCCAACCCACACAAAACCATCCGCCCGTCCTCAGCCCTCCGCCTGGTAATCACTGTTCCGAACATAGATGGTGGCAGTACCAGTTTCATCAGGATACCATGATGCAGAATTTTTATCGTGTTGTTGTTCACTCAGCAGCATAAAGTCGCGTTTCATGACACTCGCAATTTATTGAAGCACATTTTGGGCGGTTGAACTGCTGTGAAGGTTTAGCTGCAGTCATCGAAGCCCTGGTTTTGCCTTGGTTAGTGTTTCCTTGAAATCCAACATCTCCCTGATCTCAAGACGTGCCCGAGATCCTGTCTTGGATCAGCATCCTTGCAAGGAATACAGTGTACCTCTTTTGTACATTCTTTTTTTCTATGTCCCATTTCACCGCATTTGTAACATAGGGAACTCTTATCGGACTCTTCGCATACTTATGTGGTGGAACCCAGCCAAGAAATTTCAAGCATTAAAAAGGTGCTGCTCTTTGCCATGTCTTTGAGAAAACCCACCCTTTTCTATTTTACCCTTATTCAGAAATCGTTCGGCATCCTTTTTGGTCAAGCCATGCGTTGTCTCCTATGGTTTTCTGTGTCAGGCTCGCTTTAATCCTGCCCACGCAAGAGAATTCCCTCTTGATGGCCACTCCTATCGTGGTCAGGTCCTCGACGCAGTCAATCTCTATTATTTCATCGGCTTGAGCAAGGCTATAATTGCGCTTTTGCCGACAATATGCGTTACTGCATCGCAAAATGCTTCCATATTACTGGCCTCTGCTCCAAATTCGACCAGTATGTGGCCCAACCGCGTTGGTCGTACTACTTTAATGGTAGTGTTGGTGTCTTTGGGCCTTACGTTTCCCCTGATGTCCCGCAGTGCCTCCACGGGGCTTTATGAGCAGTGCTTGCTGCTGAGATCTTTGTCGGGGCTTCTTTTGTCCTGTTTTGCATCAGGTCCTTCTTCTGATTGGGCGTCCGTGTGAACTTTACTTTCTGGTACTTTTTGAAGGAGTTTCTTTGGGGCTTTCTTCGTTTCTTTTATAAGCACTATCCGGAATCCGTGATTTGGTGCTCCACGCCCATCAAGTGCCTCTTCCTTGCTTCTTTTATCCCGATCTCCTTCGATTGGGCTAGACGTCATTCTTTTATTGATTTTTAATGGTGGGGCTATCTGCATGTTGCCTTTATATTTCGCCCTCTTTAGCCTTCTGCTCGTCGTTGGCCCTTAACCAGCTCCTCTGATAGTGCCCTATGCGACCTAGGAGCTTCTCTAGTTCAAGGAGCCCAATCATAACTGCTTTGCTGATTTTCGGGGGTCGCGTGCAGATTATATTCTCTCAGAATATCTCCCGCTTTTCGGAATTGCCTTTCTTCTTCGTATTGCTGGTCGGCAATTGTACTTTGCAACCATCCTTGGGAGAGATTATCGCTTTCCGTTTCCGAGTGCAGTACTTCCGCCACATTTTCGACGTTGGTGGTGCAATCACACACCGTCGCTGTATTTGTCTAGTCACTCGTTGCTTTTCGTGCCGTAATCTCCTCGTTGGCTTCAGGATGTTTCTGTACTATGTCGGGATTTGCGACCCTTCGCTTCGGTAACGATCACAGCCGTGACCATCAAATTTTCGATGCTCTTTATATTATCTTCTACCACTCGAACACCTGAAGCGTCCTGCAGAGTTTCCCGTTTTTCCTGAATAGGACGCTCTGGCGTTCGCATCATTTTTTTGCTGTGCCCGAACGCCGCAGGAATCTCAGTCTGAACCAGACTGTCTGGTAATCTCCGTTTTTTGTCCGTCTTCACTTTCATTGTATTATTCATCGTTTTTGTCATCGTTAGTACCACTCACGATGTACTGTTAACATCGTGGCTGCAACCGCTAGTTACGTCGTCGTTGTTATTATTTTTTATTTTTTTTTGGATTTTTTTGATCTTTTGATTTTGGTTGCTCCAGTTTTATTGGCCCCTCCTCGGAGCCGCTATCTCCGTTCGTGTGTGTAGTCGCCTTTTTGGTCCCATGGTTATCAGGGAGGCCATGCGAGTTTTGTGTCTAGTTTGACCGAACTATAAAAAAATAAGGAAGTGCTCCGCGCACATCAAGAAATCCAAACACGAACTTTACATTTAACTTTAAACTTTATTGATTACAATTTCTTTTGAGTATTCACTCGGACAGCGTAACGTTCTACATCTAATTAGCAAAACTGAAGGTGTTCATGGATACGCTTCTATTTATTATGCGAAAAATGATGAGTTCGCGACACGTGAATTAATTATGCGAAAGTAATTTTGATTACGATGGGACATGTGCCGCCGCGTAAATTGCTTACCTATTATCTAGGTTCAGCACATGTCATTTCCGTTGCAGATTCGTTGCATTTGGGTAAATGTAACGTTTGCAGTAATTGATTTATGTGAGAATTATTTTTATAGGAATTCGGAGTAAGCGTATACATGACTTCTCCCCCCTTACAATAAGAATTCTCCTGAATTCTAACCTTTCCATTACAATTTGTTTTAATGTTTTTGTTTACATTCATAATTTCTTTTGTTTCATGTATTTTATAAAAAATGGTAAGTATTGCAAAAATGATACATATAAGTATTGAAATTGTTGTTATTCCTAATATTGGACTTATAGTTTTGTAGAATTTAAGAATTTCTAAAGGTTCCAAATTTTCAATATGTTGTATGGTAATATTTTCAAAATTAATTCTTTTGGTAAAATTAAAATTATAGTCTGCTTCATAATAAAATCTGTCAACAAATTTGATATCATTGCTACTAAAGGTTTCATTTAGGATTTGAATAGTACAATTATTGAATGTTATTAAGTAATTACCGTTTAGTTTTATAGATCTGTCATCACAAGAATTTATAATTTGTTGATTTTTCATATTTTTACAAAGTATAGTTTGATCATCCAATTTTTTAATTTCTTGAAGTTTATTTATTTGTGTGAAGCAATTATTTTTTTCAATGCAATTGTTTACGATTTTGAGATCTTTTTCATATTGAATTTCTCCACTATATTGATATTTTGTTTGATTTATTTCAATAACAAATTGATCTTCTATATTAAGTTCTAAAAAGTTTTTATTTGGGATTGGGGTTATCAATTTAAGGTCGACTATTTTGTATTTATTGGGAATTTTGATGGCAAGGGTTAGTTCGTCCTTAATATGTCATAATAAAAAGTAATTCATTTGTTAAGGGTAAATGATTTAAACGACTGAAGTTAAGGTTAAATTATTGAAACTATTGAATTTTGCTTTGCAAAATATCTGCGATCATTTTCTTCCTTAAATAAACCATGTCCTCTTGGGAAAAATTTGGTTCACAATTGCGAGTTATATGTTCAGCAAATGTGCAGCTAAATACACCACAGTCATATGCATTTGTTTGAAGTGGACCGTTTAGAATTTGCTCCTTTTTCCAAAAAGAAAAATCTAAAACCTCATCTTTCTTGTCCATGGATTCTTCCTTGACATAATTTTCTAGTAAATCTAGAACTTCGGTATTTGGAGTCCTCATTGGATCATAATATTTAATGTATTTTTCCTTTGGGCTTATTATGGCTAAGCACCAATGTGTTTGGTTTATGTGAACTGGAATTATTATTAAATCATAGGAGAATATATCCACTTTCCGTGTCCATCTTCGAACTGCACTATATCCTGTTTTGTTTAGGCATAGCGTGAAAAATGTATTCATTGCATACACTTTCGGAAGATTATTTGCATTGTCTAGTGAGCTTCTTTCTACTAGCAAATTTAGGTAAAAGTTAATTATTTCGTCGTTTAACCATTCTTTTCCTAGTAAGGTGGCTGCATCGCTCCTCTTTATTGATAAATTAAATTTCTTTACCAAAACCTCGGAGTTAGGACCTTCTTTAGCTTTTATTTCTGCTTCTAGAATTCTTTTATCCTCTGTTTTAACGATATCGTCTTCTGAATAATCGTTTAGATTTGTATGTTTTAATTCTCTTTTGATATTTGTGGGATGGACATTATGTAATTTTGCCCTTCTATATCTTGGTTTTTCTTTGTGTCTTACAGCTTTATAGTTCTTTATGAATCCAGTCGTCCTAGTTTCCTCGTAGTTTTCACGTTTTTTATTTATTTTTTCCAAATATTTTTGTTTTGCTTCGTTGATGTTATTTTTAATTTTTAAAGCGTCTATTCGTTGATCCTGAGCATCGATATGGGTACACTTGATAGTTGAATGATAGCGATTGTTGTAGTTTCTAACAGCCTGTTGTACTATTTGTTTTGGTGAAAAATTTGTTTTATTTAATATTAAAGTTCTGCATATCGAAAGTAATGTGTTGTGAAAACGTTCTACGTCAGCATTACCTGTATGGCTATGCGCTTTTGTTATGTGTAGTTCTACTTCCTCTCCTTTCAAGAATTCCTTTACGTTAATAGTATTTAATTCATTTCCTGCAGTAATTTTCTTGGGTTTTCCTATTTTTGCAAAATGTTTTTCTAAAGTTTCAATGATTGTTATATGATTTTTGTCAGGTAGGAAGTAAGCAGAGCCAAATTTCGAAAATCGATCTATTATTGTTAAGAAATCATATTTCAGGAAGGTATGAATATCTATATTGATAATTTCGTTTTTACTGTCGGGTGTTTCTGTGTAATTAAATTTAGGTTTGATCGGTTTTCTGTCATATTTCACCATTTGACAGACATCGCATTGGTTGAGTACAATTTGTATTAGTTCCTGTAATTTTGGAAAATAGATCTTGTTTTTTATAGAATTGAAAGTTTCTTGTATGCCGGAGTGCATACTTTCCTCTATGTGATACAGAGATATTTGCTTTACTGCTTCGGTTTCCGTTTTTATATCCTGAGCTCTAAAAGAGCATCGAATAAACTTGACTTGGCTGTCATTTGAGTACATTTCCCTTATTGTTTGTTGCAAGATGTTATATTTGCTGTCTTCAAGTTCCGTATAAATGCCGGTTATCCCCTTCTTTATGTACTTTCTAAGGATTTCGCGTAAATTGTCGAAATCGTATTCCGCTATATAAATTATTCGCTTTTTATGAATAACTTCTAACTCTTGGATCTTATTATTTGTCAATATTAACTGTGTCCTATATTTATTTACAATTTCCTCCTTAATAGGTATATGATCTTGTAGATCTTCTTCCGCAGAATGTTTTGTAGCTATTGTACTATCGTGACTTTCCAAGTTAAATATTATTCCTAAATCTGAAAAAGAGTTTGTATGTTTAAATGAGCTTGTCGACTTTTCATCACACTCCTTAGGTTGATTAGTACGGCTGAGAAAATCCGCTACCTTATTTTCTTTTCTCTTTACGTACTCAATATCAAAATGATATTCTCCTAGTTTTAAGAGCCATCTTTGATGCCTGGGTGAAAGGTCCTTCCCTTTATATTTAGCATGAAGGTATTTGATAGGTTGATGGTCCGTATAAATAGTAAACTTGTTACCATAGAGATACGGTCTGAAATAATTGACCGACCACATAATGGCAAGAAATTCCTTATCAGTAGTGGCGTAATTCCGCTCATGACAGTTTAATGTCCTCGAGGCAAAGCACACTGGATGCCCGTTTTGTGACAAAACGGCACCAATTGCATACTGAGACGCGTCCGTTGTTAATTGGAAGGGTTTCTGAAAATCAGGAAATCTTAAAACAGGATGTGATATTATATGGGCTTTTAGTTTCTCAAAAGCGCTAATATAATTTGGATCTTTACAATTAACTTTTTGGTCCTTTTTCAGATACTTTGTTATAGGTTGAGCTACTTTTGCGTAGTCCTTAATAAACTTTCTGTAGTAACCCGTTAATCCTAGAAAGCTCTTTATCTGTTTGTGCGTTTTTGGCAATTCTGATTTTTGTATTATTTCAACCTTTTCGGGATTTGGTTTCAGTCCATCTTTTGAGATAATATGACCTAGGAATGTGGTCTCCTTCTTCATAAAATTGCACTTATCTATCTGGATTTTAAGTTGATGTGCTTTCAAAGTTTGAAAAATGTCTGTTAACGATTTAATGTGTTCCTTTAAAGAGGTGCTTAAAAATCAGAATATCGTCTAAATAAACGACACATGATTTATTTACGAAATCTCTTAACACGTCATTCATTAGGCGCTGAAATGTCGCTGGTGCATTCTTTAGACCAAACGGCATTCTTACAAATTCATAAAGTCCGTGAGGTGTTACGAAGGCTGTTTTATGCCTGTCTTCCTTTTTGACTAGAATTTGATGATAACCTTTTGCTAAATCGATTGTTGAAAAATATTGGGCTCTACCTAGTTTATCGAGGATAGAGTCAAAATTTGGCAATGGGAATTTATCATCCAATGTTATTTCGTTTAGTTTTCTGTAATCTACCACTAAACGAAATTTCTTTTCCCCCGAGTTGTCCGATTTTTCCGGTACTATAATAAGAGGACTTGAATACATTGAATTACTCTTTCGAATAATTCCTTGCTTTTCAAGTTCCGTAATTTGTTTTCGGACCTCCGCTTCGTGCTTAGGAGGATACCTGTACAGTTTTGAGTTGACTTGATTTTCGGTTGTAGTCTTTATCTCATGTTTTATTGTGGGGGTACTCGTGAGTTTGTCACCCTCCTTAAAAAATATTCCCTCATACCGTTTTGTCAGTTTTATTATTTCGGCATATTCTTCTTTGTTCAGGTGATCTAACTGTAATCTTTTTAGATAATCACCATGCACTTCTTCTAAAGAATTTACTTCATCAAAAGGATAAGGGCTATTAATAAATTTAATGGCATGTCCATTTAAAATAATTAATTTTCTCTCGAAATCTATTAATGTATCGAGATTATTTAGTAAATCAGTTCCGATCATGAACTGATATTTTCGGTTTTGTAACCTTTTAACCTTCCACCGAACCAAGGCTCGTGAGGGTGGAGGATCAATTTCCTCTGGCGATGGAGTATGAACTTCATACTCGATCTTATCTTTTCCTGTAATAGTTGAAAATATGATTGGCTTGATTTTCACCTTATTAAATGTATTAATTCGGTCATCAATTACACTGAATGATGCCCCAGTATCAATTAAAGCTACATGTTTAACATTATTTATAGTAATTTGAATCAAAGGCAATTGTTCCGAGGCTAGTTGCGAAAAAAATATTCATTTAGGTTAATTTCAGGGGATGAGTCAGAGAAGGTTTCTTCATCAGATAAATTATTTGTTTGGTTTTGGTTTTTAACCTTTTCAATATTTGATCTATGGAATTGCGCATTCTCAACTTCCATGGGCTCAATACCCGGTTGGAGTTTAGACTTCCATGTTTGTTTTGAACGACCTGAAAAATTATTGGCTTTATTTTGCCCCGATTTGTTTGAGTTCTGAGATCTGAAAAATTGATTTTGATCACTATTTTGTTGTCCACTGTCATTGTCTTTTTGTCTGTACTTATTAAATTGTCTGTTTTGTTTTGTATTATCCTCTCCGTCGGAATTTTTGTCAGTCTGTCTGTTTTGTGAGGAATTAGGATTAGAATCCTTGAAATTATTTTTGTGGAATTTAGGTTTGAAAATTTTGACCTTTCTAAATTCTGGTCTGATACATTCGTCTTCAAATCTTCTTGATCTCATAATTTCTATTATTTTATCAATATTTGTCTCACTGTATATCTTTTCTAATAGAACACCCTGACTCATTTCTTTCACTACATTTGTTAAAATTGAATTAACATTACAAAGGTCAATAAACATTTTATCCTGATAATAGATTAGTAGTTCATCTGCCTTATACTTAATTTTTTGTACTTCCTCAGCCAATTCGCTTACATTGTGCACCTTTAGTTCGTTGATTTTTTTGTAGATTTCCCACGGTTGAACGTCTGGTCTGAAACGTAGCTTTAGCTGATCCTTGATGAGTTGCCAATTATCTGTTTCTGGGATGTTGATGATTGCGTTCTTAGCCTCGCCTTGGATTTTCTCATAATAGATGGTCCTTACTGCTGTTTTCTTTGAATCTTCATTGTCAATTTTGCTCAAATAGTATTCAACACTGCTCAGGAAGCCGTTGATGGTAATATCTCCGACGCCGGTAAAGTTGTTCATATATTTGATTTCCTTTAATATTTTATCGTTATGATCGTTTGATGATTGTCTGTTTGAAATTTGTTGAAGAGCTGTTGCCAACTGTTGGACCTGTTCCTCCCTTTGAGCACGTTGTAGTTGAAGTTGTTGGAATTGTTGAACCAGTTCTTCCATTCTGTATGCGTCGTTCCGCCCTTGGTTGAAGATATCCCTTCTTCTTGTTCTTCGTCCCGCAGGATCCACGTTTTATATGGAGTTTTTTAAAAATCTTAGGCTATGTTACCTGTTTCCAAGTTTTGTGAAACTTTGTTCAATTTGTCCGGTTTAATTTGTTCGGTTTGAAATGTTGCTTTTCACTTCTTATTAGGAACTTTGTTTGTTTTACACACTTTTTAAATTAATTTATGGGCGATCAGATCTCTACAGCAGCCTCACTGAGAGTTTTAAGCGGACCTTTATGCTTCGTGTGTCTGCTCTGATCTTATTATGTAGGTTAATAACATAGAGGTATACACTGGAGACGGCGAGCTTTCATTTCCCATATAAAATATTGAAGTCTCTTAATACATGCTCAATACGAACAAACATTTCATGTCCGTATACTCTAATTTTCGAAAGCTTTTGGACTTTCAGGAATGAGCTTACGTATGATTGTCCAAATTCTATCATTGTTCGAAATTAATTTCGAAATAGCTAAAAAAGTTCATTATTTTTAGTTTTCTCTTTAATGATCATACAGCATTTACAATTGTAAACAATGCCTCCAAATATTGTTCAACAAATTTCTTTCCTTTCCATAAAATATACTAACAAACTACGAAGTGCGCCACATTCAAATCGTTTTCGATCGAAATCAACAATTGTGACACCCCTGATTTCGGAAATGATGTTTCAGCTGATAGAAAACAGGAAGTTGACAATTCCCGCGAAAACTCCATCAAATATCGTAATTTTTAAAAATTTTCAATGAAAACGCTTGTTTCGAGTGGATTCTATAAGTGGTGTCGAAAATAAAGTGTTCAATGTGTAAACGTGAGCAAAAATGTGAGCGCGTTATCGAGTATTTTTCATTATTTAGGTAAGTAAAGTGCAGTCAAGGAAACAATTATGTGTCCGGGTATAATTTACGTGATGTTTTCTGTGTCCGTCCAGGTTTTCGGTGCGATTCGTGAATGAGAACATAATTTCGAATGTTGTGTGAATCGTGCCTGCTAGAAACGGTATATGGGAGACGCGAGTTTAAAGATTTTTTCGGTTGAAACAGATTTGACGCCGGTCATAGAATTCCGATAACATGCAACTGAAACTCGCTTGCATTTTAAGAATTTACGCGCTTTTTATTCTGATTTTTATTCCTACGGATTAAAATGGGCCTAAGTTATCCTTTAAGCTTCGTGTTGAAGTAATTAATTGTGTTTTTAAGTAAAAGTTCGTAATTATCAAAGAGCAAATTGCATGTGAAATAGATGTTGCGCGCAAATGTTGAAGTTTTGTGGGCTCCGTCCATAATGGTGTTAAGGTTAAATTGTTGAAAATAATTCGTTTTGTTATTGCGAAGGTGCTTGTAAAAGTTTCATGTATCGGAGTAAACATTTTAATTGAAAAACTTTGAATGTTTTCTAAAATACGTGATCTCGTACCAGTGCAGTGCACCTACAATATGGGAGCTGTTTTATTAATTTCGAAAACTGGTCGGTTGAATTTAAAAACGTTTTTCTAGGTTTCTGGAGTTGTGGTGATGGGACTGAAATTGTTGTTGAAAATCGAGCCAATTAATGCCGAAATGCATGCATGGTGGTTTAATTTGAAAATATTTGTTTCTTTACCGGAAAACGAAGAAAACCGACTTCAAAGTGCCCTACAAAGGATGAAATAAGTTTTATGAAAGTGATATTAAAGCACCATGCAATATAGCACCGCTTTTAAAAAATTTTATACATCTTTCATACTTTGGAGTCGGTTTTTTTTTAGCTGAATTTCTCAAGAGATATTTACCTATTGCGTATGTATATATATATATATATATATATATATATATATATATATATATATATATATATATATATATATATATATATATATATATATATATATATATATACATATGATTTATATATAATATAACGAAAATCGTGACTTTGTTAGAGGTCACAATTTCGCTCCAATTTTCACAAAATTTTTAGAAAAGGCGTATTGGGTGAATATCTCAGTTAAGTTGTTTAACCAGCCAAATCGGTCGAGGGAAAACAAAATGGCGGCCATTTTAGACAAACATTCGTGATTTCATTTCTGACCAAACCGTGGCTCCTATTTGGATGAAATTTGGTACAGAGGTTTATTGAGGTGTGCGATGAATTTCACGATAAAAAATCCAAAGTCGAACCGTTTGAAACAAAATGGTGGCCGCTCAGACGTCGAAAAGCGTGTAAGCATTGGATGTTGTAGTTGTGACCAAACTTTTCAACCGATGTTAATGAAATTCGGTTCTTTGGTAATTACTGTAAATGCCTAAAGAATCATGTTAAAAAAACTAGAGATCAGGTCTCCAAAAACAAAATGGCGGCTAGTTGAAGCTAGAAATTTCAAAGGCTTCTGAAAGACCCAATTTTGATTCGATGTGAATGAAATTTATTTTCAAGATAGAAAACAATTAGATCTAAACATTTTGCTATGTTGGTGCACAGACATGCTCAAGTTTCAAAATGGCGGCGATTCAAATATGCGATTTTTTCAGATTTTTGTAGCCCTCTAGTGGCCGAATTTTCCAATGGATTTTAATGAAACTTGAGACTATGGATAATTGTACAAAGTCCTTGTACTAAACAAAAAACCATCAAAATCGGATGAAAAATAAAGAAGTCGAAAATATAAAACCTAATATTTTTCGCTGCCATTTTCATTAAAAATTTAATACTTTTGCCATGTCTAGAGGGAAACTGATTTGACTGAGATTGGACAAATTAACTGATGAGACTCTGAGATTGAAATATTTTTAAAAATGAAAAATCAAATGCATGCATTCAAAATGGCGGCCCACAGAGGTCAGAAGGTAAGCGCAATTCGCTATTTTAGTAGCAACTGAAGTAATGAATGTTTATCATGGAAACATTTTTAATGGCGTAACTTGCAAGTATTTATAAAACAGACCATTTTAGGGGATTGTAAAATATTTTTACAATCCCCTATTAAAATCGCGATCTGTCTTTTCGTTCGCCTGTCCATCCGTCCGTGCGTCACAGCAAGTTTTCTCGCAAAGCACATACTTGAATGATGAAATTTTCTTCGTAGGTCAAAAGTGATACCCTCTCAAGTGTTTGCAAGAAAATTCCACCAGAATAATAATATCAGCACAAATGATAATTTTTTGGCTTTCTTTTTGTAGTAAACAATTAATTTTCAACCGCTGCATTCTCATAAAGTTTATCGTCAAGAGTATGATACACCTTATCATATGATGAACGGAATTTCGACCCCAATTTCGAAATTAGCTTCGAGCCTATGCGAGTTATCACAATCGCAAAGGCAAAAGCTCGTGGCTTCATGAATTTGACCTTTCGCCGTCTCCTGTATATACCTCTATGGTTAATAATAACCGTATTAACCTTAGCGGCTTTCCCGATTATTATTTTGTTTAATATTTATGTGTTTTTAGTTTATCGGCACCTTCGCGGCACTTAACCGATTTTATTTTTAAATAGTCGCCACACTTTTTCGTTAGTTCCTTCGCGGATTTTCGAACTGTGGCGTTTACCGACTGCGCCAGTTTTGTGTCTAGTTTGACCGAACTATAAAAAAATAAGGAAGTGCTCCGCGCACATCAAGAAATCCAAACACGAACTTTACACTTAACTTTAAACTTTATTGATTACAATTTCTTTTGAGTATTCACTCGGACAGCGTAACGTTCTACATCTAATTAGCAAAACTGAAGGTGTTCATGGATACGCTTCTATTTATTATGCGAAAAATGATGAGTTCGCGACACGTGAATTAATTATGCGAAAGTAATTTTGATTACGATGGGACATGTGCCGCCGCGTAAATTGCTTACCTATTGTCTAGGTTCAGCACATGTCATTTCCGTTGCAGATTCGTTGCATTTGGGTAAATGCAACGTTTGCAGTAATTGATTTATGTGAGAATTATTTTTATAGGAACTCGGAGTAAGCGTATACATGACTTGCGAGGGTTGGCACAAGCCGTTATGGGAACAAGTGCTCAGAGCCAGACCAGTGCTAATCAGGAGTACGTCTCAGCCGAACCTACACCACCGACCTAATGGTGTGAACTTCGAACGTACTCCGAGGCCTGCCAAGGTTTTACCGGGACGGAGACGGTATGATAGTTGAATTGGAGCCGTTCACACACGAGTGTCACCTCGGCGCTACTGTGCAAAGCAACTAGTTCCAAACCATCATATTCGCCAGCCCAAAGCATCAATTCCAGTTCGTTGTCCAAAGCGTAGTCCAGGACCAATCAAATTCGTTACCTTTCATCCCAGGAGGGAATCTCACGGCGCCCCCCCCATATCCTCGGGTTCGTAGGGGTGGCGCTCTCCAAAGAATGCTAGCCTCCAAGAGTGCTCTTGTCGACCGGCACTCCCCCTGCGGGAATTTCCTCGGGAACGTGGGGGCGGAACTCCCCAAAGAATGCTAGCCTCCAAGAGTATTTCCGTTGGCCAGCATTCCCCCTGCGGGGGCTTGTCGTAAGGCATAATAAGAAAAATTTTTAATGGCCATTCCCCTATATGGGAGTCCCCACTTAAACACCTTATACAGCGATCATCATTTTACACATTTTGCAAAATTTTAAGCTTCTACCTAATGTAGTTTGCGAGAAAACCGTTGTGAAAAATGGACAGAAGGACAGTCAGGTGTAATTTTAGTAGGGTATTGTAAAATTATTTTACGAAATCCCAAAAATGCGGAGAAAAACTTTCCTTGAATTTTCAAACCAAACCAAAGATGAAGAAAGTTGACCTTTCTAAGAAAACCATAGAGGCCTCAATCCTTTTGAGGTAATTTTCAATGACTTTTCGGCACATTCCCGGCAATATCTCGGCCATAACTTCACAAATATTGGTTTTTGAAGATTGTTCGCATAAACACAATCTTTCGCATAGTCCTATAAAGAGAAATCCAAAGGTGTTAGGTCGCAGGATCTTGCGGGCCAATTGACATCACTTCGCGTCCTGGAAATTTCTCTTGCAAAAGTGCTCGATTAGCCTGTGTTTTGTGGCTTGTGGCTCCATCCTGTTGGAACCACATGTTCTCCAGATCATAATCTTGAATTTTTCTCCAAAAATAATCGATTAACATCCGTCCACAGTCGTCAGAATTGACTGTAATGGCTCTTCCTTGATCGTTTTCAAATATACGGGCCAATAACACCACCAGACCATAATGCACACCAAACGGTCACTTTTTCCGGATGCAAAGGCCTTTCTGTGATCACGTGAAGGTTTTGAGAGCATCATATGCGTCAATTCTGTTTATTTACGTAACCACTGAGCAAAAAATTAGCCTCATCACTAAAGAAATTTTTTTTTGCAAAATCGTTATCAATGGCTTGTTGTTGAATCACCCAATTCGCATACATTCAGCGTTGTGTATGTCTTGAGGCTTAAGTTCTTGAGTGAGTTGGATTTTATATGGACGGAGATGCAAATCCAAATGCAAAATCCACCACAATGAGCCGGAAGACAAGCCCAAATGTTGAGCACGTGGAAGAATTGACAAATTCGGGTCTTCCTCCACAATTTGAGCAACGACAGCAATATTTTCAGCAGAACGAATGTTGCGATGATACGCAGGCCTTGCAATATCAATTACCGATCCAGTCTCTTCAAAGTTTCTCACTGTGCTCGAAATTGTTTGCTGTGTAGGTCGATTATGTCGACAGTAATCGGCTCATAAAGCCCTAAATGTTGATACAGCAGAATCACCATTTTTATAATAAAATTTAATAATTTTAACGCGTTTTTCGACTGCTAAACGATCCATATTTCCAAATGTCAAACCTTCAACTAAAAAAAAAAAACACACTTTGGATGACATTTAATTCTGACAGATGTCAAATGGCAGGGTTATACTTTCCTACCACACATTGGATGACCCTTTATATGTCCGTATTTCTAACATACCATGGGATTCCGAAGATTTGTCTAATGCTTTTGTTTTGCATGGATTCTAGTGACTTTTTGTTGGTCCCTGTCGTCTGGTAGAAGGCTGTACTACCATATAATAGCGTCGGTTGTATTATTTGTTTGTAGATCAGTACACGGTTCTTGATATTGAGATTCTTGGCCTTAAGGAGTGAATAGAGTTGGGATAGCACACTGTAGTAATGTCCTCGTTTGTTACGTATGTAGTAGGTCCAGGAGAGTTTGTTGTCGAGTGTCAGTCCTAAGTAGGTTGTTCTTGACCAGGTAATATTTTCCTTGTCAACAGTGAGAGTTTTTGGTTTTTGTTGTCTTTTTCTAGTTATAAATAATGCCTGGGTCTTGTCTGTGTTTAACTTGATCTTCCTCTTGCGAAAACACTTCAAAAGGTAAAGTAAGAGGTGTTATTTTGATATTAAAAGAAAAATGTCATTTTTTAATATAAATGGTGGGATGTTTATTTCATTGTAAAAAAATGCATGTCTTCAATAGTGAAAAATAACATCAGGCAAATTACCACCACGACCACGCTTACAGGACCATAACCTTTTCATCAAATTTTCCATAAACAAATCGCAAAGCGGCTGCCCTATGTCCTCAATAGCCTCACAAATTCCATCCTTGAGGTCTTGAATTGACACTGAGCTGTTGGCGTAGACCTTCTCTTTCACGTGACCCCAAAGGAAGAAGTCGCAAGGTGTTAAATCACTAGATCTCGGTGGCTAATCGTGATTACCTCTTCGAGAGATAACACGGTCCGGAAACTTTTCCCGTAAAAGATCAATGTTTTCGTTGCTTGTGTGGCACGTAGCGCCGTTTTGTTGAAAGTAAACGTTATCCAAATCAATGTCATCCAATTCCGGCCATAAAAAAACATTAATCATCTTTTGATAGCGCAACCCATTCACCGTAACTGTTTCGAAAAAGTAAGGTCTAATGACTCCGCACCAAATAGTCACACGTTGAGGATAGAGAGGCTTTTCAACAATAATTCTTGGATTTTCCGAGCCCCAGATGCGACAATTTTGCTTGTTGACGAAGCCACCAAGGTGGGAGTGGGAGTTTTCGATGGAATTCCAGATCATTTCCATGAATTTCAAGGACCCAATCAGCAAATACACGACATTGTTGATGTTCGACCGGCTTGAGTTCTTGTGTTAACTGAACTTTATAAGCCTTAAGACCCAAATCTTTGTGCAAAATACGGTGTAATGACGTTTGTGGAATGCCTGATTCCAAAGAACGACGGGGAATGGACAAACCTGGGTTTTCTTAACACTTTCGGCTACACCAGCAATATTCTCAGCTGTTCTTGAGTGGTGTCCCAACAGCTCGAATTTTTCTACAAATTTCTGTATTGCGGTTCGACAAGGTGCTTCACGGCAACCCAAAAATGTTGGCGTTTTACGAACCATCTCTGCCAAATTTTCACCATTTTTATAGTGAATTTCAATAACTTCACTGCATTGTTGAAGCATTCATTGTTCCAGTTTTATTAATGGCGTAGTTTACACTTGTCAAATGTCAAAAAATGACAGCTTCAAAAATGACATCTACCGAAATAGCGTGCTATTCGAAAAAACACCTCTTATTGGAAAACCCTTTATATCTATGGAGAGTTGCAGTTTGGAGGTGATGAGTATAGAATGCAGGTATCGTCGGCATATAGGGACTTGTGGACATTCAATGGCAGTCGAGGTAGATCTGCAGTAAAGATATTGTATAGTATGGGGGAGATGGGTGATCCTTGTGGGACTCCAGCTTGAATTTGCCGCATGGTTGAGAGGTCGTTGTCAATTTTGACACGAAATGATCAGCCTTTTAGAAAGGAGTCAATAATTTGGATGAGCTGCAGTGGCATTTGGGATTCATGTATTTTGTAAATAAGTCCTGCATGCCAGACTTTATCGAAGGCTTTAGCTATGTCAAACATAACCAAAACCCTTGATTTCTTGCGGTTTAGCCCTATTCTAATGTGTTGGACCACCCTAGTAAGCTGGAGTTCTGTGGAGTGTGCTGGCTTGAAGCCAAATTGTTCTTCTGGAACTACTTCTTTTTCGGTAATAACCTCAGTTAGTCGATTTAGTAGCACCCGCTCTACTATTTTCGACAGAGAGGATAATAGGCTAATAGCTCGCCAGTTTTTTGGAAACATGAGGTTTTTACAAGGTTTTGAAAGAACAATAACTATTGCCAATTTCCATATTTTGGGGTACTTTCGTCAGCGGAAAATTGCGTTTATAATCGCTGTTATTGCATCGAGAATGTTATCCGGGAGCCATTTTACCATGGTATTTGATATTAAATCAAATCCCGGTGCTTTCCGTCTGTTCAATACTTGTATGATGCCTTTAACCTCTTGAAGACAGGTGCTTTCTATTAGGTCGGAGTCTGTAATGTCTGGCCTTATGAGCTTGTTAGTCAACCGATTGCATGATCTTCATGTTCGTCAAGGTCCTCCTCATCAGGTGAATTTTCACAGAACTATTGGTCTAGAGTATCTGCGAAGGCCTCCGCCTTACCAGAACTGTCAAATTTGATATCGTAAGGACCGTGAATTGGTGGTATTATAAGCTTGTTTTTAATACGAAAGTATTTGAAAACCCTCCAGAAAGCGTCGCACCCAGGCTCCAGACTTTGCAAGATGCTCTCCCATTGTTCACTGCGTAATTTTGATATCCAATCACCTGTGTTCCTAGCCCTTCTCCGAACTCAATTCCTCCTCCTTATTAAGTTTTTGAGTTCATAGGGGTTTGTCGCCCTTGTCAGAGTTGTGTTGTATTCCTTAACGTTAAGGGCTTGTCTTTGTGTCGAGTCTGTCATATTTATACTTGAGAACTTGGGTGTAGTCCCTTGATCGTGATTGGTTAGCTTAAATTCTACATGGTCAACTTAATGTTGCCTTTTATGGTCATGAATTTTGTGTCTGAAGCGATATGCCATTTTCAAATATGATCGCATATGCTTGGGTGCTTAACTCTCCATGCGTTAATTAAAAATCGCCCTATTTTCGGTAATTAAATTTTGTCTTTCTTTTAATGCTCCGCAGTTGGTTTTATCTACTTCTTGTTTGAATTTGTTGTTTTTATATTCGTTATATCGCAAAAATGAATATTGGACAAATTATAGCGACAATGATTACTATAGTACTGACAATAGGGCTTGATTCTATAGGTATTAAAAGTTTATTCAATGCCTGGATGTTTGTAAATTTACTCGTATGTGAAGATTTGAGGCGTTTCATATATTTGCGGATGCCTATCCAAGTCTTCTAAATAACTACTCATTATTTCAGACTGTTTAATCTCATCTAACCACAAGCTGATAATTTTCTCACGCTAAATAACGCTTAATTCAACGTATTTATGATCATCTAAACACCACTTACCAATAGACAAAATCCCTAAGAGCCTGTAACACACGAAATAATAATTTTCATTTTTAGCGGCTTTCTGCCATGAATATTACACTCTTTCCTGGAAGCAATGTTAATTTGTAGAAATTCCTGAGTATAATCTATAAACCGCTTTTGATATGATTAACCGCGATGTTTCAAGCTAACAAGCGTAATTCAATTAACACCTCCCGCTGAATTTTTAACGATTTCAATTCCAGAAATAAAATTGTAGATTTCGTAGAAACACCATATGAGACCACATTTCGTTTTGACGTGATGTTAATATGTAGATTATAATGATGAAAGTATCTTTTACTGATTTCTAAGAAAAATGATGAATCCTCGGAGTGGAAGAAAATCATTTGAATGAATTTTCATCTAAATTAGTTAGCTAAATTTAGCATATTGTCGCGTGTTTTGGTTCGCGGCCAATAATTTTAATGTTCCGGGAAAGTGAAAACGCAATGTCTTTTAATTTAAGTTAAAAGAATTTATTTAATTACAAAAATGCACAATAAACAATTTAACAATTTAACACTTTCACTAATTTTAATTTTCACTATGAAACAAATCTAACACTTGTCCATAAATTTCTTATCGCAATTGTCTTCTAAATCACTTCGCACTCAAACAATCAATCGTCTTTACTTCGCGTTCCACTATATCGCAGTTTTCTATCGCGGTTGTAATGAATGAGTCCCCCCATTCATTCAGCTCGCCTTTATATAGGGTCTCTACCTATTCACCCATTTCTCGTACATTATCGAATGTTCTACCGAGAGGTACCTGGTAGATTCGAGCAAATTAATGAATGGAGTGACGTCACTTGCAGATGTTGATCATGGTTGTTGGGTTCTCGTGGGTTCGAGTAAATTCATTTGTTGACGTTGATTATGAAAACAATTGCGACAGCAGCTCGCAGAATTATTTGTACATGTAATTATTTGTACATGTAATACTGCCCCCACCTCAGTTCTTTTCGCCCCGAAAAGATGTGTCGCTATTTGTAGTCAATTCTCCCTGGGTGTAATAACACGCGACAATGGTGTCAAGAAGTGAGAAAGAAAAATTTTGGAAGTGAAAACTTTTCAACATTTTTGTGCACAATAGTGAAAATTAACGTGGAAACTGGTAGAAAAACAGCCGAAACAATAAAAATGCCAGGAAACTTACGTCTAAAAATTGATCAATTGACCATATCGGAGCTCAAGGAGGAGTTGGAACAGCGAAATCTGGCCACACAAGGTACAAAAGCCATACTAATTGCACGCTTGCGTGATGCGATGGAGTCGGAAGGCGTGAATCTGGATGCGGGTGAGCCCTCAGATGCGGAACAAGGCGCAGAAGGTGGAGAAGAAGAAACACCCAAATCAAAGGAGCCAGAAAATGCGATATTACAAATGTTAATGCTGATGCAGCAAGAGCAGCGACAACAGTCATTTAATTTAACTGTGAAGCTTAATGAACATTCAGCGAAGCTTAATGAACAATCAGCGAAGCTTAATGAACAATCAGCGAAGCTTAATGAACAATCATTGAAGCTGGATCAACAAGCGATCGAAATCAAGGCAGATTTTCAAAAACAGTCCACCGAAATAAAAGCGGAGCTCAGTAGTCTTAACAAGCAAATTAAAGGCGTCGAGGAAAAGGTTGACCAGGTCGAAGAAAAGGTTTACCAGGTCGAGGAAAAGGTCAGCCAGGTCGAAGAAAGAATGAACCATGAGATGGAAAAAGTGAAAAAAGAATTGGAAGCTGCGAAGGCAGTAGCAACCACTTCATCAGCCCCGCTTATTACTGCAGCGCAAAGCACATCCAGAAATGTGCAAGCACCAATATTCGATGGGCAAACGGTCTGGAGTATTTACAAGACCCAGTTTGAAGCTGCCGCAAGGGCAAATCACTGGAATGAACAGGACCGAGCAACTGCGCTGATTCTTGCTCTAAGAGGACCAGCTGCCGAGCTTTTGCAGACGATCCCCGTTGAATCGCAATCAAACTCGAATGCTATAATGAATGCGCTCGACATGCGTTATGGAGACGATCATCTAAAACAGATTTATCGGTCACAGCTAAGGCATCGGGTGCAGAAGTCTGGTGAAACCCTACAGCAGCTAGCCCAAGACATTGAGCGACTAGCACTTTTGGCTTACCCAGCCTACGACCCAGAACATCGAGATGATGCAGCGACAGAAGCATTCATCAGCGCACTAAAGGACCCGGAATTGCAACAAGCCGTGCGTTTATCTCAAAAGCAAACGATTAAGGACGCATTGGCTTACAGTCTGAACTTTGAGGCAGCGAAAAATGTGACTCGTACCACTGCCCGGGTTCGTGAGGTAGTGACAGACGAGTGCAGGTGTGAGCGCGTCGAAATTGAGCGAAACCCGCATGTAAATGGTGCGCCTAGATGCAGGAATTGCGGAGAGAAGGGGCACCTACAAAGAGACTGCAAGAAGCGAAGAAAACCGAGCTATTGTCCAGGGTGTGCAGCTAGAAGGAGATCCAGACCGAGTCAGGAGCCCAGAATGGAAGCCCTTCATACAGAGGGGTCGGGAAACATGTAAGAGCCAACTTCGTGGGGCAGAGGTTGGCTAGGAGGATCGACGTCCCCAGCACCACCATCACCGTGTCAAGACTACATCGTGAAGAAGCGGACTTATGCCTTCCGGGTCAAGTTAACGGAGAGAACTGCACCATAACAATCGACACTGGTGCAACCCGATCGATTATCCGACAAGACCTAGTTAGACAGCAACAACTTCACAAGGGCAGAATTTTCTCACTACGGACAGCTACGGGAGAAACTGCACCTGTTCATGGAGAGGTCAACCTCCAGATACAGTTGGGAGACCTTGTGTTCCGACACAATTTTTTGGTTGCGAATATTATGGATGACTGCATTCTCGGAATGGATTTTCTGCGACCACATAGAATCACGTTGGATTTGGGCAAACGTGTATTGAAATGGCAAAATGTCGAAGTACTGATGGAGGGTCCTAGCGTCCAAATTCCCAAGATGAATGTAGTGGTATGTACTGACACTGATGTACCGAATTCTTCCGAAAGCATTGTATGGGCCAAGCTTGATGGTGATTCTGGAAACCACCGATCTTATCTGATAGAGCCAACGAAGACATCCGCATTGCGCAGTTTGATTGTAGGACGAAGCCTTGTAAGATCTTTAAGGAAGGGATATGTGCCAGTTAGAGTCCTTAACACCGCAGATTCAACCACGAGCATCAGAGCGGGAGAAGTCATCGGCAGCTGCCAGCCTGTTTCCACCATCACCTCTTTGGAAGCTACTCACGACCATCATTGCAAAAGGAGGTAAGACACAGACAAAGCCCGGGAATCAACGTCTGCAATATTGAAGCAGGTCGAATTGCCAGTGTAGCTATTCAAACGAGCCTCTGATCTGGTCACCAAGTACAGTGACATCTTCTCAACAAGCCCGGATGACCAAGGCCGAACGAGTCTGGTAACTCACGTCATAGATACACAGGGAGCCAAGCCGATTTGACAAGCACCCAGACGCCTCCCTATAGCCAAACAAGGAGAAGTGAGCGCGCTGATCTCGGACATGGAAAAACAAGGCGTTATTGAACCTTCTGTCAGTCCATGGGCGGCGCCTGTAGTTCTAGTAAAGAAAAAGGATGGTAGCACTCGTTTTTGTGTCGACTATAGGCAGCTCAACGACGTCACTAAGAAAGATAGTTACCCGCTCCCACGCATCGATGACATCATGGACACTTTAGCCGACGCAAAATGGTTTTCTACACTCGATCTCAAGAGTGGCTACTGGCAGGTAGAAATTGACAAGAAGGACCGAAAGAAGACCGCATTTTCAGTTGGGACCGGATTGTGGCAATTTGTGGTGATGCCGTTTGGGCTTTGCAATGCTCCAGCCACTTTCGAACGCTTGATGGAATATGTGCTACGTGGTCTAACCTGGAAAACCTGCTTGGTATACCTAGATGACATCATCGTCATCGGTAGAACGTTTGAAGAGCATGTGCGGAACTTAGAAGAGGTTTTTTCCCGATTACGACTGGCAAATTTGAAACTTAGTCCCGACAAGTGTACTCTTTTCGCAGATGAAGTAAAATACCTGGGACACGTCGTATCAGCAGAAGGGGTGTAAACAGACCCTGAGAAGAAAGAAGCCGTGAAAAGCTGGCCAACACCAAACAACAAGCGCCAACTACGAAGTTTTCTGGGTCTGGCGACCTACTATCGAAGATTCGTCAAAGACTTTGCCAAAATAGCTAAGTGTCTCCATCAGCTAACCGAGAAAAATCGTCCGTATGTCTGGAATGAACAATGCCAGACAGCCTTTGAGACCCTGAAGGAAAAGCTGTGTGAATCACCCGTGCTGGCGTATCCGAAACCCGGAAAAATGTTTGTAGTTGACACCGATGCAAGAAACGGCGGTATTGGAGCTGTACTCTCCCAGCAGATCAATGGCGAAGAAAGAGTCCTCTCTTATTACAGTCGAGTTCTCTCAAAAAGTGAGAGGAATTACTGTGTGACCAGGGAGGAGCTATTGGCTATAATAGAGGCCACCAAGCAGTTCCACAAGTATCTATATGGCCAGAAATTTGTTCTTCGAACGGACCATGCATCACTGAGATGGTTGCTCAACTTCAAAAACCCCGAGGGACAAGTTGCGAGATGGATCGAAAGATTGCAGTCATACGACTACGAAATTGTTCATCGGAAGGGCGGAGTTCATGGAAATGCTGACGCCCTATCCCGCCGTCCATGTCCAGCTAACTGCAAGCATTGCCGACGGATTGAGGAAAAGGAACCGCTCGTTGATCTGCGATTGATAACGGCGGAATTCGATGAAGGTCCGAGGAGATTCGAACCGCCCAGTTAGCCGATGAAGACATCGGACCATTGCTCGTATGGAAGGAGACGACTGGGTGACCTGAGTGGAAAGACGTTTCAATGCATGGCGCAACCCTGAAAAGCTATTGGGCACAATGGAACTCCCTTCAGGTGGAGGGTGGCGTACTCAAGCGAAAATGGGAAACGGCGGATGGTAGCTCCTATAGGATGCAAACTTTACTTCCCAAAAGCCGAATCCACGATGTGGTTAAGGAAATGCATGAAGGATCCTCGGGAGGCCACCTTGGTGTTAACAAGACCTTAGCAAAATTGCGGGAAAGGTTCTACTGGCTCCACGCTCAAGAAGACATAGAGGACTGGTGTCGTAGATGCACAATTTGCGCTTCCGTCAAAAGGCCAAAGCGACGACTGAGAGGACAAATGCAAACCTATAACGTGGGGGTACCGTTTGAAAGGATTGCTGTTGACATCGCAGGACCCTTTCCTGATTCTGAATGGGGAAATCAATACACGCTGGTTGTAGCCAATTATTTCAGCAAGTGGCCCGAGGTCTACCCCATTCCCAACCAGGAAGCAACTACTGTAGCCGAACAGCTAGTGTTAAATTGGGTCAGCAGGTACGGCCTACCTGGTGAACTACATTCGGATCAAGGCCGAAACTTTGAGTCACTAGTTTTTGGCGAAATGTGCGAGCTGCTCGGAATACGGAAAACGAGGACAACACCGCTGCATCCCCAATCCGATGGAATGGTCGAACGTTTCAACGGCACGCTCAATAAACCCCTGGCCAAGATGGTTGACGAGAACCAAAGGGACTGGGACCGACATATCCCACTTCTGACACCACTGTCGCGTGTTTTGGTTCGCGGCCAATAGTTTTAATGTTCCGGGAAAGTGAAAACGCAATGTCTTTTAATTTAAGTTAAAAGAATTTATTTAATTACAAAAATGCACAATAAACAATTTAACAATTTAACACTTTCACTAATTTTAATTTTCACTATGAAAAAAATCTAACACTTGTCCATAAATTTCTTATCGCAATTGTCTTCTAAATCACTTCGCACTCAAACAATCAATCGTCTTTACTTCGCGTTCCACTATATCGCAGTTTTCTATCGCGGTTGTAATGAATGAATCCCCTCATTCATTCAGCTCGCCTTTATATAGGGTCTCTACCTATTCACCCATTTCTCGTACATTATCGAATGTTCTACCGAGAGGTACCTGGTAGATTCGAGCAAATTAATGAATGGAGTGACGTCACTTGCAGATGTTGATCATGCTTGTTGGGTTCTCGTGGGTTCGAGTAAATTCATTTGTTGACGTTGATTATGAAAACAATTGCGACAGCAGCTCGCAGAATTATTTGTACATGTAATTATTTGTACATATAATAATATCGTTTCTGCTTGTATTCTATAGAATTTGAATTATTCAGTTTGTGATGTTGATAATCTGGAAAGCTGGATTTCTGGATTTGGATTTCGTATACTGTTATTTTCAGATAAATTTCTCTCGAGTAATTTAGCTTTTGCGGAGTGTACTTTATATATGTATATTTCTTGGACGTGACGAAATTTGCGACTATGCCAGATGTCACGATTTCGCTTCGATTTTCATCAAATTTTCAGGAATTGTTTGTTAAGTTAATATTTCAGCTATAACTGGCGCCTATTCGAGATTAAAGTCCGTGATTTCTGTTCCGACCAAAGTGTACGAGTAGCTTTGATTTGGGAGAAAATGCATACAATACAAAGATCTATATGACTGTGCATCCAAAGCTGAACTGACTGGAATGAAATAGCAGCCGCTCAAAGGTCGGATAAATGCTCAAAATTATGTTACTGTAGTAGTGAACAAACCTTAGAACCAATGTTGATTAAGCTTGGCAATGTGGTAGAGAATTTAAATGTCTACATAACAAGCAAAATGAAAACTTCTAGGTCAAGTCAGAGCATCAAAATGGCGCCTAGGTAAAGTTCAAACGTTTTGAAAACTACAAATCAAAGCTTCTGAAAACTACAATAAACATCTGTGCACCACTACAAGACAAAAAGGGAAAAATCGATGTGTCACCGCCTCCATAAAATAATTTCATATTTTTTAAGGCGTTCAGAAGTCAGTCTTTATCTTCTGATTTTGATTGCGTTTTGAAGTCGGATTTTATTTTCTATATTTCACTGCATTTCTATTTGAGTTCACATTGAGCATTGTGTTTTTATACCAAATACTACAAATCCATGTTTATGCCTTCTTAATTTTCATAATCGGACGGAAACTGCGGTCACAGCGAGTGATCAAACCCAGAGATCTGCCAAGAAAAGGGGCACCATGAAGAATAGTATTTTCATAGAAACTATCCCAAAGTTATACTTAGTGGAAACTATACATACACAGCTACAAGTTGAGACAAAAACTTTGACAATCAAATTAAAATTGTGGCCACAGTAAGCGATCAAAACTGAAAATCTGCACAAAAAACGCACATGTTCCAGGGACAGCCATTTATATGCCTCCTACATGCTCAATAATGTGCCTACAATATATTACGATCACGAAAAGACTCGTTTGGGTCAAGCCTTTAAACTCAAAATTACTCGTATAAAATCAAAATTCGCACGCTTAAGGGGGAAAAAATCCATTTAAGCTTTTGTGGTAGTGGCGTGTAAAAGATTGGCAATTTTTTGGCTTTTAGCTACTGAAACCGCTCTTAAACTTTTCCAAAGCACCACAGATTTATACTTTTTGAAATATTCAGACGCTGATCTATCCATTAAGATTAAACTATTGCAAATCTGTCGGCAAATGTAGCCACACTAAGGCCACATAGGGAAAAAGTTCACAAAACCTGCCCCCGTAAATAACACTATCCCGCTCTCTAGACCACTTTGAAAATGTACTATTATTTTTTTTTGTTTATTTACACTCATGTATTGCTTTTAAATGGTGGAAAAATTTTTCTAAAGCACAATTGGGCTTTTATACAGAAAATATTGTTTTTTCGCTTCATTCTTTTTGAACACTCATAAATATTAGTGTATTTGTAAATAATGCTACAAATTTGTATATTTCTTAAAGAGTACACTGACAGCTACAAAGTGAGACAAAAATTTTGGCGATCGGGGAGAAATTGTGGATACAGTGAACGCTCAAAGCTAGAGATCTGCCAAGGAAATTGACGAATTTCAGGAAAATTCAAGTCTATACATTCTAAACGTCATAAAAATTAGTATTTTCATGCAATGTATTACATATTTACATTTGACGGAATGAAAGCAGCTACAAGATGACACAACTATTTTATCAATCGGATGGAAATTGAGGGCACAGTAAGCGACCACACCAAAATACTAGTTCGGGTTTAGCCTTTAAATTAAATCGTAAAAATGCGGAATTCGCGGGTCTCAGGGGAGAAAAAGCCATTTAAAGTTTTGGGGGGTTTAGTCCTATTTTGACCTGCATAAAAAAAAGTGTATCTGTAAATAATATTACAAATTTGTCTTTGTCGTTGAGAATACACTAGCAGCTACAAAATGAGACCAAAATTTTGACAATCGAATAGAAATTGTGGGTACAGTCGACGGTCCAATCTAGAGATTTGCCAAGCTTTAAATTAATTCGTTAAAAACGCCGAATTCGCACGTTTAAGGACAGAAGAAGCGGTTTAAAGTTTTGGGGGGCTTAGTCCTATTTTGACCTTGATAAAAATAAAAGTGTTTTTGTAAATAATATTACAAATTTGTACTTGTCGTAAAGGATAGACTGGCAACTACAAAATGAGGCCAAAAATTTTGACAATCGGATAGAAATTGTGGGTACAGTGAACGATCAAAGCTAGAGATCTGCCAAACCTTTAAATAAAATCGTAAAAACAACGAATTCGAACGCTTAAGGGGAGAAAAAGCGGTTTAAAGTTCTGGGGGGCTTAGTCCTAATTTAACTTTCATAAAAAATAGTGTATTTGTAAATAATAATACGAATTTGGTGATGTCGCGAAGAATACCTTGGCAGCTACAAAATGAGACCAAAATTTCGACGATCGGATGAAAATTGCGGCTAAAGTGGACGGTAAAAACTAGAAATCTGCCAAGCCTTGAAATTAAATTATAAAGACGCGGGGTTCGCTCATTTGAGGGGAGAAAAGGCGGTTTAAAAATTTGAGGGGAGTTTTCCCATTTCAACCTGCATAAAAAATAGTGTATTGAGAAATAATATGACAAATTTATACTTCTCGTAACGAATAGAGTGGCAGCTACAAAATGAGACCAGAATTTTGACAATCGAATTAAAATTGTGGGCACAGTGAACGATCAAATATAGAAATCTGATAAGCCTTTAAATTAAATCGTAAAAACGCCGGATTCACACGATTGAGTAGACAACAACCGATTTAAAGTTGTGGGGTATTATTTTCTATTTCAGCATTCATAAAAAATAGTGTATTCGTAAATAATATAACAAATTTGTGTTTGTCGTAAAGAATAGACTGGCAGCTACAAAATGAGACCAAAATTTTGACAATCGGATAGAATTTGTGGGCACAGTGAACAGTCAAAGCTAGAGATCTACCAAGCCTTTAAATTAAATCGTAAAAACAGCGAATTCGTACGTTTAAGGTGAGAAAAAGCCATTTAAAGTTATGGTGTTTTTTTCCTATTTCAACCTTCATAAAAAATAGTGTATTTGTAAATAATATTACAAATTTGTACTTGTCGTTAAGAATAGACTGGCAGCTACAAAATGAGACCAAAATTTTGACAATCAGATAGAAATTGTGGGCACAGTGAACGGTCAAAGCTAGAGATCTACCAAGCCTTTAAATTAAATCGTAAAATCGCCGGGTTCGCACGTTTAAGGGGAAAAAAGGCAATTAAAGTTTTGGTGTTTTTTGCCTATTTCGACCTTCATAAAAAATAGTGTATTTGTGAATAATATTACAAATTTGTACTTGTCGAAAAGGGTAGACTGGCAGCTACAAAATGAGGCCAAAAATTTTGACAATCGGATATAAATTGCGGGCACAGTGATCGGTCAAAGCTACAGATCTACCAAGCCTTTAAATTAAATCGTAAAAAAGCCGAATTCGCACGTTTAAGGGGAGAAAAAGCCATTTAAGGTTTTGGAGTTTTTTCCTATTTCAATCTTCATAAAAAATAGTGTATTTGTAAATAATATTACAAATTTCTCTTTGTCGTAAAGATTAGACTGGCAGCTACCAAATGAGACCAAAATTTTGACAATTGGATAGAAATTGTGGGCACAGTAAACGGTCAAAGCTAGAGATCTACCAAATTTGTACTTGTCGTAAAGAATAGACTGGCAGCTACAAAATGAGACCAAAATTTTGACAATCGGATAGAAATTGTGGGCACTGTAAACGGTTAAAGCTAGAGATCTACCAAGCCTTTAAATTAAATCGTAAAAACGCCGAATTCGCACGTTTAAGGGGAGAAAATGCCATTTAAGGCTTTGGTGTTTTTTTGCCTATTTCAACCTTCATAAAAAATAGTGTTTTTGTAAATAATATTACAAATTTGTACTTGTCGTAAAGAATAGACTGGCAGCTACAAAATGAGACCAAAGTTTTGACAATCGGATAGAAATTGTGGGCACAGTGAACGGTCAAAGCTAGAGATCTACCAAGCCTTTAAATTAAATCGTAAAACGCCGAATTCGCACGTTTAAGGGGAGAAAAAGCCATTTAAAGTTTTGGTGTTATTTTGCCTATTTCAACCTTCATAAAAAATAGTGTATTTGTGAATAATATTACAAAGTTGTAATTGTCGTAAAGTATAGACTGGCAGCTACAAAATGAGACCAAAATTTTGACAATCGGATAGAAATTGTGGGCACAGTGAACGGTCGAAGCTAGAGATCTACCAAGCCTTTAAATTAAATCGTAAAAACGCCGAATTCGCACGTTTAAGGGGAGAAAATGCCATTTAAGGCTTTGGTGTTTTTCTGCCTATTTCAACCTTCATAAAAAATAGTGTTTTTGTAAATAATATTACAAATTTGTACTTGTCGTAGGGAATTCACTGGCAGCTACAAAATGAGACCAAAATTTTGACAATCGGATAGAAATTGTGGGCACAGCGAACGGTCAAAGCTAGAAATCTACATAGCCTTTAAATTAAATCGTGAAACCGACGGGCTCGCACGTTTAAGGGGAGAAAAAGCCATTTAAAGTTTTGGTGTTTTTTTGCCTATTTCGACCTTCATAAAAAATAGTGTATTTGTGAATAATATAACAAATATGTACTTGTCGTTAAGGATAGACTGGCAGCTACAAAATGAGGCCAAAAATTTTGACAATCGGATAGAGATTGCGGGCACAGTGAACGGTCAAAGCTACAGATCTACCAAGCCTTTAAATTAAATCGTGAAAACGCCGAATTCGCACGTTTAAGGGGAGAAAAAGCCATTTAAGGTTTTGGTGTTTTTCCCTATTTCAACCTCCAAAAAAAAATAGTGTATTTGTAAATAATATTACAAATTTGTCTTTGTCGTAAAGAATAGACTGGCAGCTACCAAATGAGACTAAATTTTGACAATTGGATAGAAATTGTGGGCACAGGAAACGGTCAAAGCTAGAGATCTACCAAATTTGTACTTGTCGTATTTTTGTAAATAATATTACAAATTCGTACTTGTAGTAAAGAATAGACTGGCAGCGATAAAATGAGACCAAAATTTTGACAATCGGATAGTAATTGTCGGCACAGTGAACGGTCAAAGCTAGAAATCTACCAAGCCTTTAAATTAAATCGTAAAAACGCCGAATTCGCACGTTTAAGGGGAGAAAAAGCCATTTAAGGTTTTGGTGTTTTTTCCTTTTTCAACCTTGATAAAAAATAGTGTATTTGTAAATGATATTACAAATTTGTATTTGTCGTAAAGAATAGACTGGCAGCTGCAAATTGAGCTCAAAATTTTGACAATCGGATATAAATTGTGGGCACAGTAAACGGTCAAAGCTAGAGGTCTACCAAATTTGTACTTGCCGTAAAGAATAGACTGGCAGCTACAAAATGAGACCAAAATTTTGACAATCGGATAGAAATTGTGGGCACAGTAAACGGTCAAAGCTAGAGATCTACCAAACCTTTAAATTAAATCGTAAAAACACCGAATTCGCACGTTTAAGGGGAGAAAAAGCCATTTAAGGTTTTGGTGTTTTTTCCATTTCAACCTGCATAATAAATTGTGTATTTGTAAATAATATTACAAATTTGTACTTGTCGTAAAGAATAGACTGGCAGCTACAAAATGAGACCAAAGTTTTGACGTACGGATAGAAATTGTGGGAACAGTAAACGGTCAAATCTAGAGATCTACCAAGCCTTTAAATTAAATCGTAAAAACGCCGAATTCGCACGTTTAAGAGGAGAAAAAGCCGTTTAAAGTTTTGGTGTTTTTTTGCCTATTTCAACCTTCATAAAAAAAAGTGTTTTTGTAAAAAATATTACAAATTTGTACTTGTTGTAAAGAATAGACTGGCAGCTACAAAATGAGACCAAAGTTTTGACAATCGGATAGAAATTGTGGGCACAGTGAACGGTCAAAGCTAGAGATCTACCAAGCCTTTAAATTAAATCGTATAAACGCCAAATTCGCACGTTTAAGGGGAGAAAAAGCCATTTAAAGTTTTGGTGTTTTTTTGCCTATTTCAACCTTCATAAAAAATAGTGTATTTGTGAATAATATTACAAAGTTGTAATTGTCGTAAAGTATAGACTGGCAGCTACAAAATGAGACCAACATTTTGACAATCGGATAGAAATTGTGGGCACAGTGAACAGTCGAAGCAAGAGATCTACCAAGCCTTTAAATTAAATCGTAAAAACGCCGAATTCGCACGTTTAAGGGGAGAAAAAGCCATTTAAAGTTTTGGTGTTTTTTTGCCTATTTCAACCTTCATAAAAAAAAATGTTTTTGTAAATAATATTACAAATTTGTACTTGTCGTAAAGTATAGACTGGCAGCTACAAAATGAGACCAAAATTTTGACAATCGGATAGAAATTGTGGGCACAGTGAACGGTCGAAGCTAGAGATCTACCAAGCCTTTAAGTTAAATCGTAAAAACGCCGAAGTCGCACGTTTAAGGGGAGAAAAAGCCATTTAAAGTTATGGTGTTGTTTTGCCTATTTCAACCTTCATAAAAAATAGTGTTTTTGTGAATAATATTACAAATTTGTACTTGTCGTAAGGAATTAACTGGCAGCTACAAAATGAGACCAAAATTTTGACAGTCGGATAGAAATTGTGGGCACAGTGAACGGTCAAAGCTAGAAATCTACCTAGCCTTTAAATTAAATCGTGAAACCGCCGGGTTCACACGTTTAAGGGGAGAAAAAGCCATTTAAAGTTTTGGTGTTTTTTTGCCTATTTCGACCTTCATAAAAAAAAGTGTATTTGTGAATAAGATAACAAATATGTACTTGTCGTAAAGGATAGACTGGCAGCCACAAAATGAGGCCAAAAATTTTGACAATCGGATAGAGATTGCGGGCACAGTGAACGGTCAAAGCTACAGATCTACCAAGCCTTTAAATTAAATCGTGAAAACGCCGAATTCGCACGTTTAAGGGGAGAAAAAGCCATTTAAGGTTTTGGTGTTTTTTCCTTTTTCAACCTCCATAAAAAATAGTGTATTTGTAAATAATATTACAAATTTGTCTTTGTCGTAAAGAATAGACTGGCAGCTACCAAATGAGACTAAATTTTGACAATTGGATAGAAATTGTGGGGACAGGAGACGGTCAAAGCTAGAGATCTACCAAATTTGTACTTGTCGTAAAGAATAGACTGGCAGTTACAAAATGAGACCAAAATTTTGACAATCGGATAGAAATTGTGGGCACAGTAAACGGTTAAAGCTAGAGATCTACCGAGCCTTTAAATTAAATCGTAAAAACGCCGAATTCGCACGTTTAAGGGGAGAAAATGCCATTTAAAGCTTTGGTGTTTTTTTGCCTATTTCAACCTTCATAAAAAATAGTGTTTTTGTAAATAATATTACAAATTTGTACCTGTCGTGAAGAATAGACTGGCAGCTACGAAATGAGACCCAAATTTTGACAATCGGATAGAAATTGTGGGCACAGTGAACGGTCAAAGCTAGAGATCTACCAAGCCTTTAAATTAAATCGTAAAAACAACGAATTCGCACGTTTAAGGGGTGAAAAAGCCATTTGAAGTTTTGGTGTTTTTCCGATTTAAACCTTCATACAAAATAGTATATTTGTAAATAATATTACAAATTTGTACTTGTCGCTAAGAATAGACTGGCAGCTACAAAATGAGACCAAAATTTTGACAATCGGATAGAAATTGTGGGCACAGTGAACGGTCAGAGCTAGAGATCTACCACCGCTGGATTCGCACGTTTAAGGGGAAAAAAGGCAATTAAAGTTTTGGTGTTCTTTTGCCTATTTCAACCTTCATAAAAAATAGTATTTTTGTAAATAATATTACAAATTCGTACTTGTAGTAAAGAATAGACTGGCAGCGATAAAATGAGACCAAAATTTTGACAATCGGAAAGTAATTGTGGGCACAGTGAACGGTCAAAGCTAGAAATCTACCAAGCCTGTAAATTAAATCGTAAAAACGCCGAATTCGCACGTTTAAGGGGAGAAAAAGCCATTTAAAGTTTCGGTGTTGTTTTGCCTATTTCAACCTTCATAAAAAATAATGTATTTGTAATTAATATTACAAATTTGTACTTGTCGTAAAGAATAGACTGGCAGCTACAAAATGAGATCAAAATTTTGACAATCGCATAGAAATTGTAGCCACAGTGAACGGTCAAAGCTAGAGATCTACCAAACTTTTAAATTAAATCGTAAAAACGCCGAATTCGCACGTTTAAGGGGAAAAAAGGCCATTTAAAGTTTTGGTGTTTTTTTGCCTATTTCAACCTTCATAAAAAATAGTGTTTTTGTAAATAATATTACAAATTTGTAATTGTTGTAAAGAATAGACTGGCAGCTACAAAATGAGACCAAAATTTTGATAATCGGATAGAAATTGTGGGCACAGTGAACGGTCGAAGCTAGAGATCTACCAAGCCTTTAAATTAAATCGTAAAAACGCCGAATTCGCACGTTTAAGGGGAGAAAAAGCCGTTTAAAGTTTTGGTGTTCTTTTGCCTATTTCAACCTTCATAAAAAATAGTGTTTTTGTAAATAATATTACAAATTTGTAATTGTTGTAAAGAATAGACTGGCAGCTACAAAATGAGACCAAAATTTTGATAATCGGATAGAAATTGTGGGCACAGTGAACGGTCGAAGCTAGAGATCTACCAAGCCTTTAAATTAAATCGTAAAAACGCCGAATTCGCACGTTTAAGGGGAGAAAATGCCATTTAAAGTTTTGGTGTTGTTTTGCCTATTTCAACCTTCATGAAAAATAGTGTATTTGTAAATAATATTACAAATTTGTACTTGTCGTAAAGAATAGACTGGCAGCTACAAAATGAGACCAAAATTTTGACAATCGGATAGAAATTGTGGGCACAGTGAACGGTCAGAGCTAGAGATCTACCACCGCCGGATTCGCACGTTTAAGGGGAGAAAAAGCCATTTAAAGTTTTTGTGTTCTTTTGCCTATTTCAACCTGCATAAAAAATAGTATATTTGTAAATAATATTACAAATTCGTACTTGTCGTAAAGAATAGACTGGCAGCTACAAAATGAGACCAAAATTTTGACAATCGGATAGAAATTGTGGGCACTGTGAACGGTCAAAGCTAGAGATCTACCAAGCCTTTAAATTAAATCGTGAAAACGCCTAATTCGCACGTTTAGGGGGAGAAAAAGCCATATAAAGTTTTGGTGTTTTTTTTTTTGCCTATTTCAACCTTCATAAAAAATTGTGTTTTTGCAAATAATATTACAAATTTGTACTTGTCGTAAAGAATATACTGGCAGCTACAAAATCAGACCAAATATTTGACAATCGGATAGAAATAGTGGACACAGTGAACGGTCAAAGCTAGAGATCTACCAAGCCTTTAAATTAAATCGTAAAAACGCCGAATTCGCACGTTTAAGGGGAGAAAAAGCCATTTAAAGTTTTTGTGTTCTTTTGCCTATTTTAACCTTCATAAAAAATAGTGTTTTTGTAAATAATATCACAAATTTGTACTTGTCGTAAAGAATAGACTGGCAGCTACAAAATGAGACCAAAATTTTGACAATCGGATAGAAATTGTGAGCACAGTGAACGGTCAAAGCTAGAGATCTACCAAGCCTTTAAATTAAATCGTAAAAACGCCGAATTCGCACGTTTAAGGGAGAAAAAGCCATTTAAAGTTTTGGTGTTTTTTTGCCTATTTCAACCTTCATAAAAAATAGTGTATTTGTAAATAATATCACAAATTTGTACTTGTCGTAAAGAATAGACTGGCAGCTACAAAATGAGACCAAAATTTTGACAATCGGATAGAAATTGTGGGCAGAGTGAACTGTCAAAGCTAGAGATCTACTAAGCCTTTAAATTAAATCGTAAAAACGCCGAATTCGCACGTTTAAGGGGAGAAAAAGCCATTTAAAGTTTTGGTGTTTTTTGCCTATTTCAACCTTCATAAAAAATAGTGTTTTTGTAAATAATATTACAAATTTGTACTTGTCGTAAAGAATAGACTGGCAGCTACAAAATGAGACCAAAATTTTGACACTCGGATAGAAATTGTGGGCACAGTGAACGGTCAAAGCTAGAGATCTACCAAGCCTTTAAATTAAATCGTAAAAACGCCGAATTCGCACGTTTAAGGGGAGAAAAAGCCATTTAAAGTTTTGGTGTATTTTTGCCTATTTCAACCTTCATAAAAAATAGTGTTTTTGTAAATAATATCACAAATTTGTACTTGTCGTTGAGAATAGACTGGCAGCTACAAAATGAGACCAAAGTTTTGACAATCGGATCGAATTTGTGGGCACAGTGAACGGTCAAAGCTAGAGATCTACCAAGCCTTTAAATTAAATCGTAAAAACGCCGAATTCGCACGTTTAAGGGGAGAAAAAGCCATTTAAAGTTTTGGTGTTGTTTTGCCTATTTCAATCTTCATAAAAAATAGTGTTTTTGGAATTAATATTACAAATTTGTACTTGCCGTAAAGAATAGACTGGCAGCTACAAAATGAGACCAAAGTTTTGACAATCGGATAGAAATTGTGGGCACAGTGAACGGTCAAAGCTAGAGATCTACCAAGCCTTTAAATTAAATCGTAAAAACGCCGAATACGCACGTTTAAGGGGAGAAAAAGCCAGTTAAAGTTTTGGTGTTTTTTTGCCTATTTCAACCTTCATAAAAAATAGTGTTTTTGTAAATAATATTACAAATTTGTACTTGTCGTGAAGAATAGACTGGCAGCTACAATATGAGACCAAAATTTTGACAATCCGATAGAAATTGTGGGCACAGTGAACGGTCAAAGCTAGAGATCTACCAAGCCTTTAAATTAAATCGTTAAAACGCCGAAATCGCACGTTTAAGGGGAGCAAAAGCCATTGAAAGTTTTGGTGTTTTTTTGCCTATTTCAACCTTCGTAAAAAAAAGTGTTTTTGTAAAGAATATTACAAATTTGTACTTGTCGTAAAGAATAGACTGGCAGCTACAAAATGAGACCAAAATTTTGACAATCGGATAGAAATTGTGGGCACAGTGAACGGTCAAAGCTAGAGATCTACCAAGCCTTTAAATTAAATCGTAAAAACGCCGAATTCGCACGTTTAAGGGGAGAAAAAGCCATTTAAAGTTTTGGTGTTTTTTTGCCTATTTCAACCTTCATAAAAAATAGTGTTTTTGTAAATAATATTACAAATTTGTACTTGTCGTGAAGAATAGACTCGCAGCTACAAAATGAGACCAAAATTTTGACAATCGGATAGAAATTGTGGGCACAGTGAACGGTCAAAGCTAGAGATCTACCAAGCCTTTAACTTAAATCGTAAAAACGCCGAATTCGCACGTTTAAGGGGAGAAAAAGCCATTTAAAGTTTTGGTGTTTTTTTTGCCTATTTGAACCTTCATAAAAAATAGTGTTTTTGTAAATAATATTACAAATTTGCACTTGTCGTAAAGAATAGACTGGCAGCTACAAAATGAGACCAAAATTTTGACAATCGGATAGAAATTGTGGGCACAGTGAACGGTCAAAGCTAGAGATCTACCAAGCCTTTAAATTAAATCGTAAAAATGCCGAATTCGCAAGTTTAAGGGGAGAAAAAGCCATTTAAAATTTTGGTGTTTTTTTGCCTATTTCAACCTTCATAAAAAATAGTGTTTTTGTAAATAATATTACAAATTTGTACTTGTCGTAAAGAATAGACTGGCAACTACAAAATGAGACCAAAATTTTGACAATCGGATAGAAATTGTGGGCACAGTGAACGGTCAAAGCTAGATATCTACCAAGCCTTTAAATTAAATCGTAAAAACGCCGAATTCGCACGTTTAAGGAAGAAAAAGCCATTTAAAGTTTTGGTGTTTTTTTGCCCATTTCAACCTTCATAAAAAATAGTGTTTTTGTAAATAATATTACAAATTTGTACTTGTCGTAAAGAATAGACTGGCAGCTACAAAATCAGGCCAAAATTTTGACAATCGGATAGAAATTGTGGGCACAGTAAACGGTCTAAGCTAGAGATCTACCAAGCCTTTAAATTAAATCGTAAAAACGCCGAATTCGCACGTTTAAGGGGAGAAAAAGCCATTTAAAGTTTTGGTGTTTTTTTGCCTATTTCAACCTTCATAAAAAATATTGTTTATGTAAATAATATTACAAATTTGTACTTGTCGTAAAGAATAGACTGGCAGCTACAAAATGAGACCAAAATTTTGACAATCGGATAGAAATTGTGGGCACAGTGAACGGTCAAAGCTAGAGATCTACCAAGCCTTTAAATTAAATCGTAAAAACGCCGAATTCGCACGTTTAAGGGGAGAAAAAGCCATTTGAAGTTTTGGTGTTTTTGCCTATTTCAACCTTCATAAAAAATAGTGTTTTTGTAAATAAGATTACAAATTTGTACTTGTCGCTAAGAATAGACTGGCAGCTACAAAATGAGACCAAAATTTTGACAATCGGATAGAAATTGTGGGCACAGTGAACGGTCAGAGCTAGAGATCTACCACCGCCGGATTCACACGTTTAAGGGGAGAAAAAGCCATTTAAAGTTTTTGTGTTCTTTTGCCTATTTCAACCTGCATAAAAAATAGTATATTTGTAAATCATATGACAAATTCGTACTTGTAGTAAAGAATAGACCTGCAGCGATAAAATGAGACCAAAATTTTGACAATCAGATGGAAATTGTGGGCACAGTGAACGGTCAAAGCTAGAGATCTACCAAGCCTTTAAATTAAATCGTAAAAGCGCCGAATTCGCACGTTTAAGGGGAGAAAAAGCCATTTAAAGTTTTGGTGTTTTTTTGCCTATTTCAACCTTCATAAAACTAGTGTTTTTGAAAATAATATTACAAATTTGTACTTGTCGTAAAGAATAGACTGGCAGCTACAAAATGAGACCAAAATTTTGACAATCGGATAGAAATTGTGGGCACAGTGAACGGTCAAAGCTAGAGATCTACCAAGCCTTTAAATTAAATCGTAAAAACGCCGAATTCGCACGTTTAAGGGGAGAAAAAGCCATTTAAAGTTTTGGTGTTTTTTTGCCTATTTCAACCTTCATAAAAAATAGTGTTTTTGTAAATAATATTACAAATATGTAGTTGTCATAAAAAATAGACTGGCAGCTACAAAATGAGACCAAAGTTTTGACAACCGGATAGAAATTGTGGGCACAGTGAACGGTCAAAGCTAGAGATCTACCAAGCCTTTAAATTAAATCGTAAAAACGCCGAATTCGCACGTTTAAGGGGAGAAAAAGCCATTTAAAGTTTTGGTGTTTTTTTGCCTTTTTCAACCTTCATAAAAAATAGTGTTTTTGTAAATAATATTACAAATTTGTACTTGTTGTAAAGAATAGACTGGCAGCTACAAAATGAGACCAAAATTTTGACAATCGGATAGAAATTGTGGGCACAGTGAACGGTCAAAGCTAGAGATCTACCAAGCCTTTAAATTAAATCGTAAAAACGCCGAATACGCACGTTTAAGGGGAGAAAAAGCCAGTTAAAGTTTTGGTGTTTTTTTGCCTATTTCAACCTTCATAAAAAATAGTGTTTTTGAAAATAATATTACAAATTTGTACTTGTCGTAAAGAATAGACTGGCAGCTACAAAATGAGACCAAAATTTTGACAATCGGATAGAAGTTGTGGGCACAGTGAACGGTCAAAGCTAGAGATCTACCAAGCCTTTAAATTAAATCGTGAAAACGCCGAATTCGCACGTTTAAGGGGAGAAAAAGCCATTTAAAGTTTTGGTGTTCTTTTGCCTATTTTAACCTTCATAAAAAATAGTGTTTTTGTAAATAATATTACAAATATGTAGTTGTCATAAAGAATAGACTGGCAGCTACAAAATGAGACCAAAGTTTTGACAACCGGATAGAAATTGTGGGCACAGTGAACGGTCAAAGCTAGAGATCTACCAAGCCTTTAAATTAAATCGTAAAAACGCCGAATTCGCACGTTTAAGGGGAGAAAAAGCCATTTAAAGTTTTGGTGTTTTTTTGCCTTTTTCAACCTTCATAAAAAATAGTGTTTTTGTAAATAATATTACAAATTTGTACTTGTTGTAAAGAATAGACTGGCAGCTACAAAATGAGACCAAAATTTTGACAATCGGATAGAAATTGTGGGCACAGTGAACAGTCAAAGCTAGAGATCTACCAAGCCTTTAAATTAAATCGTAAAAACGCCGAATACGCACGTTTAAGGGGAGAAAAAGCCAGTTAAAGTTTTGGTGTTTTTTTGCCTATTTCAACCTTCATAAAAAATAGTGTTTTTGTAAATAATATTACAAATTTGTACTTGTCGTGAAGAATAGACTCGCAGCTACAAAATGAGACCAAAATTTTGACAATCGGATAGAAATTGTGGGCACAGTGAACGGTCAAAGCTAGAGATCTACCAAGCCTTTAAATTAAATCGTAAAAACGCCGAATTCGCACGTTTAAGGGGAGAAAAAGCCATTTAAAGTTATGGTGTTTTTTTACCTATTTGAACCTTCATAAAAAATAGTGTTTTTGTAAAGAATATTACAAATTTGCACTTGTCGTAAAGAATAGACTGGCAGCTACAAAATGAGACCAAAATTTTGACAATCGGATAGAAATTGTGGGCACAGTGAACGGTCAAAGCTAGAGATCTACCAAGCCTTTAAATTAAATCGTAAAAACGCCGAATTCGCACGTTCAAGGGGAGAAAAGCCATTTAAAGTTTTGTTGGTTTTTTGCCCATTTCAACCTTCATAAAAAATAGTGTTTTTGTAAATAATATTACAAATTTGTACTTGTCGTTAAGAAAAGACTGGCAGCTACAAAATGAGACCAAAATTTTGACAATCGGATAGAAATTGTGGGCACAGTGAACGGTCAAAGCTAGAGATCTACCAAGCTTTAAATTAAATCGTAAAAACGCCAAATTCGCACGTTTAAGGGGAGAAAAAGCCGTTTAAAGTTTTGGAGTTTTTTTGCCTATTTCAACCTTCATAAAAAATAGTGTTCTTGTAAATAATATTACAAATTTGTAATTGTCGTAAAGTATAGACTGGCAGCTACAAAATGAGATCAAAATTTTGACAATCGGATAGAAATTGTGGGCACAGTGAACGGTCAAAGCTAGAGATCTACCAAGCCTTTAAATTAAATCATAAAAACGCCGAATTCGCATGTTTAAGGGGAGAAAAGGCCATTTAAAGCTTTGGTGTTTTTTTGCCTATTTCAACCTTCATAAAAAATAGTGTATTTGTAAATAATATTACAAATTTGTACTTGTCGTAAAGAATAGACTGGCAGCTACAAAATGAGACCAAAATTTTGACAATCGGATAGAAATTGTGAGCACAGTGAACGGTCGAAGCTAGAGATCTACCAAGCCTTTAAATTAAATCTTGAAAACGCTGAATTCGCACGGTTAAGGGGAGAAAAAGCCATTTAAAGTTTTGGTGTTGTTTTGCCTATTTCAACCTTCATAAAAAATAGTGTTTTTGAAAACAATATTACGAATTTGTACTTGTCGTAAAGAATAGACTGGCAGCTACAAAATGAGACCAAAATTTTGACAATCGGATAAAAATTGTGGGCACAGTGAACGGTCAAAGCTAGAGATCTACCAAGCCTTTAAATTAAATCGTAAAAACGCCGAATTCGCACGTTTAAGGGGAGAAAAAGCCATTTAAAGTTTTGGTGTTTTTTTGTCTATTTCAACCTTCATAAAAAATAGTGTTTTTGTAAATAATATTACAAATTTGTACTTGTCGTAAAGAATAGACTGGCAGCTACAAAATGAGACCAAAAATTTGACAATGGGATAGAATTTGTGGGCACAGTGAACGGTCAAAGCTAGAGATCTACCAAGCCTTTAAATTAAATCGTAAAAACGCCGAATTCGCACGTTTAAGGGGAGAAAAAGCCATTTAAAGTTTTTGTGTTTTTTTGCCTATTTCAACCTTCATAAAAAATAGTGTTTTTGTAAAGAATATTACAAATTTGTACTTGTCGTAAAGAATAGACTGGCAGCTACAAAATGAGACCAAAGTTTTGACAATCGGATAGAATTTGTGGGCACAGTGAACGGTCAAAGCTAGAGATCTACCAAGCCTTTAAATTAAATCGTAAAAACGCCGAATTCGCACGTTTAAGGGGAGAAAAAGCCATTTAAAGTTTTGTTGTTTTTTGCCTATTTCAACCTTCATAAAAAATAGTGTTTTTGTAAATACTATTACAAATTTGTACTTGTCGTTAAGAATAGACTGGCAGCTACAAAATGAGACCAAAATTTTGAAAATCGGATAGCGATCGTTGGTACAGTGAACGGTCAAAGCTAGAGATCTACCAAACCTTTAAATTAAATCGTAAAAACGCCGAATTCGCACGTTTAAGGGGAGAAAAAGCCGTTTAAAGTTTTGGTGTTTTTTGCCTATTTCAACCTTCATAAAAAATAGTGTTTTTGTAAATAATATTTCAAATTTGTAATTGTCGTAAAGTATAGACTAGCAGCTACAAAATGAGACCAAAATTTTGATAATCGGATAGAAATTGTGGGCACAGTGAACGGTCGAAGCTAGAGATCTACCAAGCCTTTAAATTAAATCGCAAAAACGCTGAATTCGCACGTTTAAGGGGAGAAAAAGCCATATAAAGTTTTGGTGTTGTTTTGCCTATTTCAACCTTCATAAAAAATAGTGTTTTTGGAAATAATTTTACAAATTTGTACTTGTCGTAAAGAATAGACTGGCAGCTACAAAATGAGACCAAAATTTTGACAATCGGATAGAAATTGAGGGCACAGTGAACGGTCAAAGCTAGAGATCTACCAAGCCTTTAAATTAAATCGTAAAAACGTCGAATTCGCACGTTTAAGGGGAGAAAAAGCCATTTAAAGTTTTGGTGTTTTTTTGCCTATTTCAACCTTCATAAATATAGTGTTTTTGTAAATAATATTACAAATTTGTACTTGTCGTAAAGAATAGACTGGCAGCTACAAAATGAGCCCAAATTTTGACAATCGGATAGAATTTGTGGGCACAGTGAACGGTCAAAGCTAGAGATCTACCAAGCCTTTAAATTAAATCGTAAAAACGCCGAATTCGCACGTTTCAGGGGAGAAAAAGCCATTTAAAGTTTTGGTGTTTTTTTGCCTATTTCAACCTTCATAAAAAATAGTGTTGTTGTAAATAATATTACAAATTTGTACTTGTCGTAAAGAATAGACTGGCAGCTACAAAAAGAGACCAAAGTTTTGACAATCGGATAGAATTTGTGGGCACAGTGAACGGTCAAAGCTAGAGATCTACCAAGCCTTTAAATTAAATCGTAAAAACGCCGAATTCGCACGTTTAAGGGGAGAAAAAGCCAGTTAAAGTTTTGGTGTTTTTTTGCCTATTTCAACCTTCATAAAAAATAGTGTTTTTGAAAATAATATTACAAATTTGTATTTGTCGTAAAAAATAGACTGGCAGCTACAAAATGAGACCAAAATTTTGACAATCGGATAGAAATTGTGGGCACAGTGAACGGTCAAAGCTAGAGATCTACCAAGCCTTTAAATTAAATCGTAAAAACGCCGAATTCGCACGTTTAAGGGGAGAAAAGCCATTTAAAGTTTTGGTGTTTTTTTGCCTATTTCAACCTTCATAAAAAATAGTGTTTTTGTAAATAATATTACAAATTTGTACATTTCGTAAAGAATAGACTGGCAGCTACAAAATGAGACCAAAATTTTGACAATCGGACAGAAATTGTGGGCACAGTGAACGGTCAAAGCTAGAGATCTACCAAGCCTTTAAATTAAATCGTAAAAACGCCGAATTTGCACGTTTAAGGGGAGAAAAAGCCATTTAAAGTTTTGGTGTTTTTTTGCCTATTTCAACCTTCATAAAAAATAGTGTTTTTGAAAATAATATTACAAATTTGTACTTGTCGTGAAGAATAGACTGGCAGCTACAAAATGAGACCAAAATTTTGACAATCGGATAGAAATTGTGGGCACAGTGAACGGTCAAAGCTAGAGATCTACCAAGCCTTTAAATTAAATCGTAAAAACGCCGAATTCGCACGTTTAAGGGGAGAAAAAGCCATTTAAAGTTTTGATGTTTTTTTGCCTATTTCAACCTTCATAAAAAATAGTGTTTTTGAAAATAATATTACAAATTTGTACTTGTCGTAAAGAATAGACTGGCAGCTACAAAATGAGACCAAAATTTTGACAATCGGATAGAAATTGTGGGCACAGTGAACGGTCAAAGCTAGAGATCTACCAAGCCTTTAAATTAAATCGTAAAAACGCCGAATTTGCACGTTTAAGGGGAGAAAAAGCCATTTAAAGTTTTGGTGTTTTTTTGCCTATTTCAACCTTCATAAAAAAAAGTGTTTTTGTAAATAATATTACAAATTTTTACTTGTCGTGAAGAATAGACTCGCAGCTACAAAATGAGACCAAAATTTTGACAATCGGATAGAAATTGTGGGCACAGTGAACGGTCAAAGCTAAAGATCTACCAAGCCTTTAAATTAAATCGTAAAAACGCCGAATTCGCACGTTTAAGGGGAGAAAAAGCCATTTAAAGTTTTGGTGTTTTTTGCCTATTTCAACCTTCATAAAACATAGTGTTTTTGTAAATAATATTACAAATTTGTACTTGTCGTAAAGAATAGACTGGCAGCTACAAAATGAGACCAAAATTTTGACAATCGGATAGAAATTGTGGGCACAGTGAACGGTCAAAGCCAGAGATCTACCAAGCCTTTAAATTAAATCGTAAAAACGCCGAATTCGCACGTTTAAGGGAAGAAAAAGCCATTTAAAGTTTTGGTGTTTTTTTTGCCTATTTCAACCTTCATAAAGAATAGTGTTTTTGTAAATAATATTACAAATTTGTACTTGTCGTAAAGAATAGACTGGCAGCTACAAAATGAGACCAAAATTTTGACAATCGGATAGAAATTGTGAGCACAGTGAACGGTCAAAGCTAGAGATCTACCAAGCCTTTAAATTAAATCGTAAAAACGCCGAATTCGCACGTTTAAGGGGAGAAAAAGCCATTTAAAGTTTTGGTGTTTTTTTGCCTATTTCAACCTTCATAAAAAATAGTGTTTTTGTAAATAATATTACAAATTTGTACTTGTCGTAAAGAATAGACTGGCAGCTACAAAATGAGACCAAAATTTTGACAATCGGATAGAAATTGTGGGCACAGTGAACGGTCAAAGCTAGAAATCTACCAAGCCTTTAAATTAAATCGTAAGAACGCCGAATTCGCACGTTTAAGGGGAGAAAAAGCCATTTAAAGTTTTGGTGTTTTTTTGCCTATTTCAAATTCATAAAAAATAGTGTTTTTGAAAATAATATTACAAATTTGTACTTGTCGTAAAGAATAGACTGGCAGCTACAAAATGAGACCAAAATTTTGACAATCGGATAGAAATTGTAGGCACAGTGAACGGTCAAAGCTAGAGATCTACCAAGCCTTTAAATTAAATCGTAAAAACGCCGAATTCGCACGTTTAAGGGGAGAAAAAGCCATTTAAAGTTTTGGCGTTTTTTTGCCTATTTCAACCTTCACAAAAAATAGTGTTTTTGAAAATAATATTACAAATTTGTACTTGTCGTAAAGAATAGACTGACAGCTACAAAATGAGACCAAAATTTTGACAATCGGATAGAAATTGTGGGCACAGTGAACGGTCAAAGCCAGAGATCTACCAAGCCTTTAAATTAAATCGTAAAAACGCCGAATTCGCACGTTTAAGGGGAGAAAAAGCCATTTAAAGTTTTGGTGTTTTTTTTGCCTATTTCAACCTTCATAAAGAATAGTGTTTTTGTAAATAATATTACAAATTTGTACTTGTCGTAAAGAATAGACTGGCAGCTACAAAATGAGACCAAAATTTTGACAATCGGATAGAAATTGTGAGCACAGTGAACGGTCAAAGCTAGAGATCTACCAAGCCTTTAAATTAAATCGTAAAAACGCCGAATTCGCACGTTTAAGGGGAGAAAAAGCCATTTAAAGTTTTGGTGTTTTTTTGCCTATTTCAACCTTCATAAAAAAAAGTGTTTTTGTAAATAATATTACAAATTTTTACTTGTCGTGAAGAATAGACTCGCAGCTACAAAATGAGACCAAAATTTTGACAATCGGATAGAAATTGTGGGCACAGTGAACGGTCAGAGCTAGAGATCTACCACCGCCGGATTCGCACGTTTAAGGGGAGAAAAAGCCATTTAAAGTTTTGGTGTTTTTTGCCTATTTCAACCTTCATAAAAAATAGTGTTTTTGAAAATAATATTACAAATTTGTACTTGTCGTATAGAATAGACTGGCAGCTACAAAATGAGACCAAAATTTTGACAATCGGATAGAAATTGTGGGCACAGTGAACGGTCAAAGCTAGAGATCTACCAAGCCTTTAAATTAAATCGTAAAAACGCCGAATTCGCACGTTTAAGGGGAGAAAAAGCCATTTAAAGTTTTGGTGTTTTTTTGCCTATTTCAACCTTCATAAAAAATAGTGTATTTGTAAATTATATTACAAATTTGTACTTGTCGTTAAGAATAGACTGGCAGCTACAAAATGGGACCAACATTTTGACAATCGGATAGAAATTGTGGGCACAGTGAACGGTCAAAGCTAGAGATCTACCAAGCCTTTAAATTAAATCGTAAAAACGCCGAATTCGCATGTTTAAGGGGAGAAAAGGCCATTTAAAGTTTTGGTGTTTTTTTGCCTATTTCAACCTTCATAGAAAATGTGTATTTGTAAATAATATTACAAATTTGTACTTGTCGTAAAGAATAGACTGGCAGCTACAAAATGAGACCAAAATTTTGACAATCGGATAGAAATTGTGGGCACGGTGAACGGTCAAAGCTAGAGCTCTACCAAGCCTTTAAATTAAATCGTTAAAAACTCCGAATTCGCACGTTTAAGGGGAGAAAAAGCCATTTAAAGTTTTGTTGTTTTTTTCCTAATTCAACCTTCATAAAAAATAGTGTGTTTGTGAATAATATTACAAATTTGTACTTGTCGTAAAGAATAGACTAGCAGCTACAAAATGAGACCAAAATTTTGACAATCGGATAAAAATTGTGGGCATTGTGAACGGTCAAAGCTAGAGATCTACCAAGCCTTTAAATTAAATCGTGAAAACGCCGAATTCGGCCGTTTAAGGGGAGAAAAAGCCGTTTAAAATTTTGTTGTTTTTTTGCCTATTTCAACCTTCATAAAAAATAGTGTTTTTGTAAATAATATTACAAATTTGTAATTGTCGTAAAGTATAGACTGGCAGCTACAAAATGAGACCAAAATTTTGACAATCGGATAGAAATTGTGAGCGCAGTGAACGGTCAAAGCTAGAGATCTACCAAGCCTTTAAATTAAATCGTAAAAATGCCGAATTCGCACGTTTAAGGGGAGAAAAAGCCATTTAAAGTTTTGGTGTTGGTTTGCCTATTTCAACCTTCATAAAAAATAGTGTCTTTATAAATAATATTGCAAATTTGTACTTGTCGTAAAGAATAGACTGGCAACTACAAAATGAGATCAAAATTTTGACAATCGGATAGAAATTGTGGGCACAGTGAACGGTCAAAGCTAGAGATCGCATGTTTAAGGGGAGAAAAGGCCATTTAAAGTTTTGGTGTTTTTTTGCCTATTTCAACCTTCATAAAAAATAGTGTATTTGTAAATAATATTACAAATTTGTACTTGTCGTAAAGAATAGACTGGCAGCTACAAAATGAGACCAAAATTTTGACAATCGGATAGAAATTGTAGGTACAGTGAACGGTCAAAGCTAGAGATCTACCAAGCCTTTAAATTAAATCGTAAAAACGCCGAATTTGCACGTTTAAGGGGAGAAAAAGCCATTTAAAGTTTTGGTGTTTTTTTGCCTACTTCAACCTTCATAAAAAATAGTGTTTTTGTAAATAATATTACAAATTTGTATTTGTCGTAAAGAATAGACTGGCAGCTACAAAATGAGACCAAAATTTTGACAATCGGATAGAAATTGTGGGCACAGTGAACGGTCAAAGCTAGAGATCTACCAAGCCTTTAAATTAAATCGTAAAAACGCCGGATTCGCACGTTTAAGGGGAGAAAAAGCCATTTAAAGTTTTGGTGTTTTTTTTTGCCTATTTCAACCTTCATAAAAAATAGTGTTTTTGTAAATAATATTACAAATTTGTACTTGTCGTAAAGAATATACTGGCAGCTACAAAATGAGACCAAAATTTTGACAATCGGATAGAAATAGTGGACACAGTGAACGGTCAAAGCTAGAGATCTACCAAGCCTTTAAATTAAATCGTGAAAACGCCGAATTCACACGTTTAAGGGGAGGAAAAGCCATTTAAAGTTTTGGTGTTTTTTTGCCTATTTCAACCTTCATAAAAAATAGTGTTTTTGTAAATAATATTACAAATTTGTACTTGTCATAAAGAATAGACTGGCAGCTACAAAATGAGACCAAAATTTTGACAATCGGATAGAAATTGTGGGCACAGTGAACGGTCAAAGCTAGAGATCTACTAAGCCTTTAAATTAAATCGTAAAAACGCCGAATTCGCACGTTTAAAGGGAGAAAAGCCATTTAAAGTTTTGGTGTTTTTTTTCCTATTTCAACCTTCATAAAAAATAGTGTATTTGTGAATAATATTACAAATTTGCACTTGTCGTAAGGAATAGACTGGCAGCTACAAAATGAGACCAAAATTTTGACAATCGGATAGAAATTGTGGGCACAGTGAACGGTCAAAGCTAGAGATCTACCAAGCCTTTAAATTAAATCGTATATACGCCGAATTCGCATGTTTAAGGGGAGAAAAAGCCATTTAAGTTTAGGTGTTTTTTTTGCCTATTTCAACCTTCATGAAAAATAGTATTTTTGTAAATAATATTACAAATTTGTACTTGTCGTAAAGAATAGACTGGCAGCTAGAAAATGAGACCAAAATTTTGACAATCGGATAGAAATTGTGGGCACAGTGAACGGTCAAAGCTAGAGATCTACCAAGCCTTTAAATTAAATCATAAAAACGCCGAATTCGCACGTTTAAGGGGAGAAAAAGCCATTTAAAGTTTTGGTGTTTTTTTGCCTATTTCAACCTTCATAAAAAATAGTGTTTTTGTAAATAATATTACGAATTTGTACTTGGCGTAAAGAATAGACTGGCAGCTACAAAATGAGACCAAAGTTTTGTTCCAATCGGATAGAATTTGTGGGCACAGTGAACGGTCAAAAATAGAGATCTACCAAGCCTTTAAATTAAATCGTAAAAACGCCGAATTCGCACGTTTAAGGGGAGAAAAAGCCATTTAAAGTTTTGGTGTTTTTTTGCCTATTTCAACCTTCATAAAAAATAGTGTTTTTGAAAATAATATTACAAATTTGTACTTGTCGTAAAGAATAGACTGGCAGCTACAAAATGAGACCAAAATTTTGACAATCGGATAGAAATTGTGGGCACAGTGAACGGTCAAAGCTAGAGATCTACCAAGCCTTTAAATTAAATCGTAAAAACGCCGAATTCGCACGTTTAAGGGGAGAAAAAGCCATTTAAAGTTTTGGTGTTTTTTTGCCAATTTCAACCTTCATAAAAAATAGTGTTTTTGTAAATAATATTACAAATTTGTACTTGTCGTAAAGAATAGACTGGATGCTACAAAATGAGATCAAAATTTTGACAATCGGATAGAAATTGTGGGCACAGTGAACGGTCAAAGCTAGAGATCCACCAAGCTTTTAAATTAAATCGTAAAAACGCCGAATTCGCACGTTTAAGGGGAGAAAAAGCCATTTAAAGTTTTGGTGTTTTTTTGCCTATTTCAACCTTCATAAAAAATAGTGTTTTTGTAAATAATATTACAAATTTGTACTTGTCGCAAAGAATAGACTGGCAGCTACAAAATGAGACCAAAATTTTGACAATCGGATAGAAATTGTAGGCACAGTGGACGGTCAAAGCTAGAGATCTACCAAGCCTTTAAATTAAATCGTTAAAACGCCGAATTCGCACGTTTAAGGGGAGAAAAAGCCATTTAAAGTTTTGGTGTTTTTTTGCCTATTTCAACCTTCATAAAAAATAGTATTTTTGTAAATAATATTACAAATTTGTATTTGTCGTAAAGAATAGACTGGCAGCTACAAAATGAGACCAAAGTTTTGACAATCGGATAGAAATTGTGGGCACAGTGAATGGTCAAAGCTAGAGATCTACCAAGCCTTTAAATTAAATCGTAAAAACGCCGAATTCGCACGTTTAAGGGGAGAAAAAGCCATTTAAAGTGTTGGTGTTTTTTTGCCTATTTCAACCTTCATAAAAAATAGTGTTTTTGAAAATAATATTACAAATTTGTACTTGTCGTAAAGAATAGACTGGCAGCTACAAAATGAGACCAAAATTTTGACAATCGGATAGAAATTGTGGGCACAGTGAACGGTCAAAGCTAGAGATCTACTAAGCCTTTAAATTAAATCGTAAAAACGCCGAATTCGCACGTTTAAAGGGAGAAAAGCCATTTAAAGTTTTGGTGTTTTTTTGCCTATTTCAACCTTCATTAAAAATAGTGTTTTTGAAAATAATATTACAAATTTGTACTTGTCGTTAAGAATAGACTGGCAGCTACAAAATGAGACCAAAATTTTGACAATCGGATAGAAATTGTGGGCACAGTGAACGGTCAAAGCTAGAGATCTACCAAGCCTTTAAATTAAATCGTAAAAACGCCGAATTCGCACGTTTAAGGGGAGAAAAAGCCATTTAAAGTTTTGGTGTTTTTTGCCTATTTCAACCTTCATAAAAAATAGTGTTTTTGAAAATAATATTACAAATTTGTACTTGTCGTAAAGAATAGACTGGCAGCTACAAAATGAGACCAAAATTTTGACAATCGGATAGAAATTGTGGGCACAGTGAACGGTCAAAGCTAGAGATCTACCAAGCCTGTAAATTAAATCGTAAAAACGCCGAATTCGCACGTTTAAGGGGAGAAAAAGCCATTTAAAGTTTTGGTGTTTTTTTGCCTATTTCAACCTTCATAAAAAATAGTATTTTTGTAAATAATATTACAAATTTGTATTTGTCGTAAAGAATAGACTGGCAGCTACAAAATGAGACCAAATTTTTGACAATCAGATAGAAATTGTGGGCACAGTGAACGGTCGAAGCTAGAGATCTACCAAGCCTTTAAATTAAATCGTAAAAACGCCGAGTTCGCACGTTTAAGGGGAGAAAAAGCCATTTAAAGTTTTGGTGTTTTTTTGCCTATTTCAACCTTCATAAAAAATAGTGTTTTTGAAAATAATATTACAAATTTGTATTTGTCGTAAAGAATAGACTCGCAGCTACAAAATGAGACCAAAATTTTGACAATCGGATAGAAATTGTGGGCACAGTGAACGGTCAAAGCTAGAGATCTACCAAGCCTTTAAATCAAATCGTAAAAATGTCGAATGCGCACGTTTAAGGGGAGAGAAAGCCATTTAAAGTTTTGGTGTTTTTTGCCTATTTCAACCTTCATAAAAAAAAGTGTTTTTGAAAATAATATTACAAATTTGTACTTGTCGTAAAGAATAGACTGGCAGCTACAAAATGAGACCAAAATTTTGACAATTGGATAGAAATTGTGGGCACAGTGAACGGTCAAAGCTAGAGATCTACCAAGCCTTTAAATTAAATTAAATCGTAAAAACGCCGAATTCGCACGTTTAAGGGGAGAAAAAGCCATTTAAAGTTTTGGTGTTTTTTGCCTATTTCAACCTTCATAAAAAATAGTGTTTTTGTAAATAATATTACAAATTTGTACTTGGCGTAAAGAATAGACAGGCAGCTACAAAATGAGACCAAAATTTTGACAATCGGATAGAAATTGTGGGCACAGTGAACGGTCAAAGCTAGAGATCTACCAAGCCTTTAAATTAAATCGTAAAAACGCCGAATTCGCACGTTTAAGGGGAGAAAAAGCCATTTAAAGTTTTGGTGTTTTTTTGCCTATTTCAACCTTCATACAAAATAGTATTTTTGTAAATAATATTACAAATTTGTACTTGTCGTAAAGAATAGACTGGCAGCTACAAAATGGGACCAAAATTTTGACAATCAGATAGAAATTGTGGGCACAGTGAACGGTCAAAGCTAGAGATCTACCAAGCCTTTAAATTAAATCGTAAAAACGCCGAATTCGCACGTTTAAGGGGAGAAAAAGCCATTTAAAGTTTTGGTGTTTTTTTGCCTATTTCAACCTTCATAAAAAATAGTGTTTTTGAAAATAATATTACAAATTTGTACTTGTCGTAAAGAATAGACTGGCAGCTACAAAATGAGACCAAAATTTTGACAATCGGATAGAAATTGTGGGCACAGTGAACGGTCAAAGCTAGAGATCTACCAAGCCTTTAAATTAAATCGTAAAAACGACGAATTCGCACGTTTAAGGGGAGAAAAAGCCATTTAAAGTTTTGGTGTTTTTTGCCTATTTCAACCTTCATAAAAAATAGTGTTTTTGAAAATAATATTACAAATTTGTACTTGGCGTAAAGAATAGACTGGCAGCTACAAAATGAGACCAAAATTCTGACAATCGGATAGAAATTGTGGGCACAGTGAACGGTCAAAGCTAGAGATCTACCAAGCCTTTAAATTAAATCGTGAAAACGCCGAATTCGCACGTTTAAGGGGAGAAAAAGCCATTTAAAGTTTTGGTGTTTTTTTGCCTATTTCAACCTTCACAAAAAATAGTATTTTTGTAAATAATATTACAAGTTTGTAATTGTCGTAAAGAATAGACTGGCAGCTACAAAATGAGACCAAAATTTTGACAATCAGATAGAAATTGTGGGCACAGTGAACGGTCAAAGCTAGAGATCTACCAAGCCTTTAAATTAAATCGTAAAAACGCCAAATTCGCACGTTTAAGGGGAGAAAAAGCCATTTAAAGTTTTGGTGTTTTTTTGCCTATTTCAACCTTCATAAAAAATAGTGTTTTGTAAATAATATTACAAATTTGTACTTGTCGTAAAGAATAGACTCGCAGCTACAAAATGAGACCAAAATTTTGACAATAGGATAGAAATTGTGGGCACAGTGAATGGTCAAGGCTAGAGATCTACCAAGCCTTTAAATCAAATCGTAAAAATGTCGAATTCGCACGTTTAAGGGGAGAAAAAGCCATTTAAAGTTTTGGTGTTTTTTGCCTATTTCAACCTTCATAAAAAATAGTGTTTTTGTAAATAATATTACAAATTTGTACTTGTCGTAAAGAATAGACTGGCAGCTAAAAATGAGACCAAAATTTTGACAATTGGATAGAAATTGTGGGCACAGTGAACGGTCAAAGCTAGAGATCTACCAAGCCTTTAAATTAAATCGTATAAACGCCGAATTCGCACGTTTAGGGGGAGAAAAAGCCATTTAAAGTTTTGGTGTTTTTTGCCTATTTCAACCTTCATAAAAAATAGTGTTTTTGGAAATAATATTACAAATTTGTACTTGTCGTTAAGAATAGACTGGCAGCTACAAAATGAGACCAAAATTTTGACAATCGGATAGAAATTGTAGGCACAGTGAACGTTCAAAGCTAGAGATCTACCAAGCCTTTAAATTAAATCGTAAAAACGCCGAATTCGCACGTTTAAGGGGAGAAAACGCCATTTAAAGTTTTGGTGTTTTTTTGCCTATTTCAACCTTCATAAAAAATAGTGTTTTTGTAAATAATATTACAAATTTGTACGTGTCGTTAAGAATAGACTGGCAGCTACAAAATGAGACCAACATTTTGACAATCGGATAGAAATTGTGGGCACAGTGAACGGTCAAAGCTAGACATCTACCAAGCCTTTAAATTAAATCGTAAAAACGCCGAATTCGCACGTTTAAGGGGAGAAAAAGCCATTTAAAGTTTTGGTGTTTTTTTGCCTATTTCAACCTTCATAAAAAATTGTGTTTTTGTAAATAATATAACAAATTTGTACTTGGCGTAAAGAATAGACTGGCAGCTACAAAATGAGACCAAAATTTTGACAATCGGATAGTAATTGTGGGCACAGTGAACGCTAGAGATCTACCAAGCCTTTAAATTAAATCGTAAAAACGCCGAATTCGCACGTTTAAGGGGAGAAAAAGCCATTTAAAGTTTTGGTGTTTTTTTGCCTATTTCAACCTTCATAAAAAATAGTGTTTTTGAAAATAATATTACAAATTTGTACTTGTCGTAAAGAATAGACTGACAGCTACAAAATGAGACCAAAATTTTGACAATCGAATAGAAATTACGGGCACAGTGAACGGTCAAAGCTAGAGATATACCAAGCCTTTAAATTAAATCGTAAAAACGCCGAATTCGCACGTTTCAGGGGAGAAAAAGCCATTTAAAGTTTTGGTGTTTTTTTGCCTATTTCAACCTTCATAAAAAATAGTGTTTTTGAAAATAATATTACAAATTTGTACTTGTCGTTAAGAATAGACTGGCAGCTACAAAATGAGATCAAAATTTTGACAATCGGATAGAAGTTGTGGGCACAGTGAACGGTCAAAGCTAGAGATCTACCAAGCCTTTAAATTAAATCGTAAAAACGCCGAATTCGCACGTTTAAGGGGAGAAAAAGCCATTTAAAGTTTTGGTGTTTTTTTGCCTATTTCAACCTTCATAAAAAATAGTGTTTTTGAAAATAATATTACAAATTTGTACTTGTCGTAAAGAATAGACTGGCAGCTACAAAATGAGACCAAAATTTTGACAATCGGATAGAAATTGTGGGCACAGTGAACGGTCAAAGCTAAAGATCTACCAAGCCTTTAAATTAAATCGTAAAAACGCCGAATTCGCACGTTTAAGGGGAGAAAAAGCCATTTAAAGTTTTGGTGTTTTTTTTGCCTATTTCAACCTTCATAAAAAATAGTGTTTTTGTAAATAATATTACAAATTTGTACTTGTCGTAAAGAATAGACTGGCAGCTACAAAATGAGACCAAATTTTGACAATCGGATAGAAATTGTGGGCACAGTGAACGGTCAAAGCTAGAGATCTACCAAGCCTTTAAATTAAATCGTAAATTGTGGGCCCTTAAATTAAATCGTAATAACGCCGATTTGCACGTTTAAGGGGAGAAAAAGCCATTTAAAGTTTTGGTGTTTTTTTGCCTATTTCAACCTTCATAAAAAATAGTATTTTTGTAAATAATATTACAAATTTGTACTTGGCGTAAAGAATAGACTGGCAGCTACAAAATGAGTTCAAAGTTTTGACAATTGGATAGAATTCGTGGGCACAGTGAACGGTCAAAGCTAGAGATCTACCAAGCCTTTAAATTAAATCGTAAAAACGCCGAATTCGCACGTTTAAGGGGAGAAAAAGCCATTTAAAGTTTTGGTGTTTTTTTGCCTATTTCAACCTTCATAAAAAATAGTGTTTTTGAAAATAATATTACAAATTTGTATTTGTCGTTAAGAATAGACTGGCAGCTACAAAATGAGACCAAAATTTTGACAATCGGATAGAAATTGTGGGCACAGTGAACGGTCGAAGCTAGAGATCTACCAAGCCTTTAAATTAAATCGTAAAAACGCAGAATTTGCACGTTTTAGGGGAGAAAAAGCCATTTAAAGTTTTGAAGTTTTTTTGCCTATTTCAACCTTCATAAAAAATAGTGTTTTTGAAAATAATATTACAAATTTGTACTTGTCGTAAAGAATAGACTGGCAGCTACAAAATGAGACCAAAATTTTGACAATCGGATAGAAATTGTGGGCACAGTGAACGGTCAAAGCTAGAGATCTACCAAGCCTTTAAATTAAATCGTAAAAACGCCGAATTCGCACGTTCAAGGGGAGAAAAAGCCATTTAAAGTTTTGGTGTTACTTTGCCTATTTCAACCTTCATAAAAAATAGTGTTTTTGTAAATAATATTACAAATTTGCACTTGTCGTAAAGAATAGACTGGCAGCTACAAAATGAGACCAAAATTTTGACAATCGGATAGAAATTGTGAGCACAGTGAACGGTCAAGGCTAGAGATCTACCAAGCCTTTAAATTAAATCGTTAAAACGCCGAATTCGCACGTTTAAGGGGAGAAAAAGTCATTTAAAGTTTTGGTGTTTTTTTGCCTATTTCAACCTTCATAAAAAATAGTGTTTTTGAAAATAATATTACAAATTTGTACTTGTCGTAAAGAATAGACTGGCAGCTACAAAATGAGACCAAAATTTTGACAATCGGATAGAAATTGTGGGCACAGTGAACGGTCAAAGCTAGAGATCTACCAAGCCTTTAAATTAAATCGTTAAAACGCCGAATTCGCACGTTTAAGGGGAGAAAAAGCCATTCAAAGTTTTGGTGTTTTTTTGCCTATTTCAACCTTCATAAAAAATAGTGTTTTTGTAAATAATATTACAAATTTGTACTTGGCGTAAAGAATAGACTGGCAGCTACAAAATGAGACCAAAATTTTGACAATCGGATAGAAATTGTGGGCACAGTGAACGGTCAAAGCTAGAGATCTACCAAGCCTTTAAATTAAATCGTAAAAACGCCGAATTCGCACGTTTAAGGGGAGAAAAAGCCATTTAAAGTTTTGGTGTTTTTTTGCCTATTTCAACCTTCATAGAAAATAGTATTTTTGTAAATAATATTACAAATTTGTACTTGTCGTAAAGAATAGACTGGCAGCTACAAAATGAGATCAAAATTTTGACAATCAGATAGAAATTGTGGGCACAGTGAACGGTCAAAGCTAGAGATCTACCAAGGCTTGAAAATAAATCGTAAAAACGCCAAATTCGCACGTTTAAGGGGAGAAAAAGCCATTTAAAGTTTTGGTGTTTTTTTGCCTATTTCAACCTTCATAAAAAATAGTGTTTTTGAAAATAATATTACAAATTTGTACTTGTCGTAAAGAATAGACTCGCAGCTACAAAATGAGACCAAAATTTTGACAATCGGATAGAAATTGTGGGCACAGTGAACGGTCAAAGCTAGAGTTCTACCAAGCCTTTAAATTAAATCGTAAAAACGCCGAATTCGCACGTTTAAGGGGAGAAAAAGCCATATAAAGTTTTGGTGTTTTTTTGCCTATTTCAACCTTCATAAAAAATAGTGTTTTTGAAAATAATATTACAAATTTGTACTTGTCGTAAAGAATAGACTGGCAGCTACAAAATGAGACCAAAATTTTGACAATCGGATAGAAATTGTAGGCACAGTGAACGGTCAAAGCTAGAGATCTACCAAGCCCTTAAATTAAATCGTAAAAACGCCGAATTCGCACGTTTAAGGGGAGAAAAAGCCATTTAAAGTTTTGGTGTTTTTTTGCCTATTTCAACCTTAATAAAAAATAGTGTTTTTGAAAATAATATTACAAATTTGTATTTGTCGTAAAGAATAGACTGGCAGCTACAAAATGAGACCAAAATTTTGACAATCGGATAGAAATTGTGGGCACAGTAAACGGTCAAAGCTAGAGATCTACCAAGCCTTTAAATTAAATCGTAAAAACGCCGAATTCGCACGTTTAAGGGGAGAAAAAGCCATTTAAAGTTTTGGTGTTTTTTTGCCTATTTACATCTTCATAAAAAATAGTGTTTTTGAAAATAATATTACAAATTTGTACTTGTCGTAAAGAATCGACCGGCAGCTACAAAATGAGACCAAAATTTTGACAATCGGATAGAAATTGTGGGCACAGTGAACGGTCAAAGCTAGAGATCTACCAGGCCTTTTAATTAAATCGTAAAAACGCCGAATTCGCACGTTTAAGTGGAGAAAAAGCCAGTTAAAGTTTTGGTGTTATTTTGCCTATTTCAACCTTCATAAAAAATAGTGTTTTTGAAAATAATATTACAAATTTGTACTTGTCGTAAAGAATAGACTGGCAGCTACAAAATGAGACCAAAATTTTGACAATCGGATAGAAATTGTGGGCACAGTGTACGGTCAAAGCTAGAGATCTACAAAGCCTTTAAATTAAATCGTAAAAACGCCGAATTCGCACGTTTAAGGGGAGAAAAAGCCATTTAAAGTTTTGGTGTTTTTTTGCCTATTTCAACCTTCATAAAAAATAGTGTTTTTGAAAATAATATTACAAATTTGTACTTGTCGTAAAGAATAGACTGGCAGCTACAAAATGAGACCAAAATTTTGACAATCGGATAGAAGTTGTGGGCACAGTGAACGGTCAAAGCTAGAGATCTACCAAGCCTTTAAATTAAATCGTAAAAACGCCGAATTCGCACGTTTAAGGGGAGAAAAAGCCATTTAAAGTTTTGGTGTTTTTTTGCCTATTTCAACCTTCATAAAAAATAGTGTTTTTGAAAATAATATTACAAATTTGTATTTGTCGTAAAGAATAGACTGGCAGCTACAAAATGAGACCAAAATTTTGACAATCAGATAGAAATTGTGGGCACAGTGAACGGTCAAAGCTAGAGATCTACCAAGCCTTTAAATAATTTAAATTAAATCGTAAAAACGCCGAATTCGCACGTTTAAGGGGAGAAAAAGCCATTTAAAGTTTTGGTGTTTTTTTGCCTATTTCAACCTTCATAAAAAATAGTGTTTTTGAAACTAATATTACAAATTTGTACTTGTCGTTAAGAATAGACTGGCAGCTACAAAATGAGACCAAAATTTTGACAATCGGATAGAAGTTGTGAGCACAGTGAACGGTCAAAGCTAGAGATCTACCAAGCCTTTAAATTAAATCGTAAAAACGCCGAATTCGCACGTTTAAGGGGAGAAAAAGCCATTTAAAGTTTTGGTGTTTTTTTGCCTATTTCAACCTTCATAAAAAATAGTGTTTTTGAAAATAATATTACAAATTTGTACTTGTCGTAAAGAATAGACTGGCAGCTACAAAATGAGACCAAAATTTTGACAATCAGATACAAATTGTGGGCACAGTGAACGGTCAAAGCTAGAGATCTACCAAGCCTTTAAATTAAATCGTAAAAACGCCGAATTCGCACGTTTAAGGGGAGAAAAAGCCATTTAAAGTTTTGGTGTTTTTTTGCCTATTTCAACCTTAATAAAAAATAGTGTTTTTGAAAATAATATTACAAATTTGTACTTGTCGTAAAGAATAAACTGGCAGCTACAAAATGAGACCAACATTTTGACAATCGGATAGAAATTGTGGGCACAGTGAACGGTCAAAGCTAGAGATCTACCAAGCCTTTAAATTAAATCGTTAAAAACGCCGAATTCGCACGTTTAAGGGGAGAAAAAGCCATTTAAAGTTTTGGTGTTTTTTTGCCTATTTACATCTTCATAAAAAATAGTGTTTTTGAAAATAATATTACAAATTTGTACTTGTCGTAAAGAATCGACCGGCAGCTACAAAATGAGACCAAAATTTTGACAATCGGATAGAAATTGTGGGCACAGTGAACGGTCAAAGCTAGAGATCTACCAGGCCTTTTAATTAAATCGTAAAAACGCCGAATTCGCACGTTTAAGGGGAGAAAAAGCCAGTTAAAGTTTTGGTGTTATTTTGCCTATTTCAACCTTCATAAAAAATAGTGTTTTTGAAAATAATATTACAAATTTGTACTTGTCGTAAAGAATAGACTGGCAGCTACAAAATGAGACCAAAATTTTGACAATCGGATAGAAATTGTGGGCACAGTGTACGGTCAAAGCTAGAGATCTACAAAGCCTTTAAATTAAATCGTAAAAACGCCGAATTCGCACGTTTAAGGGGAGAAAAAGCCATTTAAAGTTTTGGTGTTTTTTTGCCTATTTCAACCTTCATAAAAAATAGTGTTTTTGAAAATAATATTACAAATTTGTACTTGTCGTAAAGAATAGACTGGCAGCTACAAAATGAGACCAAAATTTTGACAATCGGATAGAAGTTGTGGGCACAGTGAACGGTCAAAGCTAGAGATCTACCAAGCCTTTAAATTAAATCGTAAAAACGCCGAATTCGCACGTTTAAGGGGAGAAAAAGCCATTTAAAGTTTTGGTGTTTTTTTGCCTATTTCAACCTTCATAAAAAATAGTGTTTTTGAAAATAATATTACAAATTTGTACTTGTCGTAAAGAATAGACTCGCTGCTACAAAATGAGACCAAAATTTTGACAATCGGATAGAAATTGTGGGCACAGTGAACGGTCAAAGCTAGAGTTCTACCAAGCCTTTAAATTAAATCGTAAAAACGCCGAATTCGCACGTTTAAGGGGAGAAAAAGCCATATAAAGTTTTGGTGTTTTTTTGCCTATTTCAACCTTCATAAAAAATAGTGTTTTTGAAAATAATATTACAAATTTGTACTTGTCGTAAAGAATAGACTGGCAGCTACAAAATGAGACCAAAATTTTGACAATCGGATAGAAATTGTAGGCACAGTGAACGGTCAAAGCTAGAGATCTACCAAGCCCTTAAATTAAATCGTAAAAACGCCGAATTCGCACGTTTAAGGGGAGAAAAAGCCATTTAAAGTTTTGGTGTTTTTTTGCCTATTTCAACCTTAATAAAAAATAGTGTTTTTGAAAATAATATTACAAATTTGTATTTGTCGTAAAGAATAGACTGGCAGCTACAAAATGAGACCAAAATTTTGACAATCGGATAGAAATTGTGGGCACAGTAAACGGTCAAAGCTAGAGATCTACCAAGCCTTTAAATTAAATCGTAAAAACGCCGAATTCGTACGTTTAAGGGGAGAAAAAGCCATTTAAAGTTTTGGTGTTTTTTTGCCTATTTCAACCTTCATAAAAAATAGTGTTTTTGAAAATAATATTACAAATTTGTACTTGTCGTAAAGAATAGACTGGCAGCTACAAAATGAGACCAAAATTTTGACAATCAGATAGAAATTGTGGGCACAGTGAACGGTCAAAGCTAGAGATCTACCAAGCCTTTAAATTAAATCGTAAAAACGCCGAATTCGCACGTTTAAGGGGAGAAAAAGCCATTTAAAGTTTTGGTGTTTTTTTGCCTATTTCAACCTTAATAAAAAATAGTGTTTTTGAAAATAATATTACAAATTTGTACTTGTCGTAAAGAATAAACTGGCAGCTACAAAATGAGACAAACATTTTGACAATCGGATAGAAATTGTGGGCACAGTGAACGGTCAAAGCTAGAGATCTACCAAGCCTTTAAATTAAATCGTTAAAAACGCCGAATTCGCACGTTTAAGGGGAGAAAAAGCCATTTAAAGTTTTGGTGTTTTTTTGCCTATTTACATCTTCATAAAAAATAGTGTTTTTGAAAATAATATTACAAATTTGTACTTGTCGTAAAGAATAGACTGGCAGCTACAAAATGAGACCAAAATTTTGACAATCGGATAGAAATTGTGGGCACAGTGAACGGTCAAAGCTAGAGATCTACCAGGCCTTTTAATTAAATCGTAAAAACGCCGAATTCGCACGTTTAAGGGGAGAAAAAGCCAGTTAAAGTTTTGGTGTTATTTTGCCTATTTCAACCTTCATAAAAAATAGTGTTTTTGAAAATAATATTACAAATTTGTACTTGTCGTAAAGAATAGACTGGCAGCTACAAAATGAGACCAAAATTTTGACAATCGGATAGAAATTGTGGGCACAGTGTACGGTCAAAGCTAGAGATCTACAAAGCCTTTAAATTAAATCGTAAAAACGCCGAATTCGCACGTTTAAGGGGAGAAAAAGCCATTTAAAGTTTTGGTGTTTTTTTGCCTATTTCAACCTTCATAAAAAATAGTGTTTTTGAAAATAATATTACAAATTTGTACTTGTCGTAAAGAATAGACTGGCAGCTACAAAATGAGACCAAAATTTTGACAATCGGATAGAAGTTGTGGGCACAGTGAACGGTCAAAGCTAGAGATCTACCAAGCCTTTAAATTAAATCGTAAAAACGCCGAATTCGCACGTTTAAGGGGAGAAAAAGCCATTTAAAGTTTTGGTGTTTTTTTGCCTATTTCAACCTTCATAAAAAATAGTGTTTTTGAAAATAATATTACAAATTTGTACTTGTCGTAAAGAATAGACTGGCAGCTACAAAATGAGACCAAAATTTTGACAATCAGATAGAAATTGTGGGCACAGTGAACGGTCAAAGCTAGAGTTCTACCAAGCCTTTAAATAATTTAAATTAAATCGTAAAAACGCCGAATTCGCACGTTTAAGGGGAGAAAAAGCCATTTAAAGTTTTGGTGTTTTTTTGCCTATTTCAACCTTCATAAAAAATAGTGTTTTTGAAACTAATATTACAAATTTGTACTTGTCGTTAAGAATAGACTGGCAGCTACAAAATGAGACCAAAATTTTGACAATCGGATAGAAGTTGTGAGCACAGTGAACGGTCAAAGCTAGAGATCTACCAAGCCTTTAAATTAAATCGTAAAAACGCCGAATTCGCACGTTTAAGGGGAGAAAAAGCCATTTAAAGTTTTGGTGTTTTTTTGCCTATTTCAACCTTCATAAAAAATAGTGTTTTTGAAAATAATATTACAAATTTGTACTTGTCGTAAAGAATAGACTAGCAGCTACAAAATGAGACCAAAATTTTGACAATCGGATAGAAATTGTGGGAACAGTGAACGGTCAAAGCTAGAGATCTACCAAGCCTTTAAATTAAATCGTAAAAACGCCGAATTCGCACGTTTAAGGGGAGAAAAAGCCATTTAAAGTTTTGGTGTTTTTTTGCCTATTTCAACCTTCATAAAGAATAGTGTTTTTGAAAATAATATTACAAATTTGTATTTGTCGTAAAGAATAGACTGGCAGCTACAAAATGAGACCAAAATTTTGACAATCGGATAGAAATTGTGGGCACAGTGAACGGTCAAAGCTAGAGATCTACCAAGCCTTTAAATTATATCCTTAAAAACGCCGAATTTGCACGTTTAAGGGGAGAAAAAGCCATTTAAAGTTTTGGTGTTTTTTTGCCTATTTCAACCTTCATAAAAAATAGTGTTTTTGAAAATAATATTACAAATTTGTACTTGTCGTAAAGAATAGACTGGCAGCTACAAAATGAGACCAAAATTTTGACAATCGGATAGAAATTGTGGGCACAGTGAACGGTCAAAGCTAAAGATCTACCAAGCCTTTAAATTAAATCGTGAAAACGCCGAATTCGCACGTTTAAGGGGAGAAAAAGCCATTTAAAGTTTTGGTGTTTTTTTGCCTATTTCAACCTTCATAAAAAATAGTGTTTTTGAAAATAATATTTTAAATTTGTATTTGTCGTAAAGAATAGACTGGCAGCTACAAAATGAGACCAAAATTTTGACAATCGGATAGAAGTTGTGGGCACAGTGAACGGCCAAAGCTAGAGATCTACCAAGCCTTTAAATTAAATCGTAAAACGCCGAATTCGCACGTTTAAGGGGAGAAAAAGCCATTTAAAGTTTTGGTGTTTTTTTGCCTATTTCAACCTTCATAAAAAATAGTGTTTTTGAAAATAATATTACAAATTTGTACTTGTCGTTAAGAATAGACTGGCAGCTACAAAATGAGACCAAAATTTTGACAATCGGATAGAAGTTGTGGGCACAGTGAACGGTCAAAGCTAGAAATCTACCAAGCCTTTAAATTAAATCGTAAAAACGCCAAATTCGCACGTTTAAGGGGAGAAAAAGCCATTTAAAGTTTTGGTGTTTTTTTGCCTATTTCAACCTTCATAAAAAATAGTGTTTTTGAAAATAATATTACAAATTTGTATTTGTCGTAAAGAATAGACTGGCAGCTACAAAATGAGACCAAAATTTTGACAATCGGATAGAAATTGTGGGCACAGTAAACGGTCAAAGCTAGAGATCTACCAAGCCTTTAAATTAAATCGTAAAAACGCCGAACTCGCACGTTTAAGGGGAGAAAAAGCCATTTAAAGTTTTGGTGTTTTTGTGCCTATTTCAACCTTCATAAAAAATAGTGTTTTTGAAAATAATATTACAAATTTGTACTTGTTGTGAAGAATAGACTGGCAGCTACAAAATGAGACCAAAATTTTGACAATCGGATAGAAATTGTGGGCACAGTGAACAGTCAAAGCTAGAGATCTACCAAGCCTTTAAATTAAATCGTAAAAACGCCGAATTCGCACGTTTAAGGGGAGAAAAAGCCATTTAAAGTTTTGGTGTTTTTTTGCCTATTTCAACCTTCATAAAAAATAGTGTTTTTGAAAATAATATTACAAATTTGTACTTGGCGTAAAGAATAGACTAGCAGCTACAAAATGAGACCAAAAATTTGACAATCGGATAGAAATTGTGGGCACAGTGAACGGTCAAAGCTAGAGATCTACCAAGCCTTTAAATTAAATCGTAAAAACGCCGAATTCGCACGTTTAAGGGGAGAAAAAGCCATTTAAAGTTTTGGTGTTTTTTTGCCTATTTCAACCTTCATAAAAAATAGTGTTTTTGAAAATAATATTACAAATTTGTACTTGTCGTAAAGAATAGACTGGCAGCTACAAAATGAGACCAAAATTTTGACAATCGGATAGAAGTTGTGGGCACAGTGAACGGTCAAAGCTAGAGATCTACCAAGCCTTTAAATTAAATCGTAAAAACGCCGAATTCGCACGTTTAAGGGGAGAAAAAGCCATTTAAAGTTTTGGTGTTTTTTTGCCTATTTCAACCTTCATAAAAAATAGTGTTTTTGAAAATAATATTACAAATTTGTATTTGTCGTAAAGAATAGACTGGCAGCTACAAAATGAGACCAAAATTTTGACAATCAGATAGAAATTGTGGGCACAGTGAACGGTCAAAGCTAGAGATCTACCAAGCCTTTAAATAATTTAAATTAAATCGTAAAAACGCCGAATTCGCACGTTTAAGGGGAGAAAAAGCCATTTAAAGTTTTGGTGTTTTTTTGCCTATTTCAACCTTCATAAAAAATAGTGTTTTTGAAACTAATATTACAAATTTGTACTTGTCGTTAAGAATAGACTGGCAGCTACAAAATGAGACCAAAATTTTGACAATCGGATAGAAGTTGTGAGCACAGTGAACGGTCAAAGCTAGAGATCTACCAAGCCTTTAAATTAAATCGTAAAAACGCCGAATTCGCACGTTTAAGGGGAGAAAAAGCCATTTAAAGTTTTGGTGTTTTTTTGCCTATTTCAACCTTCATAAAAAATAGTGTTTTTGAAAATAATATTACAAATTTGTACTTGTCGTAAAGAATAGACTAGCAGCTACAAAATGAGACCAAAATTTTGACAATCGGATAGAAATTGTGGGAACAGTGAACGGTCAAAGCTAGAGATCTACCAAGCCTTTAAATTAAATCGTAAAAACGCCGAATTCGCACGTTTAAGGGGAGAAAAAGCCATTTAAAGTTTTGGTGTTTTTTTGCCTATTTCAACCTTCATAAAGAATAGTGTTTTTGAAAATAATATTACAAATTTGTATTTGTCGTAAAGAATAGACTGGCAGCTACAAAATGAGACCAAAATTTTGACAATCGGATAGAAATTGTGGGCACAGTGAACGGTCAAAGCTAGAGATCTACCAAGCCTTTAAATTATATCCTTAAAAACGCCGAATTTGCACGTTTAAGGGGAGAAAAAGCCATTTAAAGTTTTGGTGTTTTTTTGCCTATTTCAACCTTCATAAAAAATAGTGTTTTTGAAAATAATATTACAAATTTGTACTTGTCGTAAAGAATAGACTGGCAGCTACAAAATGAGACCAAAATTTTGACAATCGGATAGAAATTGTGGGCACAGTGAACGGTCAAAGCTAAAGATCTACCAAGCCTTTAAATTAAATCGTGAAAACGCCGAATTCGCACGTTTAAGGGGAGAAAAAGCCATTTAAAGTTTTGGTGTTTTTTTGCCTATTTCAACCTTCATAAAAAATAGTGTTTTTGAAAATAATATTTTAAATTTGTATTTGTCGTAAAGAATAGACTGGCAGCTACAAAATGAGACCAAAATTTTGACAATCGGATAGAAATTGTGGGCACAGTGAACGCTCAAAGCTAGAGATCTACCAAGCCTTTAAATTAAATCGTAAAAACGCCGAATTTGCACGTTTAAGGGGAGAAAAAGCCATTTAAAGTTTTGGTGTTTTTTTGCCTATTTCAACCTTCATAAAAAATAGTGTTTTTGAAAATAATATTACAAATTTGTACTTGTCGTTAAGAATAGACTGGCAGCTACAAAATGAGACCAAAATTTTGACAATCGGATAGAAGTTGTGGGCACAGTGAACGGTCAAAGCTAGAAATCTACCAAGCCTTTAAATTAAATCGTAAAAACGCCGAACTCGCACGTTTAAGGGGAGAAAAAGCCATTTAAAGTTTTGGTGTTTTTTTGCCTATTTCAACCTTCATAAAAAATAGTGTTTTTGAAAATAATATTACAAATTTGTATTTGTCGTAAAGAATAGACTGGCAGCTACAAAATGAGACCAAAATTTTGACAATCGGATAGAAATTGTGGGCACAGTAAACGGTCAAAGCTAGAGATCTACCAAGCCTTTAAATTAAATCGTGAAAACGCCGAACTCGCACGTTTAAGGGGAGAAAAAGCCATTTAAAGTTTTGGTGTTTTTTTGCCTATTTCAACCTTCATAAAAAATAGTGTTTTTGAAAATAATATTACAAATTTGTACTTGTTGTGAAGAATAGACTGGCAGCTACAAAATGAGACCAAAATTTTGACAATCGGATAGAAATTGTGGGCACAGTGAACAGTCAAAGCTAGAGATCTACCAAGCCTTTAAATTAAATCGTAAAAACGCCGAATTCGCACGTTTAAGGGGAGAAAAAGCCATTTAAAGTTTTGGTGTTTTTTTGCCTATTTCAACCTTCATAAAAAATAGTGTTTTTGAAAATAATATTACAAATTTGTACTTGGCGTAAAGAATAGACTAGCAGCTACAAAATGAGACCAAAAATTTGACAATCGGATAGAAATTGTGGGCACAGTGAACGGTCAAAGCTAGAGATCTACCAAGCCTTTAAATTAAATCGTAAAAACGCCGAATTCGCACGTTTAAGGGGAGAAAAAGCCATTTAAAGTTTTGGTGTTTTTTTGCCTATTTCAACCTTCATAAAAAATAGTGTTTTTGAAAATAATATTACAAATTTGTACTTGTCGTAAAGAATGGACTGGCAGCTACAAAATGAGACCAAAATTTTGACAATCGGATAGAAATTGTGGGCACAGTGAACGGTCAAAGCTAGAGATCTACCAAGCCTTTAAATTAAATCGTAAAAACGCCGAATTTGCACGTTCAAGGGGAAAAAAAGCCATTTAAAGTTTTGGTGTTTTTTGCCTATTTCAACCTTCATAAAAAATAGTGTTTTTGAAAATAATATTACAAATTTGTACTTGTCGTAAAGAATAGACTGGCAGCTACAAAACGGGACCAAAATTTTGACAATCGGATAGAAATTGTGGGCACAGTGAACGGTCAAAGCTAGAGATCTACCAAGCCTTTAAATTAAATCGTAAAAACGCCGAATTCGCACGTTTAAGGGGAGAAAAAGCCATTTAAAGTTTTGGTGTTTTTTTGCCTATTTCAACCTTCATAAAAAATAGTGTTTTTGAAAATAATATTACAAATTTGTACTTGTCGTAAAGAATAGACTGGCAGCTACAAAATGAGACCAAAATTTTGACAATCGGATAGAAATTGTGGGCACAGTGAACGGTCAAAGCTAGAGATCTACCAAACCTTTAAATTAAATCGTAAAAACGCCGAATTCGCACGTTTAAGGGGAAAAAAAGCCATTTAAAGTTTTGGTGTTTTTTTGCCTATTTCAACCTTCATAAAAAATAGTGTTTTTGAAAGTAATATTACAAATTTGAACTTGTCGTAAAGAATAGACTGGCAGCTACAAAATGAGACCAACATTTTGACAATCGGATAGAAATTGTGGGCACAGTGAACGGTTAAAGCTAGAGATCTACCAAGCCTTTAAATTAAATCGTAAAAACGCCGAATTCGCACGTTTAAGGGGAGAAAAAGCCATTTAAAGTTTTGGTGTTTTTTTGCCTATTTCAACCTTCATAAAAAATAGTGTTTTTGAAAATAATATTACAAATTTGTACTTGTCAACCTTCATAAAAAATAGTGTTTTTGAAAATAATATTACAAATTTGTACTTGTCGTAAAGAATAGACTGGCAGCTACAAAATGAGACCAAAATTTTGACAATCGGATAGAAATTGTGGGCACAGTGAACGGTCAAAGCTAGAGATCTACCAAGCCTTTAAATTAAATCGTAAAAACGCCGAATTTTTACGTTCAAGGGGAAAAAAAGCCATTTAAAGTTTTGGTGTTTTTTGCCTATTTCAACCTTCATAAAAAATAGTGTTTTTGAAAATAATATTACAAATTTGTACTTGTCGTAAAGAATAGACTGGCAGCTACAAAACGGGACCAAAATTTTGACAATCGGATAGAAATTGTGGGCACAGTGAACGGTCAAAGCTAGAGATCTACCAAGCCTTTAAATTAAATCGTAAAAACGCCGAATTCGCACGTTTAAGGGGAGAAAAAGCCATTTAAAGTTTTGGTGTTTTTTTGCCTATTTCAACCTTCATAAAAAATAGTGTTTTTGAAAATAATATTACAAATTTGTACTTGTCGTAAAGAATAGACTGGCAGCTACAAAATGAGACCAAAATTTTGACAATCGGATAGAAATTGTGGGCACAGTGAACGGTCAAAGCTAGAGATCTACCAAGCCTTTAAATTAAATCGTAAAAACGCCGAATTCGCACGTTTAAGGGGAGAAAAAGCCATTTAAAGTTTTGGTGTTTTTTTGCCTATTTCAACCTTCATAAAATATAGTGTTTTTGAAAATAATATCACAAATTTGTACTTGTCGTAAAGAATAGACTGGCAGCTACAAAATGAGACCAAAATTTTGACAATCGGATAGAAATTGTGGGCACAGTAAACGGTCAAAGCTAGAGATCTACCAAGCCTTTAAATTAAATCGTAAAAACGCCGAATTCGCACGTTTAAGGGGAGAAAAAGCCATTTAAAGTTTTGGTGCTTTTTGCCTATTTCAACCTTCATAAAAAATAGTGTTTTTGAAAATAATATTACAAATTTGTACTTGTCGTAAAGAATAGACTGGCAGCTACAAAATGAGACCAAAATTTTGACAATCGGATATAAATTGTGGGCACAGTGAACGGTCAAAGCTAGAGATCTACCAAGCCTTTAAATCAAATCGTAAAAACACCGAATTCGCACGTTTAAGGGGAGAAAAAGCCATTTAAAGTTTTGGTGTTTTTTTGCCTATTTCAACCTTCATAAAAAATAGTGTTTTTGAAAATAATATTACAAATTTGTACTTGTCAACCTTCATAAAAAATAGTGTTTTTGAAAATAATATTACAAATTTGTACTTGTCGTAAAGAATAGACTGGCAGCTACAAAATGAGACCAAAATTTTGACAATCGGATAGAAATTGTGGGCACAGTGAACGGTCAAAGCTAGAGATCTACCAAGGCTTTAAATTAAATCGTAAAAACGCCGAATTTGCACGTTCAAGGGGAAAAAAAGCCATTTAAAGTTTTGGTGTTTTTTGCCTATTTCAACCTTCATAAAAAATAGTGTTTTTGAAAATAATATTACAAATTTGTACTTGCCGTAAAGAATAGACTGGCAGCTACAAAACGGGACCAAAATTTTGACAATCGGATAGAAATTGTGGGCACAGTGAACGGTCAAAGCTAGAGATCTACCAAGCCTTTAAATTAAATCGTAAAAACGCCGAATTTGCACGTTTAAGGGGAGAAAAAGCCATTTAAAGTTTTGGTGTTTTTTTGCCTATTTCAACCTTCATAAAAAATAGTGTTTTTGAAAATAATATTACAAATTTGTACTTGTCGTAAAGAATAGACTGGCAGCTACAAAATGAGACCAAAATTTTGACAATCGGATAGAAATTGTGGGCACAGTGAACGGTCAAAGCTAGACATCTACCAAGCCTTTAAATTAAATCGTAAAAACGCCGAATTTGCACGTTTAAGGGGAAAAAAAGCCATTTAAAGTTTTGGTGTTTTTTTGCCTATTTCAACCTTCATAAAAAATAGTGTTTTTGAAAGTAATATTACAAATTTGTACTTGTCGTAAAGAATAGACTGGCAGCTACAAAATGAGACCAAAATGGAAAAAAAGCCATCTAAAGTTTTGGTGTTTTTTTGCCTATTTCAACCTTCATAAAAAATAGTGTTTTTGAAAGTAATATTACAAATTTGTACTTGTCGTAAAGAATAGACTGGCAGCTACAAAATGAGACCAAAATTTTGACAATCGGATAGAAATTGTAGGCACAGTGAACGGTTAAAGCTAGAGATCTACCAAGCCCTTAAATTAAATCGTAAAAACGCCGAATTTGCACGTTTAAGGGGAGAAAAAGCCATTTAAAGTTTTGGTGTTTTTTTGCCTATTTCAACCTTCATAAAAAATAGTGTTTTTGAAAATAATATTACAAATTTGTACTTGTCGTAAAGAATAGACTGGCAGCTACAAAATGAGACCAAAGTTTTGACAATCGGATAGAAATTGTGGGCACAGTGAACGGTCAAAGCTAGAGATCTACCAAGCCTTTAAATTAAATCGTAAAAACGCCGAATTCGCACGTTTAAGGGGAGAAAAAGCCATTTAAAGTTTTGGTGCTTTTTGCCTATTTCAGCCTTTATAAAAACTAGTGTTTTTGAAAATAATATTACAAATTTGTACTTGTCGTAAAGAATAGACTGGCAGCTACAAAATGAGACCAAAATTTTGACAATCGGATATAAATTGTGGGCACAGTGAACGGTCAAAGCTAGAGATCTACCAAGCCTTTAAATCAAATCGTAAAAACGCCGAATTCGCACGTTTAAGGGGAGAAAAAGCCATTTAAAGTTTTGGTGTTTTTTGCCTATTTCAACCTTCATAAAAAATAGTGTTTTTGAAAATAATATTACAAATTTGTACTTGTCAACCTTCATAAAAAATAGTGTTTTTGAAAATAATATTACAAATTTGTACTTGTCGTAAAGAATAGACTGGCAGCTACAAAATGAGACCAAAATTTTGACAATCGGATAGAAATTGTGGGCACAGTGAACGGTCAAAGCTAGAGATCTACCAAGCCTTTAAATTAAATCGTAAAAACGCCGAATTCGCACGTTTAAGGGGAGAAAAAGCCATTTAAAGTTTTGGTGTTTTTTTGCCTATTTCAACCTTCATAAAAAATAGTGTTTTTGAAAATAATATTACAAATTTGTACTTGTCGTAAAGAATAGACTAGCAGCTACAAAATGAGACCAAAATTTTGACAATCGGATAGAAATTGTGGGCACAGTGAACGGTCAAAGCTAAAGATCTGCCAAGCCTTTAAATTAAATCGTAAAAACGCCGAATTCGCACGTTTAAGGGGAGAAAAAGCCATTTAAAGTTTTGGTGTTTTTTTGTCTATTTCAACCTTCATAAAAAATAGTGTTTTTGAAAATAATATTACAAATTTGTACTTGTCGTAAAGAATAGACTGGCAGCTACAAAATGAGACCAAAATTTTGACCATCGGATAGAAATTGTGGGCACAGTGAACGGTCAAAGCTAGAGATCTGCCAAGCCTTTAAATTAAATCGTAAAAACGCCGAATTCGCACGTTTAAGGGGAGAAAAAGCCATTTAAAGTTTTGGTGTTTTTTTGCCTATTTCAACCTTCATAAAAAATAGTGTTTTTGAAAATAATATTACAAATTTGTACTTGTCGTAAAGAATAGACTGGCAGCTACAAAACGGGACCAAAATTTTGATAATCGGATAGAAATTGTGGGCACAGTGAACGGTCAAAGCTAGAGATCTACCAAGCCTTTAAATTAAATCGTAAAAACGCCGAATTCGCACGTTTAAGGGGAAAAAAGCCATTTAAAGTTTTGGTGTTTTTTTGCCTATTTCAACCTTCATAAAAAATAGTGTTTTTGAAAGTAATATTACAAATTTGTACTTGTCGTAAAGAATAGACTGGCAGCTACAAAATGAGACCAAAATTTTGACAATCGGATAGAAATTGTGGGCACAGTGAACGGTTAAAGCTAGAGATCTACCAAGCCTTTAAATTAAATCGTAAAAACGCTGAATTCGCACGTTTAAGGGGAGAAAAAGCCATTTAAAGTTTTGGTACTTTTTGCCTATTTCAACCTTCATAAAAAATAGTGTTTTTGAAAATAATATTACAAATTTGTACTTGTCGTAAAGAATAGACTGGCAGCTACAAAATGAGACCAAAATTTTGACAATCGGATATAAATTGTGGGCACAGTGAACGGTCAAAGCTAGAGATCTACCAAGCCTTTAAATCAAATCGTAAAAACGCCGAATTCGCACGTTTAAGGGGAGAAAAAGCCATTTAAAGTTTTGGTGTTTTTTTGCCTATTTCAACCTTCATAAAAAATAGTGTTTTTGAAAATAATATTACAAATTTGTACTTGTCAACCTTCATAAAAAATAGTGTTTTTGAAAATAATATTACAAATTTGTACTTGTCGTAAAGAATAGACTGGCAGCTACAAAATGAGACCAAAATTTTGACAATCGGATAGAAATTGTGGGCACAGTGAACGGTCAAAGCTAGAGATCTACCAAGGCTTTAAATTAAATCGTAAAAACGCCGAATTTGCACGTTCAAGGGGAAAAAAAGCCATTTAAAGTTTTGGTGTTTTTTGCCTATTTCAACCTTCATAAAAAATAGTGTTTTTGAAAATAATATTACAAATTTGTACTTGCCGTAAAGAATAGACTGGCAGCTACAAAACGGGACCAAAATTTTGACCATCGGATAGAAATTGTGGGCACAGTGAACGGTCAAAGCTAGAGATCTACCAAGCCTTTAAATTAAATCGTAAAAACGCCGAATTTGCACGTTTAAGGGGAGAAAAAGCCATTTAAAGTTTTGGTGTTTTTTTGCCTATTTCAACCTTCATAAAAAATAGTGTTTTTGAAAATAATATTACAAATTTGTACTTGTCGTAAAGAATAGACTGGCAGCTACAAAATGAGACCAAAATTTTGACAATCGGATAGAAATTGTGGGCACAGTGAACGGTCAAAGCTAGAGATCTACCAAGCCTTTAAATTAAATCGTAAAAACGCCGAATTTGCACGTTTAAGGGGAAAAAAAGCCATTTAAAGTTTTGGTGTTTTTTTGCCTATTTCAACCTTCATAAAAAATAGTGTTTTTGAAAGTAATATTACAAATTTGTACTTGTCGTAAAGAATAGACTGGCAGCTACAAAATGAGACCAAAATGGAAAAAAAGCCATTTAAAGTTTTGGTGTTTTTTTGCCTATTTCAACCTTCATAAAAAATAGTGTTTTTGAAAGTAATATTACAAATTTGTACTTGTCGTAAAGAATAGACTGGCAGCTACAAAATGAGACCAAAATTTTGACAATCCGATAGAAATTGTAGGCACAGTGAACGGTTAAAGCTAGAGATCTACCAAGCCTTTAAATTAAATCGTAAAAACGCCGAATTCGCACGTTTAAGGGGAGAAAAAGCCATTTAAAGTTTTGGTGTTTTTTTGCCTATTTCAACCTTCATAAAAAATAGTGTTTTTGAAAATAATATTACAAATTTGTACTTGTCGTAAAGAATAGACTGGCAGCTACAAAATGAGACCAAAGTTTTGACAATCGGATAGAAATTGTGGGCACAGTGAACGGTCAAAGCTAGAGATCTACCAAGCCTTTAAATTAAATCGTAAAAACGCCGAATTCGCACGTTTAAGGGGAGAAAAAGCCATTTAAAGTTTTGGTGCTTTTTGCCTATTTCAACCTTCATAAAAAATAGTGTTTTTGAAAATAATATTACAAATTTGTACTTGTCGTAAAGAATAGACTAGCAGCTACAAAATGAGACTAAAATTTTGACAATCGGATATAAATTGTGGGCACAGTGAACGGTCAAAGCTAGAGATCTACCAAGCCTTTAAATCAAATCGTAAAAACGCCGAATTCGCACGTTTAAGGGGAGAAAAAGCCATTTAAAGTTTTGGTGTTTTTTGCCTATTTCAACCTTCATAAAAAATAGTGTTTTTGAAAATAATATTACAAATTTGTACTTGTCAACCTTCATAAAAAATAGTGTTTTTGAAAATAATATTACAAATTTGTACTTGTCGTAAAGAATAGACTGGCAGCTACAAAATGAGACTAAAATTTTGACAATCGGATAGAAATTGTGGGCACAGTGAACGGTCAAAGCTAGAGATCTACCAAGCCTTTAAATTAAATCGTAAAAACGCCGAATTCGCACGTTTAAGGGGAGAAAAAGCCATTTAAAGTTTTGGTGTTTTTTTGCCTATTTCAACCTTCATAAAAAATAGTGTTTTTGAAAATAATATTACAAATTTGTACTTGTCGTAAAGAATAGACTAGCAGCTACAAAATGAGACCAAAATTTTGACAATCGGATAGAAATTGTGGGCACAGTGAACGGTCAAAGCTAGAGATCTGCCAAGCCTTTAAATTAAATCGTAAAAACGCCGAATTCGCACGTTTAAGGGGAGAAAAAGCCATTTAAAGTTTTGGTGTTTTTTTGTCTATTTCAACCTTCATAAAAAATAGTGTTTTTGAAAATAATATTACAAATTTGTACTTGTCGTAAAGAATAGACTGGCAGCTACAAAATGAGACCAAAATTTTGACCATCGGATAGAAATTGTGGGCACAGTGAACGGTCAAAGCTAGAGATCTGCCAAGCCTTTAAATTAAATCGTAAAAACGCCGAATTCGCACGTTTAAGGGGAGAAAAAGCCATTTAAAGTTTTGGTGTTTTTTTGCCTATTTCAACCTTCATAAAAAATAGTGTTTTTGAAAATAATATTACAAATTTGTACTTGTCGTAAAGACTAGACTGGCAGCTACAAAACGGGACCAAAATTTTGACAATCGGATAGAAATTGTGGGCACAGTGAACGGTCAAAGCTAGAGATCTACCAAGCCTTTAAATTAAATCGTAAAAACGCCGAATTCGCACGTTTAAGGGGAGAAAAAGCCATTTAAAGTTTTGGTGTTTTTTTGCCTATTTCAACCTTCATAAAAAATAGTGTTTTTGAAAATAATATTACAAATTTGTACTTGTCGTAAAGGATAGACTGGCAGCTACAAAATGAGACCAAAATTTTGACAATCGGATAGAAATTGTGGGCACAGTGAACGGTCAAAGCTAGAGATCTACCAAGCCTTTAAATTAAATCGTAAAAACGCCGAATTCGCACGTGTAAGGGGAGAAAAAGCCATTTAAAGTTTTGGTGTTTTTTTGCCTATTTCAACCTTCATAAAAAATAGTGTTTTTGAAAGTAATATTACAAATTTGTACTTGTCGTAAAGAATAGACTGGCAGCTACAAAATGAGACCAAAATTTTGACAATCGGATAGAAATTGTGGGCACAGTGAACGGTTAAAGCTAGAGATCTACCAAGCCTTTAAATTAAATCGTAAAAACGCCGAATTCGCACGTTTAAGGGGAGAAAAAGCCATTTAAAGTTTTGGTGTTTTTTTGCCTATTTCAACCTTCATAAAAAATAGTGTTTTTGAAAATAATATTACAAATTTGTACTTGTCGTAAAGAATAGACTGGCAGCTACAAAATGAGACCAAAATTTTGACAATCGGATAGAAATTGTGGGCACAGTGAACGGCCAAAGCTAGAGATCTACCAAGCCTTTAAATTAAATCGTAAAAACGCCGAATTCGCACGTTTAAGGGGAGAAAAAGCCATTTAAAGTTTTGGTGCTTTTTGCCTATTTCAACCTTCATAAAAAATAGTGTTTTTGAAAATAATATTACAAATTTGTACTTGTCGTAAAGAATAGACTGGCAGCTACAAAATGAGACCAAAATTTTGACAATCGGATATAAATTGTGGGCACAGTGAACGGTCAAAGCTAGAGATCTACCAAGCCTTTAAATCAAATCGTAAAAACGCCGAACTCGCATGTTTAAGGGGAGAAAAAGCCATTTAAAGTTTTGGTGTTTTTTTGCCTATTTCAACCTTCATAAAAAATAGTGTTTTTGAAAATAATATTACAAATTCGTACTTGTCAACCTTCATAAAAAATAGTGTTTTTGAAAATAATATTACAAATTTGTACTTGTCGTAAAGAATAGACTGGCAGCTACAAAATGAGACCAAAATTTTGACAATCGGATAGAAATTGTGGGCACAGTGAACGGTCAAAGCTAGAGATCTACCAAGCCTTTAAATTAAATCGTAAAAACGCCGAATTCGCACGTTTAACGGGAGAAAAAGCCATTTAAAGTTTTGGTGTTTTTTTGCCTATTTCAACCTTCATAAAAAATAGTGTTTTTGAAAATAATATTACAAATTTGTACTTGTCGTAAAGAATAGACTGGCAGCTACAAAATGAGACCAAAATTTTGACAATCGGATAGAAATTGTGGGCACAGTGAACGGTCAAAGCTAGAGATCTGCCAAGCCTTTAAATTAAATCGTAAAAACGCCGAATTCGCACGTTTAAGGGGAGAAAAAGCCATTTAAAGTTTTGGTGTTTTTTTGTCTATTTCAACCTTCATAAAAAATAGTGTTTTTGAAAATAATATTACAAATTTGTACTTGTCGTAAAGAATAGACTGGCAGCTACAAAATGAGACCAAAATTTTGACCATCGGATAGAAATTGTGGGCACAGTGAACGGTCAAAGCTAGAGATCTGCCAAGCCTTTAAATTAAATCGTAAAAACGCCGAATTCGCACGTTTAAGGGGAGAAAAAGCCATTTAAAGTTTTGGTGTTTTTTTGCCTATTTCAACTTCATAAAAAATAGTGTTTTTGAAAGTAATATTACAAATTTGTACTTGTCGTAAAGAATAGACTAGCAGCTACAAAATGAGACCAAAATTTTGACAATCGGATAGAAATTGTGGGCACAGTGAACGGTCAAAGCTAGAGATCTACCAAGCCTTTAAATTAAATCGTAAAAACGCCGAATTCGCACGTTTAAGGGGAGAAAAAGCCATTTAAAGTTTTGGTGTTTTTTTGCCTATTTCAACCTTCATAAAAAATAGTGTTTTTGAAAATAATATTACAAATTTGTACTTGTCAACCTTCATAAAAAATAGTGTTTTTGAAAATAATATTACAAATTTGTACTTGTCGTAAAGAATAGACTGGCAGCTACAAAATGAGACCAAAATTTTGACAATCGGATAGAAATTGTGGGCACAGTGAACGGTCAAAGCTAGAGATCTACCAAGCCTTTAAATTAAATCGTAAAAACGCCGAATTCGCACGTTTAAGGGGAAAAAAGCCATTTAAAGTTTTGGTGTTTTTTTGCCTATTTCAACCTTCATAAAAAATAGTGTTTTTGAAAATAATATTACAAATTTGTACTTGTCGTAAAGAATAGACTGGCAGCTACAAAATGAGACCAAAATTTTGACAATCGGATAGAAATTGTAGGCACAGTGAACGGTTAAAGCTAGAGATCTACCAAGCCTTTAAATTAAATCGTAAAAACGCCGAATTCGCACGTTTAAGGGGAGAAAAAGCCATTTAAAGTTTTGGTGTTTTTTTGCCTATTTCAACCTTCATAAAAAATAGTGTTTTTGAAAATAATATTACAAATTTGTACTTGTCGTAAAGAATAGACTGGCAGCTACAAAATGAGACCAAAGTTTTGACAATCGGATAGAAATTGTGGGCACAGTGAACGGTCAAAGCTAGAGATCTACCAAGCCTTTAAATTAAATCGTAAAAACGCCGAATTCGCACGTTTAAGGGGAGAAAAAGCCATTTAAAAATTTGGTGCTTTTTGCCTATTTCAACCTTCATAAAAAATAGTGTTTTTGAAAATAATATTACAAATTTGTACTTGTCGTAAAGAATAGACTAGCAGCTACAAAATGAGACCAAAATTTTGACAATCGGATATAAATTGTGGGCACAGTGAACGGTCAAAGCTAGAGATCTACCAAGCCTTTAAATCAAATCGTAAAAACGCCGAATTCGCACGTTTAAGGGGAGAAAAAGCCATTTAAAGTTTCGGTGTTTTTTTGCCTATTTCAACCTTCATAAAAAATAGTGTTTTTGAAAATAATATTACAAATTTGTACTTGTCAACCTTCATAAAAAATAGTGTTTTTGAAAATAATATTACAAATTTGTACTTGTCGTAAAGAATAGACTGGCAGCTACAAAATGAGACCAAAATTTTGACAATCGGATAGAAATTGTGGGCACAGTGAACGGTCAAAGCTAGAGATCTACCAAGCCTTTAAATTAAATCGTAAAAACGCCGAATTCGCACGTTTAAGGGGAGAAAAAGCCATTTAAAGTTTTGGTGTTTTTTTGCCTATTTCAACCTTCATAAAAAATAGTGTTTTTGAAAATAATATTACAAATTTGTACTTGTCGTAAAGAATAGACTAGCAGCTACAAAGTGAGACCAAAATTTTGACAATCGGATAGAAATTGTGGGCACAGTAAACGGTCAAAGCTAGAGATCTGCCAAGCCTTTAAATTAAATCGTAAAAACGCCGAATTCGCACGTTTAAGGGGAGAAAAAGCCATTTAAAGTTTTGGTGTTTTTTTGTCTATTTCAACCTTCATAAAAAATAGTGTTTTTGAAAATAATATTACAAATTTGTACTTGTCGTAAAGAATAGACTGGCAGCTACAAAATGAGACCAAAATTTTGACCATCGGATAGAAATTGTGGGCACAGTGAACGGTCAAAGCTAGAGATCTGCCAAGCCTTTAAATTAAATCGTAAAAACGCCGAATTCGCACGTTTAAGGGGAGAAAAAGCCATTTAAAGTTTTGGTGTTTTTTTGCCTATTTCAACCTTCATAAAAAATAGTGTTTTTGAAAATAATATTACAAATTTGTACTTGTCGTAAAGAATAGACTGGCAGCTACAAAACGGGACCAAAATTTTGACAATCGGATAGAAATTGTGGGCACAGTGAACGGTCAAAGCTAGAGATCTACCAAGCCTTTAAATTAAATCGTAAAAACGCCGAATTCGCACGTTTAAGGGGAGAAAAAGCCATTTAAAGTTTTGGTGTTTTTTTGCCTATTTCAACCTTCATAAAAAATAGTGTTTTTGAAAATAATATTACAAATTTGTACTTGTCGTAAAGAATAGACTGGCAGCTACAAAATGAGACCAAAATTTTGACAATCGGATAGAAATTGTGGGCACAGTGAACGGTCAAAGCTAGAGATCTACCAAGCCTTTAAATTGAATCGTAAAAACGCCGAATTCGCACGTTTAAGGGGAAAAAAAGCCATTTAAAGTTTTGGTGTTTTTTTGCCTATTTCAACCTTCATAAAAAATAGTGTTTTTGAAAGTAATATTACAAATTTGTACTTGTCGTAAAGAATAGACTGGCAGCTACAAAATGAGACCAAAATTTTGACAATCGGATAGAAATTGTGGGCACAGTGAACGGTTAAAGCTAGAGATCTACCAAGCCTTTAAATTAAATCGTAAAAACGCCGAATTCGCACGTTTAAGGGGAGAAAAAGCCATTTAAAGTTTTGGTGTTTTTTTGCCTATTTCAACCTTCATAAAAAAAAGTGTTTTTGAAAATAATATTACAAATTTGTACTTGTCGTAAAGAATAGACTGGCAGCTACAAAATGAGACCAAAATTTTGACAATCGGATAGAAATTGTGGGCACAGTGAACGGCCAAAGCTAGAGATCTACCAAGCCTTTAAATTAAATCGTAAAAACGCCGAATTCGCACGTTTAAGGGGAGAAAAAGCCATTTAAAGTTTTGGTGCTTTTTGCCTATTTCAACCTTCATAAAAAATAGTGTTTTTGAAAATAATATTACAAATTTGTACTTGTCGTAAAGAATAGACTGGCAGCTACAAAATGAGACCAAAATTTTGACAATCGGATATAAATTGTGGGCACAGTGAACGGTCAAAGCTAGAGATCTACCAAGCCTTTAAATCAAATCGTAAAAACGCCGAATTCGCAGTGTTTAAGGGGAGCAAAAGCCATTTAAAGTTTTGGTGTTTTTTTGCCTATTTCAACCTTCATAAAAAATAGTGTTTTTGAAAATAATATTACAAATTTGTACTTGTCAACCTTCATAAAAAATAGTGTTTTTGAAAATAATATTACAAATTTGTACTTGTCGTAAAGAATAGACTGGCAGCTACAAAATGAGACCAAAATTTTGACAATCGGATAGAAATTGTGGGCACAGTGAACGGTCAAAGCTAGAGATCTACCAGGCCTTTAAATTAAATCGTAAAAACGCCGAATTCGCACGTTTAAGGGGAGAAAAAGCCATTTAAAGTTTTGGTGTTTTTTTGCCTATTTCAACCTTCATAAAAAATAGTGTTTTTGAAAATAATATTACAAATTTGTACTTGTCGTAAAGAATAGACTAGCAGCTACAAAATGAGACCAAAATTTTGACAATCGGATAGAAATTGTGGGCACAGTGAACGGTCAAAGCTAGAGATCTGCCAAGCCTTTAAATTAAATCGTAAAAACGCCGAATTCGCACGTTTAAGGGGAGAAAAAGCCATTTAAAGTTTTGGTTTTTTTTTTTCTATTTCAACCTTCATAAAAAATAGTGTTTTTAAAAATAATATTACAAATTTGTACTTGTCATAAAGAATAGACTGGCAGCTACAAAATGAGACCAAAATTTTGACCATCGGATAGAAATTGTGGGCACAGTGAACGGTCAAAGCTAGAGATCTGCCAAGCCTTTAAATTAAATCGTAAAAACGCCGAATTCGCACGTTTAAGGGGAGAAAAAGCCATTTAAAAATTTGGTGCTTTTTGCCTATTTCAACCTTCATAAAAAATAGTGTTTTTGAAAATAATATTACAAATTTGTACTTGTCGCAAAGAATAGACTAGCAGCTACAAAATGAGACCAAAATTTTGACAATCGGATATAAATTGTGGGCACAGTGAACGGTCAAAGCTAGAGATCTACCAAGCCTTTAAATCAAATCGTAAAAACGCCGAATTCGCACGTTTAAGGGGAGAAAAAGCCATTTAAAGTTTCGGTGTTTTTTTGCCTATTTCAACCTTCATAAAAAATAGTGTTTTTGAAAATAATATTACAAATTTGTACTTGTCAACCTTCATAAAAAATAGTGTTTTTGAAAATAATATTACAAATTTGTACTTGTCGTAAAGAATAGACTGGCAGCTACAAAATGAGACCAAAATTTTGACAATCGGATAGAAATTGTGGGCACAGTGAACGGTCAAAGCTAGAGATCTACCAAGCCTTTAAATTAAATCGTAAAAACGCCGAATTCGCACGTTTAAGGGGAGAAAAAGCCATTTAAAGTTTTGGTGTTTTTTTGCCTATTTCAACCTTCATAAAAAATAGTGTTTTTGAAAATAATATTACAAATTTGTACTTGTCGTAAAGAATAGACTAGCAGCTACAAAGTGAGACCAAAATTTTGACAATCGGATAGAAATTGTGGGCACAGTAAACGGTCAAAGCTAGAGATCTGCCAAGCCTTTAAATTAAATCGTAAAAACGCCGAATTCGCACGTTTAAGGGGAGAAAAAGCCATTTAAAGTTTTGGTGTTTTTTTGTCTATTTCAACCTTCATAAAAAATAGTGTTTTTGAAAATAATATTACAAATTTGTACTTGTCGTAAAGAATAGACTGGCAGCTACAAAATGAGACCAAAATTTTGACCATCGGATAGAAATTGTGGGCACAGTGAACGGTCAAAGCTAGAGATCTGCCAAGCCTTTAAATTAAATCGTAAAAACGCCGAATTCGCACGTTTAAGGGGAGAAAAAGCCATTTAAAGTTTTGGTGTTTTTTTGCCTATTTCAACCTTCATAAAAAATAGTGTTTTTGAAAATAATATTACAAATTTGTACTTGTCGTAAAGAATAGACTGGCAGCTACAAAACGGGACCAAAATTTTGACAATCGGATAGAAATTGTGGGCACAGTGAACGGTCAAAGCTAGAGATCTACCAAGCCTTTAAATTAAATCGTAAAAACGCCGAATTCGCACGTTTAAGGGGAGAAAAAGCCATTTAAAGTTTTGGTGTTTTTTTGCCTATTTCAACCTTCATAAAAAACAGTGTTTTTGAAAATAATATTACAAATTTGTACTTGTCGTAAAGAATAGACTGGCAGCTACAAAATGAGACCAAAATTTTGACAATCGGATAGAAATTGTGGGCACAGTGAACGGTCAAAGCTAGAGATCTACCAAGCCTTTAAATTGAATCGTAAAAACGCCGAATTCGCACGTTTAAGGGGAAAAAAAGCCATTTAAAGTTTTGGTGTTTTTTTGCCTATTTCAACCTTCATAAAAAATAGTGTTTTTGAAAGTAATATTACAAATTTGTACTTGTCGTAAAGAATAGACTGGCAGCTACAAAATGAGACCAAAATTTTGACAATCGGATAGAAATTGTGGGCACAGTGAACGGTTAAAGCTAGAGATCTACCAAGCCTTTAAATTAAATCGTAAAAACGCCGAATTCGCACGTTTAAGGGGAGAAAAAGCCATTTAAAGTTTTGGTGTTTTTTTGCCTATTTCAACCTTCATAAAAAAAAGTGTTTTTGAAAATAATATTACAAATTTGTACTTGTCGTAAAGAATAGACTGGCAGCTACAAAATGAGACCAAAATTTTGACAATCGGATAGAAATTGTGGGCACAGTGAACGGCCAAAGCTAGAGATCTACCAAGCCTTTAAATTAAATCGTAAAAACGCCGAATTCGCACGTTTAAGGGGAGAAAAAGCCATTTAAAGTTTTGGTGCTTTTTGCCTATTTCAACCTTCATAAAAAATAGTGTTTTTGAAAATAATATTACAAATTTGTACTTGTCGTAAAGAATAGACTGGCAGCTACAAAATGAGACCAAAATTTTGACAATCGGATATAAATTGTGGGCACAGTGAACGGTCAAAGCTAGAGATCTACCAAGCCTTTAAATCAAATCGTAAAAACGCCGAATTCGCAATGTTTAAGGGGAGCAAAAGCCATTTAAAGTTTTGGTGTTTTTTTGCCTATTTCAACCTTCATAAAAAATAGTGTTTTTGAAAATAATATTACAAATTTGTACTTGTCAACCTTCATAAAAAATAGTGTTTTTGAAAATAATATTACAAATTTGTACTTGTCGTAAAGAATAGACTGGCAGCTACAAAATGAGACCAAAATTTTGACAATCGGATAGAAATTGTGGGCACAGTGAACGGTCAAAGCTAGAGATCTACCAGGCCTTTAAATTAAATCGTAAAAACGCCGAATTCGCACGTTTAAGGGGAGAAAAAGCCATTTAAAGTTTTGGTGTTTTTTTGCCTATTTCAACCTTCATAAAAAATAGTGTTTTTGAAAATAATATTACAAATTTGTACTTGTCGTAAAGAATAGACTAGCAGCTACAAAATGAGACCAAAATTTTGACAATCGGATAGAAATTGTGGGCACAGTGAACGGTCAAAGCTAGAGATCTGCCAAGCCTTTAAATTAAATCGTAAAAACGCCGAATTCGCACGTTTAAGGGGAGAAAAAGCCATTTAAAGTTTTGGTTTTTTTTTTTCTATTTCAACCTTCATAAAAAATAGTGTTTTTAAAAATAATATTACAAATTTGTACTTGTCATAAAGAATAGACTGGCAGCTACAAAATGAGACCAAAATTTTGACCATCGGATAGAAATTGTGGGCACAGTGAACGGTCAAAGCTAGAGATCTGCCAAGCCTTTAAATTAAATCGTAAAAACGCCGAATTCGCACGTTTAAGGGGAGAAAAAGCCATTTAAAGTTTTGGTGTTTTTTTGCCTATTTCAACCTTCATAAAAAATAGTGTTTTTGAAAGTAATATTACAAATTTGTACTTGTCGTAAAGAATAGACTAGCAGCTACAAAATGAGACCAAAATTTTGACAATCGGATAGAAATTGTAGGCACAGTGAACGGTCAAAGCTAGAGATCTACCAAGCCTTTAAATTAAATCGTAAAAACGCCGAATTCGCACGTTTAAGGGGAGAAAAAGCCATTTAAAGTTTTGGTGTTTTTTTGCCTATTTCAACCTTCATAAAAAATAGTGTTTTTGAAAATAATATTACAAATTTGTACTTGTCGTTAAGAATAGACTGGCAGCTACAAAATGAGACCAAAATTTTGACAATCGGATAGAAATTGTAGGCACAGTGAACGGTCAAAGCTAGAGATCTACCAAGCCTTTAAATTAAATCGTAAAAACGCCGAATTCGCACGTTTAAGGGGAGAAAAAGCCATATAAAGTTTTGGTGTTTTTTTGCCTATTTCAACCTTCATAAAAAATAGTGTTTTTGAAAATAATATTACAAATTTGTACTTGTCGTAAAGAATAGACTGGCAGCTACAAAATGAGACCAAAATTTTGACAATCGGATAGAAATTGTGGGCACAGTGAACGGTCAAAGCTAGAGATCTACCAAGCCTTTAAATTAAATCGTAAAAACGCCGAATTTGCACGTTTAAGGGGAGAAAAAGCCATTTAAAGTTTTGGTGTTTTTTTTTGCCTATTTCAACCTTCATAAAAACTAGTGTTTTTGAAAATAATATTACAAATTTGTACTTGTCGTAAAGAATAGACTGGCAGCTACAAAATGAGACCAAAATTTTGACAATCGGATAGAAATTGTGCGCACAGTGAACGGTCAAAGCTAGAAATCTACCAAGCCTTTAAATTAAATCGTAAAAACGCCGAATTCGCACGTTTAAGGGGAGAAAAAGCCATTTAAAGTTTTGGTGTTTTTTTGCCTATTTCAACCTTCATAAAAAATAGTGTTTTTGAAAATAATATTACAAATTTGTACTTGTCGTGAAGAATAGACTGGCAGCTACAAAATGAGACCAAAATTTTGACAATCGGATAGAAATTGTGGGCACAGTGAACGGTCAAAGCTAGAGATCTACCAAGCCTTTAAATTAAATCGTAAAAACGCCGAATTCGCACGTTTAAGGGGAGAAAAAGCCATTTAAAGTTTTGGTGTTTTTTTGCCTATTTCAACCTTCATAAAAAATAGTGTTTTTGAAAATAATATTACAAATTTGTACTTGTCGTAGGGAATTCACTGGCAGCTACAAAATGAGACCAAAATTTTGACAATCGGATAGAAATTGTGGGCACAGTGAACGGTCAAAGCTAGAGATCTACCAAGCCTTTAAATTAAATCATAAAAACGCCGAATTCGCACGTTTAAGGGGAGAAAAAGCCATTTAAAGTTTTGGTGTTTTTTTGCCTATTTCAACCTTCATAAAAAATAGTGTTTTTGAAAGTAATATTACAAATTTGTACTTGTCGTAAAGAATCGACTGGCAGCTACAAAATGAGACCAAAATTTCGACAATCGGATAGAAATTGTGGCCACAGTGAACGGTCAAAGCTAGAGATCTACCAAGCCTTTAAATCAAATCGTAAAAACGCCGAATTCGCACGTTTAAGGGGAGAAAAAGCCATTTAAAGTTTTGGTGTTTTTTTGCCTATTTCAACCTTCATAAAAAATAGTGTTTTTGAAAATAATATTACAAATTTGTACGTGTCGTAAAGAATAGACTGGCAGGTACAAAATGAGACCAAAATTTTGACAATCGGATAGAAATTGTGGGCACAGTGAACGGTCAAAGCTAAAGATCTACCAAGCCTTTAAATTAAATCGTAAAAACGCCGAATTCGCACGTTTAAGGGGAGGAAAAGCCATTTAAAGTTTTGGTGTTTTTTTGCCTATTTCAACCTTCATAAAAAATAGTGTTTTTGAAAATAATATTACAAATTTGTACTTGTCGTAAAGAATAGACTGGCAGCTACAAAATGAGACCAAAATTTTGACAATCGGATAGAAATTGTGGGCACAGTGAACGGTCAAAGCTAGAGATCTACCAAGCCTTTAAATTAAATCGTAAAAACGCCGAATTCGCAAGTTTAAGGGGAGAAAAAGCCATTTAAAGTTTTGGTGTTTTTTTGCCTATTTCAACCTACATAAAAAATAGTGTTTTTGAAAATAATATTACAAATTTGTACTTGTCGTAAAGAATAGACTGGCAGCTACAAAATGAGACCAAAATTTTGACAATCGGATAGAAATTGTGGGCACAGTGAACGGTCAAAGCTAGAGATCTACCAAGCCTTTAAATTAAATCATAAAACCGCCGAATTCGCACGTTTAAGGGGAGAAAAATCCATTTAAAGTTTTGGTGTTTTTTTGCCTATTTCAACCTTCATAAAAAATAGCGTTTTTGAAAATAATATAACAAATTTGTACTTGTCGTAAAGAATAGACTGGCAGCTACAAAATGAGACCAAAATTTTGACAATCGGATAGAAATTGTGGCCACAGTGAACGGTCAAAGCTAGAGATCTACCAAGCCTTTAAATCAAATCGTAAAAACGCCGGATTCGCACGTTTAAGGGGAGAAAAAGCCATTTAAAGTTTTGGTGTTTTTTTGCCTATTTCAACCTTCATAAAAAATAGTGTTTTTGAAAATAAGATTACAAATTTGTACTTGTCGTAAAGAATCGACTGGCAGCTACAAAATGAGACCAAAATTTCGACAATCGGATAGAAATTGTGGGCACAGTGAACGGTCAAAACTAAAGATCTACCAAGCCTTTAAATTAAATCGTAAAAACGCCGAATTCGCACGTTTAAGGGGAGAAAAAGCCATTTAAAGTTTTGGTGTTTTTTTGCCTATTTCAACCTTCATAAAAAATAGTGTTTTTGAAAATAATATTACAAATTTGTACTTGTCGTAAAGAATAGACCGGCAGCTACAAAATGAGACCAAAATTTTGACAATCGGATAGAAATTGTGGGCACAGTGAACGGTCAAAGCTAGAGATCTACCAAGCCTTTAAATTAAATCGTAAAAACGCCGAATTCGCACGTTTAAGGGGAGAAAAAGCCATTTAAAGTTTTGGTGTTTTTTTGCCTATTTCAACCTTCATAAAAAATAGTGTTTTTGAAACTAATATTACAAATTTGTACTTGTCGTAAAGAATAGACTGGCAGCTACAAAATGAGACCAAAATTTTGACAATCGGATAGAAATTGTGGGCACAGTGAACGGTCAAAGCTAGAGATCTACCAAGCCTTTAAATGAAATCGTGAAAACGCTGAATTCGCACGTTTAAGGGGAGAAAAAGCCATTTAAAGTTTTGGTGTTTTTTTGCCTATTTCAACCTTCATAAAAAATAGTGTTTTTGAAAATAATATTACAAATTTGTACTTGTCGTAAAGAATAGACTGGCAGCTACAAAATGAGGCCAAAATTTTGACAATCGGGTAGAAGTTGTGGGCACAGTGAACGGTCAAAGCTAGAGATCTACCAAGCCTTTAAATTAAATCGTAAAAACGCCGAATTCGCACGTTTAAGGGGAGAAAAAGCCATTTAAAGTTTTGGTGTTTTTTTGCCTATTTCAACCTTCATAAAAAATAGTGTTTTTGAAAATAATATTACAAATTTGTACTTGTCGTAAAGAATAGACTGGCAGCTACAAAATGAGACCAAAATTTTGACAATCGGATAGAAATTGTGGGCACAGTGAACGGTCAAAGCTAGAGATCTACCAAGCCTTTAAATTAAATCGTAAAAACGCCGAATTCGCACGTTTAAGGGGAGAAAAAGCCATTTAAAGTTTTGGTGTTTTTTTGCCTATTTCAACCTTCATAAAAATTAGTGTTTTTGAAAATAATATTACAAATTTGTAATTGTCGTAAAGAATAGACTGGCAGCTACAAAATGAGACCAAAATTTTGACAATCGGATAGAAATTGTGGGCACAGTGAACGGTCAAAGCTAGAGATCTACCAAGCCTATAAATTAAATCGTAAAAACGCCGAATTCGCACGTTTAAGGGGAGAAAAAGCCATTTAAAGTTTTGGTGTTTTTTTGCCTATTTCAACCTTCATAAAAAATAGTGTTTTTGAAAATAATATTACAAATTTGTACTTGTCGTAAAGAATAGACTGGCAGCTACAAAATGAGACCAAAATTTTGACAATCGGATAGAAATTGTGGGCACAGTGAACGGTCAAAGCTAGAGATCTACCAAGCCTTTAAATGAAATCGTGAAAACGCTGAATTCGCACGTTTAAGGGGAGAAAAAGCCATTTAAAGTTTTGGTGTTTTTTTGCCTATTTCAACCTTCATAAAAAATAGTGTTTTTGAAAATAATATTACAAATTTGTACTTGTCGTAAAGAATAGACTGGCAGCTACAAAATGAGGCCAAAATTTTGACAATCGGGTAGAAGTTGTGGGCACAGTGAACGGTCAAAGCTAGAGATCTACCAAGCCTTTAAATTAAATCGTAAAAACGCCGAATTCGCACGTTTAAGGGGAGAAAAAGCCATTTAAAGTTTTGGTGTTTTTTTGCCTATTTCAACCTTCATAAAAAATAGTGTTTTTGAAAATAATATTACAAATTTGTACTTGTCGTAAAGAATAGACTGGCAGCTACAAAATGAGACCAAAATTTTGACAATCGGATAGAAATTGTGGGCACAGTGAACGGTCAAAGCTAGAGATCTACCAAGCCTTTAAATTAAATCGTAAAAACGCCGAATTCGCACGTTTAAGGGGAGAAAAAGCCATTTAAAGTTTTGGTGTTTTTTTGCCTATTTCAACCTTCATAAAAATTAGTGTTTTTGAAAATAATATTACAAATTTGTAATTGTCGTAAAGAATAGACTGGCAGCTACAAAATGAGACCAAAATTTTGACAATCGGATAGAAATTGTGGGCACAGTGAACGGTCAAAGCTAGAGATCTACCAAGCCTATAAATTAAATCGTAAAAACGCCGAATTCGCACGTTTAAGGGGAGAAAAAGCCATTTAAAGTTTTGGTGTTTTTTTGCCTATTTCAACCTTCAAAAAATTGTGTTTTTGAAAATAATATTACAAATTTGTACTTGTCGTAAAGAATAGACTGGCAGCTACAAAATGAGACCAAAATTTTGACAATCGGATAGAAATTGTGGGCACAGTGAACGGTCAAAGCTAAATATCTACCAAGCCTTTAAATTAAATCGTGAAATCGCCGAATTTGCACGTTTAAGGGGAGAAAAAGCCATTTAAAGTTTTGGTGTTTTTTTGCCTATTTCAACCTTCATAAAAAATAGTGTTTTTGAAAATAATATTACAAATTTGTACTTGTCGTAAAGAATAGACTGGCAGCTACAAAATGAGACCAAAATTTTGACAATCGGATAGAAATTGTAGGCACAGTGAACGGTCAAAGCTAGAGATCTACCAAGCCTTTAAATTAAATCATAAAACCGCCGAATTCGCACGTTTAAGGGGAGAAAAATCCATTTAAAGTTTTGGTGTTTTTTTGCCTATTTCAACCTTCATAAAAAATAGCGTTTTTGAAAATAATATAACAAATTTGTACTTGTCGTAAAGAATAGACTGGCAGCTACAAAATGAGACAGAAATTTTGACAATCGGATAGAAATTGTGGCCACAGTGAACGGTCAAAGCTAGAGATCTACCAAGCCTTTAAATCAAATCGTAAAAACGCCGAATTCGCACGTTTAAGGGGAGAAAAAGCCATTTAAAGTTTTTTCGTAAAGAATCGACTGGCAGCTACAAAATGAGACCGAAATTTCGACAATCGGATAGAAATTGTGGGCACAGTGAACGGTCAAAGCTAAAGATCTACCAAGCCTTTAAATTAAATCGTAAAAACGCCGAATTCGCACGTTTAAGGGGAGAAAAAGCCATTTAAAGTTTTGGTGTTTTTTTGCCTATTTCAACCTTCATAAAAAATAGTGTTTTTGAAAATAATATTACAAATTTGTACTTGTCGTAAAGAATAGACCGGCAGCTACAAAATGAGACCAAAATTTTGACAATCGGATAGAAATTGTGGGCACAGTGAACGGTCAAAGCTAGAGATCTACCAAGCCTTTAAATTAAATCGTAAAAACGCCGAATTCGCACGTTTAAGGGGAGAAAAAGCCATTTAAAGTTTTGGTGTTTTTTTGCCTATTTCAACCTTCATAAAAAATAGTGTTTTTGAAACTAATATTACAAATTTGTACTTGTCGTAAAGAATAGACTGGCAGCTACAAAATGAGACCAAAATTTTGACAATCGGATAGAAATTGTGGGCACAGTGAACGGTCAAAGCTAGAGATCTACCAAGCCTTTAAATGAAATCGTGAAAACGCCGAATTCGCACGTTTAAGGGGAGAAAAAGCCATTTAAAGTTTTGGTGTTTTTTTGCCTATTTCAACCTTCATAAAAAATAGTGTTTTTGAAAATAATATTACAAATTTGTACTTGTCGTAAAGAATAGACTGGCAGCTACAAAATGAGGCCAAAATTTTGACAATCGGGTAGAAGTTGTGGGCACAGTGAACGGTCAAAGCTAGAGATCTACCAAGCCTTTAAATTAAATCGTAAAAACGCCGAATTCGCACGTTTAAGGGGAGAAAAAGCCATTTAAAGTTTTGGTGTTTTTTTGCCTATTTCAACCTTCATAAAAAATAGTGTTTTTGAAAATAATATTACAAATTTGTACTTGTCGTAAAGAATAGACTGGCAGCTACAAAATGAGACCAAAATTTTGACAATCGGATAGAAATTGTGGGCACAGTGAACGGTCAAAGCTAGAGATCTACCAAGCCTTTAAATTAAATCGTAAAAACGCCGAATTCGCACGTTTAAGGGGAGAAAAAGCCATTTAAAGTTTTGGTGTTTTTTTGCCTATTTCAACCTTCATAAAAATTAGTGTTTTTGAAAATAATATTACAAATTTGTAATTGTCGTAAAGAATAGACTGGCAGCTACAAAATGAGACCAAAATTTTGACAATCGGATAGAAATTGTGGGCACAGTGAACGGTCAAAGCTAGAGATCTACCAAGCCTTTAAATTAAATCGTAAAAACGCCGAATTCGCACGTTTAAGGGGAGAAAAAGCCATTTAAAGTTTTGGTGTTTTTTTGCCTATTTCAACCTTCATAAAAAATAGTGTTTTTGAAAATAATATTACAAATTTGTACTTGTCGTAAAGAATAGACTGGCAGCTACAAAATGAGACCAAAATTTTGACAATCGGATAGAAATTGTGGGCACAGTGAACGGTCAAAGCTAAATATCTACCAAGCCTTTAAATTAAATCGTGAAATCGCCGAATTTGCACGTTTAAGGGGAGAAAAAGCCATTTAAAGTTTTGGTGTTTTTTTGCCTTTTTCAACCTTCATAAAAAATAGTGTTTTTGAAAATAATATTACAAATTTGTACTTGTCGTAAAGAATAGACTGGCAGCTACAAAATGAGACCAAAATTTTGACAATCGGATAGAAATTGTAGGCACAGTGAACGGTCAAAGCTAGAGATCTACCAAGCCTTTAAATTAAATCATAAAACCGCCGAATTCGCACGTTTAAGGGGAGAAAAATCCATTTAAAGTTTTGGTGTTTTTTTGCCTATTTCAACCTTCATAAAAAATAGCGTTTTTGAAAATAATATAACAAATTTGTACTTGTCGTAAAGAATAGACTGGCAGCTACAAAATGAGACAGAAATTTTGACAATCGGATAGAAATTGTGGCCACAGTGAACGGTCAAAGCTAGAGATCTACCAAGCCTTTAAATCAAATCGTAAAAACGCCGAATTCGCACGTTTAAGGGGAGAAAAAGCCATTTAAAGTTTTTTCGTAAAGAATCGACTGGCAGCTACAAAATGAGACCGAAATTTCGACAATCGGATAGAAATTGTGGGCACAGTGAACGGTCAAAGCTAAAGATCTACCAAGCCTTTAAATTAAATCGTAAAAACGCCGAATTCGCACGTTTAAGGGGAGAAAAAGCCATTTAAAGTTTTGGTGTTTTTTTGCCTATTTCAACCTTCATAAAAAATAGTGTTTTTGAAAATAATATTACAAATTTGTACTTGTCGTAAAGAATAGACCGGCAGCTACAAAATGAGACCAAAATTTTGACAATCGGATAGAAATTGTGGGCACAGTGAACGGTCAAAGCTAGAGATCTACCAAGCCTTTAAATTAAATCGTAAAAACGCCGAATTCGCACGTTTAAGGGGAGAAAAAGCCATTTAAAGTTTTGGTGTTTTTTTGCCTATTTCAACCTTCATAAAAAATAGTGTTTTTGAAACTAATATTACAAATTTGTACTTGTCGTAAAGAATAGACTGGCAGCTACAAAATGAGACCAAAATTTTGACAATCGGATAGAAATTGTGGGCACAGTGAACGGTCAAAGCTAGAGATCTACCAAGCCTTTAAATGAAATCGTGAAAACGCCGAATTCGCACGTTTAAGGGGAGAAAAAGCCATTTAAAGTTTTGGTGTTTTTTTGCCTATTTCAACCTTCATAAAAAATAGTGTTTTTGAAAATAATATTACAAATTTGTACTTGTCGTAAAGAATAGACTGGCAGCTACAAAATGAGGCCAAAATTTTGACAATCGGGTAGAAGTTGTGGGCACAGTGAACGGTCAAAGCTAGAGATCTACCAAGCCTTTAAATTAAATCGTAAAAACGCCGAATTCGCACGTTTAAGGGGAGAAAAAGCCATTTAAAGTTTTGGTGTTTTTTTGCCTATTTCAACCTTCATAAAAAATAGTGTTTTTGAAAATAATATTACAAATTTGTACTTGTCGTAAAGAATAGACTGGCAGCTACAAAATGAGACCAAAATTTTGACAATCGGATAGAAATTGTGGGCACAGTGAACGGTCAAAGCTAGAGATCTACCAAGCCTTTAAATTAAATCGTAAAAACGCCGAATTCGCACGTTTAAGGGGAGAAAAAGCCATTTAAAGTTTTGGTGTTTTTTTGCCTATTTCAACCTTCATAAAAATTAGTGTTTTTGAAAATAATATTACAAATTTGTAATTGTCGTAAAGAATAGACTGGCAGCTACAAAATGAGACCAAAATTTTGACAATCGGATAGAAATTGTGGGCACAGTGAACGGTCAAAGCTAGAGATCTACCAAGCCTTTAAATTAAATCGTAAAAACGCCGAATTCGCACGTTTAAGGGGAGAAAAAGCCATTTAAAGTTTTGGTGTTTTTTTGCCTATTTCAACCTTCATAAAAAATAGTGTTTTTGAAAATAATATTACAAATTTGTACTTGTCGTAAAGAATAGACTGGCAGCTACAAAATGAGACCAAAATTTTGACAATCGGATAGAAATTGTGGGCACAGTGAACGGTCAAAGCTAGAGATCTACCAAGCCTTTAAATTAAATCGTGAAATCGCCGAATTTGCACGTTTAAGGGGAGAAAAAGCCATTTAAAGTTTTGGTGTTTTTTTGCCTATTTCAACCTTCATAAAAAATAGTGTTTTTGAAAATAATATTACAAATTTGTACTTGTCGTAAAGAATAGACTGGCAGCTACAAAATGAGACCAAAATTTTGACAATCGGATAGAAATTGTAGGCACAGTGAACGGTCAAAGCTAGAGATCTACCAAGCCTTTAAATTAAATCATAAAACCGCCGAATTCGCACGTTTAAGGGGAGAAAAATCCATTTAAAGTTTTGGTGTTTTTTTGCCTATTTCAACCTTCATAAAAAATAGCGTTTTTGAAAATAATATAACAAATTTGTACTTGTCGTAAAGAATAGACTGGCAGCTACAAAATGAGACAGAAATTTTGACAATCGGATAGAAATTGTGGCCACAGTGAACGGTCAAAGCTAGAGATCTACCAAACCTTTAAATCAAATCGTAAAAACGCCGAATTCGCACGTTTAAGGGGAGAAAAAGCCATTTAAAATTTTTTCGTAAAGAATCGACTGGCAGCTGCAAAATGAGACCAAAATTTCGACAATCGGATAGAAATTGTGGGCACAGTGAACGGTCAAAGCTAAAGATCTACCAAGCCTTTAAATTAAATCGTAAAAACGCCGAATTCGCACGTTTAAGGGGAGAAAAAGCCATTTAAAGTTTTGGTGTTTTTTTGCCTATTTCAACCTTCATAAAAAATAGTGTTTTTAAAAATAATATTACAAATTTGTACTTGTCGTAAAGAATAGACCGGCAGCTACAAAATGAGACCAAAATTTTGACAATCGGATAGAAATTGTGGGCACAGTGAACGGTCAAAGCTAGAGATCTACCAAGCCTTTAAATTAAATCGTAAAAACGCCGAATTCGCACGTTTAAGGGGAGAAAAAGCCATTTAATGTTTTGGTGTTTTTTTGCCTATTTCAACCTACATAAAAAATAGTGTTTTTGAAACTAATATTACAAATTTGTAGTTGTCGTAAAGAATAGACTGGCAGCTACAAAATGAGACCAAAATTTTGACAATCGGATAGAAATTGTGGGCACAGTGAACGGTCAAAGCTAGAGATCTACCAAGCCTTTAAATGAAATCGTGAAAACGCCGAATTCGCACGTTTAAGGGGAGAAAAAGCCATTTAAAGTTTTGGTGTTTTTTTGCCTATTTCAACCTTCATAAAAAATAGTGTTTTTGAAAATAATATTACAAATTTGTACTTGTCGTAAAGAATAGACTGGCAGCTACAAAATGAGGCCAAAATTTTGACAATCGGGTAGAAGTTGTGGGCACAGTGAACGGTCAAAGCTAGAGATCTACCAAGCCTTTAAATTAAATCGTAAAAACGCCGAATTCGCACGTTTAAGGGGAGAAAAAGCCATTTAAAGTTTTGGTGTTTTTTTGCCTATTTCAACCTTCATAAAAAATAGTGTTTTTGAAAATAATATTACAAATTTGTACTTGTCGTAAAGAATAGACTGGCAGCTACAAAATGAGACCAAAATTTTGACAATCGGATAGAAATTGTGGGCACAGTGAACGGTCAAAGCTAGAGATCTACCAAGCCTTTAAATTAAATCGTAAAAACGCCGAATTCGCACGTTTAAGGGGAGAAAAAGCCATTTAAAGTTTTGGTGTTTTTTTGCCTATTTCAACCTTCATAAAAACTAGTGTTTTTGAAAATAATATTACAAATTTGTAATTGTCGTAAAGAATAGACTGGCAGCTACAAAATGAGACCAAAATTTTGACAATCGGATAGAAATTGTGGGCACAGTGAACGGTCAAAGCTAGAGATCTACCAAGCCTTTAAATTAAATCGTAAAAACGCCGAATTCGCACGTTTAAGGGGAGAAAAAGCCATTTAAAGTTTTGGTGTTTTTTTGCCTATTTCAACCTTCATAAAAAATAGTGTTTTTGAAAATTATATTACAAATTTGTACTTGTCGTAAAGAATAGACTGGCAGCTACAAAATGAGACCAAAATTTTGACAATCGGATAGAAATTGTGGGCACAGTGAACGGTCAAAGCTAGAGATCTACCAAGCCTTTAAATTAAATCGTAAAAACGCCGAATTCGCACGTTCAAGGGGAGAAAAAGCCATTTAAAGTTTTGGTGTTTTTTTGCCTATTTCAACCTTCATAAAAAATAGTGTTTTTGAAAATAATATTACAAATTTGTACTTGTCGTAAAGAATAGACTGGCAGCTACAAAATGAGACCAAAATTTTGACAATCGGATAGAAATTGTGAGCACAGTGAACGGTCAAAGCTAGAGATCTACCAAGCCTTTAAATTAAATCGTAAAAACGCCGAATTCGCACGTTTAAGGGGAGAAAAAGCCATTTAAAGTTTTGGTGTTTTTTTGCCTATTTCAACCTTCATAAAAAATAGTGTTTTTGAAAATAATATTACAAATTTGTACTTGTCGTAAAGAATCGACTGGCAGCTACAAAATGAGACCAAAATTTTGACAATCGGATAGAAATTGTGGGCACAGTGAACGGTCAAAGCTAGAGATCTACCAAGCCTTTAAATTAAATCGTAAAAACGCCGAATTCGCAAGTTTAAGGGGAGAAAAAGCCATTTAAAGTTTTGGTGTTTTTTTGCCTATTTCAACCTACATAAAAAATAGTGTTTTTGAAAATAATATTACAAATTTGTACTTGTCGTAAAGAATAGACTGGCAGCTACAAAATGAGACCAAAATTTTGACAATCGGGTAGAAGTTGCGGGCACAGTGAACGGTCAAAGCTAGAGATCTACCAAGCCTTTAAATTAAATCGTAAAAACGCCGAATTCGCACGTTTAAGGGGAGAAAAAGCCATTTAAAGTTTTGGTGTTTTTTTGCCTATTTCAACCTTCATAAAAAATAGTGTTTTTGAAAATAATATTACAAATTTGTACTTGTCGTAAAGAATAGACTGGCAGCTACAAAATGAGACCAAAATTTTGACAATCGGATAGAAATTGTGGGCTCAGTGAACGGTCAAAGCTAGAGATCTACCAAGCCTTTAAATTAAATCGTAAAAACGCCGAATTCGCACGTTTAAGGGGAGAAAAAGCCATTTAAAGTTTTGGTGTTTTTTTGCCTATTTCAACCTTCATCAAAAATAGTGTTTTTGAAAATAATATTACAAATTTGTACTTGTCGTAAAGAATAGACTGGCAGCTACAAAATGAGACCAAAATTTTGACAATCGGATAGAAATTGTGGGCACAGTGAACGGTCAAAGCTAGAGATCTACCAAGCTTTTAAATTAAATCGTAAAAACGCCGAATTCGCACGTTCAAGAGGAGAAAAAGCCATTTAAAGTTTTGGTGTTTTTTTGCCTATTTCAACCTTCATAAAAAATAGTGTTTTTGAAAATAATATTACAAATTTGTACTTGTCGTAAAGGATAGACTGGCAGCTACAAAATGAGACCAAAATTTTGACAATCGGATAGAAATTGTGAGCACAGTGAACGGTCAAAGCTAGAGATCTACCAAGCCTTTAAATTAAATCGTAAAAATGCCGAATTCGCACGTTTAAGGGGAGAAAAAGCCATTTAAAGTTTTGGTGTTTTTTGCCTATTTCAACCTTCATAAAAAATAGTGTTTTTGAAAATAATATTACAAATTTGTACTTGTCGTAAAGAATAGACTGGCAGCTACAAAATGAGACCAAAATTTTGACAATCGGATAGAAATTGTGGGCGCAGTGAACGGTCAAAGCTAGAGATCTACCAAGCCTTTAAATTAAATCGTAAAAACGCCGAATTCGCAAGTTTAAGGGGAGAAAAAGCCATTTAAAGTTTTGGTGTTTTTTTGCCTATTTCAACCTACATAAAAAATAGTGTTTTTGAAAATAATATTACAAATTTGTATTTGTCGTAAAGAATAGACTGGCAGCTACAAAATGAGACCAAAATTTTGACAATCAGATAGAAATTGTGGGCACAGTGAACGGTCAAAGCTAGAGATCTGCCAAGCCTTTAAATTAAATCGTAAAAACGCCGAATTCGCACGTTTAAGGGGAGAAAAAGCCATTTAAAGTTTTGGTGTTTTTTTTGCCTATTTCAACCTTCATAAAAAATAGTGTTTTTGAAAATAATATTACAAATTTGTACTTGTCGTAAAGAATAGACTGGCAGCTACAAAATGAGACCAAAATTTTGACAATCGGATAGAAATTGTGGGCACAGTGAACGGTCAAAGCTAGAGATCTACCAAGCCTTTAAATTAAGTCGTAAAAAGGCCGAATTCGCACGTTTAAGGGGAGAAAAAGCCATATAAAATTTTGGTGTTTTTTTGCCTATTTCAACCTTCATAAAAAATAGTGTTTTTGAAAATAATATTACAAATTTGTACTTGTCGTAAAGAATAGACTGGCAGCTACAAAATGAGACCAAAATTTTGACAATCGGATAGAAATTGTGGGCACAGTGAACGGTCAAAGCTAGAGATCTACCAAGCCTTTAAATTAAATCGTAAAAATGCCGAATTCGCACGTTTAAGGGGAGAAAAAGCCATTTAAAGTTTTGGTGTTTTTTTGCCTATTTCAACCTTCATAAAAAATAGTGTTTTTGAAAATAATATTACAAATTTGTACTTGTCGTAAAGAATAGACTGGCAGCTACAAAATGAGACCAAAATTTTGACAATCGGATAGAAATTGTGGGCACAGTGAACGGTCAAAGCTAGAGATCTACCAAGCCTTTAAATTAAATCGTAAAAACGCCGAATTTGCACGTTTATGGGGAGAAAAAGCCATTTAAAGTTTTGGTGTTTTTTTGCCTATTTCAACCTTCATAAAAAATAGTGTTTTTGAAAATAATATTACAAATTTGTACTTGTCGTAAAGAATAGACTGGCAGCTACAAAATGAGACTAAAATTTTGACAATCGGATAGAAATTGTGGGCACAGTGAACGGTCAAAGCTAAATATCTACCAAGCCTTTAAATTAAATCGTAAAAACGCCAAATTCGCACGTTTAAGGGGAGAAAAAGCCATATAAAGTTTTGGTGTTTTTTTGTCTATTTCAACCTTCATAAAAAATAGTGTTTTTGAAACTAATATTACAAATTTGTACTTGTCGTAAAAAAAAGACTGGCAGCTACAAAATGAGACCAAAATTTTGACAATCGGATAGAAATTGTGGGCACAGTGAACGGTCAAAGCTAGAGATCTACCAAGCCTTTAAATTAAATCGTAAAAACGCCGAATTCGCACGTTTAAGGGGAGAAAAAGCCATTTAAAGTTTTGGTGTTTTTTTGCCTATTTCAACCTGCATAAAAAATAGTGTTTTTGAAAATAATATTACAAATTTGTATTTGTCGTAAAGAATAGACTGGCAGCTACAAAATGAGACCAAAATTTTGACAATCGGATAGAAATTGTGGGCACAGTAAACGGTCAAAGCTAGAGATCTACCAAGCCTTTAAATTAAATCGTAAAAACGCCGAATTCGCACGTTTAAGGGGAGAAAAAGCCATTTAAAGTTTTGGTGTTTTTTTGCCTATTTCAACCTTCATAAAAAATAGTGTTTTTGAAAATAATATTACAAATTTGTACTTGTCGTAAAGAATAGACTGGCAGCTACAAAATGAGACCAAAATTTTGACAATCGGATAGAAATTGTGGGCACAGTGAACGGTCAAAGCTAGAGATCTGCCAAGCCTTTAAATTAAATCGTAAAAACGCCGAATTCGCACGTTTAAGGGGAGAAAAAGCCATTTAAAGTTTTGGTGTTTTTTTGCCTATTTCAACCTTCATAAAAAATAGTGTTTTTGAAAATAATATTACAAATTTGTACTTGTCGTAAAGAATAGACTGGCAGCTACAAAATGAGACCAAAATTTTGACAATCGGATAGAAATTGTGGGCACAGTGAACGGTCAAAGCTAGAGATCTACCAAGCCTTTAAATGAAATCGTAAAAACGCCGAATTCGCACGTTTAAGGGGAGAAAAAGCCATTTAAGGTTTTGGTGTTTTTTTGCCTATTTCAACCTTCATAAAAAATAGTGTTTTTGAAAATAATATTACAAATTTGTATTTGTCGTAAAGAATAGACTGGCAGCTACAAAATGAGACCAAAATTTTGACAATCGGATAGAAATTGTGGGCACAGTGAACGGTCAAAGCTAGAGATCTACCAAGCCTTTAAATGAAATCGTAAAAACGCCGAATTTGCACGTTTAAGGGGAGAAAAAGCCATTTAAAGTTTTGGTGTTTTTTTGCCTATTTCAACCTTCATAAAAAAATAGTGTTTTTGAAAATAATATTACAAATTTGTACTTGTCGTAAAGAATAGACTGGCAGCTACAAAATGAGACCAAAATTTTGACAATCGGATAGAAATTGTGGGCACAGTGAACGGCAAAAGCTAGAGATCTACCAAGCCTTTAAATTAAATCGTAAAAACGCCGAATTCGCACGTTTGAGGGGAGAAAAAGCCGTTTAAAGTTTTGGTGTTTTTTTGCCTATTTCAACCTTCGTAAAAAATAGTGCTTTTGAAAATAATATTACAAATTTGTACTTGTCGTGAAGAATAGACTGGCAGCTCCAAAATGAGACCAACATTTTGACAATCGGATAGAAATTGTGGGCACAGTGAACGGTCAAAGCTAGAGATCTACCAAGCCTTTAAATTAAGTCGTAAAAACGCCGAATTCGCACGTTTAAGGGGAGAAAAAGCCATTTAAAATTTTGGTGTTTTTTTGCCTATTTCAACCTTCATAAAAAATAGTGTTTTTGAAAATAATATTACAAATTTGTACTTGTCGTAAAGAATAGACTGGCAGCTACAAAATGAGACCAAAATTTTGACAATCGGATAGAAATTGTGGGCACAGTGAACGGTCAAAGCTAGAGATCTACCAAGCCTTTAAATTAAATCGTAAAAACGCCGAATTCGCACGTTTAAGGGGAGAAAAAGCCATTTAAAGTTTTGGTGTTTTTTTACCTATTTCAACCTTCATAAAAAATAGTGTTTTCGAAAATAATATTACAAATTTGTACTTGTCGTAAAGAATAGACTGGCAGCTACAAAATGAGACCAAAATTTTGACAATCGGATAGAAATTGTGGGCACAGTGAACGGTCAAAGCTAGAGATCTACCAAGCCTTTAAATTAAATCGTTAAAAACGCCCAATTCACACGTTTAAGGGGAGAAAAAGCCATTTAAAGTTTTGGTGTTTTTTTGCCTATTTCAACCTTCATAAAAAATAGTGTTTTTGAAAATAATATTACAAATTTTACTTGTCGTAAAGAATAGACTGGCAGCTACAAAATGAGACCAAAATTTTGACAATCGGGTAGAAGTTGTGGGCACAGTGAACGGTCAAAGCTAAAGATCTACCAAGCCTTTAAATTAAATTGTAAAAACGCCGAATTCGCACGTTTAAGGGGAGAAAAAGCCATTTAAAGTTTTGGTGTTTTTTGCCTATTTCAACCTTCATAAAAAATAGTGTTTTTGAAAATAATATTACAAATTTGTACTTGTCGTAAAGAATAGACTGGCAGCTACAAGATGAGACCAAAATTTTGACAATCGGGTAGAAGTTGTGGGCACAGTGAACGGTCAAAGCTAGAGATCTACCAAGCCTTTAAATTAAATCGTAAAAACGCCGAATTCGCACGTTTAGGGGAGAAAAAGCCATTTAAAGTTTTGGTGTTTTTTTGCCTATTTCAACCTTCATAAAAAATAGTGTTTTTGAAAATAATATTACAAATTTGTACTTGTCGTAAAAAATAGACTGGCAGCTACAAAAAGAGACCAAAATTTTGACAATCGGATAGCAATTGTGGGCAGAGTGAACGATCAAAGCTAGAAATCTACCAAGCCTTTAAATTAAATCGTAAAAACGCCGAATTCGCACGTTTAAGGGGAGAAAAAGCCATTTAAAGTTTTGGTGTTTTTTTGCCTATTTCAACCTTCATAAAAAATAGTGTTTTTGAAAATAATATTACAAATTTGTACTTGTCATAAAGAATAGACTGGCAGCTACAAAATGAGACCAAAATTTTGACAATCGGATAGAAATTGTGGGCACAGTGAACGGTCAAAGCTAGAGATCTACCAAGCCTTTAAATTTAATCGTAAAAACGCCGAATTCGCACGTTTAAGGGGAGAAAAAGCCATTTAAAGTTTTGGTGTTTTTTTGCCTATTTCAACCTTCATAAAAAATAGTGTTTTTGAAAATAATATTACAAATTTGTACTTGTCGTGAAGAATAGACTGGCAGCTACAAAATGAGACCAAAATTTTGACAATCGGATAGAAATTGTGGGCACAGTGAACGGTCAAAGCTAGAGATCTACCAAGCCTTTAAATTAAGTCGTAAAAACGCCGAATTCGCACGTTTAAGGGGAGAAAAAGCCATTTAAAATTTTGGTGTTTTTTTGCCTATTTCAACCTTCATAAAAAATAGTGTTTTTGAAAATAATATTACAAATTTGCACTTGTCGTAAAGAATAGACTGGCAGCTACAAAATGAGACCAAAATTTTGACAATCGGATAGAAATTGTGGGCACAGTGAACGGTCAAAGCTAGAGATCTACCAAGCCTTTAAATTAAATCGTAAAAACGCCGAATTCGCACGTTTAAGGGGAAAAAAAGCCATTTAAAGTTTTGGTGTTTTTTTGCCTATTTCAACCTTCATAAAAAATAGTGTTTTTGAAAATAATATTACAAATTTGTACTTGTCGTAAAAAAAAGACTGGCAGCTACAAAATGAGACCAAAATTTTGACAATCGGATAGAAATTGTGGGCACAGTGAACGGTCAAAGCTAGAGATCTACCAAGCCTTTAAATTAAATCGTAAAAACGCCGAATTCGCACGTTTAAGGGGAGAAAAAGCCATTTAAAGCTTTGGTGTTTTTTTTGCCTATTTCAACCTTCATAAAAAATAGTGTTTTTGAAAATAATATTACAAATTTGTACCTGTCGTAAAGAATAGACTGGCAGGTACAAAATGAGACCAAAATTTTAAATTAAATCGTAAAAACGCCGAATTTGCACGTTTAAGGGGAGAAAAAGCCATTTAAAGTTTTGGTGTTTTTTTGCCTATTTCAACCTTCATAAAAAATAGTGTTTTTGAAAATAATATTACAAATTTGTACTTGTCGTAAAGAATAGACTGGCAGCTCCAAATTAAACCCAAATTTTGACAATCGGATAGAAATTGTGGGCACAGTGAACGGTCAAAGCTAGAGATCTACCAAGCCTTTAAATTAAATCGTAAAAACGCCGAATTCGCACGTTTAAGGGGAGAAAAAGCCATTTAAAGTTTTGGTGTTTTTTTGCCTATTTCAACCTTCATAAAAAATAGTGTTTTTGAAAATAATATTACAAATTTTACTTGTCGTAAAGAATAGACTGGCAGCTACAAAATGAGACCAAAATTTTGACAATCGGGTAGAAGTTGTGGGCACAGTGAACGGTCAAAGCTAAAGATCTACCAAGCCTTTAAATTAAATTGTAAAAACGCCGAATTCGCACGTTTAAGGGGAGAAAAAGCCATTTAAAGTTTTGGTGTTTTTTGCCTATTTCAACCTTCATAAAAAATAGTGTTTTTGAAAATAATATTACAAATTTGTACTTGTCGTAAAGAATAGACTGGCAGCTACAAGATGAGACCAAAATTTTGACAATCGGGTAGAAGTTGTGGGCACAGTGAACGGTCAAAGCTAGAGATCTACCAAGCCTTTAAATTAAATCGTAAAAACGCCGAATTCGCACGTTTAGGGGAGAAAAAGCCATTTAAAGTTTTGGTGTTTTTTTGCCTATTTCAACCTTCATAAAAAATAGTGTTTTTGAAAATAATATTACAAATTTGTACTTGTCGTAAAAAATAGACTGGCAGCTACAAAAAGAGACCAAAATTTTGACAATCGGATAGCAATTGTGGGCAGAGTGAACGATCAAAGCTAGAAATCTACCAAGCCTTTAAATTAAATCGTAAAAACGCCGAATTCGCACGTTTAAGGGGAGAAAAAGCCATTTAAAGTTTTGGTGTTTTTTTGCCTATTTCAACCTTCATAAAAAATAGTGTTTTTGAAAATAATATTACAAATTTGTACTTGTCATAAAGAATAGACTGGCAGCTACAAAATGAGACCAAAATTTTGACAATCGGATAGAAATTGTGGGCACAGTGAACGGTCAAAGCTAGAGATCTACCAAGCCTTTAAATTTAATCGTAAAAACGCCGAATTCGCACGTTTAAGGGGAGAAAAAGCCATTTAAAGTTTTGGTGTTTTTTTGCCTATTTCAACCTTCATAAAAAATAGTGTTTTTGAAAATAATATTACAAATTTGTACTTGTCGTGAAGAATAGACTGGCAGCTACAAAATGAGACCAAAATTTTGACAATCGGATAGAAATTGTGGGCACAGTGAACGGTCAAAGCTAGAGATCTACCAAGCCTTTAAATTAAGTCGTAAAAACGCCGAATTCGCACGTTTAAGGGGAGAAAAAGCCATTTAAAATTTTGGTGTTTTTTTGCCTATTTCAACCTTCATAAAAAATAGTGTTTTTGAAAATAATATTACAAATTTGCACTTGTCGTAAAGAATAGACTGGCAGCTACAAAATGAGACCAAAATTTTGACAATCGGATAGAAATTGTGGGCACAGTGAACGGTCAAAGCTAGAGATCTACCAAGCCTTTAAATTAAATCGTAAAAACGCCGAATTCGCACGTTTAAGGGGAAAAAAAGCCATTTAAAGTTTTGGTGTTTTTTTGCCTATTTCAACCTTCATAAAAAATAGTGTTTTTGAAAATAATATTACAAATTTGTACTTGTCGTAAAGAATAGACTGGCAGCTACAAAATGAGACCAAAATTTTGACAATCGGATAGAAATTGTGGGCACAGTGAACGGTCAAAGCTAGAGATCTACCAAGCCTTTAAATTAAATCGTAAAAACGCCGAATTCGCACGTTTAAGGGGAGAAAAAGCCATTTAAAGCTTTGGTGTTTTTTTTGCCTATTTCAACCTTCATAAAAAATAGTGTTTTTGAAAATAATATTACAAATTTGTACCTGTCGTAAAGAATAGACTGGCAGGTACAAAATGAGACCAAAATTTTAAATTAAATCGTAAAAACGCCGAATTTGCACGTTTAAGGGGAGAAAAAGCCATTTAAAGTTTTGGTGTTTTTTTGCCTATTTCAACCTTCATAAAAAATAGTGTTTTTGAAAATAATATTACAAATTTGTACTTGTCGTAAAGAATAGACTGGCAGCTCCAAATTAAACCCAAATTTTGACAATCGGATAGAAATTGTGGGCACAGTGAACGGTCAAAGCTAGAGATCTACCAAGCCTTTAAATTAAATCGTAAAAACGCCGAATTCGCACGTTTAAGGGGAGAAAAAGCCATTTAAAGTTTTGGTGTTTTTTTGCCTATTTCAACCTTCATAAAAAATAGTGTTTTTGAAAATAATATTACAAATTTGTACTTGTCGTAAAGAATAGACTGGCAGCTACAAAATGAGACCAAAATTTTGACAATCGGATAGAAATTGTGGGCACAGTGAACGGTCAAAGTTAGAGATCTACCAAGCCTTTAAATTAAATCGTAAAAACGCCGAATTCACACGTTTAAGGGGAGAAAAAGCCATTTAAAGTTTTGGTGTTTTTTTGCCTATTTCAACCTTCATAAAAAATAGTGTTTTTGAAAATAATATTACAAATTTGTACTTGTCGTAAAGAATAGACTGGCAGCTACAAAATGAGACCAAAATTTTGACAATCGGATAGAAATTGTGGGCACAGTGAACGGTCAAAGCTAGAGATCTACCAAGCCTTTAAATTAAATCGTAAAAACGCCGAATTTGCACGTTTAAGGGGAGAAAAAGCCATTTAAAGTTTTGGTGTTTTTTTTTGCCTATTTCAACCTTCATAAAAAATAGTGTTTTTGAAAATAATATTACAAATTTGTACTTGTCGTAAAGAATAGACTGGCAGCTACAAAATGAGACCAAAATTTTGACAATCGGATAGAAATTGTGGGCACAGTGAACGGTCAAAGCTAGAGATCTACCAAGCCTTTAAATTAAATCGTAAAAACGCCGAATTCGCACGTTTAAGGGGAGAAAAAGCCATTTAAAGTTTTGGTGTTTTTTTGCCTATTTCAACCTTCATAAAAAATAGTGTTTTTGAAAATAATATTACAAATTTGTACTTGTCGTAAAGAATAGACTGGCAGCTACAAAATGAGACCAAAATTTTGACAATCGGATAGAAATTGTGGGCACGGTAAACGGTCAAAGCTAGAGATCTACCAAGCCTTCAAATTAAATCGTAAAAACGCCGAAATCGCACGTTTAAGGGGAGAAAAAGCCATTTAAAGTTTTGGTGTTTTTTTGCCTATTTCAACCTTCATAAAAAATAGTGTTTTTGAAAATAATATTACAAATTTGTACTTGTCGTTAAGTATAGACTGGCAGCTACAAAATGAGACCAAAATTTTGACAATCGGATAGAAATTGTGGGCACAGTGAACGGTCAAAGCTAGAGATCTACCAAGCCATTAAATTAAATCGTAAAAACGCCGAATCCGCACGTTTAAGGGGAGAAAAAGCCATTTAAAGTTTTGGTGTTTTTTTGCCTATTTCAACCTTCATAAAAAATAGTGTTTTTGAAAATAATATTACAAATTTGTATCTGTCGTTAAGAATAGACTGGCAGCTACAAAATGAGACCAAAATTTTGACAATCGGATAAAAATTGTGGGCACAGTGAACGGTCAAAGCTAGAGATCTACCAAGCCTTTAAATTAAATCGTAAAAACGCCGAATTCGCACGTTTAAGGGGAGAAAAAGCCATTTAAAGTTTTGGTGTTTTTTTGCCTATTTCAACCTTCATAAAAAATAGTGTTTTTGAAAATAATATTACAAATTTGTACTTGTCGTAAAGAATAGACTGGCAGCTACAAAATGAGACCAAAATTTTGACAATCGGATAGAAATTGTGGGCACAGTGAACGGTCAAAGCTAGAGATCTACCAAGCCTTTAAATTAAATCGTAAAAACGCCGAATTCACACGTTTAAGGGGAGAAAAAGCCATTTAAAGTTTTGGTGTTTTTTTGCCTATTTCAACCTTCATAAAAAATAGTGTTTTTGAAAATAATATTACAAATTTGTACTTGTCGTAAAGAATAGACTAGCAGCTACAAAATGAGACCAAAATTTTGACAATCGGATAGAAATTGTGGGCACAGTGAACGGTCAAAGCTAGAGATCTACCAAGCCTTTAAATTAAATCGTAAAAACGCCGAATTCGCACGTTTAAGGGGAGAAAAAGCCATTTAAAGTTTTGGTGTTTTTTTGCCTATTTCAACCTTCATAAAAAATAGTGTTTTTGAAAATAATATTACAAATTTGTACTTGTCGTTGAGAATAGACTGGCAATTACTAAATGAGACCAAAATTTTGACAATCGGATAGAAATTGTGGGCACAGTGAACGGTCAAAGCTAGAGATCTACCAAGCCTTTAAATTAAATCGTAAAAACGCCGAATTCGCACGTTTAAGGGGAGAAAAAGCCATTTAAAGGTTTGGTGTTTTTTTGCCTATTCCAACCCTCATAAAAAATAGTGTTTTTGAAAATAATATTACAAATTTGTACTTGTCGTAAAGAATAGACTGGCAGCTACAAAATGAGATCAAAATTTTGACAATCGGATAGAAATTGTGGGCACAGTGAACGGTCAAAGCTAGAGATCTACCAAGCCTTTAAATGAAATCGTAAAAACGCCAAATTCGCACGTTTAAGGGGAGAAAAAGCCATTTAAAGTTTTAGTGTTTTTTTGCCTATTTCAACCTTCATAAAAAATAGTGTTTTTGAAAATAATATTACAAATTTGTACTTGTCGTAAAGAATAGACTGGCAGCTACAAAATGAGACCAAAATTTTGACAATCGGATAGAAATTCTGGGCACAGTGAACGGTCAAAGCTAGAGATTTACCAAGCCTTTAAATTAAATCGTAAAAACGCCGAATTCAACCGTTTAAGGGGAGAAAAAGCCATTTAAAGTTTTGGTGTTTTTTTGCCTATTTCAACCTTCATAAAAAATAGTGTTTTTGAAAATAATATTACAAATTTGTACTTGTCGTTGAGAATAGACTGGCAGCTACAAAATGAGACCAAAACTTTGACAATCGGATAGAAATTGTGGGCACAGTGAACGGTCAAAGCTAGAGATCTACCAAGCCTTTAAATTAAATCGTGAAAACGCCGAATTCGCACGTTTAAGGGGAGAAAAAGCCATTTAAAGTTTTGGTGTTTTTTTGCCTATTTCAACCTTCATAAAAAATAGTGTTTTTGAAAATAATATTACAAATTTGTACTTGTCGTAAAGAATAGACTGGCAGCTACAAAATGAGACCAAAATTTTGACAATCGGATAGAAATTGTGGGCACAGTGAACGGTCAAAGCTAGAGATCTACCAAGCCTTTAAATTAAATCGTAAAAACGCCGAATTCACACGTTTAAGGGGAGAAAAAGCCATTTAAAGTTTTGGTGTTTTTTGCCTATTTCAACATTCATAAAAAATAGTGTTTTTGAAAATAATATTACAAATTTGTACTTGTCGTAAAGAATAGACTGGCAGCTACAAAATGAGACCAAAATTTTGACAATCGGATAGAAATTGTGGGCACAGTGAACGGTCAAAGCTAGAGATCTACCAAGCCTTTAAATTAAATCGTAAAAACGCCGAATTCACACGTTTAAGGGGAGAAAAAGCCATTTAAAGTTTTGGTGTTTTTTGCCTATTTCAACCTTCATAAAAAAAAAAGTGTTTTTGAAAATAATATTACAAATTTGTACTTGTCGTAAAGAATAGACTGGCAGCTACAAAATGAGACCAAAATTTTGACAATCGGATAGAAATTGTGGGCACAGTGAACGGTCAAAGCTAAAGATCTACCAAGCCTTTAAATTAAATCGTAAAAACGCCGAATTCGCACGTTTAAGGGGAGAAAAAGCCATTTAAAGTTTTGGTGTTTTTTTGCCTATTTCAACCTTCATAAAAAATAGTGTTTTTCAAAATAATATTACAAATTTGTACTTGTCGTAAAGAATAGACTGGCAGCTACAAAATGAGACCAAAATTTTGACAATCGGATAGAAATTGTGGGCACAGTGAACGGTCAAAGCTAGAGATCTACCAAGCCTTTAAATTAAATCGTAAAAACGCCGAATTTGCACGTTTAAGGGGAGAAAAAGCCATTTAAAGTTTTGGTGTTTTTTTTTGCCTATTTCAACCTTCATGAAAAATAGTGTTTTTGAAAATAATATTACAAATTTGTATTTGTCGTAAAGAATAGACTGGCAGCTACAAAATGAGACCAAAATTTTGACAATCGGATAGAAATTGTGGGCACAGTGAACGGTCAAAGCTAGAGATCTACCAAGCCTTTAAATTAAATCGTAAAAACGCCGAATTCACACGTTTAAGGGGAGAAAAAGCCATTTAAAGTTTTGGTGTTTTTTTGCCTATTTCAACCTTCATAAAAAATAGTGTTTTTGAAAATAATATTACAAATTTGTACTTGTCATAAAGAACAGACTGGCAGCTACAAAATGAGACCAAAATTTTGACAATCGGAAGAAATTGTGGGCACAGTGAACGGTCAAAGCTAGAGATCTACCAAGCCTTTAAATTAAATCGTAAAAACGCCGAATTCGCACGTTTAAGGGGAGAAAAAGCCATTTAAAGTTTTGGTGTTTTTTGCCTATTTCAACCTTCATAAAAAATAGTGTTTTTGAAAATAATATTACAAATTTGTACTTGTCGTAAAGAATAGACTGGCAGCTACAAAATGAGACCAAAATTTTGACAATCGGATAGAAATTGTGGGCACAGTGAACGGTCGAAGCTAAAGATCTACCAAGCCTTTAAATTAAATCGTAAAAACGCCGAATTCGCACGTTTAAGGGGAGAAAAAGCCATTTAAAGTTTTGGTGTTTTTTGCCTATTTCAACCTTCATAAAAAATAGTGTTTTTGAAAATAATATTATAAATTTGTATTTGTCGTAAAGAATAGACTGGCAGCTACAAAATGAGACCTAAATTTTGACAATCGGATAGAAATTGTGGGCACAGTGAACGGTCAAAGCTAGAGATCTACCAAGCCTTTAAATTAAATCGTAAAAACGCCGAATTCGCACGTTTAAGGGGAGAAAAAGCCATTTAAAGTTTTGGTGTTTTTTTTTGCCTATTTCAACCTCCATAAAAAATAGTGTTTTTGAAAATAATATTACAAATTTGTACTTGTCGTAAAGAATAGACTAGCAGCTACAAAATGAGACCAAAATTTTGACAATCGGATAGAAATTGTGGGCACAGTGAACGGTCAAAGCTAGAGATCTACCAAGCCTTTAAATTAAATCGCGTAAAACGCCAAATTCGCACGTTTAAGGGGAGAAAAAGCCATTTAAAGTTTTGGTGTTTTTTTGCCTATTTCAACCTTCATAAAAAATAGTGTTTTTGAAAATAATATTACAAATTTGTATTTGTCGTTGAGAATAGACTGGCAATTACTAAATGAGACCAAAATTTTGACAATCGGATAGAAATTGTGGGCACAGTGAACGGTCAAAGCTAGAGATCTACCAAGCCTTTAAATTAAATCGTAAAAACGCCGAATTCGCACGTTTAAGGGGAGAAAAAGCCATTTAAAGGTTTGGTGTTTTTTTGCCTATTCCAACCCTCATAAAAAATAGTGTTTTTGAAAATAATATTACAAATTTGTACTTGTCGTAAAGAATAGACTGGCAGCTACAAAATGAGACCAAAATTTTGACAATCGGATAGAAATTGTGGGCACAGTGAACGGTCAAAGCTAGAGATCTACCAAGCCTTTAAATTAAATCGTAAAAACGCCAAATTTGCACGTTTAAGGGGAGAAAAAGCCATTTAAAGTTTTGGTATTTTTTTGCCTATTTCAACCTTCATAAAAAATAGTGTTTTTGAAAATAATATTACAAATTTGTACTTGTCGTAAAGAATAGACTGGCAGCTACAAAATGAGACCAAAATTTTGACAATCGGATAGAAATTGTGGGCACAGTGAATGGTCAAAGCTAGAGATCTACCAAGCCTTTAAATTAAATCGTAAAAACGCCGAATTCGCACGTTTAAGGGGAGAAAAAGCCATTTAAAGTTTTGGTGTTTTTTTGCCTATTTCAACCTTCATAAAAAATAGTGTTTTTGAAAATAATATTACAAATTTGTACTTGTCGTAAAGAATAGACTGGCAGCTACAAAATGAGACCAAAATTTTGACAATCGGATAGAAATTGTGGGCACAGTGAACGGTCAAAGCTAGAGATCTACCAAGCCTTTAAATTAAATCGTAAAAACGCCGAATTCGCACGTTTAAGGGGAGAAAAAGCCATTTAAAGTTTTGGTGTTTTTTTGCCTATTTCAACCTTCATAAAAAATAGTGTTTTTGAAAATAATATTACAAATTTGTACTTGTCGTAAAGAATAGACTGGCAGCTACAAAATGAGACCAAAATTTTGACAATCGGATAGAAATTGTGGGCACAGTGAATGGTCAAAGCTAGAGATCTACCAAGCCTTTAAATTAAATCGTAAAAACGCCGAATTCGCACGTTTAAGGGGAGAAAAAGCCATTTAAAGTTTTGGTGTTTTTTTTGCCTATTTCAACCTCCATAAAAAATAGTGTTTTTGAAAATAATATTACAAATTTGTACTTGTCGTAAAGAATAGACTAGCAGCTACAAAATGAGACCAAAATTTTGACAATCGGATAGAAATTGTGGGCACAGTGAACGGTCAAAGCTAGAGATCTACCAAGCCTTTAAATTAAATCGTAAAAACGCCGAATTCGCACGTTTAAGGGGAGAAAAAGCCATTTAAAGTTTTGGTGTTTTTTTTTGCCTATTTCAACCTCCATAAAAAATAGTGTTTTTGAAAATAATATTACAAATTTGTACTTGTCGTAAAGAATAGACTAGCAGCTACAAAATGAGACCAAAATTTTGACAATCGGATAGAAATTGTGGGCACAGTGAACGGTCAAAGCTAGAGATCTACCAAGCCTTTAAATTAAATCGCGTAAAACGCCAAATTCGCACGTTTAAGGGGAGAAAAAGCCATTTAAAGTTTTGGTGTTTTTTTGCCTATTTCAACCTTCATAAAAAATAGTGTTTTTGAAAATAATATTACAAATTTGTATTTGTCGTTGAGAATAGACTGGCAATTACTAAATGAGACCAAAATTTTGACAATCGGATAGAAATTGTGGGCACAGTGAACGGTCAAAGCTAGAGATCTACCAAGCCTTTAAATTAAATCGTAAAAACGCCGAATTCGCACGTTTAAGGGGAGAAAAAGCCATTTAAAGTTTTGGTGTTTTTTTTTGCCTATTTCAACCTCCATAAAAAATAGTGTTTTTGAAAATAATATTACAAATTTGTACTTGTCGTAAAGAATAGACTAGCAGCTACAAAATGAGACCAAAATTTTGACAATCGGATAGAAATTGTGGGCACAGTGAACGGTCAAAGCTAGAGATCTACCAAGCCTTTAAATTAAATCGCGTAAAACGCCAAATTCGCACGTTTAAGGGGAGAAAAAGCCATTTAAAGTTTTGGTGTTTTTTTGCCTATTTCAACCTTCATAAAAAATAGTGTTTTTGAAAATAATATTACAAATTTGTATTTGTCGTTGAGAATAGACTGGCAATTACTAAATGAGACCAAAATTTTGACAATCGGATAGAAATTGTGGGCACAGTGAACGGTCAAAGCTAGAGATCTACCAAGCCTTTAAATTAAATCGTAAAAACGCCGAATTCGCACGTTTAAGGGGAGAAAAAGCCATTTAAAGGTTTGGTGTTTTTTTGCCTATTCCAACCCTCATAAAAAATAGTGTTTTTGAAAATAATATTACAAATTTGTACTTGTCGTAAAGAATAGACTGGCAGCTACAAAATGAGACCAAAATTTTGACAATCGGATAGAAATTGTGGGCACAGTGAACGGTCAAAGCTAGAGATCTACCAAGCCTTTAAATTAAATCGTAAAAACGCCAAATTTGCACGTTTAAGGGGAGAAAAAGCCATTTAAAGTTTTGGTATTTTTTTGCCTATTTCAACCTTCATAAAAAATAGTGTTTTTGAAAATAATATTACAAATTTGTACTTGTCGTAAAGAATAGACTGGCAGCTACAAAATGAGACCAAAATTTTGACAATCGGATAGAAATTGTGGGCACAGTGAATGGTCAAAGCTAGAGATCTACCAAGCCTTTAAATTAAATCGTAAAAACGCCGAATTCGCACGTTTAAGGGGAGAAAAAGCCATTTAAAGTTTTGGTGTTTTTTTGCCTATTTCAACCTTCATAAAAAATAGTGTTTTTGAAAATAATATTACAAATTTGTACTTGTCGTAAAGAATAGACTGGCAGCTACAAAATGAGACCAAAATTTTGACAATCGGATAGAAATTGTGGGCACAGTGAACGGTCAAAGCTAGAGATCTACCAAGCCTTTAAATTAAATCGTAAAAACGCCGAATTCGCACGTTTAAGGGGAGAAAAAGCCATTTAAAGTTTTGGTGTTTTTTTGCCTATTTCAACCTTCATAAAAAATAGTGTTTTTGAAAATAATATTACAAATTTGTACTTGTCGTAAAGAATAGACTGGCAGCCACAAAATGAGACCAAAATTTTGACAATCGGATAGAAATTGTGGGCACAGTGAACGGTCAAAGCTAGAGACCTACCAAACCTTTAAATTAAATCGTAAAAACGCCGAATTCACACGTTTAAGGGGAGAAAAAGCCATTTAAAGTTTTGGTGTTTTTTGCCTATTTCAACATTCATAAAAAATAGTGTTTTTGAAAATAATATTACAAATTTGTACTTGTCGTAAAGAATAGACTGGCAGCTACAAAATGAGACCAAAACTTTGACAATCGGATAGAAATTGTGGGCACAGTGAACGGTCAAAGCTAGAGATCTACCAAGCCTTTAAATTAAATCGTAAAAACGCCGAATTCGCACGTTTAAGGGGAGAAAAAGACATTTAAAGTTTTGGTGTTTTTTTGCCTATTTCAACCTTCATAAAAAATAGTGTTTTTGAAAATAATATTACAAATTTGTACTTGTCGTGAAGAATAGACTGGCAGCTACAAAATGACACCAAAATTTTGACAATCGGATAGAAATTGTGGGCACAGTGAACGGTCAAAGCTAGAGATCTACCAAGCCTTTAAATTAAATCGTAAAAACGCCGAATTCGCACGTTTAAGGGGAGAAAAAGCCATTTAAAGTTTTGGTGTTTTTTTGCCTATTTCAACCTTCATAAAAAATAGTGTTTTTGAAAATAATATTACAAATTTGTACTTGTCGTAAAGAATAGACTGGCAGCTACAAAATGAGACCAAAATTTTGACAATCGGATAGAAATTGTGGGCACAGTGAATGGTCAAAGCTAGAGATCTACCAAGCCTTTAAATTAAATCGTAAAAACGCCGAATTCGCACGTTTAAGGGGAGAAAAAGCCATTTAAAGTTTTGGTGTTTTTTTGCCTATTTCAACCTTCATAAAAAATAGTGTTTTTGAAAATAATATTACAAATTTGTACTTGTCGTAAAGAATAGACTGGCAGCTACAAAATGAGACCAAAATTTTGACAATCGGATAGAAATTGTGGGCACAGTGAACGGTCAAAGCTAGAGATCTACCAAGCCTTTAAATTAAATCGTAAAAACGCCGAATTCGCACGTTTAAGGGGAGAAAAAGCCATTTAAAGTTTTGGTGTTTTTTTGCCTATTTCAACCTTCATAAAAAATAGTGTTTTTGAAAATAATATTACAAATTTGTACTTGTCGTAAAGAATAGACTGGCAGCCACAAAATGAGACCAAAATTTTGACAATCGGATAGAAATTGTGGGCACAGTGAACGGTCAAAGCTAGAGACCTACCAAACCTTTAAATTAAATCGTAAAAACGCCGAATTCACACGTTTAAGGGGAGAAAAAGCCATTTAAAGTTTTGGTGTTTTTTGCCTATTTCAACATTCATAAAAAATAGTGTTTTTGAAAATAATATTACAAATTTGTACTTGTCGTAAAGAATAGACTGGCAGCTACAAAATGAGACCAAAACTTTGACAATCGGATAGAAATTGTGGGCACAGTGAACGGTCAAAGCTAGAGATCTACCAAGCCTTTAAATTAAATCGTAAAAACGCCGAATTCGCACGTTTAAGGGGAGAAAAAGACATTTAAAGTTTTGGTGTTTTTTTGCCTATTTCAACCTTCATAAAAAATAGTGTTTTTGAAAATAATATTACAAATTTGTACTTGTCGTGAAGAATAGACTGGCAGCTACAAAATGACACCAAAATTTTGACAATCGGATAGAAATTGTGGGCACAGTGAACGGTCAAAGCTAGAGATCTACCAAGCCTTTAAATTAAATCGTAAAAACGCCGAATTCGCACGTTTAAGGGGAGAAAAAGCCATTTAAAGTTTTGGTGTTTTTTTGCCTATTTCAACCTTCATAAAAAATAGTGTTTTTGAAAATAATATTACAAATTTGTACTTGTCGTAAAGAATAGACTGGCAGCTACAAAATGAGACCAAAATTTTGACAATCAGATAGAAATTGTGGGCACAGTGAACGGTCAAAGCTAGAGATCTACCAAGCCTTTAAATTAAATCGTAAAAACGCCGAATTCGCACGTTTAAGGGGAGAAAAAGCCATTTAAAGTTTTGGTGTTTTTTTGCCTATTTCAACCTTCATAAAAAATAGTGTTTTTGAAAATAATATTACAAATTTGTACTTGTCGTTAAGAATAGACTAGCAGCTACAAAATGAGACCAACATTTGACAATCGGATAGAAATTGTGGGCACAGTGAACGGTCAAAGCTAGAGATCTACCAAGCCCTTTTAAATTGAATCGTAAAAACGCCGAATTCGCACGTTTAAGGGGAGAAAAAGCCATTTAAAGTTTTGGTGTTTTTTTTCCTATTTCAACCTTCATAAAAATAGTGTTTTGAAAATAATATTACAAATTTGTACTTGTTGTAAAGAATAGACTGGCAGCTACAAAATGAGACCAAAATTTTGACAATCGGATAGAAATTGTGGGCACAGTGAACGGTCAAAGCTAGAGATCTATCAAGCCTTTAAATTAAATCGTAAAAACGCCGAATTCGCACGTTTAAGGGGAGAAAAGCCATTTAAAGTTTTGGTGTTTTTTTGCCTATTTCAACCTTCATAAATAATAGTGTTTTTGAAAATAATATTACAAATTTGTACTTGTCGTAAAGAATAGACTGGCAGCTACAAAATGAGACCAAAATTTTGACAATCGGATAGAAATTGTGGGCACAGTGAACGGTCAAAGCTAGAGATCTACCAAGCCTTTAAAATTGAATCGTAAAACGCCGAATTCGCACGTTTAAGGGGAGAAAAGCCATTTAAAGTTTTGGTGTTTTTTTTCCTATCTCAACCTTCATAAAAAATAGTGTTTTTGAAAATAATATTACAAATTTGTACTTGTTGTAAAGGACAGACCGGCAGCTATAAAATGAGACCAAAATTTTGACAATCGGATAGAAATTGTGGGAACAGTGAACGGTCAAAGCTAAAGATCTACCAAGCCTTTAAATTAAATCGTAAAAACGCCGAATTCGCACGTTTAAGGGGAGAAAAAGCCATTTAAAAGTTTTGGTGTTTTTTGCCTATTTCAACCTTCATAAAAAATAGTGTTTTTGAAAATAATATTACAAATTTGTACTTGTCGTAAAGAATAGACTGGCAGCTACAAAATGAGACCAAAATTTTGACAATCGGATAGAAATTGTGGGCACAGTGAACGGTCAAAGCGAGAGATCTACCAAGCCTTTAAATTAATCGTAAAAACGCCGTATTCACACGTTTAAGGGGAGAAAAAGCCATTTAAAGTTTTGGTGTTTTTTTGCCTATTTCAACCTTCATAAAAAATAGTGTTTTTGAAAATAATATTACAAATTTGTACTTGTCGTAAAGAATAGACTGGCAGCTACAAAATGAGACCAAAATTTTGACAATCGGATAGAAATTGTGGGCACAGTGAACGGTCAAAGCTAGAGATCTACCAAGCCTTTAAATTAAATCGTAAAAACGCCGAATTCGCACGTTTAAGGGGAGAAAAAGCCATTTAAGTTTTGGTGTTTTTTTGCCTATTTCAACCTTCATAAAAAAATAGTGTTTTTGAAAATAATATTACAAATTTGTACTTGTCGTTAAGAATAGACTGGCAGCTACAAAATGAGACCAAAATTTTGACAATCGGATAGAAATTGTGGGCACAGTGAACGGTCAAAGCTAGAGATCTACCAAGCCTTTAAATTAAATCGTAAAAACGCCGAATTCGCACGTTTAAGGGGAGAAAAAGCCATTTAAAGTTTTGGTGTTTTTTTGCCCATTTCAACCTTCATAAGAAATAGTGTTTTTGAAAATAATATTACAAATTTGTACCTGTCGTAAAGAATAGACTGGCAGCTACAAAATGAGACCAAAATTTTGACAATCGGATAGAAATTGTGGGCACAGTAAACGGTCAAAGCTAGAGATCTACCAAGCCTTTAAATTAAATCGTAAAAACGCCGAATTCGCACGTTTAAGGGGAGAAAAAGCCATTTAAAGTTTTGGTGTTTTTTTTCCTATTTCAACCTAAGAAAAAAAAAATAGTGTTTTTAAAAATAATATTACAAATTTGTACTTGTTGTAAAGAATAGACCGGCAGCTACAAAATGAGACCAAAATTTTGACAATCGGATAGAAATTGTGGGCACAGTGAACGGTCAAAGCTAAAGATCTACCAAGCCTTTAAATTAAATCGTAAAAACCGCCGAATTCGCACGTTTAAGGGGAGAAAAAGCCATTTAAAGTTTTGGTGTTTTTTTGCCTATTTCAACCTTCATTAAAAAAAGTGTTTTTGAAAATAATATTACAAATTTGTACTTGTCGTAAAGAATAGACTGGCAGCTACAAAATGAGACCAAAATTTTGACAATCGGATAGAAATTGTGGGCACAGTGAACGGTCAAAGCTAGAGATCTACCAAGCCTTTAAATTGAATCGTAAAAACGCCGAATTCGCACGTTTAAGGGGAGAAAAAGCCATTTAAAGTTTTGGTGTTTTTTTGCCTATTTCAACCTTCATAAAAAATAGTGTTTTTGAAAATAATATTACAAATTTGTACTTGTCGTTAAGAATAGACTGGCAGCTACAAAATGAGACCAAAATTTTGACAATCGGATAGAAGTTGTGGGCACAGTGAACGGTCAAAGCTAGAGATCTACCAAGCCTTTAAATTAAATCGTAAAAACGCCGAATTCGCACGTTTAAGGGGAGAAAAAGCCATTTAAAGTTTTGGTGTTTTTTTGCCCATTTCAACCTTCATAAGAAATAGTGTTTTTGAAAATAATATTACAAATTTGTACTTGTCGTAAAGAATAGACTGGCAGCTATAAAATGAGACCAAAATTTTGACAATCGGATAGAAATTGTGGCCACAGTAAACGGTCAAAGCTAGAGATCTACCAAGCCTTTAAATTAAATCGTAAAAACGCCGAATTCGCACGTTTAAGGGGAGAAAAAGCCATTTAAAGTTTTGGTGTTTTTTTTCCTATTTCAACCTTCATAAAAAATAGTGTTTTTGAAAATAATATTACAAATTTGTACTTGTTGTAAAGAATAGACCAGCAGCTACAAAATGAGACCAAAATTTTGACAATCGGATAGAAATTGTGGGCACAGTGAACGGTCAAAGCGAGAGATCTACCAAGCCTTTAAATTTAATCGTAAAAACGCCGAATTCGCACGTTTAAGGGGAGAAAAAGCCATTTAAAGTTTTGTTGTTTTTTTGCCTATTTCAACCTTCATAAAAAATAGTGTTTTTGAAAATAATATTACAAATTTGTACTTGTCGTAAAGAATAGACTGGCAGCTACAAAATGAGACCAAAATTTTGACAATCGGATAGAAATTGTGGGCACAGTGAACGGTCAAAGCTAGAGATCTACCAAGCCTTTAAATTAAATCGTAAAAACGCCGAATTCGCACGTTTAAGGGGAGAAAAAGCCATTTAAAGTTTTGGTTTTTTTTTGCCTATTTCAACCTTCATAAAAAATAGTGTTTTTGAAAATAATATTACAAATTTGTACTTGTCGTTAAGAATAGACTGGCAGCTACAAAATGAGACCAAAATTTTGACAATCGGATAGAAGTTGTAGGCACAGTGAACGGTCAAAGCTAGAGATCTACCAAGCCTTTAAATTAAATAGTAAAAACGCCGAATTCGCACGTTTAAGGGGAGAAAAAGCCATTTAAAGTTTTGGTGTTTTTTTGCCCATTTCAACCTTCATAAGAAATAGTGTTTTTGAAAATAATATTACAAATTTGTACTTGTCGTAAAGAATAGACTGGCAGCTATAAAATGAGACCAAAATTTTGACAATCGGATAGAAATTGTGGGCACAGTAAACGGTCAAAGCTAGAGATCTACCAAGCCTTTAAATTAAATCGTAAAAACGCCGAATTCGCACGTTTAAGGGGAGAAAAAGCCATTTAAAGTTTTGGTGTTTTTTTGCCTATTTCAACCTTCATCAAAAATAGTGTTTTTGAAAATAATATTACAAATTTGTACTTGTCGTAAAGAATAGACTGGCAGCTACAAAATGAGACCAAAATTTTGACAATCGGATAGAAATTGTGGGCACAGTGAACGGTCAAAGCTAGAGATCTACCAAGCCTTTAAATTGAATCGTAAAAACGCCGAATTCGCACGTTTAAGGGGAGAAAAAGCCATTTAAAGTTTTGGTGTTTTTTTTCCTATCTCAACCTTCATAAAAAATAGTGTTTTTGAAAATAATATTACAAATTTGTACTTGTTGTAAAGGATAGACCGGCAGCTATAAAATGAGACCAAAATTTTGACAATCGGATAGAAATTGTGGGAACAGTGAACGGTCAAAGCTAAAGATCTACCAAGCCTTTAAATTAAATCGTAAAAACGCCGAATTCGCACGTTTAAGGGGAGAAAAAGCCATTTAAAGTTTTGGTGTTTTTTTGCCTATTTCAACCTTCATAAAAAATAGTGTTTTTGAAAATAATATTACAAATTTGTACTTGTCGTAAAGAATAGACTGGCAGCTACAAAATGAGACCAAAATTTTGACAATCGGATAGAAATTGTGGGCACAGTGAACGGTCAAAGCGAGAGATCTACCAAGCCTTTAAATTTAATCGTAAAAACGCCGTATTCGCACGTTTAAGGGGAGAAAAAGCCATTTAAAGTTTTGGTGTTTTTTTGCCTATTTCAACCTTCATAAAAAATAGTGTTTTTGAAAATAATATTACAAATTTGTACTTGTCGTAAAGAATAGACTGGCAGCTACAAAATGAGACCAAAATTTTGACAATCGGATAGAAATTGTGGGCACAGTGAACGGTCAAAGCTAGAGATCTACCAAGCCTTTAAATTAAATCGTAAAAACGCCGAATTCGCACGTTTAAGGGGAGAAAAAGCCATTTAAAGTTTTGGTGTTTTTTTGCCTATTTCAACCTTCATAAAAAATAGTGTTTTTGAAAATAATATTACAAATTTGTACTTGTCGTTAAGAATAGACTGGCAGCTACAAAATGAGACCAAAATTTTGACAATCGGATAGAAATTGTGGGCACAGTGAACGGTCAAAGCTAGAGATCTACCAAGCCTTTAAATTAAATCGTAAAAACGCCGAATTCGCACGTTTAAGGGGAGAAAAAGCCATTTAAAGTTTTGGTGTTTTTTTGCCCATTTCAACCTTCATAAGAAATAGTGTTTTTGAAAATAATATTACAAATTTGTACCTGTCGTAAAGAATAGACTGGCAGCTACAAAATGAGACCAAAATTTTGACAATCGGATAGAAATTGTGGGCACAGTAAACGGTCAAAGCTAGAGATCTACCAAGCCTTTAAATTAAATCGTAAAAACGCCGAATTCGCACGTTTAAGGGGAGAAAAAGCCATTTAAAGTTTTGGTGTTTTTTTTCCTATTTCAACCTAAGAAAAAAAAAATAGTGTTTTTAAAAATAATATTACAAATTTGTACTTGTTGTAAAGAATAGACCGGCAGCTACAAAATGAGACCAAAATTTTGACAATCGGATAGAAATTGTGGGCACAGTGAACGGTCAAAGCTAAAGATCTACCAAGCCTTTAAATTAAATCGTAAAAACGCCGAATTCGCACGTTTAAGGGGAGAAAAAGCCATTTAAAGTTTTGGTGTTTTTTTGCCTATTTCAACCTTCATTAAAAAAAGTGTTTTTGAAAATAATATTACAAATTTGTACTTGTCGTAAAGAATAGACTGGCAGCTACAAAATGAGACCAAAATTTTGACAATCGGATAGAAATTGTGGGCACAGTGAACGGTCAAAGCTAGAGATCTACCAAGCCTTTAAATTGAATCGTAAAAACGCCGAATTCGCACGTTTAAGGGGAGAAAAAGCCATTTAAAGTTTTGGTGTTTTTTTGCCTATTTCAACCTTCATAAAAAATAGTGTTTTTGAAAATAATATTACAAATTTGTACTTGTCGTTAAGAATAGACTGGCAGCTACAAAATGAGACCAAAATTTTGACAATCGGATAGAAGTTGTGGGCACAGTGAACGGTCAAAGCTAGAGATCTACCAAGCCTTTAAATTAAATCGTAAAAACGCCGAATTCGCACGTTTAAGGGGAGAAAAAGCCATTTAAAGTTTTGGTGTTTTTTTGCCCATTTCAACCTTCATAAGAAATAGTGTTTTTGAAAATAATATTACAAATTTGTACTTGTCGTAAAGAATAGACTGGCAGCTATAAAATGAGACCAAAATTTTGACAATCGGATAGAAATTGTGGGCACAGTAAACGGTCAAAGCTAGAGATCTACCAAGCCTTTAAATTAAATCGTAAAAACGCCGAATTCGCACGTTTAAGGGGAGAAAAAGCCATTTAAAGTTTTGGTGTTTTTTTTCCTATTTCAACCTTCATAAAAAATAGTGTTTTTGAAAATAATATTACAAATTTGTACTTGTTGTAAAGAATAGACCAGCAGCTACAAAATGAGACCAAAATTTTGACAATCGGATAGAAATTGTGGGCACAGTGAACGGTCAAAGCGAGAGATCTACCAAGCCTTTAAATTTAATCGTAAAAACGCCGAATTCGCACGTTTAAGGGGAGAAAAAGCCATTTAAAGTTTTGTTGTTTTTTTGCCTATTTCAACCTTCATAAAAAATAGTGTTTTTGAAAATAATATTACAAATTTGTACTTGTCGTAAAGAATAGACTGGCAGCTACAAAATGAGACCAAAATTTTGACAATCGGATAGAAATTGTGGGCACAGTGAACGGTCAAAGCTAGAGATCTACCAAGCCTTTAAATTAAATCGTAAAAACGCCGAATTCGCACGTTTAAGGGGAGAAAAAGCCATTTAAAGTTTTGGTGTTTTTTTGCCTATTTCAACCTTCATAAAAAATAGTGTTTTTGAAAATAATATTACAAATTTGTACTTGTCGTTAAGAATAGACTGGCAGCTACAAAATGAGACCAAAATTTTGACAATCGGATAGAAGTTGTAGGCACAGTGAACGGTCAAAGCTAGAGATCTACCAAGCCTTTAAATTAAATAGTAAAAACGCCGAATTCGCACGTTTAAGGGGAGAAAAAGCCATTTAAAGTTTTGGTGTTTTTTTGCCCATTTCAACCTTCATAAGAAATAGTGTTTTTGAAAATAATATTACAAATTTGTACTTGTCGTAAAGAATAGACTGGCAGCTATAAAATGAGACCAAAATTTTGACAATCGGATAGAAATTGTGGGCACAGTAAACGGTCAAAGCTAGAGATCTACCAAGCCTTTAAATTAAATCGTAAAAACGCCGAATTCGCACGTTTAAGGGGAGAAAAAGCCATTTAAAGTTTTGGTGTTTTTTTGCCTATTTCAACCTTCATCAAAAATAGTGTTTTTGAAAATAATATTACAAATTTGTACTTGTCGTAAAGAATAGACTGGCAGCTACAAAATGAGACCAATATTTTGACAATCGGATAGAAATTGTGGGCACAGTGAACGGTCAAAGCTAGAGATCTACCAAGCCTTTAAATTAAATCGTAAAAACGCCGAATTCGCACGTTTAAGGGGAGAAAAAGCCATTTAAAGTTTTGGTGTTTTTTTGCCTATTTCAACCTTCATAAAAAATAGTGTTTTTGAAAATAATATTACAAATTTGTACTTGTCGTTAAGAATAAACTGGCAGCTACAAAATGAGACCAATATTTTGACAATCGGATAGAAATTGTGGGCACAGTGAACGGTCAAAGCTAGAGATCTACCAAACCTTTATATTAAATCGTAAAAACGCCAAATTCGCACGTTTAAGGGGAAAAAAAGCCATTTAAAGTTTTGGTGTTTTTTTGCCTATTTCAACCTTCATAAAAAATAGTGTTTTTGAAAATAATATTACAAATTTGTATTTGTCGTAAAGAATAGACTGGCAGCTACAAAATGAGACCAAAATTTTGACAATCGGATAGAAATTGTGGGCACAGTGAACGGTCAAAGCTAGAGATCTACCAAGCCTTTAAATTAAATCGTAAAAACGCCGAATTCGCACGTTTAAGGGGAGAAAAAGCCATTTAAAGTTTTGGTGTTTTTTTGCCTATTTCAACCTTCATAAAAAATAGTGTTTTTGAAAATAATATTACAAATTTGTACTTGTCGTAAAGAATGAACTGGCAGCTACAAAATGAGACCAAAATTTTGACAATCGGATAGAAATTGTGGGCACAGTGAACGGTCAAAGCTAGAGATTTACCAAGCCTTTAAATTAAATCGTAAAAACGCCGAATTCGCGAGTTTAAGGGGAGAAAAAGCCATTTAAAGTTTTGGTGTTTTTTTGCCTATTTCAACCTTCATAAAAAATAGTGTTTTTGAAAATAATATTACAAATTTGTACTTGTCGTAAAGAATAGACTGGCAGCTACAAAATGAGACCAACATTTTGACAATCGGATAGAAATTGTGGGCACAGTGAACGGTCAAAGCTAGAGATCTACCAAGCCTTTAAATTAAATCGTAAAAACGCCGAATTCGCACGTTTAAGGGGAGAAAAAGCCATTTAAAGTTTTGGTGTTTTTTTGCCTATTTCAACCTTCATAAAAAATAGTGTTTTTGAAAAATTTTTATTACAAATTTGTACTTGTCGTAAAGAATGAACTGGCAGCTACAAAATGACACCAAAATTTTGACAATCGGATAGAAATTGTGGGCACAGTGAACGGTCAAAGCTAGAGATCTACCAAGCCTTTAAATTAAATCGTAAAAGCGCCGAATTCGCACGTTTAAGGGGAGAAAAAGCCATTTAAAGTTTTGGTGTTATTTTGCCTATTTCAACCTTCATCAAAAATAGTGTTTTTGAAAATAATATTACAAATTTGTACTTGTCGTTAAGAATAAACTGGCAGCTACAAAATGAGACCAATATTTTGACAATCGGATAGAAATTGTGGGCACAGTGAACGGTCAAAGCTAGAGATCTACCAAACCTTTATATTAAATCGTAAAAACGCCAAATTCGCACGTTTAAGGGGAAAAAAAGCCATTTAAAGTTTTGGTGTTTTTTTGCCTATTTCAACCTTCATAAAAAATAGTGTTTTTGAAAATAATATTACAAATTTGTATTTGTCGTAAAGAATAGACTGGCAGCTACAAAATGAGACCAAAATTTTGACAATCGGATAGAAATTGTGGGCACAGTGAACGGTCAAAGCTAGAGATCTACCAAGCCTTTAAATTAAATCGTAAAAACGCCGAATTCGCACGTTTAAGGGGAGAAAAAGCCATTTAAAGTTTTGGTGTTTTTTTGCCTATTTCAACCTTCATAAAAAATAGTGTTTTTGAAAATAATATTACAAATTTGTACTTGTCGTAAAGAATAGACTGGCAGCTACAAAATGAGACCAAAATTTTGACAATCGGATAGAAATTGTGGGCACAGTGAACGGTCAAAGCTAGAGATCTACCAAGCCTTTAAATTAAATCGTAAAAACGCCGAATTCGCGAGTTTAAGGGGAGAAAAAGCCATTTAAAGTTTTGGTGTTTTTTTGCCTATTTCAACCTTCATAAAAAATAGTGTTTTTGAAAATAATATTACAAATTTGTACTTGTCGTAAAGAATAGACTGGCAGCTACAAAATGAGACCAACATTTTGAGAATCGGATAGAAATTGTGGGCACAGTGAACGGTCAAAGCTGGAGATCTACCAAGCCTTTAAATTAAATCGTAAAAACGCCGAATTTGCACGTTTAAGGGGAGAAAAAGCCATTTAAAGTTTTGGTGTTTTTTTGCCTATTTCAACCTTCATAAAAAATAGTGTTTTTGAAAAAATTTTATTACAAATTTGTACTTGTCGTAAAAAATGAACTGGCAGCTACAAAATGAGACCAAAATTTTGACAATCGGATAGAAATTGTGGGCACAGTGAACGGTCAAAGCTAGAGATCTACCAAGCCTTTAAATTAAATCGTAAAAACGCCGAATTCGCACGTTTAAGGGGAGAAAAAGCCATTTAAAGTTTTGGTGTTTTTTTGCCTATTTCAACCTTCATGAAAAATAGTGTTTTGATAATAATAATATCACAAATTTGTACTTGTCGTAAAGAATAGACTGGCAGCTACAAAATGAGACCAAAATTTTGACAATCGGATAGAAATTGTGGGCACAGTGAACGGTCAAAGCTAGAGATCTACCAAGCCTTTAAATTAAATCGTGAAAACGCCGAATTCGCACGTTTAAGGGGAGAAAAAGCCATTTAAAGTTTTGGTGTTTTTTTGCCTATTTCAACCTTCATAAAAAATAGCGTTTTTGTAAATAATATTACAAATTTGTACTTGTCGTAAAGAATAGACTGGCAGCTACAAAATGAGACCAAAATTTTGACAATCGGATAGAAATTGTGGGCACAGTGAACGGTCAAAGCTAGAGATCTACCAAGCCTTTAAATTAAATCGTAAAAACGCCGAATTCGCACGTTTAAGGGGAGAAAAAGCCATTTAAAGTTTTGGTGTCTTTTTTGCTTATTTCAACCTTCATAAAAAATAGTGTTTTTGAAAATAATATTACAAATTTGTACTTGTCGTAAAGAATAGACTGGCAGCTACAAAATGAGATCAAAATTTTGACAATCGGATAGAAATTGTGGGCACAGTGAACGGTCAAAGCTAGAGATCTACCAAGCCTTTAAATTAAATCGTAAAAACGCCGAATTCGCACGTTTAAGGGGAGAAAAAGCCATTTAAAGTTTTGGTGTTTTTTTGCCTATTTCAACCTTCATAAAAAATAGTGTTTTTGAAAATAATATTACAAATTTGTATTTGTCGTAAAGAATAGACTGGCAGCTACAAAATGAGACCAAAATTTTGACAATCGAATAGAAATTGTGGGCACAGTGAACGGTCAAAGCTAGAGATCTACCAAGCCTTTAAATTAAATCGTAAAAACGCCGAATTCGCACGTTTAAGGGGAGAAAAAGCCATTTAAAGTTTTGGTGTTTTTTTGCCTATTTCAACCTTCATAAAAAATAGTGTTTTTGAAAATAATATTACAAATTTGTACTTGTCGTGAAGAATAGACTGGCAGCTACAAAATGAGACCAAAATTTTGACAATCGGATAGAAATTGTGGGCACAGTGAACGGTCAAAGCTAGAGATCTACCAAGCCTTTAAATTAAATCGTAAAAACGCCGAATTCGCACGTTTAAGGGGAGAAAAAGCCATTTAAAGTTTTGGTGTTTTTTTGCCTATTTCAACCTTCATAAAAAATAGTGTTTTTGAAAATAATTTTACAAATTTGTACTTGTCGTAAAGAATAGACTGGCAGCTACAAAATGAGACCAAAATTTTGACAATCGGATAGAAATTGTGGGCACAGTGAACAATCAAAGCTAGAGATCTACCAAGCCTTTAAATTAAATCGTAAAAACGCCGAATTCGCACGCTTAAGGGGAGAAAAAGCCATTTAAAGTTTTGGTGTTTTTTTGCCTATTTCAACCTTCATCAATAATAGTGTTTTTGAAAATAATATTACAAATTTGTACTTGTCGTAAAGAATAGACCGGCAGCTACAAAATGAGACCAAAATTTTGACAATCGGATAGAAATTGTGGGCACAGTGAACGGTCAAAGCTAAAGATCTACCAAGCCTTTAAATTAAATCGTAAAAACACTGAATTCGCACGTTTAAGGGGAGAAAAAGCCATTTAAAGTTTTGGGGTTTTTTTGCCTATTTCAACCTTCATAAAAAATAGTGTTTTTGAAAATAATATTACAAATTTGTACTTGTCGTAAAGAATAGACTGGCAGCTACAAAATGAGACCAAAATTTTGACAATCGGATAGAAATTGTGGGCACAGTGAACGGTCAAAGCTAGAGATCTACCAAGCCTTTAAATTAAATCGTAAAAACGCCGAATTTGCACGTTTAAGGGGAGAAAAAGCCATTTAAAGTTTTGGTGTTTTTTTGCCTATTTCAACCTTCATAAAAAATAGTGTTTTTGAAAATAATATTACAAATTTGTATTTGTCGTAAAGAATAGACCGGCAGCTACAAAATGAGACCAAAATTTTGACAATCGGATAGAAATTGTGGGCACAGTGAACGGTCAAAGCTAGAGATCTACCAAGCCTTTAAATTAAATCGTAAAAACGCCGAATTCGCACGTTTAAGGGGAGAAAAAGCCATTTAAAGTTTTGGTGTTTTTTTGCCTATTTCAACCTTCATAAAAAATAGTGTTTTTGAAAATAATATTACAAATTTGTACTTGTCGTAAAGAATAGACTGGCAGCTACAAAATGAGACCAAAATTTTGACAATCGGATAGAAATTGTGGGCACAGTGAACGGTCAAAGCTAGAGATCTACCAAGCCTTTAAATTAAATCGTAAAAACGCCGAATTCGCACGTTTAAGGGGAGAAAAAGCCATTTAAAGTTTTGGTGTTTTTTTGCCTATTTCAACCTTCATAAAAAATAGTGTTTTTGAAAATAATATTACAAATTTGTATTTGTCGTTAAGAATAGACTGGCAGCTACAAAATGAGACCAAAATTTTGACAATCGGATAGAAATTGTGGGTACAGTGAACGGTCAAAGCTAGAGATCTACCAAGCCTTTAAATTAAATCGTAAAAACGCCGAATTCGCACGTTTAAGGGGAGAAAAAGCCATTTAAAGTTTTGGTGTTTTTTTGCCTATTTCAACCTTCATAAAAAATAGTGTTTTTGAGAATAATATTAAAAATTTGTACTTGTCGTAAAGAATAGACTGGCAGCTACAAAATGGGACCAAAATTTTGACAATCGGATAGAAATTGTGGGCACAGTGAACGGTCAAAGCTAGAGATCTACCAAGCCTTTAAATTAAATCGTAAAAACGCCGAATTCGCACGTTTAAGGGGAGAAAAAGCCATTTAAAGTTTTGGTGTTTTTTTGCCTATTTCAACCTTCATAAAAAATAGTGTTTTTGTAAATAATATTACAAATTTGTACTTGTCGTAAAGAATAGACTGGCAGCTACAAAATGAGACCAAAATTTTGACAATCGGATAGAAATTGTGGGCACAGTGAACGGTCAAAGCTAGAGATCTACCAAGCCTTTAAATTAAATCGTAAAAACGCCGAATTCGCACGTTTAAGGGGAGAAAAAGCCATTTAAAGTTTTGGTGTTTTTTTGCCTATTTCAACCTTCATAAAAAATAGTGTTTTTGAAAATAATATTACAAATTTGTACTTGTCGTAAAGAATGGACTGGCAGCTACAAAATGAGACCAAAATTTTGACAATCGGATAGAAATTGTGGGCACAGTGAACGGTCAAAGCTAAAGATCTACCAAGCCTTTAAATTAAATCGTAAAAACGCCGAATTCGCAAGTTTAAGGGGAGAAAAGGCCATTTAAAGTTTTGGTGTTTTTTTGCCTATTTCAACCTTCATAAAAAATAGTGTTTTTGAAAATAATATTACAAATTTGTGCTTGTCGTAAAGAATAGACTGGCAGCTACAAAATGAGACCAAAATTTTGACAATCGGATAGAAATTGTGGGCACAGTGAACGGTCAAAGCTAAAGATCTACCAAGCCTTTAAATTAAATCGTAAAAACGCCGAATTCGCACGTTTAAGGGGAGAAAAAGCCATTTAAAGTTTTGGTGTTTTTTTGCCTATTTCAACCTTCATAAAAAATAGTGTTTTTGAAAATAATATGACAAATTTGTACTTGTTGTAAAGAATAGACTGGCAGCTACAAAATGAGACCAAAATTTTGACAATCGGATAGAAATTGTGGGCACAGTGAACGGTCAAAGCTAGAGATCTACCAAGCCTTTAAATTAAATCGTAAAAACGCCGAATTCGCAAGTTTAAGGGGAGAAAAGGCCATTTAAAGTTTTATTGTTTTTTTGCCTATTTCAACCATCATAAATAATAGTGTTTTTGAAAATAATATTACAAATTTGTACTTGTCGTAAAGAATAGACTGGCAGCTACAAAATGAGACCAAAATTTTGACAATCGGATAGAAATTGTGGGCACAGTGAACGGTCAAAGCTAGAGATCTACCAAGCCTTTAAATTAAATCGTAAAAACGCCGAATTCGCACGTTTAAGGGGAGAAAAAGCCATTTAAAGTTTCGGTGTTTTTTTGCCTATTTCAACCTTCATAAAAAATAGTGTTTTTGAAAATAATATTACAAATTTGTACTTGTCGTGAAGAATAGACTGGCAGCTACAAAATGAGACCAAAATTTTGACAATCGGATAGAAATTGTAGGCACAGTAAACGGTCAAAGCTAGAGGTCTACCAAGCCTTTAAATTAAATCGTAAAAACGCCAAATTCGCACGATTAAGGGGAGAAAAAGCCATTTAAAGTTTTGGTGTTTTTTTGCCTATTTCAACCTTCATAAAAAATAGTGTTTTTGAAAATAATATTACAAATTTGTATTTGTCGTAAAGATTAGACTGGCAGCTACAAAATGAGACCAAAATTTTGACAATCAGATAGAAATTGTGAGCACAGTGAACGGTCAAAGCTAGAGATCTACCAAGCCTTTAAATCAAATCGTAAAATCGCCAAATTTGCACGTTTAAGGGGAGAAAAAGCCATTTAAAGTTTTGGTGTTTTTTTGCCTATTTCAACCTTCATAAAAAATAGTGTTTTTGAAAATAATATTACAAATTTGTACTTGTCGTAAAGAATAGACTGGCAGCTACAAAATGAGACCAAAATTTTGACAATCGGATAGAAATTGTGGGCACAGTGAACGGTCAAAGCTAGAGATCCACCAAGCCTTTAAATTAAATCGTAAAAACGCCGAATTCGCACGTTTAAGGGGAGAAAAAGCCATTTAAAGTTTTGGTGTTTTTTTGCCTATTTCAACCTTCATAAAAAATAGTGTTTTTGAAAATAATATTACAAATTTGTACTTGTCGTAAAGAATAGACTGGCAGCTACAAAATGAGACCAAAATTTTGACAATCGGATAGAAATTGTGGGCACAGTGAACGGTCAAAGCTAGAGATCTACCAAGCCTTTAAATTGAATCGTAAAAACGCCGAATTCGCACGTTTAAGGGGAGAAAAAGCCATTTAAAGTTTTGGTGTTTTTTTGCCTATTTCAACCTTCATAAAAAATAGTGTTTTTGAAAATAATATTACAAATTTGTACTTGTCGTAAAGAATAGACTGGCAGCTACAAAATGAGACCAAAATTTTGACAATCGGATAGAAATTGTGGGCACAGTGAACGGTCAAAGCTAGAGATCTACCAAGCCTTTAAATTAAATCGTAAAAACGCCGAATTCGCACGTTTAAGGGGAGAAAAAGCCATTTAAAGCTTTGGTGTTTTTTTTGCCTATTTCAACCTTCATAAAAAATAGTGTTTTTGAAAATAATATTACAAATTTGTATTTGTCGTTAAGAATAGACTGGCAGCTACAAAATGAGACCAAAATTTTGACAATCGGATAGAAGTTGTGGGCACAGTGAACGGTCAAAGCTAGAGATCTACCAAGCCTTTAAATTAAATCGTAAAAACGCCGAATTCGCACGTTTAAGGGGAGAAAAAGCCATTTAAAGTTTTGGTGTTTTTTTGCCTATTTCAACCTTCATAAAAAATAGTGTTTTTGAAAATAATATTACAAATTCGTACTTGTCGTAAAGAATAGACTGGCAGCTACAAAATGAGATCAAAATTTTGACAATCGGATAGAAATTGTGGGCACAGTGAACGGTCAAAGCTAGAGATCTACCAAGCCTTTAAATTAAATCGTAAAAACGCCGAATTCGCACGTTTAAGGGGAGAAAAAGCCATTTAAAGTTTTGGTGTTTTTTTGCCTATTTCAACCTTCATAAAAAATAGTGTTTTTGAAAATAATATTACAAATTTGTACTTGTCGTAAAGAATAGACTGGCAGCTACAAAATGAGACCAAAATTTTGACAATCGGATAGAAATTGTGGGCACAGTGAACGGTCAAAGCTAGAGATCTACCAAGCCTTTAAATTAAATCGTAAAAACGCTGAATTCGCACGTTTAAGGGGAGAAAAAGCCATTTAAAGCTTTGGTGTTTTTTTGCCTATTTCAACCTTCATAAAAAATAGTGTTTTTTGAAAATAATATTACAAATTTGTATTTATCGTTAAGAATAGACTGGCAGCTACAAAATGAGACCAAAATTTTGACAATCGGATAGAAGTTGTGGGCACAGTGAACGGTCAAAGCTAGAGATCTACCAAGCCTTTAAATTAAATCGTAAAAACGCCGAATTCTCACGCTTAAGGGGAGAAATAGCCATTTAAAGTTTTGGTGTTTTTTTGCCTATTTCAACCTTCATAAATAATAGTGTTTTTGAAAATAATATTACAAATTTGTACTTGTCGTAAAGAATAGACCGGCAGCTACAAAATGAGACCAAAATTTTGACAATCGGATAGAAATTGTGGGCACAGTGAACGGTCAAAGCTAAAGATCTACCAAGCCTTTAAATTAAATCGTAAAAACACTGAATTCGCACGTTTAAGGGGAGAAAAAGCCATTTAAAGTTTTGGGGTTTTTTTGCCTATTTCAACCTTCATAAAAAATAGTGTTTTTGAAAATAATATAACAAATTTGTACTTGTCGTAAAGAATAGACTGGCAGCTACAAAATGAGACCAAAATTTTGACAATCGGATAGAAATTGTGGGCACAGTGAACGGTCAAAGCTAGAGATCTACCAAGCCTTTAAATTAAATCGTAAAAACGCTGAATTCGCACGCTTAAGGGGAGAAAAAGCCATTTAAAGCTTTGGTGTTTTTTTGCCTATTTCAACCTTCATAAAAAATAGTGTTTTTGAAAATAATATTACAAATTTGTATTTGTCGTTAAGAATAGACTGGCAGCTACAAAATGAGACCAAAATTTTGACAATCGGATAGAAGTTGTGGGCACAGTGAACGGTCAAAGCTAGAGATCTACCAAGCCTTTAAATTAAATCGTAAAAACGCCGAATTCTCACGCTTAAGGGGAGAAATAGCCATTTAAAGTTTTGGTGTTTTTTTGCCTATTTCAACCTTCATAAAAAATAGTGTTTTTGAAAATAATTTTACAAATTTGTACTTGTCGTAAAGAATAGACTGGCAGCTACAAAATGAGACCAAAATTTTGACAATCGGATAGAAATTGTGGGCACAGTGAACAATCAAAGCTAGAGATCTACCAAGCCTTTAAATTAAATCGTAAAAACGCCGAATTCGCACGCTTAAGGGGAGAAAAAGCCATTTAAAGTTTTGGTGTTTTTTTGCCTATTTCAACCTTCATAAATAATAGTGTTTTTGAAAATAATATTACAAATTTGTACTTGTCGTAAAGAATAGACCGGCAGCTACAAAATGAGACCAAAATTTTGACAATCGGATAGAAATTGTGGGCACAGTGAACGGTCAAAGCTAAAGATCTACCAAGCCTTTAAATTAAATCGTAAAAACGCCGAATTCGCACGTTTAAGGGGAGAAAAAGCCATTTAAAGTTTTGGGGTTTTTTTGCCTATTTCAACCTTCATAAAAAATAGTGTTTTTGAAAATAATATTACAAATTTGTACTTGTCGTAAAGAATAGACTGGCAGCTACAAAATGAGACCAAAATTTTGACAATCGCATAGAAATTGTGGGCACAGTGAACGGTCAAAGCTAGAGATCTACCAAGCCTTTAAATTAAATCGTAAAAACGCCGAATTCGCACGTTTAAGGGGAGAAAAAGCCATTTAAAGTTTTGGTGTTTTTTTGCCTATTTCAACCTTCATAAAAAATAGTGTTTTTGAAAAGAATATTACAAATTTGTATTTGTCGTAAAGAATAGACTGGCAGCTACAAAATGAGACCAAAATTTTGACAATCGAATAGAAATTGTGGGCACAGTGAACGGTCAAAGCTAGAGATCTACCAAGCCTTTAAATTAAATCGTAAAAACGCCGAATTCGCACGTTTAAGGGGAGAAAAAGCCATTTAAAGTTTTGGTGTTTTTTTGCCTATTTCAACCTTCATAAAAAATAGTGTTTTTGAAAATAATATTACAAATTTGTATTTGTCGTAAAGAATAGACTGGCAGCTACAAAATGAGACCAAAATTTTGACAATCGAATAGAAATTGTGGGCACAGTGAACGGTCAAAGCTAGAGATCTACCAAGCCTTTAAATTAAATCGTAAAAACGCCGAATTCGCACGTTTAAGGGGAGAAAAAGCCATTTAAAGTTTTGGTGTTTTTTTGCCTATTTCAACCTTCATAAAAAATAGTGTTTTTGAAAATAATATTACAAATTTGTACTTGTCGTGAAGAATAGACTGGCAGCTACAAAATGAGACCAAAATTTTGACAATCGGATAGAAATTGTGGGCACAGTGAACGGTCAAAGCTAGAGATCTACCAAGCCTTTAAATTAAATCGTAAAAACGCCGAATTCGCACGTTTAAGGGGAGAAAAAGCCATTTAAAGTTTTGGTGTTTTTTTGCCTATTTCAACCTTCATAAAAAATAGTGTTTTTGAAAATAATTTTACAAATTTGTACTTGTCGTAAAGAATAGACTGGCAGCTACAAAATGAGACCAAAATTTTGACAATCGGATAGAAATTGTGGGCACAGTGAACAATCAAAGCTAGAGATCTACCAAGCCTTTAAATTAAATCGTAAAAACGCCGAATTCGCACGCTTAAGGGGAGAAAAAGCCATTTAAAGTTTTGGTGTTTTTTTGCCTATTTCAACCTTCATAAATAATAGTGTTTTTGAAAATAATATTACAAATTTGTACTTGTCGTAAAGAATAGACCGGCAGCTACAAAATGAGACCAAAATTTTGACAATCGGATAGAAATTGTGGGCACAGTGAACGGTCAAAGCTAAAGATCTACCAAGCCTTTAAATTAAATCGTAAAAACACTGAATTCGCACGTTTAAGGGGAGAAAAAGCCATTTAAAGTTTTGGGGTTTTTTTGCCTATTTCAACCTTCATAAAAAATAGTGTTTTTGAAAATAATATTACAAATTTGTACTTGTCGTAAAGAATAGACTGGCAGCTACAAAATGAGACCAAAATTTTGACAATCGGATAGAAATTGTGGGCACAGTGAACGGTCAAAGCTAGAGATCTACCAAGCCTTTAAATTAAATCGTAAAAACGCCGAATTCGCACGTTTAAGGGGAGAAAAAGCCATTTAAAGTTTTGGTGTTTTTTTGCCTATTTCAACCTTCATAAAAAATAGTGTTTTTGAAAATAATATTACAAATTTGTATTTGTCGTAAAGAATAGACTGGCAGCTACAAAATGAGACCAAAATTTTGACAATCGAATAGAAATTGTGGGCACAGTGAACGGTCAAAGCTAGAGATCTACCAAGCCTTTAAATTAAATCGTAAAAACGCCGAATTTGCACGTTTAAGGGGAGAAAAAGCCATTTAAAGTTTTGGTGTTTTTTGCCTATTTCAACCTTCATAAAAAATATTGTTTTTGAAAATAATATTACAAATTTGTATTTGTCGTAAAGAATAGACTGGCAGCTACAAAATGAGACCAAAATTTTGACAATCGAATAGAAATTGTGGGCACAGTGAACGGTCAAAGCTAGAGATCTACCAAGCCTTTAAATTAAATCGTAAAAACGCCGAATTCGCACGTTTAAGGGGAGAAAAAGCCATTTAAAGTTTTGGTGTTTTTTTGCCTATTTCAACCTTCATAAAAAATAGTGTTTTTGAAAATAATATTACAAATTTGTACTTGTCGTGAAGAATAGACTGGCAGCTACAAAATGAGACCAAAATTTTGACAATCGGATAGAAATTGTGGGCACAGTGAACGGTCAAAGCTAGAGATCTACCAAGCCTTTAAATTAAATCGTAAAAACGCCGAATTCGCACGTTTAAGGGGAGAAAAAGCCATTTAAAGTTTTGGTGTTTTTTTGCCTATTTCAACCTTCATAAAAAATAGTGTTTTTGAAAATAATTTTACAAATTTGTACTTGTCGTAAAGAATAGACTGGCAGCTACAAAATGAGACCAAAATTTTGACAATCGGATAGAAATTGTGGGCACAGTGAACAATCAAAGCTAGAGATCTACCAAGCCTTTAAATTAAATCGTAAAAACGCCGAATTCGCACGCTTAAGGGGAGAAAAAGCCATTTAAAGTTTTGGTGTTTTTTTGCCTATTTCAACCTTCATAAATAATAGTGTTTTTGAAAATAATATTACAAATTTGTACTTGTCGTAAAGAATAGACCGGCAGCTACAAAATGAGACCAAAATTTTGACAATCGGATAGAAATTGTGGGCACAGTGAACGGTCAAAGCTAAAGATCTACCAAGCCTTTAAATTAAATCGTAAAAACACTGAATTCGCACGTTTAAGGGGAGAAAAAGCCATTTAAAGTTTTGGTGTTTTTTTGCCTATTTCAACCTTCATAAAAAATAGTGTTTTTGAAAATAATATTACAAATTTGTACTTGTCGTAAAGAATAGACTGGCAGCTACAAAATGAGACCAAAATTTTGACAATCGGATAGAAATTGTGGGCACAGTGAACGGTCAAAGCTAGAGATCTACCAAGCCTTTAAATTAAATCGTAAAAACGCCGAATTCGCACGTTTAAGGGGAGAAAAAGCCATTTAAAGTTTTGGTGTTTTTTTGCCTATTTCAACCTTCATAAAAAATAGTGTTTTTGAAAATAATATTACAAATTTGTATTTGTCGTAAAGAATAGACTGGCAGCTACAAAATGAGACCAAAATTTTGACAATCGAATAGAAATTGTGGGCACAGTGAACGGTCAAAGCTAGAGATCTACCAAGCCTTTAAATTAAATCGTAAAAACGCCGAATTCGCACGTTTAAGGGGAGAAAAAGCCATTTAAAGTTTTGGTGTTTTTTTGCCTATTTCAACCTTCATAAAAAATAGTGTTTTTGAAAATAATATTACAAATTTGTACTTGTCGTGAAGAATAGACTGGCAGCTACAAAATGAGACCAAAATTTTGACAATCGGATAGAAATTGTGGGCACAGTGAACGGTCAAAGCTAGAGATCTACCAAGCCTTTAAATTAAATCGTAAAAACGCCGAATTCGCACGTTTAAGGGGAGAAAAAGCCATTTAAAGTTTTGGTGTTTTTTTGCCTATTTCAACCTTCATAAAAAATAGTGTTTTTGAAAATAATTTTACAAATTTGTACTTGTCGTAAAGAATAGACTGGCAGCTACAAAATGAGACCAAAATTTTGACAATCGGATAGAAATTGTGGGCACAGTGAACAATCAAAGCTAGAGATCTACCAAGCCTTTAAATTAAATCGTAAAAACGCCGAATTCGCACGCTTAAGGGGAGAAAAAGGCATTTAAAGTTTTGGTGTATTTTTGCCTATTTCAACCTTCATAAATAATAGTGTTTTTGAAAATAATATTACAAATTTGTACTTGTCGTAAAGAATAGACCGGCAGCTACAAAATGAGACCAAAATTTTGACAATCGGATAGAAATTGTGGGCACAGTGAACGGTCAAAGCTAAAGATCTACCAAGCCTTTAAATTAAATCGTAAAAACACTGAATTCGCACGTTTAAGGGGAGAAAAAGCCATTTAAAGTTTTGGGGTTTTTTTGCCTATTTCAACCTTCATAAAAAATAGTGTTTTTGAAAATAATATTACAAATTTGTACTTGTCGTAAAGAATAGACTGGCAGCTACAAAATGAGACCAAAATTTTGACAATCGGATAGAAATTGTGGGCACAGTGAACGGTCAAAGCTAGAGATCTACCAAGCCTTTAAATTAAATCGTAAAAACGCCGAATCCGCACGTTTAAGGGGAGAAAAAGCCATTTAAAGTTTTGGTGTTTTTTTGCCTATTTCAACCTTCATAAAAAATAGTGTTTTTGAAAATAATATTACAAATTTGTATTTGTCGTAAAGAATAGACTGGCAGCTACAAAATGAGACCAAAATTTTGACAATCGAATAGAAATTGTGGGCACAGTGAACGGTCAAAGCTAGAGATCTACCAAGCCTTTAAATTAAATCGTAAAAACGCCGAATTCGCACGTTTAAGGGGAGAAAAAGCCATTTAAAGTTTTGGTGTTTTTTTGCCTATTTCAACCTTCATAAAAAATAGTGTTTTTGAAAATAATTTTACAAATTTGTACTTGTCGTAAAGAATAGACTGGCAGCTACAAAATGAGACCAAAATTTTGACAATCGGATAGAAATTGCGGGCACAGTGAACAATCAAAGCTAGAGATCTACCAAGCCTTTAAATTAAATCGTAAAAACGCCGAATTCGCACGCTTAAGGGGAGAAAAAGCCATTTAAAGTTTTGGTGTTTTTTTGCCTATTTCAACCTTCATAAATAATAGTGTTTTTGAAAATAATATTACAAATTTGTACTTGTCGTAAAGAATAGACCGGCAGCTACAAAATGAGACCAAAATTTTGACAATCGGATAGAAATTGTGGGCACAGTGAACGGTCAAAGCTAAAGATCTACCAAGCCTTTAAATTAAATCGTAAAAACACTGAATTCGCACGTTTAAGGGGAGAAAAAGCCATTTAAAGTTTTGGTGTTTTTTTGCCTATTTCAACCTTCATAAAAAATAGTGTTTTTGAAAATAATATTACAAATTTGTACTTGTCGTAAAGAATAGACTGGCAGCTACAAAATGAGACCAAAATTTTGACAATCGGATAGAAATTGTGGGCACAGTGAACGGTCAAAGCTAGAGATCTACCAAGCCTTTAAATTAAATCGTAAAAACGCCGAATTCGCACGTTTAAGGGGAGAAAAAGCCATTTAAAGTTTTGGTGTTTTTTTGCCTATTTCAACCTTCATAAAAAATAGTGTTTTTGAAAATAATATTACAAATTTGTATTTGTCGTAAAGAATAGACTGGCAGCTACAAAATGAGACCAAAATTTTGACAATCGAATAGAAATTGTGGGCACAGTGAACGGTCAAAGCTAGAGATCTACCAAGCCTTTAAATTAAATCGTAAAAACGCCGAATTCGCACGTTTAAGGGGAGAAAAAGCCATTTAAAGTTTTGGTGTTTTTTTGCCTATTTCAACCTTCATAAAAAATAGTGTTTTTGAAAATAATTTTACAAATTTGTACTTGCCGTAAAGAATAGACTGGCAGCTACAAAATGAGACCAAAATTTTGACAATCGGATAGAAATTGTGGGCACAGTGAACAATCAAAGCTAGAGATCTACCAAGCCTTTAAATTAAATCGTAAAAACGCCGAATTCGCACGCTTAAGGGGAGAAAAAGCCATTTAAAGTTTTGGTGTTTTTTTGCCTATTTCAACCTTCATAAATAATAGTGTTTTTGAAAATAATATTACAAATTTGTACTTGTCGTAAATAATAGACCGGCAGCTACAAAATGAGACCAAAATTTTGACAATCGGATAGAAATTGTGGGCACAGTGAACGGTCAAAGCTAAAGATCTACCAAGCCTTTAAATTAAATCGTAAAAACACTGAATTCGCACGTTTAAGGGGAGAAAAAGCCATTTAAAGTTTTGGGGTTTTTTTGCCTATTTCAACCTTCATAAAAAATAGTGTTTTTGAAAATAATATTACAAATTTGTACTTGTCGTAAAGAATAGACTAGCAGCTACAAAATGAGACCAAAATTTTGACAATCGGATAGAAATTGTGGGCACAGTGAACGGTCAAAGCTAGAGATCTACCAAGCCTTTAAATTAAATCGTAAAAACGCCGAATTCGCACGTTTAAGGGGAGAAAAAGCCATTTAAAGTTTTGGTGTTTTTTTGCCTATTTCAACCTTCATAAAAAATAGTGTTTTTGAAAATAATATTACAAATTTGTATTTGTCGTCAAGAATAGACTGGCAGCTACAAAATGAGACCAAAATTTTGACAATCGAATAGAAATTGTGGGCACAGTGAACGGTCAAAGCTAGAGATCTACCAAGCCTTTAAATTAAATCGTAAAAACGCCGAATTCGCACGTTTAAGGGGAGAAAAAGCCATTTAAAGTTTTGGTGTTTTTTTGCCTATTTCAACCTTCATAAAAAATATTGTTTTTGAAAATAATATTACAAATTTGTATTTGTCGTAAAGAATAGACTGGCAGCTACAAAATGAGACCAAAATTTTGACAATCGAATAGAAATTGTGGGCACAGTGAACGGTCAAAGCTAGAGATCTACCAAGCCTTTAAATTAAATCGTAAAAACGCCGAATTCGCACGTTTAAGGGGAGAAAAAGCCATTTAAAGTTTTGGTGTTTTTTTGCCTATTTCAACCTTCATAAAAAATAGTGTTTTTGAAAATAATATTACAAATTTGTACTTGTCATGAAGAATAGACTGGCAGCTACAAAATGAGACCAAAATTTTGACAATCGGATAGAAATTGTGGGCACAGTGAACGGTCAAAGCTAGAGATCTACCAAGCCTTTAAATTAAATCGTAAAAACGCCGAATTCGCACGTTTAAGGGGAGAAAAAGCCATTTAAAGTTTTGGTGTTTTTTTGCCTATTTCAACCTTCATAAAAAATAGTGTTTTTGAAAATAATTTTACAAATTTGTACTTGTCGTAAAGAATAGACTGGCAGCTACAAAATGAGACCAAAATTTTGACAATCGGATAGAAATTGTGGGCACAGTGAACAATCAAAGCTAGAGATCTACCAAGCCTTTAAATTAAATCGTAAAAACGCCGAATTCGCACGTTTAAGGGGAGAAAAAGCCATTTAAAGTTTTGGTGTTTTTTTGCCTATTTCAACCTTCATAAATAATAGTGTTTTTGAAAATAATATTACAAATTTGTACTTGTCGTAAAGAATAGACCGGCAGCTACAAAATGAGACCAAAATTTTGACAATCGGATAGAAATTGTGGGCACAGTGAACGGTCAAAGCTAAAGATCTACCAAGCCTTTAAATTAAATCGTAAAAACACTGAATTCGCACGTTTAAGGGGAGAAAAAGCCATTTAAAGTTTTGGTGTTTTTTTGCCTATTTCAACCTTCATAAAAAATAGTGTTTTTGAAAATAATATTACAAATTTGTACTTGTCGTAAAGAATAGACTGGCAGCTACAAAATGAGACCAAAATTTTGACAATCGGATAGAAATTGTGGGCACAGTGAACGGTCAAAGCTAGAGATCTACCAAGCCTTTAAATTAAATCGTAAAAACGCCGAATTCGCACGTTTAAGGGGAGAAAAAGCCATTTAAAGTTTTGGTGTTTTTTTGCCTATTTCAACCTTCATAAAAAATAGTGTTTTTGAAAATAATATTACAAATTTGTATTTGTCGTAAAGAATAGACTGGCAGCTACAAAATGAGACCAAAATTTTGACAATCGAATAGAAATTGTGGGCACAGTGAACGGTCAAAGCTAGAGATCTACCAAGCCTTTAAATTAAATCGTAAAAACGCCGAATTCGCACGTTTAAGGGGAGAAAAAGCCATTTAAAGTTTTGGTGTTTTTTTGCCTATTTCAACCTTCATAAAAAATAGTGTTTTTGAAAATAATATTACAAATTTAAACTTGTCGTGAAGAATAGACTGGCAGCTACAAAATGAGACCAAAATTTTGACAATCGGATAGAAATTGTGGGCACAGTGAACGGTCAAAGCTAGAGATCTACCAAGCCTTTAAATTAAATCGTAAAAACGCCGAATTCGCACGTTTAAGGGGAGAAAAAGCCATTTAAAGTTTTGGTGTTTTTTTGCCTATTTCAACCTTCATAAAAAATAGTGTTTTTGAAAATAATTTTACAAATTTGTACTTGTCGTAAAGAATAGACTGGCAGCTACAAAATGAGACCAAAATTTTGACAATCGGATAGAAATTGTGGGCACAGTGAACAATCAAAGCTAGAGATCTACCAAGCCTTTAAATTAAATCGTAAAAACGCCGAATTCGCACGCTTAAGGGGAGAAAAAGCCATTTAAAGTTTTGGTGTATTTTTGCCTATTTCAACCTTCATAAATAATAGTGTTTTTGAAAATAATATTACAAATTTGTACTTGTCGTAAAGAATAGACTGGCAGCTACAAAATGAGACCAAAATTTTGACAATCGGATAGAAATTGTGGGCACAGTGAACGGTCAAAGCTAGAGATCTACCAAGCCTTTAAATTAAATCGTAAAAACGCCGAATCCGCACGTTTAAGGGGAGAAAAAGCCATTTAAAGTTTTGGTGTTTTTTTGCCTATTTCAACCTTCATAAAAAATAGTGTTTTTGAAAATAATATTACAAATTTGTATTTGTCGTAAAGAATAGACTGGCAGCTACAAAATGAGACCAAAATTTTGACAATCGAATAGAAATTGTGGGCACAGTGAACGGTCAAAGCTAGAGATCTACCAAGCCTTTAAATTAAATCGTAAAAACGCCGAATTCGCACGTTTAAGGGGAGAAAAAGCCATTTAAAGTTTTGGTGTTTTTTTGCCTATTTCAACCTTCATAAAAAATAGTGTTTTTGAAAATAATTTTACAAATTTGTACTTGTCGTAAAGAATAGACTGGCAGCTACAAAATGAGAACAAAATTTTGACAATCGGATAGAAATTGCGGGCACAGTGAACAATCAAAGCTAGAGATCTACCAAGCCTTTAAATTAAATCGTAAAAACGCCGAATTTGCACGCTTAAGGGGAGAAAAAGCCATTTAAAGTTTTGGTGTTTTTTTGCCTATTTCAACCTTCATAAATAATAGTGTTTTTGAAAATAATATTACAAATTTGTACTTGTCGTAAAGAATAGACCGGCAGCTACAAAATGAGACCAAAATTTTGACAATCGGATAGAAATTGTGGGCACAGTGAACGGTCAAAGCTAAAGATCTACCAAGCCTTTAAATTAAATCGTAAAAACACTGAATTCGCACGTTTAAGGGGAGAAGAAGCCATTTAAAGTTTTGGTGTTTTTTTGCCTATTTCAACCTTCATAAAAAATAGTGTTTTTGAAAATAATATTACAAATTTGTACTTGTCGTAAAGAATAGACTGGCAGCTACAAAATGAGACCAAAATTTTGACAATCGGATAGAAATTGTGGGCACAGTGAACGGTCAAAGCTAGAGATCTACCAAGCCTTTAAATTAAATCGTAAAAACGCCGAATTCGCACGTTTAAGGGGAGAAAAAGCCATTTAAAGTTTTGGTGTTTTTTTGCCTATTTCAACCTTCATAAAAAATAGTGTTTTTGAAAATAATATTACAAATTTGTATTTGTCGTAAAGAATAGACTGGCAGCTACAAAATGAGACCAAAATTTTGACAATCGAATAGAAATTGTGGGCACAGTGAACGGTCAAAGCTAGAGATCTACTAAGCCTTTAAATTAAATCGTAAAAACGCCGAATTCGCACGTTTAAGGGGAGAAAAAGCCATTTAAAGTTTTGGTGTTTTTTTGCCTATTTCAACCTTCATAAAAAATAGTGTTTTTGAAAATAATATTACAAATTTGTACTTGTCGTGAAGAACAGACTGGCAGCTACAAAATGAGACCAAAATTTTGACAATCGGATAGAAATTGTGGGCACAGTGAACGGTCAAAGCTAGAGATCTACCAAGCCTTTAAATTAAATCGTAAAAACGCCGAATTCGCACGTTTAAGGGGAGAAAAAGCCATTTAAAGTTTTGGTGTTTTTTTGCCTATTTCAACCTTCATAAAAAATAGTGTTTTTGAAAATAATATTACAAATTTGTACTTGTCGTAAAGAATAGACTGGCAGCTACAAAATGAGACCAAAATTTTGACAATCGGATAGAAATTGTGGGCACAGTGAACGGTCAAAGCTAGAGATCTACCAAGCCTTTAAATTAAATCGTAAAAACGCCGAATTCGCACGTTTAAGGGGAGAAAAAGCCATTTAAAGTTTTGGTGTTTTTTTGCCTATTTCAACCTTCATAAAAAATAATGTTTTTGAAAATAATTTTACAAATTTGTACTTGTCGTAAAGAATAGACTGGCAGCTACAAAATGAGACCAAAATTTTGACAATCGGATAGAAATTGTGGGCACAGTGAACAATCAAAGCTAGAGATCTACCAAGCCTTTAAATTAAATCGTAAAAACGCCGAATTCGCACGCTTAAGGGGAGAAAAAGCCATTTAAAGTTTTGGTGTTTTTTTGCCTATTTCAACCTTCATAAATAATAGTGTTTTTGAAAATAATATTACAAATTTGTACTTGTCGTAAAGAATAGACCGGCAGCTACAAAATGAGACCAAAATTTTGACAATCGGATAGAAATTGTGGGCACAGTGAACGGTCAAAGCTAAAGATCTACCAAGCCTTTAAATTAAATCGTAAAAACACTGAATTCGCACGTTTAAGGGGAGAAAAAGCCATTTAAAGTTTTGGGGTTTTTTTGCCTATTTCAACCTTCATAAAAAATAGTGATTTTGAAAATAATATTACAAATTTGTACTTGTCGTAAAGAATAGACTGGCAGCTACAAAATGAGACCAAAATTTTGACAATCGGATAGAAATTGTGGGCACAGTGAACGGTCAAAGCTAGAGATCTACCAAGCCTTTAAATTAAATCGTAAAAACGCCGAATTCGCACGTTTAAGGGGAGAAAAAGCCATTTAAAGTTTTGGTGTTTTTTTGCCTATTTCAACCTTCATAAAAAATAGTGTTTTTGAAAATAATATTTTAAATTTGTATTTGTCGTAAAGAATAGACTGGCAGCTACAAAATGAGACCAAAATTTTGACAATCGAATAGAAATTGTGGGCACAGTGAACGGTCAAAGCTAGAGATCTACCAAGCCTTTAAATTAAATCGTAAAAACGCCGAATTCGCACGTTTAAGGGGAGAAAAAGCCATTTAAAGTTTTGGTGTTTTTTTGCCTATTTCAACCTTCATAAAAAATAGTGTTTTTGAAAATAATATTACAAATTTGTATTTGTCGTAAAGAATAGACTGGCAGCTACAAAATGAGACCAAAATTTTGACAATCGGATAGAAATTGTGGGCACAGTGAACGGTCAAAGCTAGAGATCTACCAAGCCTTTAAATTAAATCGTAAAAACGCCGAATTCGCACGTTTAAGGGGAGAAAAAGCCATTTAAAGTTTTGGTGTTTTTTTGCCTATTTCAACCTTCATAAAAAATAGTGTTTTTGAAAATAATATTACAAATTTGTACTTGTCGTGAAGAATAGACTGGCAGCTACAAAATGAGACCAAAATTTTGACAATCGGATAGAAATTGTGGGCACAGTGAACGGTCAAAGCTAGAGATCTACCAAGCCTTTAAATTAAATCGTAAAACGCCGAATTCGCACGTTTAAGGGGAGAAAAAGCCATTTAAAGTTTTGGTGTTTTTTGCCTATTTCAACCTTCATAAAAAATAGTGTTTTTGAAAATAATTTTACAAATTTGTACTTGTCGTAAAGAATAGACTGGCAGCTACAAAATGAGACCAAAATTTTGACAATCGAATAGAAATTGTGGGCACAGTGAACAATCAAAGCTAGAGATCTACCAAGCCTTTAAATTAAATCGTAAAAACGCCGAATTCGCACGCTTAAGGGGAGAAAAAGCCATTTAAAGTTTTGGTGTTTTTTTGCCTATTTCAACCTTCATAAATAATAGTGTTTTTGAAAATAATATTACAAATTTGTACTTGTCGTAAAGAATAGACCGGCAGCTACAAAATGAGACCAAAATTTTGACAATCGGATAGAAATTGTGGGCACAGTGAACGGTCAAAGCTAAAGATCTACCAAGCCTTTAAATTAAATCGTAAAAACACTGAATTCGCACGTTTAAGGGGAGAAAAAGCCATTTAAAGTTTTGGGGTTTTTTTGCCTATTTCAACCTTCATAAAAAATAGTGTTTTTGAAAATAATATTACAAATTTGTACTTGTCGTAAAGAATAGACTGGCAGCTACAAAATAAGACCAAAATTTTGACAATCGGATAGAAATTGTGGGCACAGTGAACGGTCAAAGCTAGAGATCTACCAAGCCTTTAAATTAAATCGTAAAAACGCCGAATTCGCACGTTTAAGGGGAGAAAAAGCCATTTAAAGTTTTGGTGTTTTTTTGCCTATTTCAACCTTCATAAATAATAGTGTTTTTGAAAATAATATTACAAATTTGTACTTGTCGTAAAGAATAGACCGGCAGCTACAAAATGAGACCAAAATTTTGACAATCGGATAGAAATTGTGGGCACAGTGAACGGTCAAAGCTAGAGATCTACCAAGCCTTTAAATTAAATCGTAAAAACACTGAATTCGCACGTTTAAGGGGAGAAAAAGCCATTTAAAGTTTTGGGGTTTTTTTGCCTATTTCAACCTTCATAAAAAATAGTGTTTTTGTAAATAATAATATTACAAATTTGTACTTGTCGTAAAGAATAGACTGGCAGCTACAAAATGAGACCAAAATTTTGACAATCGGATAGAAATTGTGGGCACAGTGAACGGTCAAAGCTAGAGATCTACCAAGCCTTTAAATTAAATCGTAAAAACGCCGAATTCGCACGTTTAAGGGGAGAAAAAGCCATTTAAAGTTTTGGTGTTTTTTTGCCTATTTCAACCTTCATAAAAAATAGTGTTTTTGAAAATAATATTACAAATTTGTATTTGTCGTAAAGAATAGACTGGCAGCTACAAAATGAGACCAAAATTTTGACAATCGAATAGAAATTGTGGGCACAGTGAACGGTCAAAGCTAGAGATCTACCAAGCCTTTAAATTAAATCGTAAAAACGCCGAATTCGCACGTTTAAGGGGAGAAAAAGCCATTTAAAGTTTTGGTGTTTTTTTGCCTATTTCAACCTTCATAAAAAATAGTGTTTTTGAAAATAATATTACAAATTTGTATTTGTCGTAAAGAATAGACTGGCAGCTACAAAATGAGACCAAAATTTTGACAATCGAATAGAAATTGTGGGCACAGTGAACGGTCAAAGCTAGAGATCTACCAAGCCTTTAAATTAAATCGTAAAAACGCCGAATTCGCACGTTTAAGGGGAGAAAAAGCCATTTAAAGTTTTGGTGTTTTTTTGCCTATTTCAACCTTCATAAAAAATAGTGTTTTTGAAAATAATTTTACAAATTTGTACTTGTCGTAAAGAATAGACTGGCAGCTACAAAATGAGACCAAAATTTTGACAATCGGATAGAAATTGTGGGCACAGTGAACAATCAAAGCTAGAGATCTACCAAGCCTTTAAATTAAATCGTAAAAACGCCGAATTCGCACGCTTAAGGGGAGAAAAAGCCATTTAAAGTTTTGGTGTTTTTTTGCCTATTTTAACCTTCATAAATAATAGTGTTTTTGAAAATAATATTACAAATTTGTACTTGTCGTAAAGAATAGACCGGCAGCTACAAAATGAGACCAAAATTTTGACAATCGGATAGAAATTGTGGGCACAGTGAACGGTCAAAGCTAAAGATCTACCAAGCCTTTAAATTAAATCGTAAAAACACTGAATTCGCACGTTTAAGGGGAGAAAAAGCCATTTAAAGTTTTGGGGTTTTTTTGCCTATTTCAACCTTCATAAAAAATAGTGTTTTTGAAAATAATATTACAAATTTGTACTTGTCGTAAAGAATAGACTGGCAGCTACAAAATGAGACCAAAATTTTGACAATCGGATAGAAATTGTGGGCACAGTGAACGGTCAAAGCTAGAGATCTACCAAGCCTTTAAATTAAATCGTAAAAACGCCGAATTCGCACGTTTAAGGGGAGAAAAAGCCATTTAAAGTTTTGGTGTTTTTTTGCCTATTTCAACCTTCATAAAAAATAGTGTTTTTGAAAATAATATTACAAATTTGTATTTGTCGTAAAGAATAGAATGGCAGCTACAAAATGAGACCAAAATTTTGACAATCGAATAGAAATTGTGGGCACAGTGAACGGTCAAAGCTAGAGATCTACCAAGCCTTTAAATTAAATCGTAAAAACGCCGAATTCGCACGTTTAAGGGGAGAAAAAGCCATTTAAAGTTTTGGTGTTTTTTTGCCTATTTCAACCTTCATAAAAAATAGTGTTTTTGAAAATAATATTACAAATTTGTATTTGTCATAAAGAATAGACTGGCAGCTACAAAATGAGACCAAAATTTTGACAATCGAATAGAAATTGTGGGCACAGTGAACGGTCAAAGCTAGAGATCTACCAAGCCTTTAAATTAAATCGTAAAAACGCCGAATTCGCACGTTTAAGGGGAGAAAAAGCCATTTAAAGTTTTGGTGTTTTTTTGCCTATTTCAACCTTCATAAAAAATAGTGTTTTTGAAAATAATATTACAAATTTGTACTTGTCGTGAAGAATAGACTGGCAGCTACAAAATGAGACCAAAATTTTGACAATCGGATAGAAATTGTGGGCACAGTGAACGGTCAAAGCTAGAGATCTACCAAGCCTTTAAATTAAATCGTAAAAACGCCGAATTCGCACGTTTAAGGGGAGAAAAAGCCATTTAAAGTTTTGGTGTTTGTTTGCCTATTTCAACCTTCATAAAAAATAGTGTTTTTGAAAATAATTTTACAAATTTGTACTTGTCGTAAAGAATAGACTGGCAGCTACAAAATGAGACCAAAATTTTGACAATCGGATAGAAATTGTGGGCACAGTGAACAATCAAAGCTAGAGATCTACCAAGCCTTTAAATTAAATCGTAAAAACGCCGAATTCGCACGCTTAAGGGGAGAAAAAGCCATTTAAAGTTTTGGTGTTTTTTTGCCTATTTCAACCTTCATAAATAATAGTGTTTTTGAAAATAATATTACAAATTTGTACTTGTCGTAAAGAATAGACCGGCAGCTACAAAATGAGACCAAAATTTTGACAATCGGATAGAAATTGTGGGCACAGTGAACGGTCAAAGCTAAAGATCTACCAAGCCTTTAAATTAAATCGTAAAAACACTGAATTCGCACGTTTAAGGGGAGAAAAAGCCATTTAAAGTTTTGGGGTTTTTTTGCCTATTTCAACCTTCATAAAAAATAGTGTTTTTGAAAATAATATTACAAATTTGTACTTGTCGTAAAGAATAGACTGGCAGCTACAAAATGAGACCAAAATTTTGACAATCGGATAGAAATTGTGGGCACAGTGAACGGTCAAAGCTAGAGATCTACCAAGCCTTTAAATTAAATCGTAAAAACGCCGAATTCGCACGTTTAAGGGGAGAAAAAGCCATTTAAAGTTTTGGTGTTTTTTTGCCTATTTCAACCTTCATAAAAAATAGTGTTTTTGAAAATAATATTACAAATTTGTATTTGTCGTAAAGAATAGACTGGCAGCTACAAAATGAGACCAAAATTTTGACAATCGAATAGAAATTGTGGGCACAGTGAACGGTCAAAGCTAGAGATCTACCAAGCCTTTAAATTAAATCGTAAAAACGCCGAATTCGCACGTTTAAGGGGAGAAAAAGCCATTTAAAGTTTTGGTGTTTTTTTGCCTATTTCAACCTTCATAAAAAATAGTGTTTTTGAAAATAATATTACAAATTTGTATTTGTCGTAAAGAATAGACTGGCAGCTACAAAATGAGACCAAAATTTTGACAATCGAATAGAAATTGTGGGCACAGTGAACGGTCAAAGCTAGAGATCTACCAAGCCTTTAAATTAAATCGTAAAAACGCCGAATTCGCACGTTTAAGGGGAGAAAAAGCCATTTAAAGTTTTGGTGTTTTTTTGCCTATTTCAACCTTCATAAAAAATAGTGTTTTTGAAAATAATATTACAAATTTGTACTTGTCGTGAAGAATAGACTGGCAGCTACAAAATGAGACCAAAATTTTGACAATCGGATAGAAATTGTGGGCACAGTGAACGGTCAAAGCTAGAGATCTACCAAACCTTTAAATTAAATCGTAAAAACGCCGAATTCGCACGTTTAAGGGGAGAAAAAGCCATTTAAAGTTTTGGTGTTTTTTTGCCTATTTCAACCTTCATAAAAAATAGTGTTTTTGAAAATAATTTTACAAATTTGTACTTGTCGTAAAGAATAGACTGGCAGCTACAAAATGAGACCAAAATTTTGACAATCGGATAGAAATTGTGGGCACAGTGAACAATCAAAGCTAGAGATCTACCAAGCCTTTAAATTAAATCGTAAAAACGCCGAATTCGCACGCTTAAGGGGAGAAAAAGCCATTTAAAGTTTTGGTGTTTTTTTGCCTATTTCAACCTTCATAAATAATAGTGTTTTTGAAAATAATATTACAAATTTGTACTTGTCGTAAAGAATAGACCGGCAGCTACAAAATGAGACCAAAATTTTGACAATCGGATAGAAATTGTGGGCACAGTGAACGGTCAAAGCTAAAGATCTACCAAGCCTTTAAATTAAATCGTAAAAACACTGAATTCGCACGTTTAAGGGGAGAAAAAGCCATTTAAAGTTTTGGGGTTTTTTTGCCTATTTCAACCTTCATAAAAAATTGTGTTTTTGAAAATAATATTACAAATTTGTACTTGTCGTAAAGAATAGACTGGCAGCTACAAAATGAGACCAAAATTTTGACAATCGGATAGAAATTGTGGGCACAGTGAACGGTCAAAGCTAGAGATCTACCAAGCCTTTAAATTAAATCGTAAAAACGCCGAATTCGCACGCTTAAGGGGAGAAAAAGCCATTTAAAGTTTTGGTGTTTTTTTGCCTATTTCAACCTTCATAAATGATAGTGTTTTTGAAAATAATATTACAAATTTGTACTTGTCGTAAAGAATAGACCGGCAGCTACAAAATGAGACCAAAATTTTGACAATCGGATAGAAATTGTGGGCACAGTGAACGGTCAAAGCTAAAGATCTACCAAGCCTTTAAATTAAATCGTAAAAACACTGAATTCGCACGTTTAAGGGGAGAAAAAGCCATTTAAAGTTTTGGGGTTTTTTTGCCTATTTCAACCTTCATAAAAAATAGTGTTTTGAAAATAATATTACAAATTTGTACTTGTCGTAAAGAATAGACTGGCAGCTACAAAATGAGACCAAAATTTTGACAATCGGATAGAAATTGTGGGCACAGTGAACGGTCAAAGCTAGAGATCTACCAAGCCTTTAAATTAAATCGTAAAATCGCCGAATTCGCACGTTTAAGGGGAGAAAAAGCCATTTAAAGTTTTGGTGTTTTTTTGCCTATTTCAACCTTCATAAAAAATAGTGTTTTTGAAAAATAATATTACAAATTTGTATTTGTCGTTAAGAATAGACTGGCAGCTACAAAATGAGACCAAAATTTTGACAATCGGATAGAAATTGTGGGTACAGTGAACGGTCAAAGTTAGAGATCTACAAAGCCTTTAAATTAAATCGTTAAAACGCCGAATTCGCACGTTTAAGGGGAGAAAAAGCCATTTAAAGTTTTGGTGTTTTTTTGCCTATTTCAACCTTCATAAAAAATAGTGTTTTTGAAATAATATTACAAATTTGTACTTGTCGTAAAGAATAGACTGGCAGCTACAAAATGGGACCAAAATTTTGACAATCGGATAGAAATTGTGGGCACAGTGAACGGTCAAAGCTAGAGATCTACCAAGCCTTTAAATTAAATCGTAAAAACGCCAAATTCGCACGTTTAAGGAGAGAAAAAGCCATTTAAAGTTTTGGTGTTTTTTTGCCTATTTCAACCTTCATAAAAAATAGTGTTTTTGAAAATAATATTACAAATTTGTACTTGTCGTAAAGAATAGACTGGCAGCTACAAAATGAGACCAAAATTTTGACAATCGGATAGAAATTGTGGGCACAGTGAACGGTCAAAGCTAGAGATCTACCAAGCCTTTAAATTAAATCGTAAAAACGCCGAATTCGCACGTTTAAGGGGAGAAAAAGCCATTTAAAGTTTTGGTGTTTTTTTGCCTATTTCAACCTTCATAAAAAATAGTGTTTTTGAAAATAATATTACAAATTTGTACTTGTCGTAAAGAATGGACTGGCAGCTACAAAATGAGACCAAAATTTTGACAATCGGATAGAAATTGTGGGCACAGTGAACGGTCAAAGCTAAAGATCTACCAAGCCTTTAAATTAAATCGTAAAAACGCCGAATTCGCAAGTTTAAGGGGAGAAAAGGCCATTTAAAGTTTTGGTGTTTTTTTGCCTATTTCAACCTTCATAAAAAATAGTGTTTTTGAAAAAATATTACAAATTTGTGCTTGTCGTAAAGAATAGACTGGCAGCTACAAAATGAGACCAAAATTTTGACAATCGGATAGAAATTGTGGGCACAGTGAACGGTCAAAGCTAAAGATCTACCAAGCCTTTAAATTAAATCGTAAAAACGCCGAATTCGCACGTTTAAGGGGAGAAAAAGCCATTTAAAGTTTTGGTGTTTTTTTGCCTATTTCAACCTTCATAAAAAATAGTGTTTTTGAAATAATATGACAAATTTGTACTTGTTGTAAAGAATAGACTGGCAGCTACAAAATGAGACCAAAATTTTGACAATCGGATAGAAATTGTGGGCACAGTGAACGGTCAAAGCTGGAGATCTACCAAGCCTTTAAATTAAATCGTAAAAACGCCGAATTCGCAAGTTTAAGGGGAGAAAAGGCCATTTAAAGTTTTGGTGTTTTTTTGCCTATTTCAACCATCATAAATAATAGTGTTTTTGAAAATAATATTACAAATTTGTACTTGTCGTAAAGAATAGACTGGCAGCTACAAAATGAGACCAAAATTTTGACAATCGGATAGAAATTGTGGGCACAGTGAACGGTCAAAGCTAGAGATCTACCAAGCCTTTAAATTAAATCGTAAAAACGCCGAATTCGCACGTTTAAGGGGAGAAAAAGCCATTTAAAGTTTCGGTGTTTTTTTGCCTATTTCAACCTTCATAAAAAATAGTGTTTTTGAAAATAATATTACAAATTTGTACTTGTCGTAAAGAATAGACTGGCAGCTACAAAATGAGACCAAAATTTTGACAATCGGATAGAAATTGTAGGCACAGTAAACGGTCAAAGCTAGAGGTCTACCAAGCCTTTAAATTAAATCGTAAAAACGCCAAATTCGCACGATTAAGGGGAGAAAAAGCCATTTAAAGTTTTGGTGTTTTTTTGCCTATTTCAACCTTCATAAAAAATAGTGTTTTTGAAAATAATATTACAAATTTGTACTTGTCGTAAAGATTAGACTGGCAGCTACAAAATGAGACCAAAATTTTGACAATCGGATAGAAATTGTGAGCACAGTGAACGGTCAAAGCTAGAGATCTACCAAGCCTTTAAATTAAATCGTAAAATCGCCAAATTTGCACGTTTAAGGGGAGAAAAAGCCATTTAAAGTTTTGGTGTTTTTTTGCCTATTTCAACCTTCATAAAAAATAGTGTTTTTGAAAATAATATTACAAATTTGTACTTGTCGTTAAGAATAGACTGGCAGCTACAAAATGAGACCAAAATTTTGACAATCGGATAGAAATTGTGGGCACAGTGAACGGTCAAAGCTAGAGATCCACCAAGCCTTTAAATTAAATCGTAAAAACGCCGAATTCGCACGTTTAAGGGGAGAAAAAGCCATTTAAAGTTTTGGTGTTTTTTTGCCTATTTCAACCTTCATAAAAAATAGTGTTTTTGAAAATAATATTACAAATTTGTACTTGTCGTAAAGAATAGACTGGCAGCTACAAAATGAGACCAACATTTTGACAATTGGATAGAAGTTGTGGGCACAGTGAACGGTCAAAGCTAGAGATCTACCAAGCCTTTAAATTAAATCGTAAAAACGCCGAATTCGCACGTTTAAGGGGAGAAAAAGCCATTTAAAGCTTTGGTGTTTTTTTGCCTATTTCAACCTTCATAAAAAATAGTGTTTTTGAAAATAATATTACAAATTTGTACTTGTCGTAAAGAATAGACTGGCAGCTACAAAATGAGACCAAAATTTTGACAATCGAATAGAAATTGTGGGCACAGTGAACGGTCAAAGCTAGAGATCTACCAAGCCTTTAAATTGAATCGTAAAAACGCCGAATTCGCACGTTTAAGGGGAGAAAAAGCCATTTAAAGTTTTGGTGTTTTTTTGCCTATTTCAACCTTCATAAAAAATAGTGTTTTTGAAAATAATATTACAAATTTGTACTTGTCGTAAAGAATAGACTGGCAGCTACAAAATGAGACCAAAATTTTGACAATCGGATAGAAATTGTGGGCACAGTGAACGGTCAAAGCTAGAGATCTACCAAGCCTTTAAATTAAATCGTAAAAACGCCGAATTCGCACGTTTAAGGGGAGAAAAAGCCATTTAAAGCTTTGGTGTTTTTTTGCCTATTTCAACCTTCATAAAAAATAGTGTTTTTGAAAATAATATTACAAATTTGTATTTGTCGTTAAGAATAGACTGGCAGCTACAAAATGAGACCAAAATTTTGACAATCGGATAGAAGTTGTGGGCACAGTGAACGGTCAAAGCTAGAGATCTACCAAGCCTTTAAATTAAATCGTAAAAACGCCGAATTCGCACGTTTAAGGGGAGAAAAAGCCATTTAAAGTTTTGGTGTTTTTTTGCCTATTTCAAACTTCATAAAAAATAGTGTTTTTGAAAATAATATTACAAATTTGTACTTGTCGTAAAGAATAGACTGGCAGCTACAAAATAAGCCCAAAATTTTGACAATCGGATAGAAATTGTGGGCACAGTGAACGGTCAAAGCTAGAGATCTACCAAGCCTTTAAATTGAATCGTAAAAACGCCGAATTCGCACGTTTAAGGGGAGAAAAAGCCATTTAAAGTTTTGGTGTTTTTTTGCCTATTTCAACCTTCATAAAAAATAGTGTTTTTGAAAATAATATTACAAATTTGTACTTGTCGTAAAGAATAGACTGGCAGCTACAAAATGAGACCGAAATTTTGACAATCGGATAGAAATTGTGGGCACAGTGAACGGTCAAAGCTAAAGATCTACCAAGTTTTAAATTAAATCGTAAGAACGCCGAATTCGCACGTTTAAGGGGAGAAAAAGCCATTTAAAGTTTTGGTGTTTTTTTGCCTATTTCAACCTTCATAAAAAATAGTGTTTTTGAAAATAATATTACAAATTTGTACTTGTCGTAAAGAATAGACTGGCAGCTACAAAATGAGACCAAAATTTTGACAATCGGATAGAAATTGTGGGCACAGTGAACGGTCAAAGCTAGAGATCTACCAAGCCTTTAAATTAAATCGTAAAAACGCTCAATTCGCACGTTTAAGGGGAGAAAAAGCCATTTAAAGTTTCGGTGTTTTTTTGCCTATTTCAACCTTCATAAAAAATAGTGTTTTTGAAAATAATATTACAAATTTGTATTTGTCGTAAAGAATAGACTGGCAGCTACAAAATGAGACCAAAATTTTGACAATCAGATAGAAATTGTGGGCACAGTGAACGGTCAAAGCTAAAGATCTACCAAGCCTTTAAATTAAATCGTAAAAACGCCGAATTCGCACGTTTAAGGGGAGAAAAAGCCATTTAAAGTTTTGGTGTTTTTTTGCCTATTTCAACCTTCATAAAAAATAGTGTTTTTGTAAATAATATTACAAATTTGTACTTGTCGTAAAGAATAGACTGGCAGCTACAAAATGAGACCAAAATTTTGACAATCGGATAGAAATTGTGGGCACAGTGAACGGTCAAAGCTAGAGATCTACCAAGCCTTTAAATTAAATCGTAAAAACACCGAATTCGCACGTTTAAGGGGAGAAAAAGCCATTTAAAGTTTTGGTGTTTTTTTGCCTATTTCAACCTTCATAAAAAATAGTGTTTTTGAAAATAATATTACAAATTTGTACTTGCCGTAAAGAACAGACTGGCAGCTACAAAATGAGACCAAAATTTTGACAATCGGATAGAAGCTGTGGGCACAGTGAACGGTCAAAGCTAGAGATCTACCAAGCCTTTAATTAAATCGTAAAAACGCCGAATTCGCACGTTTAAGGGGAGAAAAAGCCATTTAAAGTTTTGGTGTTTTTTTGCCTATTTCAACCTTCATAAAAAATAGTGTTTTTGAAAATAATATTACAAATTTGTACTTGTCGTAAAGAATAGACTGGCAGCTACAAAATGAGACCAAAATTTTGACAATCGGATAGAAATTGTGGGCACAGTAAACGGTCAAAGCTAAAGATCTACCAAGCCTTTAAATTAAATCGTAAAAACGCCGAATTCGCACGTTTAAGGGGAGAAAAAGCCATTTAAAGTTTCGGTGTTTTTTGCCTATTTCAAACCTTCATAAAAAATAGTGTTTTTGAAAATAATATTACAAATTTGTACTTGTCGTAAAAAATAGACTGGCAGCTACAAAATGAGACCAAAATTTTGACAATCGGATAGAAATTGTGGGCACAGTGAACGGTCAAAGCTAAAGATCTACCAAGCCTTTAAATGAAATCGTAATAACGCCGAATTCGCACGTTTAAGGGGAGAAAAAGCCATTTAAAGTTTTGGTGTTTTTTTGCCTATTTCAACCTTCATAAAAAATAGTGTTTTTGAAAATAATATTACAAATTTGTACTTGTCGTAAAGAATAGACTGGCAGCTACAAAATGAGACCAAAATTTTGACAATCGGATAGAAATTGTGGGCACAGTGAACGGTCAAAGCTAGAGATCTACCAAGCCTTTAAATTAAATCGTAAAAACGCCGAATTCGCACGTTTAAGGGGAGAAAAAGCCATTTAAAGTTTTGGTGTTTTTTTGCCTATTTCAACCTTCATAAAAAAAAAGTGTTTTTGAAAATAATATTACAAATTTGTATTTGTCGTAAAGAATAGACTGGCAGCTACAAAATGAGCCCAAAATTTTGACAATCAGATAGAAATTGTGGGCACAGTGAACGGTCAAAGCTAGAGATCTACCAAGCCTTTAAATTAAATCGTAAAAACGCTCAATTCGCACGTTTAAGGGGAGAAAAAGCCATTTAAAGTTTCGGTGTTTTTTTGCCTATTTCAACCTTCATAAAAAATAGTGTTTTTGAAAATAATATTACAAATTTGTATTTGTCGTAAAGAATAGACTGGCAGCTACAAAATGAGACCAAAATTTTGACAATCAGATAGAAATTGTGGGCACAGTGAACGGTCAAAGCTAAAGATCTACCAAGCCTTTAAATTAAATCGTAAAAACGCCGAATTCGCACGTTTAAGGGGAGAAAAAGCCATTTAAAGTTTTGGTGTTTTTTTGCCTATTTCAACCTTCATAAAAAATAGTGTTTTTGTAAATAATATTACAAATTTGTACTTGTCGTAAAGAATAGACTGGCAGCTACAAAATGAGACCAAAATTTTGACAATCGGATAGAAATTGTGGGCACAGTGAACGGTCAAAGCTAGAGATCTACCAAGCCTTTAAATTAAATCGTAAAAACACCGAATTCGCACGTTTAAGGGGAGAAAAAGCCATTTAAAGTTTTGGTGTTTTTTTGCCTATTTCAACCTTCATAAAAAATAGTGTTTTTGAAAATAATATTACAAATTTGTACTTGCCGTAAAGAACAGACTGGCAGCTACAAAATGAGACCAAAATTTTGACAATCGGATAGAAGCTGTGGGCACAGTGAACGGTCAAAGCTAGAGATCTACCAAGCCTTTAAATTAAATCGTAAAAACGCCGAATTCGCACGTTTAAGGGGAGAAAAAGCCATTTAAAGTTTTGGTGTTTTTTTGCCTATTTCAACCTTCATAAAAAATAGTGTTTTTGAAAATAATATTACAAATTTGTACTTGTCGTAAAGAATAGACTGGCAGCTACAAAATGAGACCAAAATTTTGACAATCGGATAGAAATTGTGGGCACAGTAAACGGTCAAAGCTAAAGATCTACCAAGCCTTTAAATTAAATCGTAAAAACGCCGAATTCGCACGTTTAAGGGGAGAAAAAGCCATTTAAAGTTTCGGTGTTTTTTTGCCTATTTCAACCTTCATAAAAAATAGTGTTTTTGAAAATAATATTACAAATTTGTACTTGTCGTAAAAAATAGACTGGCAGCTACAAAATGAGACCAAAATTTTGACAATCGGATAGAAATTGTGGGCACAGTGAACGGTCAAAGCTAAAGATCTGCCAAGCCTTTAAATGAAATCGTAATAACGCCGAATTCGCACGTTTAAGGGGAGAAAAAGCCATTTAAAGTTTTGGTGTTTTTTTGCCTATTTCAACCTTCATAAAAAATAGTGTTTTTGAAAATAATATTACAAATTTGTACTTGTCGTAAAGAATAGACTGGCAGCTACAAAATGAGACCAAAATTTTGACAATCGGATAGAAATTGTGGGCACAGTGAACGGTCAAAGCTAGAGATCTACCAAGCCTTTAAATTAAATCGTAAAAACGCCGAATTCGCACGTTTAAGGGGAGAAAAAGCCATTTAAAGTTTTGGTGTTTTTTTGCCTATTTCAACCTTCATAAAAAATAGTGTTTTTGAAAATAATATTACAAATTTGTACTTGTCGTAAAGAATAGACCGGCAGCTACAAAATGAGACCAAAATTTTGACAATTGGATAGAAATTGTGGGCACAGTGAACGGTCAAAGCTAAAGATCTACCAAGCCTTTAAATTAAATCGTAAAAACGCCGAATTCGCACGTTTAAGGGGAGAAAAAGCCATTTAAAGTTTTGGTGTTTTTTTGCCTATTTCAACCTTCATAAAAAATAGTGTTTTTGAAAATAATATTACAAATTTGTACTTGTCGTAAAGAATAGACTGGCAGCTACAAAATGAGACCAAAATTTTGACAATCGGATAGAAATTGTGGGCACAGTGAACGGTCAAAGCTATAGATCTACCAAGCCTTTAAATTAAATCGTAAAAACGCCGAATTCGCACGTGTAAGGGGAGAAAAAGCCATTTAAAGTTTTGGTGTTTTTTTGCCTATTTCAACCTTCATAAAAAATAGTGTTTTTGAAAATAATATTACAAATTTGTACTTGTCGTAAAGAATAGACTGGCAGCTACAAAATGAGACCAAAATTTTGACAATCGGATAGAAATTGTGGGCACAGTGAACGGTCAAAGCTAGAGATCTACCAAGCCTTTAAATTAAATCGTAAAAACGCCGAATTCGCACGTGTAAGGGGAGAAAAAGCCATTTAAAGTTTTGGTGTTTTTTTGCCTATTTCAACCTTCATAAAAAATAGTGTTTTTGAAAATAATATTACAAATTTGTACTTGTCGTAAAGAATAGACTGGCAGCTACAAAATGAGACCAAAATTTTGACAATCGGATAGAAATTGTGGGCACAGTGAACGGTCAAAGCTAGAGATCTACCAAGCCTTTAAATTAAATCGTAAAACCGCCGAATTCGCACGTTTAAGGGGAGAAAAAGCCATTTAAAGTTTTGGTGTTTTTTTGCCTATTTCAACCTTCATAAAAAATAGTGTTTTTGAAAATAATATTACAAATTTGTACTTGTCGTAAAGAATAGACTGGCAGCCAAAAAATGAGACCAAAATTTTGATAATCGGATAGAAATTGTGGGCACAGTGAACGGTCAAAGCTAGAGATCTACCCAGCCTTTAAATTAAATCGTAAAAACGCCGAATTCGCACGTTTGAGGGGAGATAGAGCCATTTAAAGTTTTGGTGTTTTTTTGCCTATTTCAACCTTCATAAAAAATAGTGTTTTTGAAAATAATATTACAAATTTGTACTTGTCGTAAAGAATAGACTGGCAGCTACAAAATGAGACCAAAATTTTGACAATCGGATAGAAATTGTGGGTACAGTGAACAGTCAAAGCTAGAGATCTACCAAGCCTTTAAATTAAATCGTAAAAACGCCGAATTCGCACGTTTAAGGGGAGAAAAAGCCATTTAAAGTTTTGGTGTTTTTTTGCCTATTTCAACCTTCATAAAAAATAGTGTTTTTGAAAATAATATTACAAATTTGTACTTGTCGTTAAGAATAGACTGGCAGCTACAAAATGAGACCAAAATTTTGACAATCGGATAGAAGTTGTGGGCACAGTGAACGGTCAAAGCTAGAGATCTACCAAGCCTTTAAATTAAATCGTAAAAACGCCGAATTCGCACGTGTAAGGGGAGAAAAAGCCATTTAAAGTTTTGGTGTTTTTTTGCCTATTTCAACCTTCATAAAAAATAGTGTTTTTGAAAAAAATATTACAAATTTGTACTTGTCGTAAAGAATAGACTGGCAGCTACAAAATGAGACCAAAATTTTGACAATCGGATAGAAACTGTGGGCACAGTGAACGGTCAAAGCTAGAGATCTACCCAGCCTTTAAATTAAATCGTAAAAATGCCAAATTCGCACGTTTAAGGGGAGAAAAAGCCATTTAAAGTTTTGGTGTTTTTTGCCTATTTCAACCTTCATAAAAAATAGTGTTTTTGAAAATAATATTACAAATTTGTACTTGTCGTAAAGAATAGACTGGCAGCTACAAAATGAGACCAAAATTTTGACAATCGGATAGAAATTGTGAGCACAGCGAACGGTTAAAGCTAGAGATCTACCAAGCCTTTAAATTAAATCGTAAAAACGCCGAATTCGCACGTTTAAGGGGAGAAAAAGCCATTTAAAGTTTTGGTGTTTTTTTGCCTATTTCAACCTTCATAAAAAATAGTGTTTTTGAAAATAATATTACAAATTTGTATTTGTCGTAAAGAATAGACTGGCAGCTACAAAATGAGACCAAAATTTTGACAATCGGATAGAAATTGTGGGCACAATGAACGGTCAAAGCTAGAGGTCTACCAAGCCTTTAAATTAAATCGTAAAAACGCCAAATTCGCACGATTAAGGGGAGAAAAAGCCATTAAAGTTTTGGTGTTTTTTTGCCTATTTCAACCTTCATAAAAAATAGTGTTTTTGAAAATAATATTACAAATTTGTATTTGTCGTAAAGATTAGACTGGCAGCTACAAAATGAGACCAAAATTTTGACAATCGGATAGAAATTGTGAGCACAGTGAACGGTCAAAGCTAGAGATCTACCAAGCCTTTAAATTAAATCGTAAAATTGCCAAATTCGCACGTTTAAGGGGAGAAAAAGCCATTTAAAGTTTTGGTGTTTTTTTGCCTATTTCAACCTTCATAAAAAATAGTGTTTTTGAAAATAATATTACAAATTTGTACTTGTCGTAAAGAATAGACTGGCAGCTACAAAATGAGACCAAAATTTTGACAATCGGATAGAAATTGTGGGCACAGTGAACGGTCAAAGCTAGAGATCCACCAAGCCTTTAAATTAAATCGTAAAAACGCCGAACTCGCACGTTTAAGGGGAGAAAAAGCCATTTAAAGTTTTAGTGTTTTTTTGCCTATTTCAACCTTCATAAAAAATAGTGTTTTTGAAAATAATATTACAAATTTGTACTTGTCGTAAAGAATAGACTGGCAGCTACAAAATGAGACCAAAATTTTGACAATCGGATAGAAGTTGTGGGCACAGTGAACGGTCAAAGCTAGAGATCTACCAAGCCTTTAAATTAAATCTTAAAAACGCCGAATTCGCACGTGTAAGGGGAGAAAAAGCCATTTAAAGTTTTGGTGTTTTTTTGCCTATTTCAACCTTTATAAAAAATAGTGTTTTTGAAAATAATATTACAAATTTGTACTTGTCGTAAAGAATAGACTGGCAGCTACAAAATGAGACCAAAATTTTGACAATCGGATAGAAACTGTGGGCACAGTGAACGGTCAAAGCTAGAGATCTACCCAGCCTTTAAATTAAATCGTAAAAATGCCAAATTCGCACGTTTAAGGGGAGAAAAAGCCATTTAAAGTTTTGGTGTTTTTTTGCCTATTTCAACCTTCATAAAAAATAGTGTTTTTGAAAATAATATTACAAATTTGTACTTGTCGTAAAGAATAGACTGGCAGCTACAAAATGAGACCAAAATTTTGACAATCGGATAGAAACTGTGGGCACAGTGAACGGTCAAAGCTAGAGATCTACCCAGCCTTTAAATTAAATCGTAAAAATGCCAAATTCGCACGTTTAAGGGGAGAAAAAGCCATTTAAAGTTTTGGTGTTTTTTTGCCTATTTCAACCTTCATAAAAAATAGTGTTTTTGAAAATAATATTACAAATTTGTACTTGTCGTAAAGAATAGACTGGCAGCTACAAAATGAGACCAAAATTTTGACAATCGGATAGAAATTGTGAGCACAGCGAACGGTTAAAGCTAGAGATCTACCAAGCCTTTAAATTAAATCGTAAAAACGCCGAATTCGCACGTTTAAGGGGAGAAAAAGCCATTTAAAGTTTTGGTGTTTTTTTGCCTATTTCAACCTTCATAAAAAATAGTGTTTTTGAAAATAATATTACAAATTTGTATTTGTCGTAAAGAATAGACTGGCAGCTACAAAATGAGACCAAAATTTTGAGAATCGGATAGAAATTGTGGGCACAATGAACGGTCAAAGCTAGAGGTCTACCAAGCCTTTAAATTAAATCGTAAAAACGCCAAATTCACACGATTAAGGGGAGAAAAAGCCATTTAAAGTTTTGGTGTTTTTTTGCCTATTTCAACCTTCATAAAAAATAGTGTTTTTGAAAATAATATTACAAATTTGTATTTGTCGTAAAGATTAGACTGGCAGCTACAAAATGAGACCAAAATTTTGACAATCGGATAGAAATTGTGAGCCCAGTGAACGGTCAAAGCTAGAGATCTACCAAGCCTTTAAATTAAATCGTAAAATCGGCAAATTCGCACGTTTAAGGGGAGAAAAAGCCATTTAAAGTTTTGGTGTCTTTTTGCCTATTTCAACCTTCATCAAAAATAGTGTTTTTGAAAATAATATTACAAATTTGTACTTGTCGTAAAGAATAGACTGGCAGCTACAAAATGAGACCAAAATTTTGACAATCGGATAGAAATTGTGGGCACAGTGAACGGTCAAAGCTGGAGATCTACCAAGCCTTTAAATTAAATCGTAAAAACGCCGAATTCGCACGTTTAAGGGGAGAAAAAGCCATTTAAAGTTTTGGTGTTTTTTTGCCTATTTCAACCTTCATAAAAAATAGTGTTTTTGAAAATAATATTACAAATTTGTACTTGTCGTAAAGAATAGACTGGCAGCTACAAAATGAGACCAAAATTTTGACAATCGGATAGAAGTTGTGGGCACAGTGAACGGTCAAAGCTAGAGATCTACCAAGCCTTTAAATTAAATCGGAAAAACGCCGAATTCGCACGTGTAAGGGGAGAAAAAGCCATTTAAAGTTTTGGTGTTTTTTTGCCTATTTCAACCTTCATAAAAAATAGTGTTTTTGAAAATTATATTACAAATTTGTACTTGTCGTAAAGAATAGACTGGCAGCTACAAAATGAGACCGAAATTTTGACAATCGGGTAGAAACTGTGGGCACAGTGAGCGGTCAAAGCTAGAGATCTACCCAGCCTTTAAATTAAATCGTAAAAATGCCAAATTCGCACGTTTAAGGGGAGAAAAAGCCATTTAAAGTTTTGGTGTTTTTTTGCCTATTTCAACCTTCATAAAAAATAGTGTTTTTGAAAATAATATTACAAATTGGTACTTGTCGTAAAGAATAGACTGGCAGCTACAAAATGAGACCAAAATTTTGACAATCGGATAGAAATTGTGGGCACAGTGAACGGTCAAAGCTAGAGATCTACCAAGCCTTTAAATTAAATCGTAAAAACGCCGAATTCGCACATTTAAGGGGAGAAAAAGCCATTTAAAGTTTTGGTGTTTTTTTGCCTATTTCAACCTTCATAAAAAATAGTGTTTTTGAAAATAATATTACAAATTTGTATTTGTCGTTAAGAATAGACTGGCAGCTACAAAATGAGACCAAAATTTTGACAATCGGATAGAAGTTGTGGGCACAGTGAACGGTCAAAGCTAGAGATCTACCAAGCCTTTAAATTAAATCGTAAAAACGCCGAATTCGCACGTTTAAGGGGAGAAAAAGCCATTTAAAGTTTTGGTGTTTTTTTGCCTATTTCAACCTTCATAAAAAATAGTGTTTTTGAAAATAATATTACAAATTTGTACTTGTCGTAAAGAATAGACTGGCAGCTACAAAATAAGCCCAAAATTTTGACAATCGGATAGAAATTGTGGGCACAGTAAACGGTCAAAGCTAGAGATCTACCAAGCCTTTAAATTAAATCGTAAAAACGCCGAATTCGCACGTTTAAGGGGAGAAAAAGCCATATAAAGTTTTGGTGTTTTTTGCCTATTTCAACCTTCATAAAAAAAAAATGTTTTTGAAAATAATATTACAAATTTGTACTTGTCGTAAAGAATAGACTGGCAGCTACAAAATGAGACCAAAATTTTGACAATCGGATAGAAATTGTGGGCACAGTGAACGGTCAAAGCTAAAGATCTACCAAGTTTTAAATTAAATCGTAAGAACGCCGAATTCGCACGTTTAAGGGGAGAAAAAGCCATTTAAAGTTTTGGTGTTTTTTTGCCTATTTCAACCTTCATAAAAAATAGTGTTTTTGAAAATAATATTACAAATTTGTACTTGTCGTAAAGAATAGACTGGCAGCTACAAAATGAGACCAAAATTTTGACAATCGGATAGAAATTGTGGGCACAGTAAACGGTCAAAGCTAGAGATCTACCAAGCCTTTAAATTAAATCGTAAAAACGCCGAATTCGCACGTTTAAGGGGAGAAAAAGCCATATAAAGTTTCGGTGTTTTTTTGCCTATTTCAACCTTCATAAAAAATAGTGTTTTTGAAAATAATATTACAAATTTGTACTTGTCGTAAAGAATAGACTGGCAGCTACAAAATGAGACCAAAATTTTGACAATCGGATAGAAATTGTGGGCACAGTGAACGGTCAAAGCTAGAGATCTACCAAGCCTTTAAATTATATCGTAAAAACGCCGAATTTGCACGTTTAAGGGGAGAAAAAGCCATTTAAAGTTTTGGTGTTTTTTTGCCTATTTCAACCTTCATAAAAAATAGTGTTTTTGAAAATAATATTACAAATTTGTACCTGTCGTAAAGAATAGACTGGCAGCTACAAAATGAGACCAAAATTTTGACAATCGGATAGAAATTGTGGGCACAGTGAACGGTCAAAGCTAGAGATCTACCAAGCCTTTAAATTAAATCGTAAAAACGCCGAATTCGCACGTTTAAGGGGAGAAAAAGCCATTTAAAGTTTTGGTGTTTTTTTGCCTATTTCAACCTTCATAAAAAATAGTGTTTTTGAAAATAATGTTACAAATTTGTACTTGTCGTAAAGAATAGACTGGCAGCTACAAAATGAGACCGAAATTTTGACAATCGGATAGAAACTGTGGGCACAGTGAACGGTCAAAGCTAGAGATCTACCAAGCCTTTAAATTAAATCGTAAAAACGCCGAATTCGCACGTTTAAGGAGAGAAAAAGCCATTTAAAGTTTTGGTGTTTTTTTGCCTATTTCAACCTTCATAAAAAAACGTGTTTTTGGAAATAATATTACAAATTTGTACTTGTCGTAAAGAATAGACTGGCAGCTACAAAATAAGACCAAAATTTTGACAATCGGATAGAAATTGTGGGCACAGTAAACGGTCAAAGCTAGAGATCTACCAAGCCTTTAAATTAAATCGTAAAAACGCCGAATTCGCACGTTTAAGGGGAGAAAAAGCCATTTAAAGTTTCGGTGTTTTTTTGCCTATTTCAACCTTCATAGAAAATAGTGTTTTTGAAAATAATATTACAAATTTGTACTTGTCGTAAAGAATAGACTGGCAGCTACAAAATGAGACCGAAATTTTGACAATCGGATAGAAATTGTGGGCACAGTAAACGGTCAAAGCTAGAGATCTACCAAGCCTTTAAATGAAATCGTAAAAACGCCGAATTCGCACGTTTAAGGGGAGAAAAAGCCATTTAAAGTTTTGGTGTTTTTTTGCCTATTTCAACCTTCATAAAAAATAGTGTTTTTGAAAATAATATTACAAATTTGTACTTGTCGTAAAGAATAGACTGGCAGCTACAAAATGAGACCAAAATTTTGACAATCGGATAGAAATTGTGGGCACAGTGAACGGTCAAAGCTAGAGATCTACCAAGCCTTTAAATTAAATCGTAAAAACGCCGAATTCGCACGTTTAAGGGGAGAAAAAGCCATTTAAAGTTTTGGTGTTTTTTTGCCTATTTCAACCTTCATAAAAAATAGTGTTTTTGAAAATAATATTACAAATTTGTACTTGTCGTAAAGAATAGACCGGCAGCTACAAAATGAGACCAAAATTTTGACAATCGGATAGAAATTGTGGGCACAGTGAACGGTCAAAGCTAAAGATCTACCAAGCCTTTAAATTAAATCGTAAAAACGCCGAATTCGCACGTTTAAGGGGAGAAAAAGACATTTAAAGTTTTAGTGTTTTTATGCCTATTTCAACCTTCATAAAAAATAGTGTTTTTGAAAATAATATTACAAATTTGTACTTGTCGTTAAGAATGGACTGGCAGCTACAAAATGAGACCAAAATTTTGACAATCGGATAGAAATTGTGGGCACAGTGAACGGTAAAAGCTAGAGATCTACCAAGCCTTTAAATTAAATCGTAAAAACGCCGAATTCGCACGTTTAAGGGGAGAAAAAGCCATTTAAAGTTTTGGTGTTTTTTTGCCTATTTCAACCTTCATAAAAAATAGTGTTTTTGAAAATAATATTACAAATTTGTACTTGTCGTAAAGAATAGACTGGCAGCTACAAAATGAGACCAAAGTTTTGACAATCGGATAGAAATTGTGGGCACAGTGAACGATCAAAGCTAGAGATCTACCAAGCCTTTAAATTAAATCGTAAAAACGCCGAATTCGCACGTTTAAGGGGAGAAAAAGCCATTTAAAGTTTTGGTGTTTTTTTGCCTATTTCAACCTTCATAAAAAATAGTGTTTTTGAAAATAATATTACAAATTTGTACTTGTCGTAAAGAATAGACTGGCAGCTACAAAATGAGACCAAAATTTTGACAATCGGATAGAAATTGTGGGCACAGTGAACGGTCAAAGCTAGAGATCTACCAAGCCTTTAAATTAAATCGTAAAAACGCCAAATTCGCACGTTTAAGGGGAGAAAAAGCCATTTAAAGTTTTGGTGTTTTTTTGCCTATTTCAACCTTCATAAAAAATAGTGTTTTTGAGAATAATATTACAAATTTGTACTTGTCGTAAAGAATAGACTGGCAGCTACAAAATGAGACCAAAATTTTGACAATCGGATAGAAATTGTGGGCACAGTGAACGGTTAAAGCTAGAGATCTACCAAACCTTTAAATTAAATCGTAAAAACGCCGAATTCGCACGTTTAAGGGGAGAAAAAGCCATTTAAAGTTTTGGTGTTTTTTTGCCTATTTCAACCTTCATAAAAAATAGTGTTTTTGAAAATAATATTACAAATTTGTACTTGTCGTAAAGAATAGACTGGCAGCTACAAAATGAGACCAAAATTTTGACAATCGGATAGAAATTGTGGGCACAGTGAACGGTTAAAGCTAGAGATCTACCAAACCTTTAAATTAAATCGTAAAAACGCCGAATTCGCACGTTTAAGGGGAGAAAAAGCCATTTAAAGTTTTGGTGTTTTTTTGCCTATTTCAACCTACATAAAAAATAGTGTTTTTGAGAATAATATTACAAATTTGTACTTGTCGTAAAGAATAGACTGGCAGCTACAAAATGAGACCAAAATTTTGACAATCGGATAGAAATTGTGGGCACAGTGAACGGTCAAAGCTAGAGATCTACCAAGCCTTTAAATTAAATCGTAAAAACGCCGAATTCGCACGTTTAAGGGGAGAAAAAGCCATTTAAAGTCTTGGTGTTTTTTTGCCTATTTCAACCTTCATAAAAAATAGTGTTTTTGAAAATAATATTACAAATTTGTACTTGTCGTAAAGAATAGACTGGCAGCTACAAAATGAGACCAAAAATTTGACAATCGGATAGAAATTGTGGGCACAGTGAACGGTTAAAGCTAGAGATCTACCAAGCCTTTAAATTAAATCGTAAAAACGCCAAATTCGCACGTTTAAGGGGAGAAAAAGCCATTTAAAGTTTTGGTGTTTTTTTGCCTATTTCAACCTTCATAAAAAATAGTGTTTTTGAGAATAATATTACAAATTTGTACTTGTCGTTAAGAATAGACTGGCAGCTACAAAATGAGACCAAAATTTTGACAATCGGATAGAAATTGTGGGCACAGTGAACGGTTAAAGCTAGAGATCTACCAAACCTTTAAATTAAATCGTAAAAACGCCGAATTCGCACGTTTAAGGGGAGAAAAAGCCATTTAAAGTTTTGGTGTTTTTTTGCCTATTTCAACCTTCATAAAAAATAGTGTTTTTGAAAATAATATTACAAATTTGTACTTGTCGTAAAGAATAGACTGGCAGCTACAAAATGAGACCAAAATTTTGACAATCGGATAGAAATTGTGGGCACAGTGAACGGTCAAAGCTAGAGATCTACCAAGCCTTTAAATTAAATCGTAAAAACGCCGAATTCGCACGTTTAAGGGGAGAAAGAGCCATTTAAAGTTTTGGTGTTTTTTTGCCTATTTCAACCTTCATAAAAAATAGTGTTTTTGAAAATAATATTACAAATTTGTACTTGTCGTAAAGAATAGACTGGCAGCTACAAAATGAGACCAAAATTTTGACAATCGGATAGAAATTGTGGGCACAGTGAACGGTCAAAGCTAGAGATCTACCAAGCCTTTAAATTAAATCGTAAAAACGCCGAATTCGCACGTTTAAAGGGAGAAAAAGCCATTTAAAGTTTTGGTGTTTTTTTGCCTATTTCAACCTTCATAAAAATAGTGTTTTTGAAAATAATATTACAAATTTGTACTTGTCGTAAAGAATAGACTGGCAGCTACAAAATGAGACCAAAATTTTGACAATCGGATAGAAGTTGTGGGCACAGTGAACGGTCAAAGCTAGAGATCTACCAAGCCTTTAAATTAAATCGTAAAAACGCCGAATTCGCACGTTTAAGGGGAGAAAAAGCCATATAAAGTTTTGGTGTTTTTTTTGCCTATTTCAACCTTCATAAAAAATAGTGTTTTTGAAAATAATATTACAAATTTGTACTTGTCGTTAAGAATAGGCTGGCAGCTACAAAATGAGACCAAAATTTTGACAATCGGATAGAAGTTGTGGGCACAGTGAACGGTCAAAGCTAGAGATCTACCAAGCCTTTAAATTAAATCGTAAAAACGCCGAATTCGCACGTTTAAGGGGAGAAAAAGCCATTTAAAGTTTTGGTGTTTTTTTGCCTATTTCAACCTTCATAAAAAATAGTGTTTTTGAAAATAATATTACAAATTTGTACTTGTCGTAAAGAATAGACTGGCAGCTACAAAATGAGACCAAAATTTTGACAATCGGATAGAAATTGTGAGTACAGTGAACGGTCAAAGCTAGAGATCTACCAAGCCTTTAAATTAAATCGTAAAAACGCCGAATTCAAACGTTTAAGGGGAGAAAAAGCCATTTAAAGTTTTGGTGTTTTTTTGCCTATTTCAACCTTCATAAAAATAGTGTTTTTGAAAATAATATTACAAATTTGTACTTGTCGTAAAGAATAGACTGGCAGCTACAAAATGAGATCAAAATTTTGACAATCGGATAGAAATTGTGGGCACAGTGAACGGTCAAAGCTAGAGATCTACCAAGCCTTTAAATTAAATCGTAAAAACGCCGAATTCGCACGTTTAAGGGGAGAAAAAGCCATTTAAAGTTTTGGTGTTTTTTTGCCTATTTCAACCTTCATAAAAAATAGTGCTTTTGAAAATAATATTACAAATTTGTACTTGTCGTAAAGAATAGACTGGCAGCTACAAAATGAGACCAAAATTTTGACAATCGGATAGAAATTGTGAGCACAGTGAACGGTCAAAGCTAGAAATCTACCAAGCCTTTAAATTAAATCGTAAAAACGCCGAATTCGCACGTTTAAGGGGAGAAAAAGCCATTTAAAGTTTTGGTGTTTTTTTGCCTATTTCAACCTTCATAAAAAATAGTGTTTTTGAAAATAATATTACAAATTTGTACTTGTCGTAAAGAATAGAGTGGCAGCTACAAAATGAGACCAAAATTTTGACAATCGGATAGAAATTGTGGGCACAGTGAACAGTCAAAGCTAGAGATCTACCAAGCCTTTAAATTAAATCGTAAAAACGCCGAATTCGCACGTTTAAGGGGAGAAAAAGCCATTTAAAGTTTTGGTGTTTTTTTGCCTATTTCAACCTTCATAAAAATAGTGTTTTTGAAAATAATATTACAAATTTGTACTTGTCGTTAAGAATAGACTGGCAGCTACAAAATGAGACCAAAATTTTGACAATCGGATAGAAATTGTGGGCACAGTGAACGGTCAAAGCTAGAGATCTACCAAGCCTTTAAATTAAATCGTAAAAACGCCGAATTCGCACGTTTAAGGGGAGAAAAAGCCATTTAAAGTTTTGGTGTTTTTTTGCCTATTTCAACCTTCATAAAATATAGTGTTTTTGAAAATAATATCACAAATTTGTACTTGTCGTAAAGAATAGACTGGCAGCTACAAAATGAGACCAAAATTTTGACAATCGGATAGAAATTGTGGGCACAGTAAACGGTCAAAGCTAGAGATCTACCAAGCCTTTAAATTAAATCGTAAAAACGCCGAATTCGCACGTTTAAGGGGAGAAAAAGCCATTTAAAGTTTTGGTGTTTTTTTGCCTATTTCAACCTCCATAAAAAATAGTGTTTTTGAAAATAATATTACAAATTTGTACTTGTCGTAAAGAATAGACTGGCAGCTACAAAATGAGACCAAAATTTTGACATTCGGATAGAAATTGTGGGCACAGTGAACGGTTAAAGCCAGAGATCTACCAAGCCTTTAAATTAAATCGCAAAAACGCCGAATTCGCACGTTTAAGGGGAGAAAAAGCCATTTAAAGTTTTGGTGTTTTTTTGCCTATTTCAACCTTCATAAAAATAGTGTTTTTGAAAATAATATTACAAATTTGTATTTGTCGTAAAGAATAGACTGGCAGCTACAAAATGAAACCAAAATTTTGACAATCGGGTAGAAATTGCGGGCACAGTGAACGGTCAAAGCTAGAGATCTACCAAGCCTTTAAATTAAATCGTAAAAACGCCGAATTCGCACGTTTAAGGGAAGAAAAAGCCATTTAAAGTTTTGGTGTTTTTTTTGCCTATTTCAACCTTCATAAAAAAATAGTGTTTTTGAAAATAATATTACAAATTTGTACTTGTCGTAAAGAATAGACTGGCAGCTACAAAATGAGACCAAAATTTTGACAATCGGATAGAAATTGTGGGCACAGTGAACGGTCAAAGCTAGAGATCTACCAAGCCTTTAAATTAAATCGTAAAAAACGCCGAATTCGCACGTTAAAGGGGAGAAAAAGCCATTTAAAGTTTTGGTGTTTTTTTGCCTATTTCAACCTTCATAAAAAATAGTGTTTTTGAAAATAATATTACAAATTTGCACTTGTCGTAAAGAATAGACTGGCAGCTACAAAATGAGACCAAAATTTTGACAATCGGATAGAAGTTGTGGGCACAGTCAACGGTCAAAGCTAGAGATCTACCAAGCCTTTAAATTAAATCGTAAAAACGCCGAATTCGCACGTTTAAGGGGAGAAAAAGCCATTTAAAGTTTTGGTGTTTTTTTGCCTATTTCAACCTTCATAAAAAATAGTGTTTTTGAAAATAATATTACAAATTTGTACTTGTCGTTAAGAATAGACTGGCAGCTACAAAATGAGACCAAAATTTTGACAATCGGATAGAAATTGTGGGCACAGTGAACGGTCAAAGCTAGAGATCTACCAAGCCTTTAAATTAAATCGTAAAAACGCCGAATTCGCACGTTTAAGGGGAGAAAAAGCCATTTAAAGTTTTGGTGTTTTTTTGCCTATTTCAACCTTCATAAAGAATAGTGTTTTTGAAAATAATATTACAAATTTGTACTTGTCGTAAAGAATAGACTGGCAGCTACAAAATGAGACCAAAATTTTGACAATCGGATAGAAATTGTGGGCACAGTGAACGGTCAAAGCTAGAGACGAATTTGCACGTTTAAGGGGAGAAAAAGCCATTTAAAGTTTTGGTGTTTTTTTGCCTATTTCAACCTTCATAAAAAATAGTGTTTTTGAAAATAATATTACAAATTTGTACTTGTCGTAAAGAATAGACTGGCAGCTACAAAATGAGACCAAAATTTTGACAATCGGATAGAAATTGTGGGCACAGTGAACGGTCAAAGCTAGAGATCTACCAAGCCTTTAAATTAAATCGTAAAAACGCCGAATTCGCACGTTGAAGGGGAGAAAAAGCCATTTAAAGTTTTGGTGTTTTTTTGCCTATTTCAACCTTCATAAAAAATAGTGTTTTTGAAAATAATATTACAAATTTGTACTTGTCGTAAAGAATAGACTGGCAGCTACAAAATGAGACCAAAATTTTGACAATCGGATAGAAATTGCGGGCACAGTGAACGGTCAAAGCTAGAGATCTACCAAGCCTTTAAATTAAATCGTAAAAACGCCGAATTCGCACGTTTAAGGGGAGAAAAAGCCATTTAAAGTTTTGGTGTTTTTTTGCCTATTTCAACCTTCATAAAAAATAGTGTTTTTGAAAATAATATTACAAATTTGTACTTGTCGTAAAGAATAGACTGGCAGCTACAAAATGAGACCAAAATTTTGACAATCGGATAGAAATTGTGGGCACAGTGAACGGTCAAAGCTAGAAATCTACCAAGCCTTTAAATTAAATCGTAAAAACGCCGAATTCGCACGTTTAAGGGGAGAAAAAGCCATTTAAAGTTTTGGTGTTTTTTTGCCTATTTCAACCTTCATAAAAAATAGTGTTTTTGAAAATAATATTACAAATTTGTACTTGTCGTAAAGAATAGACTGGCAGCTACAAAATGAGACCAAAATTTTGACAATCGGATAGAAATTGTGGGCACAGTGAACGGTCAAAGCTAGAGATCTACCAAGCCTTTAAATTAAATCGTAAAAACGCCGAATTTGCACGTTTAAGGGGAGAAAAAGCCATTTAAAGTTTTGGTGTTTTTTTGCCTATTTCAACCTTCATAAAAAATAGTGTTTTTGAAAATAATATTACAAATTTGTACTTGTCAAAAAGAATAGACTGGCAGCTACAAAATGAGTTCGAAATTTTGACAATCGGATAGAAATTGTGGGCACAGTGAACGGTCAAAGCTAAAGATCTACCAAGCCTTTAAATTAAATCGTAAAAACACCGAATTCGCACGTTTAAGGGGAGAAAAAGCCATTTAAAGTTTTGGTGTTTTTTTGCCTATTTCAACCTTCATAAAAAATAGTGTTTTTGAAAATAATATTACAAATTTGTACTTGTCGTAAAGAATAGACTGGCAGCTACAAAATGAGACCAAAATTTTGACAATCGGATAGAAATTGTGGGCACAGTGAACGGTCAAAGCTAGAGATCTACCAAGCCTTTAAATTAAATCGTAAAACGCCGAATCCGCACGTTTAACGGGAGAAAAAGCCATTTAAAGTTTTGGTGTTTTTTTGCCTATTTCAACCTTCATAAAAAATAGTGTTTTTGAAAATAATATTACAAATTTGTACTTGTCGTAAAGAATAGACTGGCAGCTACAAAATGAGACCAAAATTTTGACAATCGGATAGAAATTGCGGGCACAGTGAACGGTCAAAGCTAGAGATCTACCAAGCCTTTAAATTAAATCGTAAAAACGCCGAATTCGCACGTTTAAGGGGAGAAAAAGCCATTTAAAGTTTTGGTGTTTTTTTGCCTATTTCAACCTTCATAAAAAATAGTGTTTTTGAAAATAATATTACAAATTTGTATTTGTCGTAAAGAATAGACTGGCAGCTACAAAATGAGACCAAAATTTTGACAATCGGATAGAAATTGTGGGCACAGTGAACGGTCAAAGCTAGAGACGAATTTGCACGTTTAAGGGGAGAAAAAGCCATTTAAAGTTTTGGTGTTTTTTTGCCTATTTCAACCTTCATAAAAATAGTGTTTTGAAAATAATATTACAAATTTGTACTTGTCGTAAAGAATAGACTGGCAGCTACAAAATGAGACCAAAATTTTGACAATCGGATAGAAATTGTGGGCACAGTGAACGGTCAAAGCTAGAGATCTACCAAGCCTTTAAATTAAATCGTAAAAACGCCGAATTCGCACGTTTAAGGGGAGAAAAAGCCATTTAAAGTTTTGGTGTTTTTTTGCCTATTTCAACCTTCATAAAAATAGTGTTTTTGAAAATAATATTACAAATTTGTACTTGTCGTAAAGAATAGACTGGCAGCTACAAAATGAGACCAAAATTTTGACAATCGGATAGAAATTGTGGGCACAGTGAACGGTCAAAGCTAGAGACGAATTTGCACGTTTAAGGGGAGAAAAAGCCATTTAAAGTTTTGGTGTTTTTTTGCCTATTTCAACCTTCATAAAAAATAGTGTTTTTGAAAATAATATTACAAATTTGTACTTGTCGTAAAGAATAGACTGGCAGCTACAAATGAGTTCGAAATTTTGACAATCGGATAGAAATTGTGGGCACAGTGAACGGTCAAAGCTAAAGATCTACCAAGCCTTTAAATTAAATCGTAAAAAACGCCGAATTCGCACGTTTAAGGGAGAAAAAGCCATTTAAAGTTTTGGTGTTTTTTTGCCTATTTCAACCTTCATAAAAAATAGTGTTTTTGAAAATAATATCACAAATTTGTACTTGTCGTAAAGAATAGA